>JAQIHN010000046.1:0-612088 GCA_027917425.1 Gastrophryne carolinensis | reverse complement strand
CCCTCTAAGGGCCCCTCCATCCCCCGGCCTCCCTCTAAGGGGCCCCTCCATCCCCGGCCTCCCCTCTAAGGGGCCTCCTCCACCCCCCGGCCTCCCTCTAAGGGGCCCCTCCATCCCCCGGGCCTCCCTCTAAGGGGCCCCTCCACCTCCCAGCCTCCCTCTAAGGGGCCCCTCCATCCCCCGGCCTCCCTCTAAGGGGCCCCTCCACCCTCCCGGGCCTCCCTCTAAGGGGCCCCTCCATCCCCCGGCCTCCCTCTAAGGGGCCCCTCCACCCCCCGGCCTCCCTCTAAGGGGCCCCTCCATCCCCCGGCCTCCCTCTAAGGGGCCCCTCCACCCCCGGCCCTCCCTCTAAGGGGCCCCTCCACCTCCCGGCCTCCCTCTAAGGGGGCCCCTCCACCCCCGGCCCTCCCTCTAAGGGGCCCCTCCACCTCCCAGCCTCCCTCTAAGGGGCCCCTCCACCCCCCGGCCTCCCTCTAAGGGGCCCCTCCACCTCCCGGCCTCCCTCTAAGGGGCCCCTCCACCCCCGGCCCTCCCTCTAAGGGGCCCCTCCACCCCCCCGCCTCCCTCTAAGGGGCCCCTCCACCCCCCGGCCTCCCTCTAAGGGGCCCCTCCACCCCGGCCCTCCCTCTAAGGGGCCCCTCCACCCCCGGCCCTCCCTCTAAGGGGCCCCTCCACCCCCCCGCCCTCCCTCTCTAAGGGGCCCCTCCACCTCCCGGCCTCCCTCTAAGGGGGCCCCTCCACCCCCGGCCCTCCCTCTAAGGGGCCCCTCCACCTCCCGGCCTCCCTCTAGGGGCCCCCTCCACCCCCCGGCCTCCCTCTAAGGGGGCCCCTCCACCGCCCGGCCCCCTCCCTCTAAGGGGCCCCTCCACCTCCCGGCCCTCCCTCTAAGGGGCCCCTCCACCCCCCGGCCCTCCCTCTAAGGGCCCCTCCACCTCCCGGCCTCCTCTAAGGGGCCCCTCCACCCCCCGGCCCCTCCCTCTAAGGGGCCCCTCCACCCCCCGGGCCCTCCCTCTAAGGGGCCCCTCCATCCCCCCCGGCCTCCCTCTAAGGGGCCCCTCCACCCCATCCCCCGGCCTCCCTCTAAGGGGCCCCTCCACCCCCCGGCCTCCCTCTAAGGGGCCCCTCCACCTCCTAGCCTCCCTCTAAGGGGCCCCTCCACCTCCCAGCCCTCCCTCTAAGGGGGCCCCTCCATCCCCGGCCTCCCTCTAAGGGGCCCCTCCACCCCCGGCCCTCCCTCTAAGGGGGCCCCTCCACCCCCCGGCCTCCCGTCTAAGGGGCCCCTCCACCCCCCGGCCTCCCTCTAAGGGGCCCCTCCACCCCCCGGCCTCCCTCTAAGGGGCCCCTCCACCCCGGCCCTCCCTCTAAGGGGCCCCTCCACCCCCCGGCCTCCCTCTAAGGGGCCCCTCCACCTCCCGGCCTCCCTCTAAGGGGCCCCTCCACCTCCCGGCCTCCCTCTAAGGGGCCCCTCCACCCCCGGCCCTCCCTCTAAGGGGCCCCTCCACCCCCCGGCCCTCCCTCTAAGGGGCCCCTCCACCCCCCGGCCTCCCTCTAAGGGGCCCCTCCACCCCCGGCCCTCCCTCTAAGGGGCCCCTCCACCCCCCGGCCTCCCTCTAAGGGGCCCCTCCACCTCCCCGGCCTCCCTCTAAGGGGCCCCTCCACCTCCCGGCCTCCCTCTAAGGGGCCCCTCCACCCCCGGCCCTCCCTCTAAGGGGCCCCTCCCTCTAAGGGTCCCCTCCACCCCCCGGCCTCCCTCTAAGGGGGCCCCTCCATCCCCCGGCCTCCCTCTAAGGGGCCCCTCCATCCCCCGGCCTCCCTCTAAGGGCCCCTCCACCCCCCGGCCCTCCCTCTAAGGGGCCCCTCCACCCCCCGGCCTCCCTCTAAGGGGCCCCTCCACCTCCCGGCCTCCCTCTAAGGGGCCCCTCCATCCCCCGGCCTCCCTCTAAGGGGGCCCCCTCCACCCCCCAGCCTCCTCTAAGGGGCCCCTCCACCTCCCGGCCTCCCTCTAAGGGGCCCCTCCACCTCCCTCTAAGGGGCCCCTCCACCTCCCGGCCTCCCTCTAAGGGGCCCCTCCACCTCCCGGCCTCCCTCTAAGGGGCCCCTCCACCTCCCGGCCTCCCTCTAAGGGGCCCCTCCACCTCCCGGCCTCCCTCTAAGGGGCCCCCTCCACCTCCCGGCCTCCCTCTAAGGGGCCCCCCTCCACCTCCCGGCCTCACTCTAAGGGGCCCCTCCACCCCCCGGCCTCCCTCTAAGGGGCCCCTCCACCTCCCGGCCTCCTCTAAGGGGCCCCTCCACCCCCCTCCTCCCTCTAAGGGGCCCCTCCACCCCCCCGGGCCTCCCTCTAAGGGGCCCCTCCACCCCCGGCCTCCCTCTAAGGGCCCCTCCACCCCGGCCCTCCCTCTAAGGGGCCCCTCCACCCCCCGGCCTCCCTCTAAGGGGCCCCCTCCACCTCCCGGCCTCCCTCTAAGGGGCCCCTCCACCTCCCGGCCTCCCTCTAAGGGGCCCCTCCATCCCCCCGGCCTCCCTCTAAGGGGCCCCTCCACCCCCCAGCCTCCCTCTAAGGGGGCCCCTCCACCTCCCGGCCTCCCTCTAAGGGGCCCCTCCACCTCCCTCTAAGGGGCCCCTCCACCTCCCGGCCTCCCTCTAAGGGGCCCCTCCACCCCCCGGCCCTCCCTCTAAGGGGCCCCTCCACCTCCCTCTAAGGGGCCCCTCCACCTCCCCGGCCTCCCTCTAAGGGGCCCCTCCACCCCCGGCCCTCCCTCTAAGGGGCCCCTCCACCCCCCGCCTGCCTCTAAGGGGCCCCTCCACCCCCCGGCCTGCCTCTAAGGGGCCCCTCCATCCCCCGGCCTCCCTCTAAGGGGCCCCTCCACCCCCCGGCCCTCCCTCTAAGGGGCCCCTCCCTCTAAGGGTCCCCTCCACCTCCCGGCCTCCCTCTAAGGGGCCCCTCCACCTCCCGGCCTCACCTCCGCCTCCCTAAGGGGCCCCTCCACCTCCCGGCCTCCCTCTAAGGGCCCCTCCACCTCCCGGCCTCCTCTAAGGGGCCCCTCCACCTCCCGGCCTCCCTCTAAGGGGCCCCCCTCCACCTCCCGGCCTCACTCTAAGGGGCCCCTCCACCCCCCGGCCTCCCTCTAAGGGGCCCCTCCACCTCCCGGCCTCCTCTAAGGGGCCCCTCCACCCCCCTCCTCCCTCTAAGGGCCCCTCCACCCCCCGGCCTCCCTCTAAGGGGCCCCTCCACCCCCCGGCCTCCCTCTAAGGGGCCCCTCCACCCCCGGCCCTCCCTCTAAGGGCCCCTCCACCCCCCGCCCTCCCTCTAAGGGGCCCCTCCATCCCCCGGCCTCCCTCTAAGGGTCCCCCTCCATCCCCCCGGCCTCCCTCTAAGGGGCCCCTCCACCCCCGGCCCTCCCTCTAAGGGGCCCCCTCCACCCCCGGCCCTCCCTCTAAGGGGCCCCTCCACCCCCCGGCCTCCGTCTAAGGGGCCCCTCCACCTCCCGGCCCTCCCTCTAAGGGGCCCCTCCACCTCCCGGGCCTCCCTCTAAGGGGCCCCTCCATCCCCCGGCCTCCCTCTAAGGGGCCCCTCCACCCCCCAGCCTCCCTCTAAGGGGCCCCCTCCACCTCCCGGCCTCCCTCTAAGGGGCCCCTCCACCTCCCTCTAAGGGGGCCCCTCCACCTCCCGGCCTCCCTCTAAGGGTCCCCTCCACCCCCCGCCTCCCTCTAAGGGGCACCTCCACCCCCCGGCCTCCCTCTAAGGGGCCCCTCCATCCCCCGGCCTCCCTCTAAGGGGCCCCTCCACCCCCGGCCCTCCCTCTAAGGGGCCCCTCCACCCCCCGGCCTCCCTCTAAGGGGCCCCTCCAACTCCCGCCCTCCCTCTAAGGGGCCCCTCCACCCCCCGGCCTCCCTCTAAGGGGCCCCTCCACCCCCCGGCCTCCCTCTAAGGGGCCCCTCCACCTCCCGGCCTCCCTCTAAGGGGCCCCTCCACCCCCGGCCTCCCTCTAAGGGGCCCCTCCACCCCCCCGGCCTCCCTCTAAGGGGCCCCTCCAACTCCCGCCCTCCCTCTAAGGGGCCCCTCCACCCCCCGGCCTCCCTCTAAGGGGCCCCTCCACCCCCCGGCCTCCCTCTAAGGGGCCCCTCCACCTCCCGGCCTCCTCTAAGGGGCCCCTCCACCCCCCGGCCTCCCTCTAAGGGGCCCCCTCCACCCCCCGGCCCTCCCTCTAAGGGGCCCCTCCACCCTCCCGGGCCTCCCTCTAAGGGGGCCCCCCCCTCCATCCCCCGGCCTCCCTCTAAGGGGCCCTCCACCCCCGGCCCTCCCTCTAAGGGGCCCCTCCACCTCCCGGCCTCCCTCTAAGGGGCCCCTCCACCCCCGGCCCTCCCTCTAAGGGGCCCCTCCACCTCCCGGCCCTCCCTCTAAGGGCCCCTCCACCCCCGGCCCTCCCTCTAAGGGGCCCCTCCACCCCCCGGCCTCCCTCTAAGGGGCCCCTCCACCCCCCGGCCTCCCTCTAAGGGGCCCCTCCACCCCCGGCCCTCCCTCTAAGGGGCCCCTCCACCCCCCCGGCCTCCCTCTAAGGGGCCCCTCCACCCCCCGGCCTCCCTCTAAGGGGCCCCTCCACCCCCCCGCCCTCCCTCTAGGGGGCCCCTCCACCTCCCGGCCTCCCTCTAAGGGGCCCCCTCCACCCCCGGCCCTCCCTCTAAGGGGCCCCTCCACCTCCCGGCCTCCCTCTAAGGGGCCCCTCCACCCCCCGGCCTCCCTCTAAGGGGCCCCTCCACCTCCCGGCCCTCCCTCTAAGGGGCCCCTCCACCCCCCGGCCTCCCTCTAAGGGGCCCCTCCACCTCCCGGCCTCCCTCTAAGGGGCCCCTCCACCTCCCGGCCCTCCCTCTAAGGGGCCCCTCCACCCCCGGCCCTCCCTCTAAGGGGCCCCTCCACCCCCCGGCCCTCCCTCTAAGGGCCCTCCATCCCCCGGCCTCCCTCTAAGGGGCCCCTCCACCCCCCGGCCTCCCTCTAAGGGGCCCCTCCACCTCCCGGCCTCCCTCTAAGGGGCCCCTCCACCTCCCAGCCCTCCCTCTAAGGGGCCCCTCCACCTCCCGGCCTCCCTCTAAGGGGCCCCTCCACCTCCCAGCCCTCCCTCTAAGGGGCCCCTCCACCCCCCGGCCCTCCCTCTAAGGGGCCCCTCCATCCCCCGGCCCTCCCTCTAAGGGGCCCCTCCACCTCCCGGCCCTCCCTCTAAGGGGCCCCTCCACCTCCCAGCCCTCCTCTAAGGGGCCCCTCCACCTCCCGGCCTCCCTCTAAGGGGCCCCTCCACCTCCCAGCCCTCCCTCTAAGGGGCCCCTCCACCCCCCGGCCCTCCCTCTAAGGGGCCCCTCCACCACCCCGGCCCTCCCTCTAAGGGGCCCCTCCACCCCCCGGCCCTCCCTCTAAGGGGCCCCTCCACCTCCCAGCCCTCCCTCTAAGGGGCCCCTCCACCTCCCAGCCCTCCCTCTAAGGGGCCCCTCCACCCCCCGCCCTCCCTCTAAGGGGCCCCTCCACCTCCCGGCCTCCCTCTAAGGGGCCCTCCACCTCCCAGCCCTCCCTCTAAGGGGCCCCTCCATCCCCGGCCCTCCCTCTAAGGGGCCCCTCCACCCCCCGGCCTCCCTCTAAGGGGCCCCTCCACCCCCGGCCCTCCCTCTAAGGGGCCCCTCCACCTCCCGGCCTCCCTCTAAGGGGCCCCTCCACCTCCCGGCCTCCCTCTAAGGGGCCCCTCCACCCCGGCCCTCCCTCTAAGGGGCCCCTCCCTCTAAGGGTCCCCTCCACCCCCCGGCCTCCCTCTAAGGGGCCCCTCCATCCCCCGGCCTCCCTCTAAGGGGCCCCTCCCTCTAAGGGGCCCCTCCACCCCCCGGCCTCCCTCTAAGGGGCCCCTCCACCTCCCGGCCTCCCTCTAAGGGGCCCCTCCATCCCCCGGCCTCCCTCTAAGGGGCCCCTCCACCTCCCTCTAAGGGGCCCCTCCACCTCCCGGCCTCCCTCTAAGGGCGCCCCTCCACCCCCCCGCCTCCCTCTAAGGGGCCCCTCCACCCCCCGCCTCCCTCTAAGGGGCCCTCCACCTCCCCGCCTCCCTCTAAGGGGCCCCTCCATCCCCCGGCCCTCCCTCTAAGGGGCCCCTCCACCTCCCAGCCTCCCTCTAAGGGCCCCTCCACCCCCCGGCCTCCCTCTAAGGGGCCCCTCCACCCCCCGGCCTCCTCTAAGGGGCCCCTCCACCTCCCGGCCTCCCTCTAAGGGGCCCCTCCACCTCCCGGCCTCCCTCTAAGGGGCCCCTCCATCCCCCGGCCTCCCTCTAAGGGGCCCCTCCACCCCCCCAGCCTCCCTCTAAGGGGCCCCTCCACCTCCCGGCCTCCCTCTAAGGGGCCCCTCCACCTCCCTCTAAGGGGCCCCTCCACCTCCCCGGCCTCCCTCTAAGGGGCCCCTCCACCCCCCCGGCCCTCCCTCTAAGGGGCCCCTCCACCTCCCTCTAAGGGGCCCCTCCACCTCCCGGCCTGCCTCTAAGGGGCCCCTCCACCCCCCGGCCAGCCTCTAAGGGGGCCCCTCCACCCCCCGGCCTGCCTCTAAGGGGCCCCTCCACCCCCCGGCCTGCCTCTAAGGGGCCCCTCCACCCCCCGGCCTGCCTCTAAGGGGCCCCTCCATCCCCCGGCCTGCCTCTAAGGGGCCCCTCCACCTCCCCGGCCTCCCTCTAAGGGCCCCTCCACCCCCGGCCCTCCCTCTAAGGGGCCCCTCCCTCTAAGGGTCCCCTCCATCCCCCGGCCTCCCTCTAAGGGGCCCCTCCACCTCCCGGCCTCCCTCTAAGGGTCCCCTCCATCCCCCGGCCTCCCTCTAAGGGGCCCCTCCACCTCCCGGCCTCCCTCTAAGGGGCCCCTCCACCTCCCGGCCTCCCTCTAAGGGTCCCCTCCATCCCCCGGCCTCCCTCTAAGGGGCCCCCTCCACCCCCGGCCCTCCCTCTAAGGGGCCCCTCCACCCCCCGGCCTCCCTCTAAGGGGCCCCTCCACCTCCCGGCCTCCCTCTAAGGGGCCCCTCCACCCCCGGCCCTCCCTCTAAGGGGCCCCTCCACCCCCGGCCCTCCCTCTAAGGGGCCCCTCCATCCCCCGGCCTCCCTCTAAGGGTCCCCTCCATCCCCCGGCCTCCCTCTAAGGGGCCCCTCCACCCCCGGCCCTCCCTCTAAGGGGCCCCTCCACCTCCCGGCCTTCCTCTAAGGGGCCCCTCCACCTCCCTCTAAGGGGCCCCTCCACCTCCCGGCCTCCCTCTAAGGGGCCCCTCCACCTCCCGGCCTCCCTCTAAGGGGCCCCTCCACCCCCCCGGCCTCCCTCTAAGGGGCCCCTCCACCCCCGGCCCTCCCTCTAAGGGGCCCCTCCACCCCCCGGCCTCCCTCTAAGGGGCCCCTCCACCCCCCGGCCTCCCTCTAAGGGGCCCCTCCACCCCCCGCCTCCCTCTAAGGGGCCCCTCCACCCCCCGGCCTCCCTCTAAGGGGCCCCTCCACCCCCCGGCCTCCCTCTAAGGGGCCCCTCCACCTCCCGGCCTCCCTCTAAGGGGCCCCTCCACCCCCCGGCCTCCCTCTAAGGGGCCCCTCCACCTCCCGGCCTCCCTCTAAGGGGCCCCTCCACCTCCCGGCCTCCCTCTAAGGGGCCCCTCCACCTCCCTCTAAGGGGCCCCTCCACCTCCCGGCCTCCCTCTAAGGGGCCCCTCCACCCCCCGGCCTCCCTCTAAGGGGCCCCTCCACCTCCCGGCCTCCCTCTAAGGGGCCCCCCCACCCCCCGCCTCCCTCTAAGGGGCCCCTCCACCCCCCGGCCTCCCTCTAAGGGGCCCCTCCACCTCCCGGCCTCCCTCTAAGGGGCCCCTCCACCCCCCGCCTCCCTCTAAGGGGCCCCTCCACCCCCCGGCCTCCCTCTAAGGGGCCCCTCCACCTCCCGGCCTCCCTCTAAGGGGCCCCTCCACCCCCGGCCCTCCCTCTAAGGGGCCCCTCCATCCCCCGGCCTCCCTCTAAGGGTCCCCTCCATCCCCCGGCCTCCCTCTAAGGGGCCCCTCCACCCCCGGCCCTCCCTCTAAGGGGCCCCTCCACCTCCCGGCCTTCCTCTAAGGGGCCCCTCCACCTCCCTCTAAGGGGCCCCTCCACCTCCCGGCCTCCCTCTAAGGGGCCCCTCCACCTCCCGGCCTCCCTCTAAGGGGCCCCTCCACCTCCCGGCCTCCCTCTAAGGGGCCCCTCCACCCCCCGCCTCCCTCTAAGGGGCCCCTCCACCTCCCGGCCTCCCTCTAAGGGGCCCCTCCACCTCCCGGCCTCCCTCTAAGGGGCCCCTCCACCTCCCGGCCTCCCTCTAAGGGGCCCCTCCACCCCCCGCCTCCCTCTAAGGGGCCCCTCCACCTCCCGGCCTCCCTCTAAGGGGCCCCTCCACCTCCCGGCCTCACTCTAAGGGGCCCCTCCACCTCCCGGCCTCCCTCCAAGGGGCCCCTCCATCCCCCGGCCTCCCTCTAAGGGGCCCCTCCACCCCCCAGCCTCCCTCTAAGGGGCCCCTCCACCTCCCGGCCTCCCTCTAAGGGGCCCCTCCACCTCCCTCTAAGGGGCCCCTCCACCTCCCGGCCTCCCTCTAAGGGGCCCCTCCACCCCCCGGCCTCCCTCTAAGGGGCCCCTCCACCTCCCGGCCTCCCTCTAAGGGGCCCCTCCACCCCCCGCCTCCCTCTAAGGGGCCCCTCCACCCCCCGGCCTCCCTCTAAGGGGCCCCTCCACCTCCCGGCCTCCCTCTAAGGGGCCCCTCCACCCCCCGCCTCCCTCTAAGGGGCCCCTCCACCTCCCGGCCTCCCTCTAAGGGGCCCCTCCACCCCCCGGCCTCCCTCTAAGGGGCCCCTCCACCTCCCGGCCTCCCTCTAAGGGGCCCCTCCACCCCCCGCCTCCCTCTAAGGGGCCCCTCCACCTCCCGGCCTCCCTCTAAGGGGCCCCTCCACCCCCCCGGCCTCCCTCTAAGGGGCCCCTCCACCTCCCGGCCTCCCTCTAAGGGGCCCCTCCACCCCCCGCCTCCCTCTAAGGGGCCCCTCCACCTCCCGGCCTCCCTCTAAGGGGCCCCTCCACCCCCCGCCTCCCTCTAAGGGGCCCCTCCACCTCCCGGCCTCCCTCTAAGGGGCCCCTCCACCCCCCGGCCTCCCTCTAAGGGGCCCCTCCACCTCCCGGCCTCCCTCCCCACCACACCGGATTCTCACTGTATGGGGTCAGTGGGGGCATCCCGAATACGCATTCACAGACCCACCTTCCTGTCACTCCCACGGCGGGGGGCGAGAACGAGCGTGCTGATTGGTTGAGTGGGACGCTCAGCCAATCAGCATGGTCGCTGTCACTCCGCCCCCTCAGCACCACTGACGGCGGCCAAACACCTCCCCCCGCTCCATTCGGGATGCCCCAGGGAATGAAACTTGGGTGGTTACTTTCCAGTAATGATATGCACAGGGGGCGTGGCCATGAAGTAGCACCATCAATCTTTTCCCTGAAGAAGGTGACAAACATAAGAAACGCGAGAGTGACGCCACTTCTAGGCTCAGGGAGGCGGGGCTAGTGTGACAGGAAGTCCTCTATGGGCGGAGCTGTGGTGGTACAGGGGAGGGGCAATGGCTTTCCAGTAATGATATGCACTGGGGGCGTGGCCATGAAGTTGTACCATCAATCTTTTCCCTGAAGAAGGTGACAAACATAAGAAACGCGCGGGTGACGCCACTTCTAGGCTCAGGGAGGCGGGGCTAGTGTGACAGGAAGTCCTCTATGGGCGGAGTTGTGGTGGTATGGGGGGGGGGGGGGCAATGGCCTCCAATGTTCCTCTTTAAAGAAGACCAACTTACTCCTCATACCTAAACTCACCCCGCCCACCCAGCCGTATCCTGATCCTAGGGGGCCAGAAATACGCCATTGGTTTGACAGGAAGTGACATCACACGCAGTTACCTTTGGCTCAGGAACTCGTAGAGCCCGTGGTCCAGGAGCACAAGCCGCGCCTTCCCATCAGGCCCTCTGTTCACCAGAACTGCAGAGAGAGAGGAGGGGGGAGGAGTCAGCCGGAGGGGGCGGGGTATCTCAGGAGTGATGCAGCCAATAAGGACGATCCTCATACGTGGCCTCTGATTGGACAGCGGGTCTCTACAGCACTGAGGCACCCCGACACCTTGTGTGACCCCTGCTATGTGGAGCAGGGAAGAGGCGGAGCCTGAAGATACAGGAGGCGGGGTATAATGGGGAGGGGGTGTGGCTTACCATTCCCGGGGTGGGGGTCAGCGTGGATGAATCCGGTGAAGAAAATCTGCTCGGCAAACACCTTGATCACCATCTCAGCCACCTGCAAAGGGGGCGGAGTCAGACAACGCTCAGCCAATCCCAGCCTCTCCCATCCCCCTCCATCTATTATTCATATAAATAGCAGCAGCATATGCCGGGGCAATGTACAAGGGTGAGAGGAGGAGGGACTAAGACAGGGGAGGGGCCCGGAGTTATAAAGTGAGCAAAGGTATTGTAAGGAGGAGTTAGAGGGGAGTGGCCAGTGAGCAGAGGCGGGGCTGTGCTAGCAGGGGGACATTTTATAGCACCAGGGGAGGGGCCAGCAATCTGAATTGAACTATATTAAGGGAGGAGTTACATTAAGTGAGCAAAGATATTTTAAGGAGGGGTTAGAGGGGAGTGGCCAATATGCAGGGGTGGGGCCAGGAAGTAGTACCATCAGTCGTTTCCCTGAAGAAGGTGACAAACATAAGAAACGCGTGGGGGTAACGCCACTTCTAGGCTCAGGGAGGCAGGGCTAGTGTGACAGGAAGTCCTCTATGGGCGGAGCTGTGGTGGTACAGGGGAGGGGCAATGGCTTTCCAGTAATGATATGCACAGGGGGCGTGGCCATGAAGTAGTACCATCAATCTTTTCCCTGAAGATGGCGACACACATGAGAAACACGCGGTGTGACGCCACTTCGAGTGTGAGAGAAGTTCCTCTATGGGCGGAGCTGTGGTGGTACAGGGGAGGGGCAATGGCTTTCCAGTAATGATATGCACAGGGGGCGTGGCCATAAAGTAGTACCATCAATCTTTTTCCTTAAGAAGGCGACACACGAGAAACATGCGGTGTGACGCCACTTCGAGTGTGAGAGAAGTTCCTCTATGGGCGGAGCTGTGGTGGTACAGGGGAGGGGCAATGGCTTTCCAGTAATGATATGCACAGGGGGCGTGGCCATAAAGTAGTACCATCAATCTTTTCACTTAAGAAGGCGACACATATAAGAAACGCGTGGGGTGACGCCACTTCTAGGCTCAGAGAGGAGGGGCTAGAGTGACAGAAGTTCTCTATGGGCGGAGCTGTGGTGGCACAGGGGAGGGGATTTCCAGTAATGATATGCAGAGGGGGCGTGGCCTCACGTCTCTGAGCTCGAGGCCTTGCTGCCGGATGCCGTCCACGCTGCTCACTTTACAGCCCTCGCAGTAATCCGCCGTCAGAACCCGCTGCAAAGAGAGAGAGAGAGCGTCACGCTCAGAGCCACGCCCCCTCCCCGCACATGGACACGCCCCCTCACCTTGCTGGTGTAGTCCCAGTGCACTGTGGGTATCAGGACATAGGGCATCCCGCTGAGGTCCCGCGCGCACCGCTCCGCGTTTCGCCCCTCGTTCTCGAAATCCAGCTCCTGCGCCAGCGTCTGCTTCAGGTCCTGCGAGAGCGCACACACTGTGACGCAGCTAGTGACATCATCATTGGGGGAGGGGCAGCAAGGCAGGCGGGGGCGGGGCTTACCTTCAGGACCCAGCTGAAGCCAAACTTGGGGTGCATGAACTCGATGAGGCGCAGCAGCCGGTGACATCATCATTGGGGGAGGGGCAAGGCAGGCGGGGGCGGGGCTTACCTTCAGGACCCAGCTGAAGCCAAACTTGGGGTGCATGAACTCGATGAGGCGCAGCAGCCGGTGACATCATCATTGGGGGAGGGGCATCAAGGCAGGCGGGGCGGGGCTTACCTTCAGGACCCAGCTGAAGCCAAACTTGGGGTGCATGAACTCGATGAGGCGCAGCAGCCGGTGACATCATCATTGGGGGAGGGGCAAGGCAGCCGGGGGCGGGGCTTACCTTCAGGACCCAGCTGAAGCCAAACTTGGGGTGCATGAACTCGATGAGGCGCAGCAGCCGGTGACATCATCATTGGGGGAGGGGCAGCAAGGCAGGCGGGGGCGGGGCTTACCTTCAGGACCCAGCTGAAGCCAAACTTGGGGTGCATGAACTCGATGAGGCGCAGCAGCCGGTGACATCATCATTGGGGGAGGGGCAAGGCAGGCGGGGGCGGGGCTTACCTTCAGGACCCAGCTGAAGCCAAACTTGGGGTGCATGAACTCGATGAGGCGCAGCAGCCGGTGACATCATCATTGGGGGAGGGGCAAGGCAGGCGGGGGCGGGGCTTACCTTCAGGACCCAGCTGAAGCCAAACTTGGGGTGCATGAACTCGATGAGGCGCAGCAGCCGGTGACATCATCATTGGGGGAGGGGCAAGGCAGGCGGGGGCGGGGCTTACCTTCAGGACCCAGCTGAAGCCAAACTTGGGGTGCATGAACTCGATGAGGCGCAGCAGCCGGTGACATCATCATTGGGGGAGGGGCATCAAGGCAGGCGGGGGCGGGGCTTACCTTCAGGACCCAGCTGAAGCCAAACTTGGGGTGCATGAACTCGATGAGGCGCAGCAGCCGGTGACATCATCATTGGGGGAGGGGCAGCAAGGCAGGCGGGGGCGGGGCTTACCTTCAAGACCCAGCTGAAGCCAAACTTGGGGTGCATGAACTCGATGAGGCGCAGCAGCCGGTGACATCATCATTGGGGGAGGGGCAGCAAGGCAGGCGGGGGCGGGGCTTACCTTCAGGACCCAGCTGAAGCCAAACTTGGGGTGCATGAACTCGATGAGGCGCAGCAGCCGGTGACATCATCATTGGGGGAGGGGCAGCAAGGCAGGCGGGGGCGGGGCTTACCTTCAGGACCCAGCTGAAGCCAAACTTGGGGTGCATGAACTCGATGAGGCGCAGCAGCCGGTGACATCATCATTGGGGGAGGGGCAAGGCAGGCGGGGGCGGGGCTTACCTTCAGGACCCAGCTGAAGCCAAACTTGGGGTGCATGAACTCGATGAGGCGCAGCAGCCGGTGACATCATCATTGGGGGAGGGGCAGCAAGGCAGGCGGGGGCGGGGCTTACCTTCAGGACCCAGCTGAAGCCAAACTTGGGGTGCATGAACTCGATGAGGCGCAGCAGCCGGTGACATCATCATTGGGGGAGGGGCAAGGCAGGCGGGGGCGGGGCTTACCTTCAGGACCCAGCTGAAGCCGAACTTGGGGTGCATGAACTCGATGAGGCGCAGCAGCCGGTGACATCATCATTGGGGGAGGGGCAAGGCAGGCGGGGGCGGGGCTTACCTTCAGGACCCAGCTGAAGCCAAACTTGGGGTGCATGAACTCGATGAGGCGCAGCAGCCGGTGACATCATCATTGGGGGAGGGGCAAGGCAGGCGGGGGCGGGGCTTACCTTCAGGACCCAGCTGAAGCCAAACTTGGGGTGCATGAACTCGATGAGGCGCAGCAGCCGGTGACATCATCATTGGGGGAGGGGCAAGGCAGGCGGGGGCGGGGCTTACCTTCAGGACCCAGCTGAAGCCAAACTTGGGGTGCATGAACTCGATGAGGCGCAGCAGCCGGTGACATCATCATTGGGGGAGGGGCAAGGCAGGCGGGGGCGGGGCTTACCTTCAGGACCCAGCTGAAGCCAAACTTGGGGTGCATGAACTCGATGAGGCGCAGCAGCCGGTGACATCATCATTGGGGGAGGGGCAAGGCAGGCGGGGGCGGGGCTTACCTTCAGGACCCAGCTGAAGCCAAACTTGGGGTGCATGAACTCGATGAGGCGCAGCAGCCGGTGACATCATCATTGGGGGAGGGGCAAGGCAGGCGGGGGCGGGGCTTACCTTCAGGACCCAGCTGAAGCCAAACTTGGGGTGCATGAACTCGATGAGGCGCAGCAGCCGGTGACATCATCATTGGGGGAGGGGCAAGGCAGGCGGGGGCGGGGCTTACCTTCAGGACCCAGCTGAAGCCAAACTTGGGGTGCATGAACTCGATGAGGCGCAGCAGCCGGTGACATCATCATTGGGGGAGGGGCAAGGCAGGCGGGGGCGGGGCTTACCTTCAGGACCCAGCTGAAGCCAAACTTGGGGTGCATGAACTCGATGAGGCGCAGCAGCCGGTGACATCATCATTGGGGGAGGGGCAAGGCAGGCGGGGGCGGGGCTTACCTTCAGGACCCAGCTGAAGCCAAACTTGGGGTGCATGAACTCGATGAGGCGCAGCAGCCGGTGACATCATCATTGGGGGAGGGGCAAGGCAGGCGGGGGCGGGGCTTACCTTCAGGACCCAGCTGAAGCCAAACTTGGGGTGCATGAACTCGATGAGGCGCAGCAGCCGGTGACATCATCATTGGGGGAGGGGCAGCAAGGCAGGCGGGGGCGGGGCTTACCTTCAGGACCCAGCTGAAGCCAAACTTGGGGTGCATGAACTCGATGAGGCGCAGCAGCCGGTGACATCATCATTGGGGGAGGGGCAAGGCAGGCGGGGGCGGGGCTTACCTTCAGGACCCAGCTGAAGCCAAACTTGGGGTGCATGAACTCGATGAGGCGCAGCAGCCGGTGACATCATCATTGGGGGAGGGGCAGCAAGGCAGGCGGGGGCGGGGCTTACCTTCAGGACCCAGCTGAAGCCAAACTTGGGGTGCATGAACTCGATGAGGCGCAGCAGCCGGTGACATCATCATTGGGGGAGGGGCAAGGCAGGCGGGGGCGGGGCTTACCTTCAGGACCCAGCTGAAGCCGAACTTGGGGTGCATGAACTCGATGAGGCGCAGCAGCCGGTGACATCATCATTGGGGGAGGGGCAAGGCAGGCGGGGGCGGGGCTTACCTTCAGGACCCAGCTGAAGCCAAACTTGGGGTGCATGAACTCGATGAGGCGCAGCAGCCGGTGACATCATCATTGGGGGAGGGGCAAGGCAGGCGGGGGCGGGGCTTACCTTCAGGACCCAGCTGAAGCCAAACTTGGGGTGCATGAACTCGATGAGGCGCAGCAGCCGGTGACATCATCATTGGGGGAGGGGCAAGGCAGGCGGGGGCGGGGCTTACCTTCAGGACCCAGCTGAAGCCAAACTTGGGGTGCATGAACTCGATGAGGCGCAGCAGCCGGTGACATCATCATTGGGGGAGGGGCAAGGCAGGCGGGGGCGGGGCTTACCTTCAGGACCCAGCTGAAGCCAAACTTGGGGTGCATGAACTCGATGAGGCGCAGCAGCCGGTGACATCATCATTGGGGGAGGGGCAAGGCAGGCGGGGGCGGGGCTTACCTTCAGGACCCAGCTGAAGCCAAACTTGGGGTGCATGAACTCGATGAGGCGCAGCAGCCGGTGACATCATCATTGGGGGAGGGGCAAGGCAGGCGGGGGCGGGGCTTACCTTCAGGACCCAGCTGAAGCCAAACTTGGGGTGCATGAACTCGATGAGGCGCAGCAGCCACTCGAGAGTCCGGAGATCGCCATCAAAACGCTCCCGCAGGTCAATGTACTGCACCTGAGAGACAGCACGAGACATCCAGAGAGACCGCCAGAGAGAGAGAGACATACAGAGAGACAGCACGAGACATCCAGAGAGACCGCCAGAGAGAGAGAGACAGCACGAGACATCCAGAGAGACCGCCAGAGAGAGAGAGACAGCACGAGACATCCAGAGAGACCGCCAGAGAGAGAGAGACAGCACGAGACATCCAGAGAGACCGCCAGAGAGAGAGAGACAGCACGAGACATCCAGAGAGACCGCCAGAGAGAGAGAGACATCCAGAGAGACCGCCAGAGAGAGAGAGACATACAGAGAGACCGCCAGAGAGAGAGAGACAGCACGAGACATACAGAGAGAGAGACAGCACGAGACATCCAGAGAGAGAGAGAGACAGCACGAGACATCCAGAGAGACCGCCAGAGAGAGAGACAGCACGAGACATCCAGAGAGACCGCCAGAGAGAGAGAGACAGCACGAGACATACAGAGAGACCGCCAGAGACATACAGAGAGACCGCCAGAGAGAGAGACAGCACGAGACATCCAGAGAGAGAGAGAGAGACAGCACGAGACATCCAGAGAGAGAGAGAGAGACAGCACGAGACATCCAGAGAGACCGCCAGAGAGAGAGAGAGACAGCACGAGACATCCAGAGAGACCGCCAGAGAGAGAGACAGCATGAGACATCCAGAGAGACCGCCAGAGAGAGAGAGAGACAGCACGAGACATACAGAGAGAGAGAGAGAGACAGCACGAGACATCCAGAGAGACCGCCAGAGAGAGAGAGAGACAGCACGAGACATCCAGAGAGACCGCCAGAGAGAGAGACAGCATGAGACATCCAGAGAGACCGCCAGAGAGAGAGAGAGACAGCACGAGACATACAGAGAGACCGCCAGAGAGAGAGAGACAGCACGAGACATCCAGAGAGAGAGACAGCACGAGACATACAGAGAGACCGCCAGAGAGAGAGAGACATACAGAGAGACCGCCAGAGAGAGAGAGACAGCACGAGACATCCAGAGAGACCGCCAGAGAGAGAGAGAGACAGCACGAGACATCCAGAGAGACCGCCAGAGAGAGAGAGAGACAGCACGAGACATCCAGAGAGACCGCCAGAGAGAGAGAGAGACAGCACGAGACATCCAGAGAGACCGCCAGAGAGAGAGAGAGACAGCACGCGACACCCAGAGAGACCGCCAGAGAGAGAGAGACAGCACGAGACATCCAGAGAGACCGCCAGAGAGAGAGAGACAGCACGAGACATCCAGAGAGACCGCCAGAGAGAGAGAGACAGCACGAGACATCCAGAGAGACCGCCAGAGAGAGAGAGAGACAGCACGAGACATCCAGAGAGACCGCCAGAGAGAGAGAGAGACAGCACGAGACATACAGAGAGACTGCCAGAGAGAGAGACAGCACGAGACATCCAGAGAGACCGCCAGAGAGAGAGACAGCACGAGACATACAGAGAGACCGCCAGAGAGAGAGAGAGAGAGAGACATACAGAGAGACCGCCAGAGAGAGAGAGAGACAGCACGAGACATACAGAGAGACCACCAGAGAGAGAGAGAGACAGCACGAGACATCCAGAGAGACCGCCAGAGAGAGAGACAGCACAAGACATACAGAGAGACCGCCAGAGAGAGAGAGACAGCACGAGACATACAGAGAGACTGCCAGAGAGAGAGAGAGACAGCACGAGACATCCAGAGAGACCGCCAGAGAGAGAGACAGCACGAGACATACAGAGAGACCGCCAGAGAGAGAGAGAGAGACATACAGAGAGACCGCCAGAGAGAGAGAGACAGCACGAGACATCCAGAGAGACCGCCAGAGAGAGAGAGAGACAGCACGAGACATACAGAGAGAGAGAGACAGCACGAGACATCCAGAGAGAGAGACAGCACGAGACATACAGAGAGACCGCCAGAGAGAGAGACAGCACGAGACATACAGAGAGACCGCCAGAGAGAGAGAGAGACATACAGAGAGACCGCCAGAGAGAGAGAGAGACAGCACGAGACATACAGAGAGACCGCCAGAGAGAGAGACAGCACGAGACATCCAGAGAGACCGCCAGAGAGAGAGAGACAGCACGAGACATACAGAGAGACCGTCAGAGAGAGAGAGAGACAGCACGAGACATCCAGAGAGACCGCCAGAGAGAGAGAGACAGCACGAGACATACAGAGAGACCGCCAGAGAGAGAGAGAGACATCCAGAGAGACCGCCAGAGAGAGAGAGACAGCACGAGACATACAGAGAGACCGCCAGAGAGAGAGAGACAGCACGAGACATACAGAGAGACCGCCAGAGAGAGAGAGACAGCACGAGACATCCAGAGAGACCGCCAGAGAGAGAGAGACAGCACGAGACATACAGAGAGACCGCCAGAGAGATACAGCACGAGACATACAGAGACCGCCAGAGAGAGAGAGAGAGACATCCAGAGAGACCGCCAGAGAGAGAGAGACAGCACGAGACATCCAGAGAGACCGCCAGAGAGAGAGAGAGACAGCACGAGACATACAGAGAGACCGCCAGAGAGAGAGACAGCACGAGACATACAGAGAGACCGCCAGAGAGAGAGAGAGAGACAGCACGAGACATACAGAGAGACCGCCAGAGAGAGAGAGAGACAGCACGAGACATACAGAGAGACCGCCAGAGAGACAGCACGAGACATACAGAGAGACCGCCAGAGAGAGAGAGAGACAGCACGAGACATACAGAGAGACCGCCAGAGAGAGAGAGACAGCACGAGACATACAGAGAGAGAGACAGCACGAGACATCCAGAGAGAGAGAGAGACAGCACGAGACATCCAGAGAGACCGCCAGAGAGAGAGAGAGACAGCACGAGACATCCAGAGAGACCGCCAGAGAGAGAGAGAGACAGCACGAGACATCCAGAGAGACTGCCAGAGAGAGAGAGAGACATACAGAGAGACCGCCAGAGAGAGAGAGAGAGACAGCACGAGACATACAGAGAGACCGCCAGAGAGAGAGAGACAGCACGAGACATCCAGAGAGACCGCCAGAGAGAGAGAGAGAGACAGCACGAGACATCCAGAGAGACCGCCAGAGAGAGAGAGACAGCACGAGACATCCAGAGAGACCGCCAGAGAGAGAGACAGCACGAGACATACAGAGAGACCGCCAGAGAGAGAGAGACAGCACGAGACATCCAGAGAGACCGCCAGAGAGAGAGACAGCACGAGACATCCAGAGAGACCGCCAGAGAGAGAGACAGCACGAGACATACAGAGAGACCGCCAGAGAGAGAGAGAGAGACAGCACGAGACATCCAGAGAGACCGCCAGAGAGACAGCACGAGACATCCAGAGAGACCGCCAGAGAGAGAGAGACAGCACGAGACATACAGAGAGACCGCCAGAGAGAGAGACAGCACGAGACATCCAGAGAGACCGCCAGAGAGAGAGACAGCACGAGACATCCAGAGAGACCGCCAGAGAGAGAGAGAGACAGCACGAGACATCCAGAGAGACCGCCAGAGAGAGAGACAGCACGAGACATCCAGAGAGACCGCCAGAGAGAGAGAGACAGCACGAGACATACAGAGAGACCGCCAGAGACATACAGAGAGACCGCCAGAGAGAGAGACAGCACGAGACATCCAGAGAGAGAGAGAGAGACAGCATGAGACATCCAGAGAGACCGCCAGAGAGAGAGAGACAGCACGAGACATCCAGAGAGACCGCCAGAGAGAGAGAGAGACAGCACGAGACATCCAGAGAGACCGCCAGAGAGAGAGAGACAGCACGAGACATCCAGAGAGACCGCCAGAGAGAGAGACAGCATGAGACATCCAGAGAGACCGCCAGAGAGAGAGAGACAGCACGAGACATACAGAGAGACTGCCAGAGAGAGAGACAGCACGAGACATCCAGAGAGACCGCCAGAGAGAGAGACAGCACGAGACATACAGAGAGACCGCCAGAGAGAGAGAGAGAGAGAGACATACAGAGAGACCGCCAGAGAGAGAGAGAGAGACATACAGAGAGACCGCCAGAGAGAGAGACAGCACGAGACATACAGAGAGACCGCCAGAGAGAGAGAGACAGCACGAGACATCCAGAGAGACCGCCAGAGAGAGAGAGACAGCACGAGACATACAGAGAGACCGCCAGAGAGAGAGAGACAGCACGAGACATACAGAGAGACCGCCAGAGAGAGAGACAGCACGAGACATCCAGAGAGACCGCCAGAGAGAGAGAGAGAGACAGCACGAGACATACAGAGAGACCGCCAGAGAGAGAGAGACATACAGAGAGACCGCCAGAGAGAGAGAGAGAGACAGCACGAGACATACAGAGAGACCGCCAGAGAGAGAGAGACAGCACGAGACATCCAGAGAGACTGCCAGAGAGAGAGAGAGACATACAGAGAGACCGCCAGAGAGAGAGAGAGAGACAGCACGAGACATCCAGAGAGACCGCCAGAGAGAGAGAGACAGCACGAGACATCCAGAGAGACCGCCAGAGAGAGAGAGAGAGACAGCACGAGACATCCAGAGAGACCGCCAGAGAGAGAGACAGCACGAGACATCCAGAGAGACCGCCAGAGAGAGAGACAGCACGAGACATACAGAGAGACCGCCAGAGAGAGAGAGAGAGACAGCACGAGACATACAGAGAGACCGCCAGAGAGAGAGACAGCACGAGACATCCAGAGAGACCGCCAGAGAGAGAGACAGCACGAGACATCCAGAGAGACCGCCAGAGAGAGAGAGACAGCACGAGACATACAGAGAGACCGCCAGAGACATACAGAGAGACAGCACGAGACATACAGAGAGAGAGAGAGACAGCACGAGACATCCAGAGAGACCGCCAGAGAGAGAGACAGCACGAGACATCCAGAGAGACCGCCAGAGAGAGAGAGAGACAGCACGAGACATCCAGAGAGACCGCCAGAGAGAGAGAGACAGCACGAGACATCCAGAGAGACCGCCAGAGAGAGAGAGACAGCACGAGACATCCAGAGAGACCGCCAGAGAGAGAGAGAGACAGCACGAGACATCCAGAGAGACCGCCAGAGAGAGAGAGACAGCACGAGACATCCAGAGAGACCGCCAGAGAGAGAGAGACAGCACGAGACATCCAGAGAGACCGCCAGAGAGAGAGACAGCACGAGACATCCAGAGAGACCGCCAGAGAGAGAGAGACAGCACGAGACATCCAGAGAGACCGCCAGAGAGAGAGAGAGACAGCACGAGACATCCAGAGAGACCGCCAGAGAGAGAGACAGCACGAGACATACAGAGAGACCGCCAGAGAGAGAGACAGCACGAGACATACAGAGAGACCGCCAGAGAGAGAGAGAGACAGCACGAGACATCCAGAGAGACCGCCAGAGAGAGAGAGACAGCACGAGACATCCAGAGAGACCGCCAGAGAGAGAGACAGCACGAGACATCCAGAGAGACCGCCAGAGAGAGAGAGAGACAGCACGAGACATCCAGAGAGACCGCCAGAGAGAGAGAGACAGCACGAGACATCCAGAGAGACCGCCAGAGAGAGAGACAGCACGAGACATCCAGAGAGACCGCCAGAGAGAGAGAGACAGCACGAGACATCCAGAGAGACCGCCAGAGAGAGAGAGAGACAGCACGAGACATACAGAGAGACCGCCAGAGAGAGAGAGAGACAGCACGAGACATACAGAGAGACCACCAGAGAGAGAGAGAGACAGCACGAGACATACAGATAGACCGCCAGAGAGAGAGAGAGACAGCACGAGACATCCAGAGAGACCGCCAGAGAGAGAGACAGCACAAGACATACAGAGAGACCGCCAGAGAGAGAGAGACAGCACGAGACATACAGAGAGACCGCCAGAGAGAGAGACAGCACGAGACATCCAGAGAGACCGCCAGAGAGAGAGACAGCACGAGACATCCAGAGAGACCGCCAGAGAGAGAGACAGCACGAGACATACAGAGAGACCGCCAGAGAGAGAGAGAGAGACAGCACGAGACATACAGAGAGACCGCCAGAGAGAGAGACAGCACGAGACATCCAGAGAGACCGCCAGAGAGAGACAGCACGAGACATACAGAGAGACCGCCAGAGACATACAGAGAGAGAGAGAGACAGCACGAGACATCCAGAGAGACAGCACGAGACATCCAGAGAGACCGCCAGAGAGAGAGAGAGACAGCACGAGACATCCAGAGAGACCGCCAGAGAGAGAGAGACAGCACGAGACATCCAGAGAGACCGCCAGAGAGAGAGAGACAGCACGAGACATACAGAGAGACTGCCAGAGAGAGAGACAGCACGAGACATCCAGAGAGACCGCCAGAGAGAGAGACAGCACGAGACATACAGAGAGACCGCCAGAGAGAGAGAGAGAGAGAGACATACAGAGAGACCGCCAGAGAGAGAGAGAGAGACATCCAGAGAGACCGCCAGAGAGAGAGAGAGACAGCACGAGACATCCAGAGAGACCGCCAGAGAGAGAGAGACAGCACGAGACATCCAGAGAGACCGCCAGAGAGAGAGACAGCACGAGACATCCAGAGAGACCGCCAGAGAGAGAGAGACAGCACGAGACATCCAGAGAGACCGCCAGAGAGAGAGAGAGACAGCACGAGACATACAGAGAGACCGCCAGAGAGAGAGACAGCACGAGACATACAGAGAGACCGCCAGAGAGAGAGAGAGACAGCACGAGACATCCAGAGAGACCGCCAGAGAGAGAGAGACAGCACGAGACATCCAGAGAGACCGCCAGAGAGAGAGACAGCACGAGACATCCAGAGAGACCGCCAGAGAGAGAGAGACAGCACGAGACATCCAGAGAGACCGCCAGAGAGAGAGACAGCACGAGACATCCAGAGAGACCGCCAGAGAGAGAGAGACAGCACGAGACATCCAGAGAGACCGCCAGAGAGAGAGAGAGACAGCACGAGACATACAGAGAGACCGCCAGAGAGAGAGAGAGACAGCACGAGACATACAGAGAGACCACCAGAGAGAGAGAGAGACAGCACGAGACATCCAGAGAGACCGCCAGAGAGAGAGAGACAGCACGAGACATCCAGAGAGACCGCCAGAGAGAGAGAGAGAGAGAGACAGCACGAGACATCCAGAGAGACCACCAGAGAGAGAGACAGCACGAGACATACAGAGAGACCGCCAGAGAGAGAGAGACATACAGAGAGACCGCCAGAGAGAGAGAGAGAGACAGCACGAGACATACAGAGAGACCGCCAGAGAGAGAGACAGCACAAGACATACAGAGAGACCGCCAGAGAGAGAGAGACAGCACGAGACATACAGAGAGACCGCCAGAGAGAGAGAGACAGCACGAGACATACAGAGAGACCGCCAGAGAGAGAGAGACAGCACGAGACATCCAGAGAGACCGCCAGAGAGAGAGAGAGAGAGAGACAGCACGAGACATCCAGAGAGACCACCAGAGAGAGAGACAGCACGAGACATACAGAGAGACCGCCAGAGAGAGAGAGACATACAGAGAGACCGCCAGAGAGAGAGAGAGAGACAGCACGAGACATCCAGAGAGACCGCCAGAGAGAGAGAGAGACAGCACGAGACATACAGAGAGAGAGAGACAGCACGAGACATCCAGAGAGAGAGACAGCACGAGACATACAGAGAGACCGCCAGAGAGAGAGACAGCACGAGACATACAGAGAGACCGCCAGAGAGAGAGAGAGACAGCACGAGACATCCAGAGAGACCGCCAGAGAGAGAGAGAGACAGCACGAGACATACAGAGAGACCGCCAGAGAGAGAGAGACAGCACGAGACATACAGAGAGACCGCCAGAGAGAGAGAGACAGCACGAGACATCCAGAGAGACCGCCAGAGAGAGAGACAGCACGAGACATACAGAGAGACCGCCAGAGAGAGAGAGAGACAGCACGAGACATACAGAGAGACCGCCAGAGAGAGAGAGACAGCACGAGACATACAGAGAGACCGCCAGAGAGAGAGAGACAGCACGAGACATACAGAGAGACCGCCAGAGAGAGAGAGAGACAGCACGAGACATACAGAGAGACCACCAGAGAGAGAGAGAGACAGCACGAGACATCCAGAGAGACCCCTGGGGGGAGAGAGCAGAGAGACCCCGAGACATTCCGGGGAGCAGCAGAGGACAGACAGAGCAGAGAGAGACAGTCGTCACCTTTACAGCCACCCGGGTGCCGTCCCGCAGGGTGGCGCGATGCACTTGCGCCAGGCTGGCGGCAGCCATTGGTTTCTGGTCGAATTCCCGGAAGAGACGCTCGGCCGGCTCCCCGAAGTCTTCCAGGAGGATCTCATTCACCTGAGAGAGGGGGCGTGGCCAGCAATACATCAGCCAATGACAGGAGACATCCCGCCCCCGCCCATCACCTGCGCATTCTTTGCAGCGCCACAGTCACACCCGCCTGCAGGGCGGCGCCCTCACCTCATTGGCTCTCCTGGGCAGCGCCTGGTCCTCCAGCACCCGCAGGGTGGTGATGTATTCGGGGGGCAGCAGGTGGTTGAAGGTGCAGAGGCCCTGCCCCAGCTTGATGTAGAGCCCCCCGTTCTGCAGCGCCCCCTCCACCAGCGCGTTCGCCGTCCTCTGGTGACACTGCGCCATCACAGCGCCGTGCAGCGAGCTGCTCTGCCACCGCACACAAGGAGAAGCGTTAGAACCCACAGGCCCCGCCCACAGGATTAGCATAGAGACAGGCCACTCCCCTGACATTATCATAATATAGACAGGCCCCTGCCCCAAGATATAGACAAGCCACTCCCCCAAGAGCATCATATAGACAGGCCACTCCCCCAAGAGCATCATATAGACGGGCCACTCCCCTGACATTATCATACAGACAGGCCACTCCCCTGACATTATCATATAGACGGGCCACTCCCCTGACATTATCATACAGACAGGCCACTCCCCTGACATTATCATATAGACGGGCCACTCCCCTGACATTATCATAATATAGACAGGCCCCTGCCCCAAGATATAGACAAGCCACTCCCCCAAGAGCATCATATAGACAGGCCACTCCCCTGACATCATATAGACAGGCCACTCCCCCGACATTATCATATAGACAGGCCACTCCCCTGACATCATATAGACAGGCCACTCCCCCGACATTATCATATAGACAGGCCACTCCCCTGACATTATCATACAGACAGGCCACTCCCCTGACATTATCATATAGACGGGCAACTCCCCTGACATTATCATATAGACGGGCCACTCCCCTGACATTATCATACAGACAGGCCACTCCCCTGACATTATCATATAGACGGGCCACTCCCCTGACATTATCATACAGACAGGCCACTCCCCTGACATTATCATATAGACGGGCCACTCCCCCGACATTATCATATAGACAGGCCACTCCCCTGACATTATCATATAGACAGGCCACTCCCCTGACATTATCATACAGACAGGCCACTCCCCTGACATTATCATACAGACAGGCCACTCCCCTGACATTATCATACAGACAGGCCACTCCCCTGACATTATCATACAGACAGGCCACTCCCCTGACATTATCATACAGACAGGCCACTCCCCCGACATTATCATATAGACAGGCCACTCCCCTGACATTATCATATAGACAGGCCACTCCCCTGCCATTATCATATAGACAGGCCACTCCCCCGACATTATCATATAGACAGGCCACTCCCCTGACATTATCATACAGACAGGCCACTCCCCCGACATTATCATATAGACAGGCCACTCCCCCGACATCATATAGACAGGCCACTCCCCCGACATCATATAGACAGGCCACTCCCCCATCATATAGACAGGCCACTCCCCCATCATATAGACATCACGCTCACCTCATCCTCATGGCGCAGCGTCACGTTTCTTGTCCACCAATAATCCATGGAAATCTGGAAGCCGATCTTCAGTGACCTGGGTGACAAAGCAGAAGTGGGCGGAGCCATAAGTCATGTGACGCTCTGCTGATCAGCCAATGAGAGGACATGGGAGCTGCCGTGCGCAGGGTGGGTGGGGACACATCTTCCAGCCAATCAGCATGATCTGGGTCCCCAGGGGGAGGAGCTGCCAGCTCATGACATCACTACACATTGCAGCCAATGGGACAATTCACAGTGCAGCCAATGAGAGCAGAGAACCGGCTACAAACTCCGCCCACCACGACTGCTACAGGGGGCGGTGCAGAGTACATGACCTCCAGCCCTTCCCTGGAGGTTCCCCTCACATGGTCAGAGGGGGCGTGGCTTGCCTTCAGGTGAGATGTGATGCCCCGCCCCCTTACCTGCAGAAGCGGAGGATGCCCTGCGCGGAGATCCTCATCCTCCTCCTGGCCGGACCATCCGAGGCGAGGTAAGCCGCCGCCCCCAGGCCCGGGGCCCCCAACACAGACCCCAGGAGGACCAGCCGCCGCCATGGACGCTGCGAGGGCCTAGAAACAGAAGGAGGGGGCGTGGCTTCCCTTCAGGTGAGATGTGATGCCCCGCCCCCTTACCTGCAGAAACGGAGGATGCCCTGCGCGGAGATCCTCATCCTCCTCCTGGCCGGACCATCCGAGGCGAGGTAAGCCACCGCCCCCAGGCCCGGGGCCCCCAGCACGGACCCCAGGAGGACCAGCCGCCGCCATGGACGCTGCGAGGGCCTAGAGACACAAAGAGGAGAGAGTCATGTGACATTACCCAGAATAACTCCGCCCCCTGAAGGAGCCCCGCCCCCTCCAGACACCTGCTCACCTGGGGGGCTGCGACCCGAAGCCTCTGACCAACAACACCCGGCGACACCTCAGCACCTGCAAGAGAGACCAGCGGTGATTAAGCTGCCCAAGCCCCGCCCCCGAGGAGCGTTCCACCCCCAACCTGTGCTCTCATGTCTCCTGACACCCGGAGGAAGCTGTCTCGGTCATGTCTCTCTAGACTGTCTCCTTATCTCAGTGCCCTCACTCTCGTGTCTTCTGTCCTCTGCCTGAGGGTCTCGCTCACTCAGGTCTGAGCTGTCTCTTCCTGTCATGTTCTCTATTCGGATGTCTCATAGCTCTCTCCTCTCTGGCGCTCTCATGTTCTGGAGGTCTCAGCTGTGTCTTCTGTCCTCTCCTCTGCCTGAGGGTCTCGGCCATATCTGTCCGACACTTTTATCTATGTCTCGCTCACCCTGGAGGTCTGAGCTGTCTCTTCCTCTCTTCGGATGTCTCATAGCTCTCGCCTCTCTGGCGCTCTCATGTCTCATGTTCTGGAGGCTAGAGCTGTGTGTCTCACATCTCTCTGGAGGTCTCGGTCATCTCTCTCTTCCTCCAACACGTTCAGTTGTCTCTCTCTGGAGGTCTTGGCTGTGTCTCATTCTGGAGCTGTCTCTTACGCTCTTCGGATGTCTCATAGCTCTTTCATTTATGGCACTCTCAGATGTCTCTTCTCTCTGGAGGTCAGTCTCTATTTTCTCTGTAAGGAGCGGTCTCTTCTTCTCCCTGGAGGTCTCAGCCGTCTCTTTGTAAAGGTCTCCCACGAGATCGGAGCTGTCTCAATCCTCTCTGTAAGAAGCTGTCTCTTCTTCTCCCTGCAGGTGTGAGCGGTCTCTTCCTGTCATGTGCTCTCTCTGGGTGTCTAAGTTGTCTCTCCGCTCTATGGTGTCCTCACTTTCACAGAGGTTCTCAGCTGTCTCTTCCTTTTTGGAGCTGTCTCTTTATAAAGGTCTCTCAGGAGGTCAGAGCTTATGTCCTCCATTCTGTCTCTCTCTGTAAGGAACTGTCTCTTCCTGTCATTTCCTCTCTTTGGGCGTCTCAGCTGTCTCTCCTCTACTCTTTCTGGGGGTCTCAGCTGTCTCTTTCTCTCTCTGGAGCTGTCTCTTTGCAAAGGTCTCCCAGGCGGTCAGAGCTGTGTCAATCCTCTCTGTAAGGAGCTGTCTCTTATCTTCCTACAGGTGTGAGCGGTCTCTTCCTGTCATGTCCCCTCTTTGGGTGTCTCAGCTGTCTCTTCCAGTCTCTCTGCAGCTGTCTCTTTATAAAGGTCTTCCAGGAAGTCAGAGCTGTATGTCCCCCATCCCCAGTCTCTCTGTAAGGAGCTGTCTCTTCCTGTCATGTCCTTTGGATGTCTCGGTCTCTCCTCTTTCTGGGGGTCTCAGCTGTCTCTTTGCAAAGGTCTCCCAGGCGGTCAGAGCTGTGTCAATCCTCTCTGTCTCTTCATCTCCCTGCAGATGTGAGCTGTCTCTTCTTGTCGTGTCCTCTATTTGGGTGTCTCAGCTGTCTCTTCCTCTCTCTGCAGCTGTCTCTTTATAAAGGTCTTCCAGGAAGTCAGAGCGGTATGTCCCCAATCCCGTGTCTCTCTATGAGGAGCAGTCTCCTCCTGTCATGTCCTCTCTGTGGATGTCTCGGTCTCTCTCTAGGCTGTCTCTTCCTCTCTATGGTCTCTGACTCTGGCAGTCTCTCTTTCATTCTGGAGGTCTCGGCGTCTATTCCTCTCTATGGTCTCTGTATCTCTGTCTGTCTCTTCCTCTCTATGGTCTCTGTATCTCTGTCTCTTCCTCTCTATGGTCTCTGTATCTCTGTCTCTTCCTCTCTATGGTCTCTGTATCTCTGTCTCTTCCTCTCTATGGTCTCTCTCTATGGTCTCTCTCTCTGTCTCTTCCTCTCTATGGTCTCTCTCTGTCTGTCTCTTCCTCTCTATGGTCTCTCTCTGTCTGTCTCTCTAGGCTGTCTCTTCCTCTCTATGGTCTGTCTCTCTAGGCTGTCTCTTCCTCTCTATGGTCTTTCTCTCTAGGCTGTCTCTTCCTCTCTATGGTCTTTCTCTCTAGGCTGTCTCTTCCTCTCTATGGTCTGTCTCTCCCTCTCTATGGTCTGTCTCTCTAGGCTGTATCTTCCTCTCTATGGTCTGTCTCTCTAGGCTGTCTCTTCCTCTCCATGGTCTCTCTCTGTCTGTCTCTCTAGACTGTCTCTTCCTCTCTATGGTCTGTCTCTCTAGGCTGTCTCTTCCTCTCTATGGTCTGTCTCTCCCTCTCTATGGTCTGTCTCTTCCTCTCTCTGTCTGTCTCTCTAGGCTGTCTCTTCCTCTCTATGGTCTGTCTCTCTAGGCTGTCTCTTCCTCTCTATGGTCTGTCTCTCTAGGCTGTCTCTTCCTCTCTATGGTCTGTCTCTCTCTAGGCTGTCTCTTCCTCTCTATGGTCTCTCTCTAGGCTGTCTCTTCCTCTCTATGGTCTGTCTCTCTCTAGGCTGTCTCTTCCTCTCTATGGTCTGTCTCTCTCTAGGCTGTCTCTTCCTCTCTATGGTCTGTCTCTCTGGCTGTCTCTTCCTCTCTATGGTCTGTCTCTCTGTCTGTCTCTTCCTCTCTATGGTCTGTCTCTCTGGCTGTCTCTATCTCTCTGTGGTCTGTCTCTCTCCTCGGAGGTCTCTCCGCACTCACCGGTGGCAGCAGCATGGTGTGTGAGGAAAGCTTCTGGTCACATGACACCTTTACACCACGCCCCTCCTCTCCTGGCCACGCCTCCCTCAGCTGCCAGGCCCGGCGCCGCGTCACGTGACTGTGTCGTTGCTTAGTGACGGGCGGGTCG
Organism: Gastrophryne carolinensis; assembly: GCA_027917425.1. Taxonomy (NCBI): domain Eukaryota; kingdom Metazoa; phylum Chordata; class Amphibia; order Anura; family Microhylidae; genus Gastrophryne; species Gastrophryne carolinensis. Next base: position 582,953 of record JAQIHN010000046.1, on the reverse strand, counting down.
TTAGGTTGTCAGCTCCAGGAATGTGCGGGGCTCCCGTGTGATAGAGTGTGCGGGGCCCCCGTGTGATAGAGTGTGCGGGGCCCCCGTGTGATAGAGTGTGCGGGGCTCCCGTGTGATAGAGTGTGCGGGGCCCCCGTGTGATAGAGTGTGCGGGGCTCCCGTGTGATAGAGTGTGCGGGGCTCCTGTGTGATAGAGTGTGCGGGGCTCCCGTGTGATAGAGTGTGCGGGGCCCCCGTGTGTGAGAGTGTGCGGGGCTCCCGTGTGATAGAGTGTGCGGGGCTCCCGTGTGATAGAGTGTGCGGGGCTCCTGTGTGATAGAGTGTGCGGGGCTCCCGTGTGATAGAGTGTGCGGGGCTCCCGTGTGATAGAGTGTGCGGGGCCCCCGTGTGATAGAGTGTGCGGGGCTCCCGTGTGATAGTGTGCGGGGCCCCCGTGTGATAGAGTGTGCGGGGCTCCCGTGTGATAGAGTGTGCGGGGCTCCTGTGTGATAGAGTGTGCGGGGCTCCCGTGTGATAGAGTGTGCGGGGCTCCCGTGTGATAGAGTGTGCGGGGCCCCCGTGTGATAGAGTGTGCGGGGCTCCCGTGTGATAGTGTGCGGGGCCCCCGTGTGATAGAGTGTGCGGGGCTCCCGTGTGATAGAGTGTGCGGGGCTCCCGTGTGATAGAGTGTGCGGGGCTCCCGTGTGATAGAGTGTGCGGGGCTCCCGTGTGATAGAGTGTGCGGGGCTCCCGTGTGATAGAGTGTGCGGGGCTCCCGTGTGATAGAGTGTGCGGGGCTCCCGTGTGATAGAGTGTGCGGGGCTCCCGTGTGATAGAGTGTGCGGGGCTCCTGTGTGATAGAGTGTGCGGGGCCCCCGTGTGATAGAGTGTGCGGGGCTCCCGTGTGATAGAGTGTGCGGGGCCCCCGTGTGATAGAGTGTGCGGGGCTCCCGTGTGATAGAGTGTGCGGGGCTCCTGTGTGATAGAGTGTGCGGGGCTCCCGTGTGATAGAGTGTGCGGGGCCCCCGTGTGTGAGAGTGTGCGGGGCTCCCGTGTGATAGAGTGTGCGGGGCTCCCGTGTGATAGAGTGTGCGGGGCTCCCGTGTGATAGAGTGTGCGGGGCCCCCGTGTGATAGAGTGTGCGGGGCTCCCGTGTGATAGTGTGCGGGGCCCCCGTGTGATAGAGTGTGCGGGGCTCCCGTGTGATAGAGTGTGCGGGGCTCCCGTGTGATAGAGTGTGCGGGGCCCCCGTGTGATAGAGTGTGCGGGGCCCCCGTGTGATACAGTGTGCGGGGCCCCCGTGTGATAGAGTGTGCGGGGCTCCCGTGTGATAGAGTGTGCGGGGCCCCTGTGTGATAGAGTGTGCGGGGCTCCCGTGTGATAGAGTGTGCGGGGCCCCTGTGTGATAGAGTGTGCGGGGCCCCCGTGTGATAGAGTGTGCGGGGCCCCCGTGTGATAGAGTGTGCGGGGCTCCCGTGTGATAGAGTGTGCGGGGCTCCCGTGTGATAGAGTGTGCGGGGCCCCCGTGTGATAGAGTGTGCGGGGCTCCCGTGTGATAGAGTGTGCGGGGCTCCCGTGTGATAGAGTGTGCGGGGCCCCCGTGTGATAGAGTGTGCGGGGCTCCCGTGTGATAGAGTGTGCGGGGCTCCCGTGTGATAGAGTGTGCGGGGCTCCCGTGTGATAGAGTGTGCGGGGCTCCCGTGTGATAGAGTGTGCGGGGCCCCTGTGTGATAGAGTGTGCGGGGCTCCCGTGTGATAGAGTGTGCGGGGCCCCTGTGTGATAGAGTGTGCGGGGCTCCCGTGTGATAGAGTGTGCGGGGCCCCTGTGTGATAGAGTGTGCGGGGCCCCCGTGTGATAGAGTGTGCGGGGCCCCCGTGTGATAGAGTGTGCGGGGCCCCTGTGTGATAGTGTGCGGGGGCCTCCTCCATTCATCACCACAACTGTGTGTGACGATGATGTCATAGCCTCACCTATGCAATGACTGATCACCTGCTGTAAAGCTCCGCCTCCTCCATTCATTACCACAGCTGTGTGTATGGTGATGATGTCATAGCCCCGCCTATGCAGTGACTGATCACCTGCTAGAAAGCTCCGCCTCCTCCATTCATTACCACAGCTGTGTGTATGGTGATGATGTCATAGCCCCGCCTATGCAGTGACTGATCACCTGCTGGAAAGCTCCGCCTCCTCCATTCATTACCACAGCTGTGTGTGTCGTGATGATGTCATAGCCCCGCCTATGCAGTGACTGATCACCTGCTGTAAAGCTCCGCCTCCTCCATTACCACAGCTGTGTGTGGTGATGATGTCATAGCCTCGCCTATGCAATGGCTGGTCACCTGACATCTTACAGAGAGGAGCAGTAACAATATCAGTTCCAGGGCGATTTGATAAGTGAAGATATGACTTTCTAGTTCATAGAATATTATCAGGGGCTTTGGTGGGTTTGGATCTGCTTTAAGGTAGTGTAAATGAATGCACACCTAAACTAATGGTAAACTGCTCCATACCCACAATGCTCAGTCCCTGTGTGCTGTCAGGTGGCGGGGGCGTGCTTCATGCTGGGCATTGTGGTGGATTGGTACTGAAGGCTCATGGGACAGGAGAATCCCCCAGTATCCCCGGCTCTGATCCCTGATGGTCAGGTACTGGGCTCTGATGGGGCGGACCATCCATGGGGTACGTGTTACCTACTGTGATAGAGCCCCCTGTAATCCACACAGAATGGAAGGGTCCTGTCCTTCTATGACACAGGGTCCTTGTCCCCTTTTATGGGGTGAGGACCGCACAAGCACTGTGAGATGCCCATTTAATGCCTCCCCAGGCCGAGTGCAGGGTTGCCCACAGCTGGGGACAGGTCAGTCCCCACATGGCTTTTGTTCCACTTTAAGCCCTCAACAAACCCAAGAAGTGTGAGTAGTGACTGTGTTTGGTGTCCAGAGGTGACATACCGTAGTGGTGTAGTATAGCGCATCCTACAGGCGGGCAGCGGGAATATAAGGCCACATACACATGCGCTATGATCCGCAGATTAGCTTGGGAATAATGTCCACCGCAGCCTCATCATTCGTTATAATGTCCTGGCACCGGGGTGTCTGGGATTAGGCTCTGAAGCTGTGTGTGGAGAGCAGGTGCCCAGCAGGGGCTGATCTATGGGCCGCAGCCTCCTCATTCATTATAATGTCCTGGCTCCGGGGTGTCTGGGATTAGGCTTCAAAGCTGTGTGTGGAGAGCAGGTGCCCAGTAGGGGCTGATCTATGGGCTGCAGCCTCATCATTTATTATAATGTCCCGGCACCGGGGTGTCTAGTATAAGCCTCTGAAGCTGTGTGTGGAGAGCAGGGGCTGATCTATGGGCCGCAGCCTCATCATTCATTATAATGTCCTGGCACCGGGGTGTCTGGGATTAGGCTCTGAAGCTGTGTGTGGAGAGCAGGTGCCCAGCAGGGGCTGATCTATGGGCCACAGCATCATCATTCATTATAAATTAGGCTCTGAAGCTGTGTGTGGGGAGCAGGTGCCCAGGAGGGGCTGATCTATGGGCCGCAGCCTCATCATTCATTATAATGTTCTGGCATCGGGGTGTCTGGGATTGTGCTCTGAAGCTGTGTGTGGAGAGCAGGGGCTGATCTATGGGCCGCAGCCTCATCATTCATTATAATGTCCTGGCACCGGGGTGTCTGAGATTAGGCTCTAAAGCTGTGTGTGGAGAGCAGGTGCCCAGCAGGGGCTGATCTATGGGCCGCGGCCTCATCATTCATTATAATGTCCTGGCACCGGGGTGTCTGGAATTAGACTCTGAAGCTGTGTGTGGAGAGCAGGTGCCCAGCAGGGGCTGATCTATGGGCCGCAGCCTCATCATTCATTATAATGCCCCAGCACCGGGGTGTCTGGGATCAGGCTCTGAAGCTCTGTGCGAAGAGCAGGTGCCCAGCAGGGGCTGATCTATGGGCCGCTGCCTCATTCATTATAATGCCCGGGCACCGGGGTGTCTGGGATTAGGCTCTGAAGCTGTATGTGCCTGGGATTAGGCTCTGAAGCTCCGTGCGAAGAGGAGGTGCCCAGCATGGGCTGATCTATGGGCCGCAGCCTCATCATTCATTATAATGTTCTGGCATCGGGGTGTCTGGGATTGTGCTCTGAAGCTGTGTGTGGAGAGCAGGGGCTGAACTATGGGCCGCAGCGTCATCATTCATTATACTGTCCTGGTACCGGGGTGTCTGGGATTAGGCTCTGAAGCTGTGTGTGGAGAGCAGGGGCTGATCTATGGGCCGCAGCCTCATCATTCATTATAATGCCCCGGCACCGGGGTGTCTGGTATAAGCCTCTGAAGCTGTGTGTGGAGAGCAGGTGCCCAGCAGGGGCTGATCTATGGGCCGCTGGCTCATTCATTATAATGTCCCGGCCACCAGGGTGTCTGGGATTAGGCTCTGAAGCTGTGTGTGGAGAGCAGGTGCCCAGCAGGGGCTGATCTATGGGCCACAGCCTCATCATTCATTATAATGCCCCGGCACCGGGGTGTCTGGTATAAGCCTCTGAAGCTGTGTGTGGAGAGCAGGTGCCCAGCAGGGGCTGATCTATTGGCCGCAGCCTCATCATTCATTATAATGTCCCGGCACCGGGGTGTCTGGGATCAGGCTCTGAAGCTCTGTGCGAAGAGCAGGTGCCCAGCAGGGGCTGAAGTATGGGCCACTGCCTCATTCATTATAATGCCCGGGCACCGGGGTGTCTGGGATTAGGCTCTGAAGCTGTATGTGGAGAGCAGGTGCCCAGCAGGGGCTGATCTATGGGCTGCAGCCTCATCATTCATTATAATGTCCTGGCACCGGGGTGTCTGGGATTAGGCTCTGAAGCTCTGTGCGAAGAGCAGGTGCCCAGCAGAGGCTGATCTATGGGCCGCAGCCTCATCATTCATTATAATGTTCTGGCACGGGGTGTCTGCGATTAGACTCTGAAGCTGGGGCTGATCTATCGGCCGCAGCCTCATCATTCATTATAATGTCCTGGCATCGGGGTGTCTGGGATTGTGCTCTGAAGCTGTGTGTGGAGAGCAGGGGCTGATCTATGGGCCGCAGCTTCATCATTCATTATAATGTCCCGGCACCGGGGTATCTGGGATTAGGCTCTGAAGCTGTGTGTGGAGAGCAGGGGCTGATCTATGGGCTGCAGCCTCATCATTTATTATAATATCCTGGCATCTGGGTGTCTGGGATTGTGCTTTGAAGCTGTGTGTGGAGAGCAGGGGCTGATCTATGGGCCGCAGCCTCATCACTCATTATAATGTCCTGGCACCGGGGTGTCTGGGATTAGGCTCTGAAGCTGTGTGTGGAGAGCAGGGGCTGATCTATGGGGCTCAGCCTCATCATTTATTATAATGTCCTGGCATCTGGGTGTCTGGGATTGTGCTTTGAAGCTGTGTGTGGAGAGCAGGGGCTGATCTATGGGCCGCAGCCTCATCACTCACTATAATGTCCTGGCACTGGGGTGTCTGGGATTAGGCTCTGAAGCTGTGTGTGGAGAGCAGGTGCCCAGCAGGGGCTGATCTATGGGCCGCTACCTCATCATTCATTATAATGTCCTGGCACTGGGGTGTCTGGGATTAGCCTCTGAAGCTGTGTGTGGAGAGCAGGTGCCCAGCAGGGGCTGATCTATGGGCCACAGCCTCATCATTCACTATAATGTCCTGGCACCGGGGTGTCTGGGATTAGCCTCTGAAGCTGTGTGTGGAGAGCAGGTGCCCAGCAGGGGCTGATCTATTGGCCGCAGCCTCATCATTCATTATAATGTCCCGGCACCGGGGTGTCCGGGATCAGGCTCTGAAGCTCTGTGCGAAGAGCAGGTGCCCAGCAGGGGCTGATCTATGGGCCGCTGCCTCATTCATTATAATGCCCGGGCACCGGGGTGTCTGGGATTAGGCTCTGAAGCTGTATGTGGAGAGCAGGTGCCCAGCAGGGGCTGATCTATGGGCCGCAGCCTCACCATTCATTATAATGTCCCGGCACCGGGAAGTCTGGGATTAGACTCTGAAGCTGGGGCTGATCTATGGGCCGCAGCCTCATCATTCATTATAATGTCCTGGCACCGGGGTGTCTGGGATTAGGCTCTGAAGCTGTGTGTGGAGAGCAGGTGCCCAGCAGGGGCTGATCTATGGGCCGTAGCCTCATCATTCATTATAATGTCCTGGCATCGGGGTGTCTGGGATTAGGCTCTGAAGCTGTGTGTGGAGAGCAGAGGCTGATCTATGGGCCGCAGCTTCATCATTCATTATAATGTCCCGGCACCGGGGTGTCTGGGATTAGGCTCTGAAGCTGTGTGTGGAGAGCAGGGGCTGATCTATGGGCCGCAGCCTCATCATTCATTATAATGTCCTGGCAGCGGGGTGTCTGGGATTAGCCTCTGAAGCTGTGTGTGGAGAGCAGGTGCCCAGCAGGGGCTGATCTATGGGCCGCTGGCTCATTCATTATAATGTCCCGGCCACCGGGGTGTCTGGGATTAGGCTCTGAAGCTCTGTGCGAAGACCAGGTGCCCAGCAAAGGCTGATCTATGAGCCGCAGCCTCATCATTCATTATAATGTTCTGGCACGGGGTGTCTGGGATTAGACTCTGAAGCTGGGGCTGATCTATGGGCTGCAGCCTCATCATTCATTATAATGTCCCGGCACTGGGGTGTCTGGGATTAGGCTCTTAAGCTCTGTGCGAAGAGCAGGTGCTGATCTATGGGCCATAGCCTCATCATTCATTATAATGTTCCGGCACCAGGGTGTCTGGGATTAGGCTCTGAAGCTCTGTGCAAAGAGCAGGTGCCCAGCAGAGGCTGATCTATGGGCCGCAGCCTCATCATTCATTATAATGTTCTGGCACGGGGTGTCTGAGATCAGGCTCTGAAGCTGTGTGTGGAGAGCAGTTGCCCAGCAGGGGCTGATCTATGGGCCGCGGCCTCATCATTCATTATAATGTCCTGGCTCCGGGGTGTCTGGGATTAGGCTTTGAAGCTGTGTGTGGAGAGCAGGGGCTGATCTATGGGCTGCAGCCTCATCATTCATTATAATGTTTTGGCACGGGGTGTCTGGGATTAGACTCTGAAGCTGTGTGTGGAGAGCAGGTGCCCAGCAGGGGCTGATCTATGGGCTGCAGCCTCATCATTCATTATAATGTCCCGGCACCGGGGTGTCTGGGATTAGGCTCTGAAGCTCTATGCAAATAGCAGGTGCCCAGCAGAGGCTGATCTATGGGCCACAGCCTCATCATTCATTATAATGTCCTGGCTCCGGGGTGTCTGGGATTAGGCTTTGAAGCTGTGTGTGGAGAGCAGGTGCCCAGCAGGGGCTGAACTATAGGCCACAGCCTCATCATTCATTATAATGCCCCGGCACCGGGGTGTCTAGTATAAGCCTCTGAAGCTGTGTGTGGAGAGCAGGGGCTGATCTATGGGGCTCAGCCTCATCATTCATTATAATGTCCTGGCATCGGGGTGTCTGGGATTGTGCTCTGAAGCTGTGTGTGGAGAGCAGGGGCTGATCTATGGGCCGCAGCTTCATCATTCATTATAATGTCCTGGCACCGGGGTGTCTGGGATTAGGCTCTGAAGCTGTGTGTGGAGAGCAGGGGCTGATCTTTGGGCCGCAGCCTCATCATTCATTATAATGTCCTTGCACCGGGGTGTCTGGGATTAGCCTCTGAAGCTGTGTGTGGAGAGCAGGTGCCCAGCAGGGGCTGATCTATGGGCCGCTGGCTCATTCATTATAATGTCCCGGCACCGGGGTATCTGGCATTAGGCTCTGAAGCTCTGTGCGAAGAGCAGGTGCCCAGCAGAGGCTGATCTATGGGCCGCAGCCTCATCATTCATTATAATGTTCTGGCACGGGGTGTCTGGGATTAGACTCTGAAGCTGGGGCTGATCTATGGGCCGCAGCCTCATCATTCATTATATTGTCCCGGCATCTGGGTGTCTGGGATTGTGCTCTGAAGCTGTGTGTGGAGAGCAGGTGCCCAGCAGGGGCTGATCTATGGGCTGCAGCCTCATCATTCATTATAATGTCCCGGCACCGGGGTGTCTGGGATTAGGCTCTGAAGCTCTATGCAAAGAGCAGGTGCCCAGCAGAGGCTGATCTATGGGCCGCAGCCTCATCATTCATTATAATGTTCTGGCACCGGGGTGTCTGGGATTAGACTCTGAAGCTGGAGCTGATCTATGGGCCGCAGCCTCATCATTCATTATATTGTCACGGCATCGGGGTGTCTGGGATTAGATTCTGAAGCTGTGTGTGGAGAGCAGGTGCCCAGCAGGGGCTTATCTATGGGCTGCAGCCTCATCATTCATTATAATGTCCCGGCATCGGGGTGTCTGGGATTGTGCTCTGAAGCTGTGTGTGGAGAGCAGGTGCCCAGCAGGGGCTGATCTATGGGCCGCTGCCTCATCATTCATTATAATGTCCTGGCATCGGGGTGTCTGGGATTGTGCTCTGAAGCTGTGTGTGGAGAGCAGGTGCCCAGCAGGGGCTGATCTATGGGCCGCAGCCTCATTCATTATAATGTCCTGGCACCGGGGTGTCTGGGATTGTGCTCTGAAGCTGTGTATTGAGAGCAGGTGCCCAGCAGGGGCTGATCTATGGGCCACAGCCTCATCATTTATTATAATGTCCCGGCTCCGGGGTGTCTGGTAAAAGCCTCTGAAGCTGTGTGTGGAGAGCAGGGGCTGATCTATGGGGCTCAGCCTCATCATTTATTATAATGTCCTGGCATCTGGGTGTCTGGGATTGTGCTCTGAAGCTGTGTGTGGAGAGCAGGTCCCCAGCAGGGGCTGATCTATGGGCCGCAGCCTCATCATTCATTATAATGTCCTGGCACTGGGGTGTCTGGGATTATCCTCTGAAGCTGTGTGTGGAGAGCAGGTGCCCAGCAGGGGCTGATCGATGGGCCGCAGCCTCATCATTCATTATAATGTCCTGGCACCGGGGTGTCTGGGATTGTGCTCTGAAGCTGTGTGTGGAGAGCAGGTGCCCAGCAGGGGCTGATCTATGGGCCACAGCCTCATCATTCATTATAATGTCCTGGCACCGGGGTGTCTGGGATTAGGCTCTGAAGCTGTGTATGGAGAGCAGGTGCCCAGCAGGGGCTGATCTATGGGCTGCAGCCTCATCATTCATTATAATGTCCCGGCACCGGGGTGTCTGGTATAAGCCTCTGAAGCTGTGTGTGGAGAGTAGGGGCTGATCTATGGGCTGCAACCTCATCATTCATTATAATGTTCTGTCACGGGGTGTCTGGGATTAGACTCTGAAGCTGTGTGTGGAGAGCAGGTGCCCAGCAGGGGCTGATCTATGGGCCGCTGCCTCATCATTCATTATAATGTCCTGGCACCAGGGTGTTTGGGATTAGGCTCTGAAGCTGTGTGTGGAGAGCAGGTGCCCAGCAGGGGCTGATCTGTGGGCCGCAGCCTCATCATTCATTATAATGTCCCGGCACCGGGGTGTCTGGGATCAGGCTCTGAAGCTGTATGTGGAGAGCAGGTGCCCAGCAGGGGCTGATCTATGGGCCACGGCCTCATCATTCATTATAATGTCCTGGCATCGGGGTGTCTGGGATTGTGCTCTGAAGCTGTGTGTGGAGAGCAGGTGCCCAGCAGGGGCTGATCTATGGGCCGCAGCCTCATCATTCATTATAATGTCCCGGCACCGGGGTGTCTGAGATCAGGCTCTGAAGCTGTGTGTGGAGAGCAGGTGCCCAGCAGGGGCTGATCTATGGGCAGCAGCCTCATCATTCATTATAATGTCCCGGCACCGGGGTGTCTGGGATTAGGCTCTGAAGCTCTGTGCGAAGAGCAGGTGCCCAGCAGAGGCTGATCTATGGGCCGCAGCCTCATCATTCATTATAATGTTCTGGCACCGGGGTGTCTGGGATTAGACTCTGAAGCTGTGTATGGAGAGCAGGTGCCCAGCAGGGGCTGATCTATGGGCCGCAGCCTCATCATTCATTATAATGTCCCGGCACCGGGGTGTCTGAGATCAGGCTCTGAAGCTGTGTGTGGAGAGCAGGTGCCCAGCAGGGGCTGATCTATGGGCCGCAGCCTCATTCATTATAATGTCCCGGCACTGGGGTGTCTGGGATTAGGCTCTGAAGCTGTGTGTGGAGAGCAGGGGCTGATCTATGGGCCGCAGCCTCATCATTCATTATAATGTCCTGGCATCGGGGTGTCTGGGATTAGGCTCTGAAGCTGTGTGGGGAGAACAGGTGCCCAGCAGGGGCTGATCTATGGGCCGCAGCCTCATCATTCATTATAATGTTCTGGCACCGGGGTGTCTGGGATTAGGCTCTGAAGCTGTGTGTGGAGAGCAGGAGCCGGATCCTCCCACCACACGAACCCTCCAATGAGCACACAGAACTCACCGACCAATCCGCATCACAGATAAACCTGACATCACACTGTCTTCATTACATCATCATTTATAGGCAGCCAGCAACATGAATGCCATACAGTCTGGGGGCAGGGCCAAGAATTACACAACACGCCCCTGCCGAGCTTCCCGATCTGCTGTAACTCCGCCCCCTGCCGAGCCTCCCGATCTGCTGCGCCGTAACCCCGCCCCCTGCCGAGCCTCCCGATCTGCTGCGCCGTAACCCCGCCCCCTGCCGAGCTTCCCGATCTGCTGCACCGTAACCCCGCCCCTGCCGAGCTTCCCGATCTGCTGCACCGTAATCCTGCCCCTGCCGAGCCTCCCGATCTGCTGCACTGTAACCCTGCCCCTGCTGAGCCTCCCAATCTGCTGCACTGTAACCCCGCCCCCTGCCGAGCCTCCCGATCTGCTGCACTGTAACCCCGCCCCTGCCGAGCCTCCCAATCTGCTGCACTGTAACCCCACCCCCTGCTGAGCCTCCTGATCTGCTGCACTGTAACCCCGCCCCTGCCGAGCTTCCCGATCTGCTGCACTGTAACCCCGCCCCTGCCGAGCCTCCCAATCTGCTGCACTGTAACCCCACCCCCTGCTGAGCCTCCTGATCTGCTGCACTGTAACACCGCCCCCTGCCGAGCTTCTTGATCTGCTGCACTGTAACCCCGCCCCCTGCTGAGCCTCCCGATCTGCTGCACTGTAACTCCGCCCCTGCCGAACTTCCAGATCTGCTGCACTGTAACCCCACCCCCTGTCGAGCCTCCCAATCTGCTGCACTGTAACTCCGCCCCCTGCCGAGCTTCTTGATCTGCTGCACTGTAACCCTGCCCCCTGCTGAGCCTCCCGATCTGCTGCACTGTAACCCCGCCCCTGCCGAGCCTCCCAATCTGCTGCACTGTAACCCCGCCCTTTGCCGAGCCTCCCGATCTGCTGCACTGTAACCCCGCCCCTGCCGAGCCTCCCAATCTGCTGCACTGTAACCCCGCCCTTTGCCAAGCCTCCCGATCTGCTGCACTGTAACCCCGCCCCTGCCGAGCCTCCCAATCTGCTGCATTGTAACCCCGCCCCCTGCCGAGCCTCGCAATCTGCTGCACTGTAACCCCACCCCTGCTGAGCTTCTCGATCTGCTGCACTGTAACCCCGCCCCCTGCCGAGCTTCTCGATCTGCTGCACTGTAACCCCGCCCCCTGCCGATCCTCCCAATCTGCTGCACTGTAACCCCGCCCCCTGCCGATCCTCCCAATCTGCTGCACTGTAACCCCGCCCCCTGCCGAGCCTCCCAATCTGCTGCACTGTAACCCCGCCCCCTGCCGAGCCTCCCGATCTGCTGCACTGTAACCCCGCCCCCTCCCCTTTTCTCTGGCTCCTCCCTGTTTCTCTAGCTCCTCCCTTGTTCTCTGGCTCCTCCCTGATTTCTCTGGCTCTTTCCTGTTTCTCTGTCTCCTCCCTGATTTCCTGGCTCCTCCCTGATTTCCTGGCTCCTCCCTGATTTCTATGGCTGCTCCCTGTTTCTCGGACTCCTCCCTGATTTCTCTGGCTGCTCCCTGATTTCTCTGGCTGCTCCCTGATTTCTCTGGCTCCTCCCTGATTTCTCTGGCTCCTCCCTGATTTCTCTGGCTCCTCCCTGTTTCCATGGTTCTTTCCGGTTTCCCTGACTCCTCCCTGTTTCCCTGACTCCTCCCTGTTTACCTGGCTCCTCCCTGTTTCTCTGGCTCCTTTCTGTTTCCCTGGCTCTTTCCTGTTTCTCTGACTCCTCCCTGTTTCCCTGGCTCCTTTCTGTTTCCCTGACTCCTCCCTGTTTCTCAGGCTCCTTCCTGTTTCTCTGGCTCCTCCCTGTTCCCCTGGCTCCTCCCTGTTTCTCTGGCTCCTTCCTGTTTATCTGGCTCCTCCCTGTTTCTCTGGCTCCTCCCTGATTTCTCTGGCTCCTCCCTGATTTCTCTGGCTCCTCCCTGTTTCTCTGGCTCCTCCCTGTTTCTCTGGCTCCTCCCTGATTTCTCTGGCTCCTCCCTGTTTCCCTGGCTCCTCCCTGATTTTTCTGGCTTCTCCCTGATTTCGCTGGCTCCTCCCTGTTTCCTGGCTCTTTCCTGTTTATCTGTCTCCTCCCTGTTTCCCTGGCTCCACCGTGTTTCTCTGGCTCCTCCCTGTTTCTCTGGCTCCTTTATGTTTCCCTGGCTCTTTCCTGTTTATCTGGCTCCTCCCTGTTTCTCTGGCTCCTTTATGTTTCCCTGGCTCTTTCCTGTTTATCTGGCTCCTCCCTGTTTCTCTGGCTCCTTCCTGTTTCCCTGGCTCCTCCCTGTTTCCCTGGCTCCTTCCTGTTTCTCTGGCTCCTCCCTGTTTCTCTGGCTCCTCCCTGTTTCTCTGGCTCCCCCCTGTTTCTCTGGATCCTTTCTGTTTCCCTGGCTCTTTCCTGTTTCTCTGATTCCTCCCTGTTTCCATGGCTTCTCCCTGTTTCTCTAGCTCCTTTCTGTTTCCCAGACTCCTCCCTGTTTCTCTGGCTCCTCCCTGTCTCTCTGGCTCCTCCCTGTTTCTCTGGCTCCTTCCTGTTTATCTGGCTCCTCCCTGTTTCTCGGACTCCTCCCTGATTTCTCTGGCTCCTCCCTGATTTCTCTGGCTCCTCCCTGTTTCTCTGGCTCCTACCTGATTTCTCTGGCTCCTCCCTGATTTCTCTGGCTCCTCCCTGTTTCTCTGGCTCCTCCTTGTTTCTCTGGCTCCTCCCTGATTTCTCTGGCTCCTCCCTGTTTCCCTGGCTCCACCGTGTTTCTCTGGCTCCTCCCTGTTTCTCTGGCTCCTCCCTGTTTCTCTGGCTCCTTTCTGTTTCCCTGGCTCTTTCCTGTTTATCTGGCTCCTCCCTGTTTCTCTGGCTCCTCCCTGTTTCTCTGGCTCCTCCCTGTTTCTCTGGCTCCTTTCTGTTTCCCTGGCTCTTTCCTGTTTATCTGGCTCCTCCCTGTTTCTCTGGCTCCTCCCTGTTTTTCTGGCTCCTTCCTGTTTCCCTGGCTCCTCCCTGTTTCTCTGGCTCCTTTCTGTTTCCCTGGCTCTTCCCTGTTTCTCTGACTCCTCCCTGTTTCCCTGGCTCCTCCCTGTTTCTCTGGCTCATTTCTGTTTCCCTGGCTCTTTCCTGTTTCTCTGACTCCTCCCTGTTTCCCTGGCTCCTCCCTGTTTCTCTGGCTCCTTTCTGTTTCCCTGGCTCTTTCCTGTTTCTCTGACTCCTCCCTGTTTCCCTGGTCCTCCCTGTTTCCCTGGCTCCTCCCTGTTTCCCTGGCTCCTCCCTGTTTCCCTGGCTCCTCCCTGTTTCTCTTGCTCCTCCCTGTTTCTCTTGCTCCTCCCTGTTTCCCTGGCTCCTCTCTGTTTCTCTGGCTCCTCCCTGTTTATCTGGCTCCTACCTGTTTCCCTGGCTCCTCCCTGTTTCTCTGGCTCCTGCCTGATTTCTCTGGCTCTTCGCTGTTTCCCTGGCTCCTCCCTGTTTCTCTGGCTCCTCCCTGATTCCCTGGCTTCTCTCTGTTTCTCTGGCTCCTTTCTGTTTCCCTGCCTCTTTCCTGTTTATCTGGCTCCTCCTTGTTTATCTGGCTCCTCCCTGTTTCCCTGGCTCCTCCCTGTTTCCCTGGCTCCTCCCTGTTTCTCTGGCTCCTCCCTGTTTCTCTGGCTCCTCCCAGTTTCTCTGGCTCCTCCCTGTTTCTCTTGCTCCTTTCTGTTTCTCTGGCTCTTTCCTGTTTCTCTGGCTCCTCCCTGTTTATCTGGCTTCTCCCTGTTTCTCGGACTCCTCCCTGATTTCTCTGGCTCCTCCCTGATTTCTCTGGCTCCTCCCTGATTTCTCTGGCTCCTCCCTGATTCCCTGATTTCTCTGGCTCCTCCCTGTTTCTCTGGCTCCTCCCTGTTTCTCTGGCTCCTCCCTGTTTCTCTGGCTCCTCCCTGTTTCTCTTGCTCCTTTCTGTTTCTCTGGCTCTTTCCTGTTTCTCTGGCTCCTCCCTGTTTATCTGGCTCCTCCCTGTTTCTCTGGCTCCTACCTGATTTCTCTGGCTCCTCCCTGATTTCTCTGGCTCCTCCCTGTTTCTCTGGCTCCTCCTTGTTTCTCTGGCTCCTCCCTGATTTCTCTGGCTCCTCCCTGTTTCCCTGGCTCCTCCCTGATTTTTCTGGCTTCTCCCTGATTTCGCTGGCTCCTCCCTGTTTCCTGGCTCTTTCCTGTTTATCTGGCTCCTCCCTGTTTCCCTGGCTCCACCGTGTTTCTCTGGCTCCTCCCTGTTTCTCTGGCTCCTCCCTGTTTCTCTGGCTCCTTTCTGTTTCCCTGGCTCTTTCCTGTTTATCTGGCTCCTCCCTGTTTCTCTGGCTCCTCCCTGTTTTTCTGGCTCCTTCCTGTTTCCCTGGCTCCTCCCTGTTTCTCTGGCTCCTTTCTGTTTCCCTGGCTCTTCCCTGTTTCTCTGACTCCTTCCTGTTTCCCTGGCTCCTCCCTGTTTCTCTGGCTCATTTCTGTTTCCCTGGCTCTTTCCTGTTTCTCTGACTCCTCCCTGTTTCCCTGGCTCCTCCCTGTTTCTCTGGCTCCTTTCTGTTTCCCTGGCTCTTTCCTGTTTCTCTGACTCCTCCCTGTTTCCCTGGTCCTCCCTGTTTCCCTGGCTCCTCCCTGTTTCCCTGGCTCCTCCCTGTTTCCCTGGCTCCTCCCTGTTTCTCTTGCTCCTCCCTGTTTCTCTTGCTCCTCCCTGTTTCTCTTGCTCCTCTCTGTTTCCCTGGCTCCTCTCTGTTTCTCTGGCTCCTCCCTGTTTATCTGGCTCCTACCTGTTTCCCTGGCTCCTACCTGTTTCCCTGGCTCCTCCCTGTTTCTCTGGCTCCTGCCTGATTTCTCTGGCTCTTCGCTGTTTCCCTGGCTCCTCCCTGTTTCTCTGGCTCCTCCCTGATTCCCTGGCTTCTCTCTGTTTCTCTGGCTCCTTTCTGTTTCCCTGCCTCTTTCCTGTTTATCTGGCTCCTCCTTGTTTATCTGGCTCCTCCCTGTTTCCCTGGCTCCTCCCTGTTTCTCTTGCTCCTCCCTGTTTCTCTTGCTCCTCCCTGTTTCTCTTGCTCCTCCCTGTTTCCCTGGCTCCTCTCTGTTTCTCTGGCTCCTCCCTGTTTATCTGGCTCCTACCTGTTTCCCTGGCTCCTACCTGTTTCCCTGGCTCCTCCCTGTTTCTCTGGCTCCTGCCTGATTTCTCTGGCTCTTCGCTGTTTCCCTGGCTCCTCCCTGTTTCTCTGGCTCCTCCCTGATTCCCTGGCTTCTCTCTGTTTCTCTTGCTCCTTTCTGTTTCTCTGGCTCTTTCCTGTTTCTCTGGCTCCTCCCTGTTTATCTGGCTTCTCCCTGTTTCTCGGCTCTTTCCTGTTTCTCTGGCTCCTCCCTGTTTATCTGGCTTCTCCCTGTTTCTCGGACTCCTCCCTGATTTCTCTGGCTCCTCCCTGATTTCTCTGGCTCCTCCCTGATTCCCTGATTTCTCTGGCTCCTCCCTGTTTCTCTGGCTCCTCCCTGTTTCTCTGGCTCCTCCCTGTTTCTCTGGCTCCTTTCTGTTTTTCTGGCTCTTTCCTGTTTCTCTGGCTCCTCCCTGTTTATCTGGCTCCTCCCTGTTTCTCTGGCTCCTACCTGATTTCTCTGGCTCCTCCCTGATTTCTCTGGCTCCTCCTTGTTTCTCTGGCTCCTCCCTGATTTCTCTGGCTCCTCCCTGTTTCCCTGGCTCCTCCCTGATTTTTCTGGCTTCTCCCTGATTTCGCTGGCTCCTCCCTGTTTCCTGGCTCTTTCCTGTTTATCTGGCTCCTCCCTGTTTCCCTGGCTCCACCGTGTTTCTCTGGCTCCTCCCTGTTTCTCTGGCTCCTCCCTGTTTCTCTGGCTCCTTTCTGTTTCCCTGGCTCTTTCCTGTTTATCTGGCTCCTCCCTGTTTCTCTGGCTCCTCCCTGTTTTTCTGGCTCCTTCCTGTTTCCCTGGCTCCTCCCTGTTTCTCTGGCTCCTTTCTGTTTCCCTGGCTCTTCCCTGTTTCTCTGACTCCTCCCTGTTTCCCTGGCTCCTCCCTGTTTCTCTGGCTCATTTCTGTTTCCCTGGCTCCTCCCTGTTTCTCTGGCTCCTCCCAGTTTCTCTGGCTCCTCCCTGTTTCTCTTGCTCCTTTCTGTTTCTCTGGCTCTTTCCTGTTTCTCTGGCTCCTCCCTGTTTATCTGGCTTCTCCCTGTTTCTCGGCTCTTTCCTGTTTCTCTGGCTCCTCCCTGTTTATCTGGCTTCTCCCTGTTTCTCGGACTCCTCCCTGATTTCTCTGGCTCCTCCCTGATTTCTCTGGCTCCTCCCTGATTTCTCTGGCTCCTCCCTGATTCCCTGATTTCTCTGGCTCCTCCCTGTTTCTCTGGCTCCTCCCTGTTTCCCTGGCTCCTCCCTGTTTCTCTGGCTCCTCCCTGTTTCTCTTGCTCCTTTCTGTTTCTCTGGCTCTTTCCTGTTTCTCTGGCTCCTCCCTGTTTATCTGGCTCCTCCCTGTTTCTCTGGCTCCTCCCTGATTTCTCTGGCTCCTCCCTGATTTCTCTGGCTCCTCCCTGTTTCTCTGGCTCCTCCTTGTTTCTCTGGCTCCTCCTTGTTTCTCTGGCTCCTCCCTGATTTCTCTGGCTCCTCCCTGTTTCCCTGGCTCCTCCCTGATTTTTCTGGCTTCTCCCTGATTTCGCTGGCTCCTCCCTGTTTCCTGGCTCTTTCCTGTTTATCTGGCTCCTCCCTGTTTCCCTGGCTCCACCGTGTTTCTCTGGCTCCTCCCTGTTTCTCTGGCTCCTTTCTGTTTCCCTGGCTCCTCCCTGTTTCTCTGGCTCCTCCCTGTTTTTCTGGCTCCTTCCTGTTTCCCTGGCTCCTCCCTGTTTCTCTGGCTCCTTTCTGTTTCCCTGGCTCTTCCCTGTTTCTCTGACTCCTCCCTGTTTCCCTGGCTGCTCCCTGTTTCTCTGGCTCATTTCTGTTTCCCTGGCTCTTTCCTGTTTCTCTGACTCCTCCCTGTTTCCCTGGCTCCTCCCTGTTTCTCTGGCTCCTTTCTGTTTCCCTGGCTCTTTCCTGTTTCTCTGACTCCTCCCTGTTTCCCTGGTCCTCCCTGTTTCCCTGGCTCCTCCCTGTTTCCCTGGCTCCTCCCTGTTTCCCTGGCTCCTCCCTGTTTCTCTTGCTCCTCCCTGTTTCCCTGGCTCCTCTCTGTTTCTCTGGCTCCTCCCTGTTTATCTGGCTCCTACCTGTTTCCCTGGCTCCTCCCTGTTTCTCTGGCTCCTGCCTGATTTCTCTGGCTCTTCGCTGTTTCCCTGGCTCCTCCCTGTTTCTCTGGCTCCTCCCTGATTCCCTGGCTTCTCTCTGTTTCTCTGGCTCCTTTCTGTTTCCCTGCCTCTTTCCTGTTTATCTGGCTCCTCCTTGTTTATCTGGCTCCTCCCTGTTTCCCTGGCTCCTCCCTGTTTCTCTGGCTCCTCCCAGTTTCTCTGGCTCCTCCCAGTTTCTCTGGCTCCTCCCTGTTTCTCTTGCTCCTTTCTGTTTCTCTGGCTCCTCCCTGTTTATCTGGCTTCTCCCTGTTTCTCGGACTCCTCCCTGATTTCTCTGGCTCCTCCCTGATTTCTCTGGCTCCTCCCTGATTTCTCTGGCTCCTCCCTGATTTCTCTGGCTCCTCCCTGATTTCTCTGGCTCCTCCCTGATTCCCTGATTTCTCTGGCTCCTCCCTGATTTCGCTGGCTCCTCCCTGATTTCGCTGGCTCCTCCCTGTTTCCCTGGCTCCTCCCTGTTTCTCTGGCTCCTTTCTGTTTCCTGGCTCTTTCCTGTTTACCTGGCTCCTCCCTGTTTCTCTGGCTCCTCCCTGTTTCTCTGGCTCCTTTCTGTTTCCCTGGCTCTTTCCTGTTTATCTGGCTCCTCCCTGTTTCCCTGGCTCCTCCCTGTTTCTCTGGCTCCTTTCTGTTTCCCTGGCTCTTTCCTGTTTATCTGGCTCCTCCCTGTTTCTCTGGCTCCTTCCTGTTTATCTGGCTCCTCCTTGTTTCTCTGGCTCCTTCCTGTTTCTCTGGCTCCTTCCTGTTTCTCTGGCTCTTTCCTGTTTCTCTGGCTCTTTCCTGTTTCTCTGGCTCTTTCCTGTTTCTCTGGCTCCTTCCTGTTTCTCTGGCTCCTTCCTGTTTCTCTGGCTCCTTCCTGTTTCTTTGGCTCCTCCCTGTTTCCCTGGCTCCTTCCTGTTTCTCTGGCTCCTTCCTGTTTCTCTGGCTCCTCCCTGTTTCTCTGGCTCCTCCCTGTTTCTCTGGCTCCATCGTGTTTCTCTGGCTCCTCCCTGTTTCTCTGGCTCCTTCCTGTTTCTCTGGCTCCTCCCTGTTTCTCTGGCTCCTCCCTGTTTCTCTGGCTCCTCCCTGTTTCTCTGGCTCCTTCCTGTTTATCTTGCTCCTCCCTGTTTCCCTGGCCCCTCCCTGATTTCTCTGGCCCCTCCCTGTTTCTCTGGCTTTTCCCTGATTTCTCTGGCTCCTCGCTGTTTCTCTGCCTCTTTCCTGTTTATCCAATCCCTCCCTGTTTCCCTGACTCCTCCCTGTTTCTCGGGTTCCTCTCTGTTTCTTTGGCTTCTCCCTGTTTTTCTGGCTCCTCCCTGTTTTTCTGGCTCCTCCTGGTTTTTTTTCTGGCCCCTCCCTGTTTCTCTGGCTCCTCCCTGTTTCTCTGGCTCCTCCCTGATCTCTCTGGCTTCTCATTGATTTCCTGGCTCCTCCCTGTTTCTCTGGCTCCTCCCTGATTCTCTGGCTCCTCCTTGATTTCCTGGCTCCTCCCTGATCTCTCTGGCTCCTCCTTGATTTCCTGGCTTCTCCCTGTTTCTCTGGCTTTTCCCTGATTTCTCTGGCTCCTCCCTGTTTCTCTGCCTCTTTCCTGTTTATCTGACTCCTCCCTGTTTCTCTGGCTCCTCCCTGTTTATTTGGCTCCTCCCTGTTTTTCTGGCTCCTCCCTGTTTTCTCTGGCCCCTCCTTGTTTCTCTGGTCCCTCCCTGATCTCTCTGGCTCCTCCTTGATTTCCTGGCTCCTCCCTGTTTTCTCTGGCCCCTCCCTGTTTCTCTGGTTCCTCCCTGATTTCTCTGGCTCCTCCCTGATCTCTCTGGCTCCTCCTTGATTTCCAGGCTCCTCCCTGTTTCTCTGGCTTCTTCCTGATTCTCTGGCTCCTCCCTGTTTTCTCTGGCCCCTCCTTGTCTCTCTGGCCCCTCCTTGATTTCCTGGCTCCTCCCTGTTTCTCTGACTCCTCCCTGTTTCTCTGACTTCTCCCTGTTTCTCTGACTTCTCCATGATTTCTCTGGCTCCTCCCTGTTTCTCTGGCTCCTCCCTGATTTATCTTTCTCCTCCCTGTTTCTCTGGCTCTTTCCTGTTTATCTGGCCCCTCCCTGTTTCCCTGGCTCCTCCCTATTTCTCTGGCTTCTCCCTGATTTCTCTGGCTCCTTCCTGTTTCTCTGGCTCCTTCCTGTTTCTCTGGCTCCTCCCTGTTTCCCTGGCTCCTCCCTGTTTCCCTTGCCCCTCCCTGTTTCCCTGGCTCCCCCCTGTTTCTCTGGCTTCTCCCTGATTTCTCTGGCTCCTTCCTGTTTCCCTTGCTCCTCCCTGTTTCCCTGGCTCCTCCCATCATGCAGTGAGCTGTATGTCTGTGTTATATGCTCCTGGGGGCAGATAGTGGGGGACAGTTGTTGGCGCAGGGGTTGCTGGAGTGGAAGATGGGGTAGATGTTGACGAGCGGAAACATGGTGAGGGCCCCCAACATAGAGCCCAGCTGCACCACTGCGCCACACCACACGAGGGCGCTATGGCCTTCATCCCGAAGAATCATCCCGATGATCAACTTGACGTAGGAGAGAATCCCGACAAACAGCGCCCAGGACATAACCTGCCGAGACACAGAGAGGTCACATGACTTCCTGCCCCCACAGAGAGGTCACATGTCTTCCTGCCCAGACACAGAGAGGTCACATAACTTCCCGTCCCCACAGAGAGGTCACATGACTTCCCCCCCAGACACAGAGAGGTCACATGACTTCCCGCCCCCACAGAGAGGTCACATGACTTCACGCCCCGACACAGAGAGGTCACATGACTTCCTGCCCCCACAGAGAGGTCACGTGACTTCCCACCCCCGCCGGGCCACAGAGAGGTCACATGACTTCCCGCCCCCTCAGAGAGGTCACATGACTTCCTGCCCCGCCAAGACACAGAGAGGTCACATGACTTCCCGCCCAGGCACAGAGAGGTCACATGACTTCCCGCCGAGAGGTCATATGACTTCACGCCCCCGCCCAGACACAGAGAGGTCACATGACTTTACGCCTCCGCCGAGACACAGAGAGGTCACATGACTTCCCACCCCCGTCCAGACACAGAGAGGTCACATGACTTCCCGCCCCCGCCGAGAGGTCACATGACTTTCCACCCCCGGCGAGACACAGAGAGGTCACAGGACGTCCCGCCCCCGCCCAGACACAGAGAGGTCACATGACTTGCCGCCCCCGCCGAGAGGTCACATGACTTGCCGCCCCCGCCGAGAGGTCACATGACTTGCCGCCCCCACCACAGAGAGGTCACATGACTTCCCGCCCCCGCCGAGAGGTCACATGACTTCCTGCCCCGCCAAGACACAGAGAGGTCACATGACTTCCCGCCCAGGCACAGAGAGGTCACATGACTTCCCGCCGAGAGGTCATATGACTTCACGCCCCCGCCCAGACACAGAGAGGTCACATGACTTTACGCCTCCTCCGAGACACAGAGAGGTCACATGACTTCCCACCCCCGTCCAGACACAGAGAGGTCACATGACTTCCCGCCCCCGCCGAGAGGTCACATGACTTTCCACCCCCGGCGAGACACAGAGAGGTCACAGGACGTCCCGCCCCCGCCCAGACACAGAGAGGTCACATGACTTGCCGCCCCCGCCGAGAGGTCACATGACTTGCCGCCCCCGCCGAGAGGTCACATGACTTGCCGCCCCCACCACAGAGAGGTCACATGACTTCCCGCCCCCGCCGAGAGGTCACATGACTTTCCGCCCCCGGCGAGACACAGAGAGGTCACATGACTTGCCACCCCCGCCCAGACACAGAGAGGTCACATGACTTTCCTCCCCCGGCGAGACACAGGGAGGTCACATGACTTCCCACCCCCGCCCAGACACAGAGAGGTCACATGACTTCCCACCCCCGCCCAGACACAGAGAGGTCACATGACTTCCCGCCCCCGCCGAGAGGTCACATGACTTCCCGCCCCCGCCGAGAGGTCACATGACTTCCCGCCCCCGCCGAGAGGTCACATGACTTTCCGCCCCCCGGCGAGACACAGAGAGGTCACATGGCTTCCCGCCCCCGCCTAGACACAGAGAGGTCACATAACTTCCCACCCCCGCCCAGACACAGAGAGGTCACATGACTTCCCACCCCCGCCCAGACACAGAGAGGTCACATGACTTCCCGCCCCCGCCGAGAGGTCACATGACTTCCCGCCCAGACACAGAGAGGTCACATGACTTCCCGCCCCCACAGAGAGGTCACATGACTTCCCGCCCCCACAGAGAGGTCACATGACTTCCCGCCCAGACACAGAGAGGTCACATGACTTCACGCCCCCACAGAGAGGTCACATGACTTCCCGCCCAGACAAAGAGAGGTCACATGACTTCCCGCCCCCACAGAGAGGTCACATGACTTCCCGCCCAGACACAGAGAGGTCACATGACTTCCCACCCCTGCCGAGACCCAGAGAGGTCACATGAATACCCGCCCCCACAGAGAGGTCACATGACTTCCCACCCCTGCCGAGACACAGGTCACATGACTTCCCGCCCCCACAGAGAGGTCACATGACTTCCTGCCCCCGCCTAGACACAGAGAGGTCACATGACTTCCCGCCCAGACACAGAAAGGTCACATGACTTCCCGCCCCCCACAGAGAGGTCACATGACTTCCAGCCCCCCACAGAGAGGTCACATGACTTCCCGCCCCCCACAGAGAGTTCACATGGCTTCCCGCCCCCCACAGAGAGGTCACATGACTTCCCGCCCCCACAGAGAGGTCACATGACTTCCTGCCCCCGCCGAGACACAGAGAGGTCACATGACTTCCCGCCCAGGCACAGAGAGGTCACATGACTTCCCGCCCCTGCCGAGAGGTCATATGACTTCACGCCCCCGCCCAGACACAGAGAGGTCACATGACTTCCCGCCCCCACAGAGAGGTCACATGACTTCCCACCCAGACACAGAGAGGTCACATGACTTCCCGCCCCCACAGAGAGGTCACATGACTTCCTGCCCCCGCCGAGACACAGAGAGGTCACATGACTTCCCGCCCAGGCACAGAGAGGTCACATGACTTCCCGCCCCTGCCGAGAGGTCATATGACTTCACGCCCCCGCCCAGACACAGAGAGGTCACATGACTTCCCGCCCCCACAGAGAGGTCACATGACTTCCCACCCAGACACAGAGAGGTCACATGACTTCCCGCCCAGACAAAGAGAGGTCACATGACTTCCCGCCCAGACAAAGAGAGGTCACATGACTTCCCGCCCAGACAAAGAGAGGTCACATGACTTCCCGCCCAGACACAGAGAGATCACATGACTTCCCACCCCTGCCGAGACACAGAGAGGTCACATGAATACCCGCCCCCACAGAGAGGTCACATGACTTCCCGCCTAGACACAGAGAGGTCACATGACTTCCTGCCCAGACACAGAGAGGTCACATGATTCCCGTCCCCCACAGAGAGGTCACATGACTTCCCGCCCCCCACAGAGAGGTCACATGACTTCCCACCCCCCACAGAGAGGTCACATGACTTCCCGCCCAGGCACAGAGAGGTCACATGACTTCCCGCCCCTGCCGAGAGGTCATATGACTTCACGCCCCCCGCCCAGACACAGAGAGGTCACATGACTTCCCGCCCCCACAGAGAGGTCACATGACTTCCCACCCAGACACAGAGAGGTCACATGACTTCCCGCCCAGACAAAGAGAGGTCACATGACTTCCCGCCCAGACAAAGAGAGGTCACATGACTTCCCGCCCAGACAAAGAGAGGTCACATGACTTCCCGCCCAGACACAGAGAGATCACATGACTTCCCACCCCTGCCGAGACACAGAGAGGTCACATGAATACCCGCCCCCACAGAGAGGTCACATGACTTCCCGCCTAGACACAGAGAGGTCACATGACTTCCTGCCCAGACACAGAGAGGTCACATGATTCCCGTCCCCCACAGAGAGGTCACATGACTTCCCGCCCCCCACAGAGAGGTCACATGACTTCCCACCCCCCACAGAGAGGTCACATGACTTCACGCCCAGACAAAGAGAGGTCACATGACTTCACACCCAGACACAGAGAGGTCACATGACTTCCCACCCCCGCCAGGACACAGAGAGGTCACATGACTTCCCGCCCCCACAGAGAGGTCACATGACTTCCTGCCCCCGCCGAGACACAGAGAGGTCACATGACTTCCCGCCCAGGCACAGAGAGGTCACATGACTTCCCGCCGAGAGGTCACATGTCTTCCCGCCTCCACAGAGAGGTCACATGACTTCCTGCCCCCACTGAGACACAGAGAGGTCACATGACTTCCTGCCCAGGCACAGAGAGGTCACATGACTTCCCGCCCAGGGACAGAGAGGTCATATGACTTCACGCCCCCGCCGAGACACAGAGAGGTCACATGACTTCCCACCCCCACAGAGAGGTCACATGACTTCCCACCCAGACACAGAGAGGTCACATGACTTCCCGCCCAGACAAAGAGAGGTCACATGACTTCCCGCCCAGACACAGAGGTCACATGACTTCCCGCCCAGACAAAGAGAGGTCACATGACTTCCCGCCCAGACACAGAGAGGTCACATGACTTCCCACCCCTGCCGAGACACAGAGAGGTCACATGAATACCCGCCCCCACAGAGAGGTCACATGACTTCCCGCCCCCGCCTAGACACAGAGAGGTCACATGACTTCCTGCCCAGACACAGAGAGGTCACATGATTCCCGTCCCCCACAGAGAGGTCACATGACTTCCCGCCCCCCACAGAGAGGTCACATGACTTCCCACCCCCCACAGAGAGGTCACATGACTTCACGCCCAGACACAGAGAGGTCACATGACTTCACACCCAGACACAGAGAGGTCACATGACTTCCCACCCCCGCCGGGACACAGAGGTCACATGACTTCCCGCCCCCACAGAGAGGTCACATGACTTCCTGCCCCCGCCGAGACACAGAGAGGTCACATGACTTCCCACCCAGACACAGAGAGGTCACATGACTTCCCGCCCAGACAAAG
Organism: Gastrophryne carolinensis; assembly: GCA_027917425.1. Classification (NCBI taxonomy): domain Eukaryota; kingdom Metazoa; phylum Chordata; class Amphibia; order Anura; family Microhylidae; genus Gastrophryne; species Gastrophryne carolinensis. The sequence continues at coordinate 558,325 of JAQIHN010000046.1, read as the reverse complement.
AGAGGTCACATGACTTCCCGCCCAGACACAGAGAGATCACATGACTTCCCACCCCTGCCGAGACACAGAGAGGTCACATGAATACCCGCCCCCACAGAGAGGTCACATGACTTCCCGCCTAGACACAGAGAGGTCACATGACTTCCTGCCCAGACACAGAGAGGTCACATGATTCCCGTCCCCCACAGAGAGGTCACATGACTTCCCGCCCCCCACAGAGAGGTCACATGACTTCCCGCCCCCCACAGAGAGGTCACATGACTTCCCACCCCCCACAGAGAGGTCACATGACTTCACGCCCAGACAAAGAGAGGTCACATGACTTCACACCCAGACACAGAGAGGTCACATGACTTCCCACCCCTGCCAGGACACAGAGAGGTCACATGACTTCCCGCCCCCACAGAGAGGTCACATGACTTCCTGCCCCCGCCGAGACACAGAGAGGTCACATGACTTCCCGCCCAGGCACAGAGAGGTCACATGACTTCCCACCCCCGCCGAGAGGTCACATGTCTTCCCGCCTCCACAGAGAGGTCACATGACTTCCTGCCCCCGCTGAGACACAGAGAGGTCACATGACTTCCTGCCCAGGCACAGAGAGGTCACATGACTTCCCGCCCAGGGACAGAGAGGTCATATGACTTCACGCCCCCGCCGAGACACAGAGAGGTCACATGACTTCCCACCCCCACAGAGAGGTCACATGACTTCCCACCCAGACACAGAGAGGTCACATGACTTCCCGCCCAGACAAAGAGAGGTCACATGACTTCCCGCCCAGACACAGAGGTCACATGACTTCCCGCCCAGACAAAGAGAGGTCACATGACTTCCCGCCCAGACACAGAGAGGTCACATGACTTCCCACCCCTGCCGAGACACAGAGAGGTCACATGAATACCCGCCCCCACAGAGAGGTCACATGACTTCCCGCCCCCGCCTAGACACAGAGAGGTCACATGACTTCCTGCCCAGACACAGAGAGGTCACATGATTCCCGTCCCCCACAGAGAGGTCACATGACTTCCCGCCCCCCACAGAGAGGTCACATGACTTCCCACCCCCCACAGAGAGGTCACATGACTTCCCGCCCAGACACAGAGAGGTCACATGACTTCACACCCAGACACAGAGAGGTCACATGACTTCCCACCCCCGCCGGGACACAGAGGTCACATGACTTCCCGCCCCCACAGAGAGGTCACATGACTTCCTGCCCCCGCCGAGACACAGAGAGGTCACATGACTTCCCGCCCAGGCACAGAGAGGTCACATGACTTCCCGCCCCCGCCGAGAGGTCACATGACTTCCCGCCTCCACAGAGAGGTCACATGACTTCCTGCCCCCGCCGAGACACAGAGAGGTCACATGACTTCCCGCCCAGGCACAGAGAGGTCATATGACTTCACGCCCCCGCCCAGACACAGAGAGGTCACATGACTTCCCACCCCCACAGAGAGGTCACATGACTTCCCGCCCCTGCCGAGAGGTCACATGACTTTCCGCCCCTGCCGAGACACAGAGAGGTCACATGACTTCCCACCCCCGTCCAGACACAGAGAGGTCACATGACTTCCCGCCCCCGCCGAGAGGTCACATGACTTCCCACCCCCACAGAGAGGTCACATGACTCCCCGCCCAGACACAGAGAGGTCACATGACTTCCCGCCCCCGCCGAGAGGTCACATGACATGCCGCCCCCGCCGAGAGGTCACATGACTTGCTGCCCCCGGGGAGACACAGAGAGGTCACATGGCTTCCCGCCTAGACGCAGAGAGGTCACATGACTTCCCACCCCCGCCCAGACACAGAGAGGTCACATGACTTCCCGCCCCCGCCGAGAGGTCACATGACTTCCCGCCCCCACAGAGAGGTCACATGACTTCCCGCCCCCGCCGAGAGGTCACACAACTTTCCACCCCCGCCGAGACACAGAGAGGTCACATGACTTCCCGCCCAGACACAGAGAGGTCACATGACTTCCTGCCCCCGCCGAGAGATCACATGACTTTCCGCCCCCACCGAGACACAGAGAGGTCACATGACTTCCCACCCCCGTCCAGACACAGAGAGGTCACATGACTTCCCGCCCCCGCCGAGAGGTCACATGACTTGCCGCCCCCCACAGAGAGGTCACATGACTTCCCGCCCCTGCCGAGAGGTCACATGACTTTCCGCCCCTGCCGAGAGACACAGAGAGGTCACATGACTTCCCACCCCCGTCCAGACACAGAGAGGTCACATGACTTCCCGCCCCCGCCGAGAGGTCACATGAGTTCCCACCCCCAAGTCACATGACTTTCCGCCCCTGCCGAGACACAGAGAGGTCACAAGTCTTCCCGCCCCCGCCGAGACACAGAGAGGTCACATGACTTCCCGCCCCGCCGAGAGGTCACATGACTTTCCACCCCCGGCGAGACACAGAGAGGTCACATGACTTCCCGCCCAGACACAGAGAGGTCACATGACGTCCCGCCCCCGCCGAGAGGTCACATGTCTTCCCGCCCACACAGAGAGGTCACATGACTTGCCACCCCCACAGAGAGGTCACATGACTTCCCGCCCCTGCCGAGAGGTCACATAACTTTCCGCCCCCGGCGAGACACAGAGAGGTCACATGACTTCCCCACCCAGACACAGAGAGGTCACATGACTTCCCGCCCCCGCCGAGAGGTCACATGACTTCCCGCCCCCACCCAGACACAGAGAGGTCACATGACTTCCCGCCCAGACACAGAGAGGTCACATGACTTCCCGCTCAGACACAGAGAGGTCACATGACTTCCCACCAAGACACAGAGAGGTCACATGACTTCCCGCCCCCACCGAGAGGTCACATGACTTTCCGCCCCCACAGAGAGGTCACATGACTTCCCGCCCAGACACAGAGAGGTCACATGACTTCCCGCCCAGACAAAGAGAGGTCACATGACTTCCCGCCCCCACAGAGAGGTCACATGACTTCCCGCCCAGACACAGAGAGGTCACATGACTTCCCACCCAGACACAGAGAGGTCACATGACTTCCCTCCCCCACAGAGAGGTCACATGACTTCCCACCCAGAGAGGTCACATGTCTCCCCGCCCCCGCCTAGATACAGAGAGGTCACATGACTTCCCGCCCCCAGCCGAGACACAGAGAGGTCACATGACTTCCCGCCCCCACAGAGAGGTCACATGTCTCCCCGCCCCCGCCTAGACACAGAGAGGTCACATGGCTTCCCGCCCCCCGCCAAGACACAGAGAGGTCACATGACTTCCCGCCCCCCGCCGAGACACAGAGAGGTCACATGACTTCCCGCCCCCTGCCGAGACACAGAGAGGTCACATGACTTCCCGCCCCCACAGAGAGGTCACATGTCTCCCCGCCCCGACACAGAGAGGTCACATGTCTCCCCGCCCCCGCCTAGACACAGAGAGGTCACATGACTTCCCGCCCCCCACCGAGACACAGAGAGGTCACATGACTTCCCGCCCCCTGCCGAGACACAGAGAGGTCACATGACTTCCCGCCCCCACAGAGAGGTCACATGTCTCCCCGCCCCGACACAGAGAGGTCACATGTCTCCCCGCCCCCGCCTAGACACAGAGAGGTCACATGACTTCCCGCCCCCCGCCGAGACACAGAGAGGTCACATGACTTCCCGCCCCCCGCCGAGACACAGAGAGGTCACATGACTTCCCGCCCCCCGCCGAGACACTGAGAGGTCACATGACTTCCCGCCTCCCGCCGAGACACAGAGAGGTCACATGGCTTCCCGCCCCCACAGAGAGGTGACATGACTTAAAGCCCCTGCCAAGACACAGAGAGGTCACATGTCTTCCCGCCCCCGCCGAAGGCCCCATAACAAACTGATCTGATCAAGATAACTGTCACCTGCCAGATACCTACCATGAGGACTCCCCCGGCGGCGCTGTGCAGGAGAGGGGGGCAGGGGCTCAGCACCGCCATGCTCATGATGTACGATCCGAGAAGAGATCCCACTGCAGACAATGCACCCACCATCACCAGAGACCTGTGTGTGACAGAGAGCGGGTCAGCTGACTCCTCGCCTGTCTCCCAGGGACCCACCAATGCTTCCTCAGGGGCGGGGCCACTTTCACTTATGTTCTGGAGAGCACCCTGATCCTCTGATGGCTCCACCAGTTTTCCCCTTTATTTCTACATGCCCCCCCCCCTACTGGGAAGCTCTGCTAGAGACGTATCTACAGCTTTACCCCCAGAGGTGGGGGTGAGTTGCCAGAGGGAGGGGATGGGTAGATATTGTGCCACTACAGGTTGTAGAGGTGGCCCTGCTACAGAACTGATCTTGCTGACTTGGGTATGAGGCGTTATTTGGATTTGGACATTGGTTGGATTTGGGGTGTTTGTTAGATTTGGGGCATTAGCTGGATTAGGAGATTGGTTGGATTGGGGGTTGGTTGGATTAGGAGATTGGTTGGATTGAGAGGTTGGTTGGATTAGGAGGTCAGTTGGATTTGGGGCGTTGGTTAGATATGGACATTGGTTGAATTTGATCATTAGTTGGATTTGGGACATTGGTTGGATTGGGTGGTTGGTTGTATGGGGGGGGGGTGGGTTAGAATTAGGAGGTTAGTTGGATCAGGAGGTTGGTTGTATTTGGGGCATAAGTTGGATTGGGAGGTTGGTTGAATTTGGGGCATTAGTTGGATTGGGAGGTTGGTTTGATTTGGGGCGTTGGTTAGATATAGACATTGGTTGGATTTGGACATTAGTTGGATTTAGTAAATTGGTTGGAATGGGGGTTGGTTGGATAAGGAGGTTGGTTGGATAAGGAGGTTGGTTGGATTAGGAGGTTGGTTGGATTAGGACATTGGATGGATTAGGACATTGGATGAACTTTGGGCATTGGTTGTATTCGGACCGTTGGTTGGACTTGGGGAGTTGGGTGGATTTGGGAGTTGGAATTTGGGTGGCGTTGGGGTATTAGTCTGATTTGAAAGTTGGGTGGATTTGAAGCATTGGTTGGATTTGGGACGCTGGTGATATTTGAGGCTTTGGGGGCGTATCTGGGGAGTTGGTTGGAGTTGGGGCACTGGTTGGATTAGGGAGGTTGGTTTGGTTTGAGGCACTGGTTGGATTTGGATGTTGGCTGGATTTGGGGTATTGATTGGATTTGGGGTGTTGGGTGGATTTGGGGTATTAGTTGGATTTGGGGCATTGGTTGGGAGTCGTCACAGGGGCACCCAGGACTTACCTGTGGGGCAGGAACATGGCGATGCCGCAGGCCAGCGGGTTGGCGATGGAGGCGAGTGAGGCGGCCAGGTGGTAGGTGTGCCCCCCGTAGGGCAGACAGGAGTAGGTCTGGACGGCAGGCAGCACGGCGTTAGTCAATGCATTGACCCAAGCCAGGACCAGGAAGATGAATATCTTCTCACATGTAGAGTAGCGCCCCTTCTTCACCACGCTGACCTCAACAGTGGCCTCATCCTCCACCATCATGGGCCTCTGCTCCACCCCCTTTTCCCAGGGGTTCTTCTGCTCCTCTTGGCGGCCACTTCCTGTGGTGTTGCCCTCGCGACCTGTGGTGTGGAGGAGGCTGAAGGCCAGCAGGCATATGACCATCATGGCCGCCAGGCACAGGAAGAAGCCCCACACTGGGAAGCGGGACGGCTGGTAGACGGCTGTGAGATTTCCTGCGATGGACGACCCATTGGGCTCGGTGATGTTGGTTGGTTCACATCTTACCACGCCCACTCCCTGGGCCAATGCCAGCAGGGCCGGCACTAGCCCGCTCAGACCCTCTCCGATAAAGTAGGAAGCCAGGTAATCCGGTCGGAGGTGGGTCATGTAGGGGAGGAAGGTAACGGAGGAGGTGCAGTCCACCAATGACAGGAAGAAGATGAGGGAGAGGAGGGCGGAGCTTCTCCGCGTTGACCCCACCCAGCTGGTTTCCTGCCACAGAAAGGCCATCAGCATGCAGGAGACAATGCCCACCCCCAGCAGGGTGAAGATGACCGGCCCCTCCCTTAGCCGGCCCGGCCAGAACCTGTGGGTCAGCGTCACTGCCAGGGGCCCGATGTTGGCAAACTGAATGAGTAGCGAGAGGTAGGAGGGTAACTCCCAGCCCTCCGGGGCAAGAGGAACCAGGAGGGGCAACTCCACCCACACGCCATTGATGGCCACCCAAGAGCCCAACCCAAAGAGGCAGGATAGGAGGTGAAGCACCACGGCCATGATCCCCCCAACGCAGGGCGAGCGGTCCCAAAAGTGTCTCAGTGACCTGTTGGGCTCTGGGGGGGTAATAGAAAATCTCCCAGTGGGCTCTTGGGGTAAAAAGAAGTGTCTCAGCAGATTCTTGGGGTAACAGGAAGTGCCTCAGCAGGCTCTTTGGGTAACAGGAAGTGCCTCAGCGAGCTCGGGGTAACAGGAAGTGCCTCATCAGGCACTTGGGGTAACAGGAAGTGCCTCAGCAGGCTCTTTGGGTAACAGGAAGTGCCTCAGCGAGCTCGGGGTAACAGGAAGTGCCTCATCAGGCTCTTGGGGTAACAGGAAGTGCCTCAGCAGGCTCTTGGTGTAGCAGGAAATGCCTCATTGGGTTTTATGGGTAATAGGAAGTGTGACAGTATACAGATGTTGGGCGGATGCTCCACCATCCCTCCGGGTCCTCAGGGGCAGGACCAATTTCCTCAGAGGAGTATCAGGGTCGGGTCACCATCCTGAGTGGGCGGAGCTACCTCTGCAGAAAAACAAACCAGAGATAGAGAATCACTGAGCATCAGCCAATTACATGGCATAAATACCCCCCCCCCCAGCAACTGCCCCCCAATAACACCCTTCTGGTCCCAGTGACGCCCTCATGGTCCCAGTGACACCCTCCTGGTCCCAGTGACACCCTCCTGGCTCCAGTGACACCCTCCTGGCTCCAGTGACACCCTCCTGGCTCCAGTGACACCCTCCTGGCTCCAGTGACACCCTCCTGGCTCCAGTGACACCTCCTGGTCCCAGTGACACCCTCCTGGTCCCAGTGACACCCTCCTGGCTCCAGTGACACCCTCCTGGTCCCAGTGACACCCTCCTGGCTCCAGTGACACCCTCCTGGTCCAGTGACACCCTCCTGGCTCCAGTGACGCCCTCATGGTCCCGGTGACGCCCTCCTGGCTCCAGTGACACCCTCCTGGTCCAAGTGACACCCTCCTGGCTCCAGTGACACCCTCCTGGCTCCAGTGACGCCCTTATGGTCCCAGTGACACCCTCCTGGCTCCAGTGACACCCTCCTGGCTCCAGTGACACCCTCCTGGTCCAAGTGACACCCTCCTGGCTCCAGTGACACCCTCCTGGCTCCAGTGACACCCTCCTGGCTCCATTGACACCCTCCTGGTCCCAGTGACACCCTCCTGGTCCCAGTGACACCCTCCTGGTCCCAGTGACACCCTCCTGGCTCCAGTGACACCCTCCTGGCTCCAGTGACACCCTTCTGCTCTCAGTGACACCCTCCTGGTCCCAGTGACACCCTCCTGGCTCCAGTGACACCCTCCTGGCTCCAGTGACACCCTCCTGGCTCCAGTGACACCCTCCTGGCTCCAGTGACACCCTCCTGGCTCCAGTGACACCCTTCTGGTCTCAGTGACACCCTCCTGGTCCCAGTGACACCCTCCTGGTCCCAGTGACACCCTCCTGGCTCCAGTGACACCCTCCTGGCTCCAGTGACACCCTTCTGCTCTCAGTGACACCCTTCTGCTCTCAGTGACACCCTCCTGGTCCCAGTGACACCCTCCTGGCTCCAGTGACACCCTCCTGGCTCCAGTGACACCCTCCTGGCTCCAGTGACACCCTCCTGGCTCCAGTGACACCCTTCTGGTCTCAGTGACACCCTCCTGGTCCCAGTGACACCCTCCTGGCTCCAGTGACACCCTCCTGGTCCCAGTGACACCCTCCTGGTCCCAGTGACACCCTCCTGGTCCCAGTGACAACCTCCTGGTCCCAGTGACACCATCCTGGCTCCAGTGACACCCTCCTGGCTCCAGTGACACCCTCCTGGCTCCAGTGACACCCTCCTGGTCCCAGTGACGCCCTCCTGGCTCCAGTGACGCCCTCCTGGTCCCAGTAACACCCTCCTGGTCCCAGTAACACCCTCCTGGCTCCAGTGACACCCTCCTGGCTCCAGTAACACCCTCCTGGTCCCAGTAACACCCTCCTGGCTCAAGTGACACCCTCCTGGTCCCAGTGACGCCTTCCTCATTCCAGTGACACCCTCCTGGCTCCAGTGACACCCTCCTGGTCCCAGTGACACCCTCCTGGCTCCAGTGACACCCTTCTGGTCCCAGTGACACCCTTCTGGTCCCAGTGACACCCTCCTGGTCCCAGTGACACCCTCCTGGTCCCAGTGACACCCTCCCGGATCCAGTGACACCCTCCCGGCTCCAGTGACACCCTCCTGGCTCCAGTGACACCCTCCTGGCTCCAGTGACACCCTCCTGGCTCCAGTGACACCCTCCTGGCTCCAGTGACACCCTTCTGGTCTCAGTGACACCCTCCTGGTCCCAGTGACACCCTCCTGGTCCCAGTGACACCCTCCTGGTCCCAGTGACACCCTCCTGGCTCCAGTGACACCCTCCTGGCTCCAGTGACACCCTCCTGGTCCCAGTGACACCCTCCTGGTCCCAGTGACACCCTCCTGGCTCCAGTGCCTCCTGGCTCCAGTGACACCCTCCTGGTCCCAGTGACAACCTCCTGGTCCCAGTGACACCATCCTGGCTCCAGTGACACCCTCCTGGCTCCAGTGACACCCTCCTGGCTCCAGTGACACCCTCCTGGTCCAAGTGACACCCTCCTGGTCCAAGTGACAACCTCCTGGCTCCAGTGACACCCTCCTGGTCCCAGTGACAACCTCCTGGTCCCAGTGACACCCTTCTGGTCCCAGTGACACCCTCTTGGTCCAAGTGACACCCTCCTGGCTCCAGTGACACCCTCTTGGTCCAAGTGACACCCTCCTGGCTCCAGTGACACCCTCCTGGCTCCAGTGACACCCTCCTGGCTCCAGTGACACCCTCCTGGCTCCAGTGACACCCTCCTGGCTCCAGTGACACCCTCCTGGTCCCAGTGACACCCTCCTGGCTCCAGTGACACCCTTCTGGTCCCAGTGACACCCTCCTGGCTCCAGTGACACCCTCCTTGCTCCAGTGACACCCTCCTGGTCCCAGTGACACCCTCCTGGTCCCAGTGACACCCTCCTGGCTCCAGTGACACCCTTCTGGTCCCAGTGACACCCTCCTGGCTCCAGTGACACCCTCCTTGCTCCAGTGACACCCTCCTGGTCCAAGTGACACCCTCCTGGCTCCAGTGACACCCTCCTGCCTCCAGTGACACCCTCCTGGCTCCAGTGACACCCTCCTGGTCCCAGTGACACCCTCCTGGCTCCAGTGACACCCTCCTGGCTCCAGTGACACCCTCCTGGTCCCAGTGACACCCTCCTGGTCCCAGTGACACCCTCCTGGCTCCAGTGACACTCTCCTGGCTCCAGTGACACTCTCCTGGCTCCAGTGACACCCTCCTGGCTCCAGTGACACCCTCCTGGCTCCAGTGACACCCTCCTGGCTCCAGTGACACCCTCCTGCCTCCAGTGACACCCTCCTGCCTCCAGTGACACCCTCCTGGCTCCAGTAACACCCTCCTGGCTCCAGTAACACCCTCCTGGCTCCAGTAACACCCTCCTGCCTCCAGTGACATCCTCCTGCCTCCAGTGACACCTTCCTGGCTCCAGTAACACCCTCCTGCCTCCAGTGACACCTTCCTTGCTCCAGTAACACCCTCCTGGTCCCAGTGACACCCTCCTGCCTCCACTGACACCCTCCTGGCTCCAGTAACACCCTCATGGTCCCAGTGACACCCTCATGGTCCCAGTGACACCCTCCTGCCTCCAGTGACACCCTCCTGCATCCAGTGACGCCCTCCTGGCTCCAGTGACGCCCTCCTGGTCCCAGTAACACCCTCCTGGTCCCAGTAACACCCTCCTGGCTCCAGTGACGCCCTCCTAGTCCCAGTAACACCCTCCTGGTCCCAGTAACACCCTCCTGGCTCCAGTGACACCCTCCTGGCTCCAGTGACACCCTCCTGGCTCCAGTAACACCCTCCTGGCTCTAGTAACACCCTCCTGGTCCCAGTGACGCCCTCCTGGCTCCAGTGACGCCCTCCTGGTCCCAGTAACACCCTCCTGGTCCCAGTAACACCCTCCTGGCTCCAGTGACACCCTCCTGGCTCCAGTAACACCCTCCTGGTCCCAGTAACACCCTCCTGGCTCAAGTGACACCCTCCTGGCTCCAGTGACACCCTCCTGGTCCCAGTGACACCCTCCTGGCTCCAGTGACACCCTCCTGGCTCCAGTGACACCCTTCTGGTCCCAGTGACACCCTCCTGGCTCCAGTGACACCCTCCTGGTCCCAGTGACACCCTCCTGGTCCCAGTGACACCCTCCCGGATCCAGTGACACCTTCCCGGCTCCAGTAACACCCTCCTGGTCCCAGTGACACCCTCCTGCCTCCAGTGACACCCTCCTGCCTCCAGTGACACCCTCCTGCCTCCAGTGACACCCTCCTGCCTCCAGTGACACCCTCCTGGTCCCAGTGACACCCTCCTGGCTCCAGTGACACCCTCCTGGCTCCAGTGACACCCTCCTGGCTCCAGTGACACCCTCCTGGTCCCAGTGACACCCTCCTGGCTCCAGTGACACCCTCCTGGCTCCAGTGACACCCTCCTGGCTCCAGTGACACCCTCCTGGCTCCAGTGACACCCTCCTGGCTCCAGTAACACCCTCCTGGCTCCAGTGACACCCTCATGGTCCCAGTGACACCCTCCTGGCTCCAGTGACACCCTTCTGGTCCCAGTGACACCCTCCTGGCTCCAGTGACACCCTCCTTGCTCCAGTGACACCCTCCTGGTCCCAGTGACACCCTCCTGGCTCCAGTGACACCCTCCTGCCTCCAGTGACACCCTCCTGCCTCCAGTGACACCCTCCTGGTCCCAGTAACACCCTCCTGGCTCCAGTGACACCCTCCTGCCTCCAGTGACACCCTCCTGGCTCCAGTGACACCCTCCTGGCTCCAGTAACACCCTCCTGGCTCCAGTGACACCCTCCTGGTCCCAGTGACACCCTCCTGGTCCCAGTGACACCCTCCTGGCTCCAGTGACGCCCTCCTGGTCCCAGTAACACCCTCCTGGCTCCAGTAACACCCTCCTGGCTCCAGTAACACCCTCCTGGCTCCAGTAACACCCTCCTGGCTCCAGTGACACCCTCCTGGTCCCAGTGACACCCTCCTGGTCCCAGTGACACCCTCCTGGTCCCAGTGATATCCTCCTGGCTCCAATGACACCCTCCTGGCTCCAGTTACACCCTCCTGGCTCCAGTTACACCCTCCTGGCTCCAGTGACACCCTCCTGGCTCCAGTGACACCCTCCTGGCTCCAGTGACACCCTCCTGGCTCCAGTGACACCCTCCTGGCTCCAGTGACACCCTCCTGGCTCCAGTGACACCCTCCTGGTCCCAGTGACACCCTCCTGGTCCCAGTGACACCCTCCTGGCTCCAGTGACACTCTCCTGGCTCCAGTAACACCCTCCTGGCTCCAGTAACGCCCTCATGGTCCCAGTGACACCCTCCTGCCTCCAGTGACACCTTCCTGGCTCCAGTAACACCCTCCTGCCTCCAGTGACACCTTCCTGGCTCCAGTAACACCCTGCTGGTCCCAGTGACGCCCTCCTGGCTCCAGTGACGCCCTCCTGGTCCCAGTAACACCCTCCTGGCTCCAGTGACACCCTCCTGGCTCCAGTGACACCCTCCTGGTCCCAGTAACACCCTCCTGGTCCCAGTAACACCCTCCTGGCTCCAGTGACACCCTCCTGCCTCCAGTGACACCCTCCTGGCTCCAGTAACACCCTCCTGGCTCCAGTAACACCCTCCTGGCTCCAGTGACACCCTCCTGGTCCCAGTGACACCCTCCTGGTCCCAGTGACACCCTCCTGGTCCCAGTGACACCCTCCTGGCTCCAGTGACGCCCTCCTGGTCCCAGTAACACCCTCCTGGCTCCAGTAACACCCTCCTGGCTCCAGTGACACCCTCATGGTCCCAGTGACACCCTCCTGGCTCCAGTGACACCCTTCTGGTCCCAGTGACACCCTCCTGGCTCCAGTGACACCCTCCTTGCTCCAGTGACACCCTCCTGGTCCCAGTGACACCCTCCTGCCTCCAGTGACACCCTCCTGCCTCCAGTGACACCCTCCTGGTCCCAGTAACACCCTCCTGGCTCCAGTGACACCCTCCTGCCTCCAGTGACACCCTCCTGGCTCCAGTGACACCCTCCTGGCTCCAGTAACACCCTCCTGGCTCCAGTGACACCCTCCTGGTCCCAGTGACACCCTCCTGGTCCCAGTGACACCCTCCTGGCTCCAGTGACGCCCTCCTGGTCCCAGTAACACCCTCCTGGCTCCAGTAACACCCTCCTGGCTCCAGTAACACCCTCCTGGCTCCAGTAACACCCTCCTGGCTCCAGTGACACCCTCCTGGTCCCAGTGACACCCTCCTGGTCCCAGTGATATCCTCCTGGCTCCAATGACACCCTCCTGGCTCCAGTTACACCCTCCTGGCTCCAGTTACACCCTCCTGGCTCCAGTGACACCCTCCTGGCTCCAGTGACACCCTCCTGGCTCCAGTGACACCCTCCTGGCTCCAGTGACACCCTCCTGGCTCCAGTGACACCCTCCTGGTCCCAGTGACACCCTCCTGGTCCCAGTGACACCCTCCTGGTCCCAGTGACACCCTCCTGGCTCCAGTGACACTCTCCTGGCTCCAGTAACACCCTCCTGGCTCCAGTAACGCCCTCATGGTCCCAGTGACACCCTCCTGCCTCCAGTGACACCCTCCTGGCTCCAGTAACACCCTGCTGGTCCCAGTGACGCCCTCCTGGCTCCAGTGACGCCCTCCTGGTCCCAGTAACACCCTCCTGGCTCCAGTGACACCCTCCTGGCTCCAGTGACACCCTCCTGGTCCCAGTAACACCCTCCTGGTCCCAGTAACACCCTCCTGGCTCCAGTGACACCCTCCTGCCTCCAGTGACACCCTCCTGGCTCCAGTGACACCCTCCTGGCTCCAGTGACACCCTCCTGGCTCCAGTGACACCCTCCTGGCTCCAGTGACACCCTCCTGGTCCCAGTGACACCCTCCTGGTCCCAGTGACACCCTCCTGGTCCCAGTGACACCCTCCTGGCTCCAGTGACGCCCTCCTGGTCCCAGTAACACCCTCCTGGCTCCAGTGACACCCTCCTGGCTCCAGTGACACCCTCATGGTCCCAGTGACACCCTCCTGGCTCCAGTGACACCCTTCTGGTCCCAGTGACACCCTCCTGGCTCCAGTGACACCCTCCTTGCTCCAGTGACACCCTCCTGGTCCCAGTGACACCCTCCTGGCTCCAGTGACACCCTCCTGCCTCCAGTGACACCCTCCTGCCTCCAGTGACACCCTCCTGGCTCCAGTAACACCCTCCTGGCTCCAGTGACACCCTCCTGGTCCCAGTGACACCCTCCTGGTCCCAGTGACACCCTCCTGGCTCCAGTGACGCCCTCCTGGTCCCAGTAACACCCTCCTGGCTCCAGTAACACCCTCCTGGCTCCAGTAACACCCTCCTGGCTCCAGTAACACCCTCCTGGCTCCAGTGACACCCTCCTGGTCCCAGTGACACCCTCCTGGTCCCAGTGATATCCTCCTGGCTCCAATGACACCCTCCTGGCTCCAGTTACACCCTCCTGGCTCCAGTTACACCCTCCTGGCTCCAGTGACACCCTCCTGGCTCCAGTGACACCCTCCTGGCTCCAGTGACACCCTCCTGGCTCCAGTGACACCCTCCTGGCTCCAGTGACACCCTCCTGGCTCCAGTGACACCCTCCTGGTCCCAGTGACACCCTCCTGGTCCCAGTGACACCCTCCTGGCTCCAGTGACACTCTCCTGGCTCCAGTAACACCCTCCTGGCTCCAGTAACGCCCTCATGGTCCCAGTGACACCCTCCTGCCTCCAGTGACACCTTCCTGGCTCCAGTAACACCCTCCTGCCTCCAGTGACACCTTCCTGGCTCCAGTAACACCCTGCTGGTCCCAGTGACGCCCTCCTGGCTCCAGTGACGCCCTCCTGGTCCCAGTAACACCCTCCTGGCTCCAGTGACACCCTCCTGGCTCCAGTGACACCCTCCTGGTCCCAGTAACACCCTCCTGGTCCCAGTAACACCCTCCTGGCTCCAGTGACACCCTCCTGCCTCCAGTGACACCCTCCTGGCTCCAGTGACACCCTCCTGGCTCCAGTAACACCCTCCTGGCTCCAGTGACACCCTCCTGGTCCCAGTGACACCCTCCTGGTCCCAGTGACACCCTCCTGGTCCCAGTGACACCCTCCTGGTCCCAGTGACACCCTCCTGGCTCCAGTGACGCCCTCCTGGTCCCAGTAACACCCTCCTGGCTCCAGTAACACCCTCCTGGCTCCAGTGACACCCTCATGGTCCCAGTGACACCCTCCTGGCTCCAGTGACACCCTTCTGGTCCCAGTGACACCCTCCTGGCTCCAGTGACACCCTCCTTGCTCCAGTGACACCCTCCTGGTCCCAGTGACACCCTCCTGCCTCCAGTGACACCCTCCTGCCTCCAGTGACACCCTCCTGGTCCCAGTAACACCCTCCTGGCTCCAGTGACACCCTCCTGCCTCCAGTGACACCCTCCTGGCTCCAGTGACACCCTCCTGGCTCCAGTAACACCCTCCTGGCTCCAGTGACACCCTCCTGGTCCCAGTGACACCCTCCTGGTCCCAGTGACACCCTCCTGGCTCCAGTGACACCCTCCTGGCTCCAGTAACACCCTCCTGGCTCCAGTGACACCCTCCTGGTCCCAGTGACACCCTCCTGGCTCCAGTGACGCCCTCCTGGTCCCAGTAACACCCTCCTGGCTCCAGTAACACCCTCCTGGCTCCAGTGACACCCTCCTGGTCCCAGTGACACCCTCCTGGTCCCAGTGATATCCTCCTGGCTCCAATGACACCCTCCTGGCTCCAGTTACACCCTCCTGGCTCCAGTTACACCCTCCTGGCTCCAGTTACACCCTCCTGGCTCCAGTGACACCCTCCTGGCTCCAGTGACACCCTCCTGGCTCCAGTGACACCCTCCTGGCTCCAGTGACACCCTCCTGGCTCCAGTGACACCCTCCTGGCTCCAGTGACACCCTCCTGGTCCCAGTGACACCCTCCTGGTCCCAGTGACACCCTCCTGGCTCCAGTGACACTCTCCTGGCTCCAGTAACACCCTCCTGGCTCCAGTAACGCCCTCATGGTCCCAGTGACACCCTCCTGCCTCCAGTGACACCTTCCTGGCTCCAGTAACACCCTCCTGCCTCCAGTGACACCTTCCTGGCTCCAGTAACACCCTGCTGGTCCCAGTGACGCCCTCCTGGCTCCAGTGACGCCCTCCTGGTCCCAGTAACACCCTCCTGGCTCCAGTGACACCCTCCTGGCTCCAGTGACACCCTCCTGGTCCCAGTAACACCCTCCTGGTCCCAGTAACACCCTCCTGGCTCCAGTGAAACCCTCCTGCCTCCAGTGACACCCTCCTGGCTCCAGTGACACCCTCCTGGCTCCAGTAACACCCTCCTGGCTCCAGTGACACCCTCCTGGTCCCAGTGACACCCTCCTGGTCCCAGTGACACCCTCCTGGTCCCAGTGACACCCTCCTGGCTCCAGTGACGCCCTCCTGGTCCCAGTAACACCCTCCTGGCTCCAGTAACACCCTCCTGGCTCCAGTGACACCCTCATGGTCCCAGTGACACCCTCCTGGCTCCAGTGACACCCTTCTGGTCCCAGTGACACCCTCCTGGCTCCAGTGACACCCTCCTTGCTCCAGTGACACCCTCCTGGTCCCAGTGACACCCTCCTGGCTCCAGTGACACCCTCCTGCCTTCAGTGACACCCTCCTGGTCCCAGTGACACCCTCCTGGCTCCAGTGACACCCTCCTGGTCCCAGTGACACCCTCCCGGATCCAGTGACACCCTCCTGGTCCCAGTGACACCCTCCTGGCTCCAGTGACACCCTCCTGGCTCCAGTGACACCCTCCTGGTCCCAGTGACACCCTCCTGGTCCCAGTGACACCCTCCTGGTCCCAGTGACACCCTCCTGGCTCCAGTGACACTCTCCTGGCTCCAGTGACACCCTCCTGGCTCCAGTTACACCCTTCTGGCTCCAGTAACACCCTCCTGGCTCCAGTAACACCCTCCTGGCTCCAGTAACACCCTCCTGCCTCCAGTGACACCCTCCTGCCTCCAGTGACACCTTCCTGGCTCCAGTAACACCCTCCTGCCCCCAGTGACACCTTCCTGGCTCCAGTAACACCCTCCTGGTCCCAGTGACACCCTCCTGCCTCCACTGACACCCTCCTGGCTCCAGTAACACCCTCATGGTCCCAGTGACACCCTCATGGTCCCAGTGACACCCTCCTGCCTCCAGTGACACCCTCCTGCATCCAGTGACGCCCTCCTGGCTCCAGTGACGCCCTCCTGGTCCCAGTAACACCCTCCTGGTCCCAGTAACACCCTCCTGGCTCCAGTGATGCCCTCCTGGTCCCAGTAACACCCTCCTGGTCCCAGTAACACCCTCCTGGCTCCAGTGACACCCTCCTGGCTCCAGTAACACCCTCCTGGTCCCAGTGACGCCCTCCTGGCTCCAGTGACGCCCTCCTGGTCCCAGTAACACCCTCCTGGTCCCAGTAACACCCTCCTGGCTCCAGTGACACCCTCCTGGCTCCAGTAACACCCTCCTGGTCCCAGTAATACCCTCCTGGCTCAAGTGACACCCTCCTGGCTCCAGTGACACCCTCCTGGTCCCAGTGACGCCCTCCTCATTCCAGTGACACCCTCCTGGTCCCAGTGACACCCTCCTGGCTCCAGTGACACCCTTCTGGTCCCAGTGACACCCTCCTGGCTCCAGTGACACCCTCATGGTCCCAGTGACACCCTCCTGGTCCCAGTGACACCCTCCCGGATCCAGTGACACCTTCCTGGCTCCAGTAACACCCTCCTGGTCCCAGTGACACCCTCCTGGTCCCAGTGACACCCTCCTGCCTCCAGTGACACCCTCCTGCCTCCAGTGACACCCTCCTGGCTCCAGTAACACCCTCCTGGCTCCAGTAACACCCTCATGGTCCCAGTGACACCCTCCTGCCTCCAGTGACGCCCTCCTGGCTCCAGTGACACCTTCCTGGCTCCAGTAACACCCTCCTGGTCCCAGTGACACCCTCCTGGCTCCAGTGACACCTTCCTGGCTCCAGTAACACCCTCCTGGTCCCAGTGACGCCCTCCTGGCTCCAGTGACACCCTCCTGGCTCCAGTAACACCTTCCTGGCTCCAGTAACACCCTCCTGGTCCCAGTGACGCCCTCCTGGCTCCAGTGACGCCCTCCTGCCTCCAGTGACACCTTCCTGGCTCCAGTAACACCCTCCTGGTCCCAGTGACACCCTCCTGGCTCCAGTAACACCCTCCTGCCTCCAGTGACACCTTCCTGGCTCCAGTAACACCCTCCTGGTCCCAGTGACACCCTCCTGGCCCCAGTGACACCCTCCTGGCTCCAGTGACATCCTCCTGGCTCCAGTGACACCCTCCTGGCTCCAGTGACACCTTCCTGGCTCCAGTAACACCCTCCTGGTCCCAGTAACACCCTCCTGCCTCCAGTGACACCTTCCTGGCTCCAGTAACACCCTCCTGGTCCCAGTAACACCCTCCTGGCTCCAGTGACACCCTCCTGGTCCCAGTAACACCCTCCTGGCTCCAGTGACGCCCTCCTGGTCCCAGTAACACCCTCCTGGCTCCAGTGACGCCCTCCTGGTCACAGTTACACCCTCCTGGTCCCAGTAACACCCTCCTGGTCCCAGTGACACCCTCCTGGCTCCAGTGACACCCTCCTGGTCCCAGTGACACCCTCCTGGCTCCAGTGACACCCTCCTGGCCCCAGTGACACCCTCCTGGCTCCAGTGACATCCTCCTGGCTCCAGTGACACCCTCCTGGCTCCAGTGACACCCTCCTGGCTCCAGTGACACCCTCCTGGCTCCAGTGACGCCCTCCTGGCTCCAGTGACGCCCTTCTGGTCTCAGTGACGCCCTCCTGGTCCCAGTGACGCCCTCATGGTCCCAGTGACGCCCTCCTGGTCCAAGTGACGCCCTCCTGGCTCCAGTGACACCCTCCTGGCTCCAGTGACACCTTCTGGCTCCAGTGACACCCTCCTGGCTCCAGTGACACCCTCCTGGCTCCAGTGACACCCTCCTGGTCCCAGCGACACCCTCCTGGTCCCAGCGACACCCTCCTGGTCCCAGCGACACCCTCCTGGCTCCAGTGACACCCTCCTGGCTCCAGTGACACCCTCCTGGCTCCAGTGACACCCTCCTGGCTCCAGTGACACCCTCCTGGTCCCAGTGACACCCTCCTGGCTCCAGTGACACCCTCCTGGTCCCAGTGACAACCTCCTGGCTCCAGTGACATCCTCCTGGCTCCAGTGACACCCTCCTGGCTCCAGTGACACCCTCCTGGCTCCAGTAACACCCTCCTGGTCCCAGTGACACCCTCCTGGCTCCAGTGACACCCTCCTGGCTCCAGTGACGCCCTCCTGGTCCCAGTGACGCCCTCCTCATTCCAGTGACACCCTCCTGGCTCCAGTGACACCCTCCTGGTCCCAGTGACACCCTCCTGGCTCCAGTGACACCCTCCTGGTCCCAGTGACACCCTCCTGGCTCCAGTGACACCCTCCTGGCCCCAGTGACACCCTCCTGGCTCCAGTGACACCCTCCTGGCTCCAGTAACACCCTCCTGGTCCCAGTGACACCCTCCTGGCTCCAGTGACACCCTCCTGGCTCCAGTGACGCCCTCCTGGTCCCAGTGACGCCCTCCTCATTCCAGTGACACCCTCCTGGCTCCAGTGACACCCTCCTGGTCCCAGTGACACCCTCCTGGCTCCAGTGACACCCTCCTGGTCCCAGTGACACCCTCCTGGCTCCAGTGACACCCTCCTGGCCCCAGTGACACCCTCCTGGCTCCAGTGACATCCTCCTGGCTCCAGTGACACCCTCCTGGCTCCAGTGACACCCTCCTGGCTCCATTGACACCCTCCTGGTCCCAGTGACACCCTCCTGGTCCTAGTGACACCCTCCTGGCTCCAGTGACACCCTCCTTGCTCCAGTGACACCCTCCTGGCTCCAGTGACACCCTCCTGGTCCCAGCGACACCCTCCTGGTCCCAGCGACACCCTCCTGGTCCCAGCGACACCCTCCTGGCTCCAGTGACACCCTCCTGGCTCCAGTGACACCCTCCTGGTCCCAGCGACACCCTCCTGGTCCCAGCGACACCCTCCTGGCTCCAGTGACACCCTCCTGGCTCCAGTGACACCCTTCTGGTCTCAGTGACACCCTCCTGGTCCCAGTGACACCCTCCTGGCTCCAGTGACACCCTCGTGGTCCCAGTGACACCCTCGTGGCTCCAGTGACGCCCTCCTGGCCCCAGTGACGCCCTCCTGGCTCCAGTGACGCCCTCCTGGCTCCAGTGACACCCTGATAGTCCCAGTGACACCCTCCTGGTCCAAGTGACACCCTCCTTGCTCCAGTGACACCCTCCTGGCTCCAGTGACACCCTCCTGGTTCCAGTGACAACCTCCTGGCTCCAGTGACACCCTCCTGGCTCCAGTGACACCCTCCTGGCTCCAGTGACACTCTCCTGGCTCCAGTGACACCCTTCTGGTCTCAGTGACACCCTCCTGGTCCCAGTGACACCCTCCTGGTCCCAGTGACACCCTCCTGGTCCCAGTGACACCCTCCTGGCTCCAGTGACACCCTCCTGGTCCCAGTGACACCCTCCTGGTCCCAGTGACACCCTCCTGGCTCCAGTGACACCCTCCTGGTCCCAGTGACACCCTCCTGGTTCCAGTGACAACCTCCTGGCTCCAGTGACACCCTCCTGGCTCCAGTGACACCCTCCTGGCTCCAGTGACACCCTCCTGGCTCCAGTGACACTCTCCTGGCTCCAGTGACACCCTTCTGGTCTCAGTGACACCCTCCTGGTCCCAGTGACACCCTCCTGGTCCCAGTGACACCCTCCTGGTCCCAGTGACACCCTCCTGGCTCCAGTGACACCCTCCTGGTCCCAGTGACACCCTCCTGGCTCCAGTGACACCCTCCTGCATCCAGTGACGCCCTCCTGGCTCCAGTGACGCCCTCCTGGTCCCAGTAACACCCTCCTGGTCCCAGTAACACCCTCCTGGCTCCAGTGATGCCCTCCTGGTCCCAGTAACACCCTCCTGGTCCCAGTAACACCCTCCTGGCTCCAGTGACACCCTCCTGGCTCCAGTAACACCCTCCTGGTCCCAGTGACGCCCTCCTGGCTCCAGTGACGCCCTCCTGGTCCCAGTAACACCCTCCTGGTCCCAGTAACACCCTCCTGGCTCCAGTGACACCCTCCTGGCTCCAGTGACACCCTCCTGGTCCCAGTGACGCCCTCCTCATTCCAGTGACACCCTCCTGGCTCCAGTGACACCCTCCTGGTCCCAGTGACACCCTCCTGGCTCCAGTGACACCCTTCTGGTCCCAGTGACACCCTCCTGGCTCCAGTGACACCCTCATGGTCCCAGTGACACCCTCCTGGTCCCAGTGACACCCTCCCGGATCCAGTGACACCTTCCTGGCTCCAGTAACACCCTCCTGGTCCAGTGACACCCTCCTGCCTCCAGTGACACCCTCCTGCCTCCAGTGACACCCTCCTGGCTCCAGTAACACCCTCCTGGCTCCAGTAACACCCTCATGGTCCCAGTGACACCCTCCTGCCTCCAGTGACGCCCTCCTGGCTCCAGTGACGCCCTCCTGCCTCCAGTGACACCTTCCTGGCTCCAGTAACACCCTCCTGGTCCCAGTGACACCCTCCTGGCTCCAGTGACACCTTCCTGGTCCCAGTGACACCCTCCCGGATCCAGTGACACCCTCCTGGTCCCAGTGACACCCTCCTGGCTCCAGTGACACCCTCCTGGCTCCAGTGACACCCTCCTGGTCCCAGTGACACCCTCCTGGTCCCAGTGACACCCTCCTGGTCCCAGTGACACCCTCCTGGCTCCAGTGACACTCTCCTGGCTCCAGTGACACCCTCCTGGCTCCAGTTACACCCTTCTGGCTCCAGTAACACCCTCCTGGCTCCAGTAACACCCTCCTGGCTCCAGTAACACCCTCCTGCCTCCAGTGACACCCTCCTGCCTCCAGTGACACCTTCCTGGCTCCAGTAACACCCTCCTGCCCCCAGTGACACCTTCCTGGCTCCAGTAACACCCTCCTGGTCCCAGTGACACCCTCCTGCCTCCACTGACACCCTCCTGGCTCCAGTAACACCCTCATGGTCCCAGTGACACCCTCATGGTCCCAGTGACACCCTCCTGCCTCCAGTGACACCCTCCTGCATCCAGTGACGCCCTCCTGGCTCCAGTGACGCCCTCCTGGTCCCAGTAACACCCTCCTGGTCCCAGTAACACCCTCCTGGCTCCAGTGACACCCTCCTGGCTCCAGTAACACCCTCCTGGTCCCAGTGACGCCCTCCTGGCTCCAGTGACGCCCTCCTGGTCCCAGTAACACCCTCCTGGTCCCAGTAACACCCTCCTGGCTCCAGTGACACCCTCCTGGCTCCAGTAACACCCTCCTGGTCCCAGTAACACCCTCCTGGCTCAAGTGACACCCTCCTGGCTCCAGTGACACCCTCCTGGTCCCAGTGACGCCCTCCTCATTCCAGTGACACCCTCCTGGTCCCAGTGACACCCTCCTGGCTCCAGTGACACCCTTCTGGTCCCAGTGACACCCTCCTGGCTCCAGTGACACCCTCATGGTCCCAGTGACACCCTCCTGGTCCCAGTGACACCCTCCCGGATCCAGTGACACCTTCCTGGCTCCAGTAACACCCTCCTGGTCCCAGTGACACCCTCCTGGTCCAGTGACACCCTCCTGCCTCCAGTGACACCCTCCTGCCTCCAGTGACACCCTCCTGGCTCCAGTAACACCCTCCTGGCTCCAGTAACACCCTCATGGTCCCAGTGACACCCTCCTGCCTCCAGTGACGCCCTCCTGGCTCCAGTGACACCTTCCTGGCTCCAGTAACACCCTCCTGGTCCCAGTGACACCCTCCTGGCTCCAGTGACACCTTCCTGGCTCCAGTAACACCTTCCTGGCTCCAGTAACACCCTCCTGGCTCCAGTGACGCCCTCCTGGCTCCAGTGACGCCCTCCTGCCTCCAGTGACACCTTCCTGGCTCCAGTAACACCCTCCTGGTCCCAGTGACACCCTCCTGGCTCCAGTAACACCCTCCTGCCTCCAGTGACACCTTCCTGGCTCCAGTAACACCCTCCTGGTCCCAGTAACACCCTCCTGGTCCCAGTGACACCCTCCTGGCTCCAGTGACACCTTCCTGGCTCCAGTAACACCCTCCTGGTCCCAGTAACACCCTCCTGCCTCCAGTGACACCTTCCTGGCTCCAGTAACACCCTCCTGGTCCCAGTAACACCCTCCTGGCTCCAGTGACACCCTCCTGGTCCCAGTAACACCCTCCTGGCTCCAGTGACGCCCTCCTGGTCCCAGTAACACCCTCCTGGCTCCAGTGACGCCCTCCTGGTCACAGTTACACCCTCCTGGTCCCAGTAACACCCTCCTGGTCCCAGTGACACCCTCCTGGCTCCAGTGACACCCTCCTGGTCCCAGTGACACCCTCCTGGCTCCAGTGACACCCTCCTGGCCCCAGTGACACCCTCCTGGCTCCAGTGACATCCTCCTGGCTCCAGTGACACCCTCCTGGCTCCAGTGACACCCTCCTGGCTCCAGTGACACCCTCCTGGCTCCAGGCTCAGGACCCTCCTGGCTCCAGTGACGCCCTTCTGGTCTCAGTGACGCCCTCCTGGTCCCAGTGACGCCCTCATGGTCCCAGTGACGCCCTCCTGGTCCAAGTGACGCCCTCCTGGCTCCAGTGACACCCTCCTGGCTCCAGTGACACCCTCCTGGCTCCAGTGACACCCTCCTGGCTCCAGTGACACCCTCCTGGCTCCAGTGACACCCTCCTGGCTCCAGTGACACCCTCCTGGTCCCAGCGACACCCTCCTGGTCCCAGCGACACCCTCCTGGTCCCAGCGACACCCTCCTGGCTCCAGTGACACCCTCCTGGCTCCAGTGACACCCTCCTGGCTCCAGTGACACCCTCCTGGCTCCAGTGACACCCTCCTGGTCCCAGCGACACCCTCCTGGTCCCAGCGACACCCTCCTGGCTCCAGTGACACCCTCCTGCCTCCAGTGACACCCTCCTGCCTCCAGTGACACCCTCCTGGCTCCAGTGACACCCTCCTGGCTCCAGTGACACCCTCCTGGCTCCAGTGACACCCTCCTGGCTCCAGTGACGCCCTCCTGGTCCCAGTGACGCCCTCCTGGTCCCAGTGACGCCCTCCTCATTCCAGTGACACCCTCCTGGTCCCAGTGACACCCTCCTGGCTCCAGTGACACCCTCCTGGTCCCAGTGACACCCTCCTGGCTCCATTGACACCCTCCTGGTCCCAGTGACAACCTCCTGGCTCCAGTGACATCCTCCTGGCTCCAGTGACACCCTCCTGGCTCCAGTGACACCCTCCTGGCTCCAGTAACACCCTTCTGGTCTCAGTGACACCCTCCTGGTCCCAGTGACACCCTCCTGGCTCCAGTGACACCCTCGTGGTCCCAGTGACACCCTCGTGGCTCCAGTGACGCCCTCCTGGCCCCAGTGACGCCCTCCTGGCTCCAGTGACGCCCTCCTGGCTCCAGTGACACCCTGATAGTCCCAGTGACACCCTCCTGGTCCAAGTGACACCCTCCTTGCTCCAGTGACACCCTCCTGGCTCCAGTGACACCCTCCTGGTTCCAGTGACAACCTCCTGGCTCCAGTGACACCCTCCTGGCTCCAGTGACACCCTCCTGGCTCCAGTGACACTCTCCTGGCTCCAGTGACACCCTTCTGGTCTCAGTGACACCCTCCTGGTCCAGTGACACCCTCCTGGTCCCAGTGACACCCTCCTGGTCCCAGTGACACCCTCCTGGCTCCAGTGACACCCTCCTGGTCCCAGTGACACCCTCCTGGTCCCAGTGACACCCTCCTGGCTCCAGTGACACCCTCCTGGTCCCAGTGACACCCTCCTGGTTCCAGTGACAACCTCCTGGCTCCAGTGACACCCTCCTGGCTCCAGTGACACCCTCCTGGCTCCAGTGACACCCTCCTGGCTCCAGTGACACTCTCCTGGCTCCAGTGACACCCTTCTGGTCTCAGTGACACCCTCCTGGTCCCAGTGACACCCTCCTGGTCCCAGTGACACCCTCCTGGTCCCAGTGACACCCTCCTGGCTCCAGTGACACCCTCCTGGTCCCAGTGACACCCTCCTGGCTCCAGTGACACCCTCCTGCATCCAGTGACGCCCTCCTGGCTCCAGTGACGCCCTCCTGGTCCCAGTAACACCCTCCTGGTCCCAGTAACACCCTCCTGGCTCCAGTGATGCCCTCCTGGTCCCAGTAACACCCTCCTGGTCCCAGTAACACCCTCCTGGCTCCAGTGACACCCTCCTGGCTCCAGTAACACCCTCCTGGTCCCAGTGACGCCCTCCTGGCTCCAGTGACGCCCTCCTGGTCCCAGTAACACCCTCCTGGTCCCAGTAACACCCTCCTGGCTCCAGTGACACCCTCCTGGCTCCAGTGACACCCTCCTGGTCCCAGTGACGCCCTCCTCATTCCAGTGACACCCTCCTGGCTCCAGTGACACCCTCCTGGTCCAGTGACACCCTCCTGGCTCCAGTGACACCCTTCTGGTCCCAGTGACACCCTCCTGGCTCCAGTGACACCCTCATGGTCCCAGTGACACCCTCCTGGTCCCAGTGACACCCTCCCGGATCCAGTGACACCTTCCTGGCTCCAGTAACACCCTCCTGGTCCCAGTGACACCCTCCTGCCTCCAGTGACACCCTCCTGCCTCCAGTGACACCCTCCTGGCTCCAGTAACACCCTCCTGGCTCCAGTAACACCCTCATGGTCCCAGTGACACCCTCCTGCCTCCAGTGACGCCCTCCTGGCTCCAGTGACGCCCTCCTGCCTCCAGTGACACCCTCCTGGCTCCAGTAACACCCTCCTGGTCCCAGTGACACCCTCCTGGCTCCAGTGACACCTTCCTGGCTCCAGTAACACCTTCCTGGCTCCAGTAACACCCTCCTGGTCCCAGTGACGCCCTCCTGGCTCCAGTGACGCCCTCCTGCCTCCAGTGACACCTTCCTGGCTCCAGTAACACCCTCCTGGTCCCAGTGACACCCTCCTGGCTCCAGTAACACCCTCCTGCCTCCAGTGACACCTTCCTGGCTCCAGTAACACCCTCCTGGTCCCAGTAACACCCTCCTGGTCCCAGTGACACCCTCCTGGCTCCAGTGACACCTTCCTGGCTCCAGTAACACCCTCCTGGTCCCAGTGACACCCTCCTGGCTCCAGTGACACCTTCCTGGCTCCAGTAACACCTTCCTGGCTCCAGTAACACCCTCCTGGTCCCAGTGACGCCCTCCTGGCTCCAGTGACGCCCTCCTGCCTCCAGTGACACCTTCCTGGCTCCAGTAACACCCTCCTGGTCCCAGTGACACCCTCCTGGCTCCAGTAACACCCTCCTGCCTCCAGTGACACCTTCCTGGCTCCAGTAACACCCTCCTGGTCCCAGTAACACCCTCCTGGTCCCAGTGACACCCTCCTGGCTCCAGTGACACCTTCCTGGCTCCAGTAACACCCTCCTGGTCCCAGTAACACCCTCCTGCCTCCAGTGACACCTTCCTGGCTCCAGTAACACCCTCCTGGTCCCAGTAACACCCTCCTGGCTCCAGTGACACCCTCCTGGTCCCAGTAACACCCTCCTGGCTCCAGTGACGCCCTCCTGGTGTCCCAGTAACACCCTCCTGGCTCCAGTGACGCCCTCCTGGTCACAGTTACACCCTCCTGGTCCCAGTAACACCCTCCTGGTCCCAGTGACACCCTCCTGGCTCCAGTGACACCCTCCTGGTCCCAGTGACACCCTCCTGGCTCCAGTGACACCCTCCTGGCCCCAGTGACACCCTCCTGGCTCCAGTGACATCCTCCTGGCTCCAGTGACACCCTCCTGGCTCCAGTGACACCCTCCTGGCTCCAGTGACACCCTCCTGGCTCCATTGACACCCTCCTGGTCCCAGTGACACCCTCCTGGCTCCAGTGACACCCTCCTTGCTCCAGTGACACCCTCCTGGCTCCAGTGACACTTTTCTGGTCTCAGTGACACCCTTCTGGTCCCAGTGACACCCTCCTGGTCCAAGTGACACCCTCCTGGTCCCAGTGACACCCTCCTGGCTCCAGTGACACCCTCCTGGCTCCAGTGACACCCTCCTGGCTCCAGTGACGCCCTTCTGGTCTCAGTGACGCCCTCCTGGTCCCAGCGACGCCCTCATGGTCCCAGTGACGCCCTCATGGTCCCAGTGACGCCCTCCTGGTCCAAGTGACGCCCTCCTGGCTCCAGTGACACCCTCCTGGCTCCAGTGACACCCTCCTGGCTCCAGTGACACCCTCCTGGCTCCAGTGACACCCTCCTGGCTCCAGTGACACCCTCCTGGCTCCAGTGACACCCTCCTGGTCCCAGCGACACCCTCCTGGTCCCAGCGACACCCTCCTGGCTCCAGCGACACCCTCCTGGCTCCAGTGACACCCTCCTGGCTCCAGTGACACCCTCCTGGCTCCAGTGACACCCTCCTGGCTCCAGTGACACCCTCCTGGTCCCAGCGACACCCTCCTGGTCCCAGCGACACCCTCCTGGCTCCAGTGACACCCTCCTGGCTCCAGTGACACCCTCCTGCCTCCAGTGACACCCTCCTGGCTCCAGTGACACCCTCCTGGCTCCAGTGACACCCTCCTGGCTCCAGTAACACCCTCCTGGTCCCAGTAACGCCCTCCTGGCTCCAGTGACGCCCTCCTGGTCCCAGTGACGCCCTCCTGGTCCCAGTGACGCCCTCCTGGTCCCAGTGACGCCCTCCTCATTCCAGTGACACCCTCCTGGCTCCAGTGACACCCTCCTGGTCCCAGTGACACCCTCCTGGCTCCAGTGACACCCTCCTGGTCCCAGTGACACCCTCCTGGCTCCAGTGACACCCTCCTGGTCCCAGTGACAACCTCCTGGTCCCAGTGACAACCTCCTGGCTCCAGTGACATCCTCCTGGTCCCAGTAACACCCTCCTGGCTCCAGTGACACCCTCCTGGCTCCAGTGACGCCCTCCTGGTCCCAGTGACGCCCTCCTCATTCCAGTGACACCCTCCTGGCTCCAGTGACACCCTCCTGGTCCCAGTGACACCCTCCTGGCTCCAGTGACACCCTCCTGGTCCCAGTGACACCCTCCTGGCTCCAGTGACACCCTCCTGGCCCCAGTGACACCCTCCTGGCTCCAGTGACATCCTCCTGGCTCCAGTGACACCCTCCTGGCTCCAGTGACACCCTCCTGGCTCCATTGACACCCTCCTGGTCCCAGTGACACCCTCCTGGTCCTAGTGACACCCTCCTGGCTCCAGTGACACCCTCCTGGCTCCAGTGACACCCTCCTTGCTCCAGTGACACCCTCCTGGCTCCAGTGACACCCTCCTGGTCCCAGCGACACCCTCCTGGTCCCAGCGACACCCTCCTGGTCCCAGCGACACCCTCCTGGCTCCAGTGACACCCTCCTGGCTCCAGTGACACCCTCCTGGTCCCAGCGACACCCTCCTGGTCCCAGCGACACCCTCCTGGCTCCAGTGACACCCTCCTGGCTCCAGTGACACCCTTCTGGTCTCAGTGACACCCTCCTGGTCCCAGTGACACCCTCCTGGCTCCAGTGACACCCTCGTGGTCCCAGTGACACCCTCGTGGCTCCAGTGACGCCCTCCTGGCCCCAGTGACGCCCTCCTGGCTCCAGTGACGCCCTCCTGGCTCCAGTGACACCCTGATAGTCCCAGTGACACCCTCCTGGTCCAAGTGACACCCTCCTTGCTCCAGTGACACCCTCCTGGTTCCAGTGACAACCTCCTGGCTCCAGTGACACCCTCCTGGTCCCAGTGACACCCTCCTGGCTCCAGTGACACCCTTCTGGTCCCAGTGACACCCTTCTGGTCCCAGTGACACCCTCCTGGCTCCAGTGACACCCTCCTGGCTCCAGTGACACCCTCCTGGCTCCAGTGACACTCTCCTGGCTCCAGTGACACCCTTCTGGTCTCAGTGACACCCTCCTGGTCCCAGTGACACCCTCCTGGTCCCAGTGACACCCTCCTGGTCCCAGTGACACCCTCCTGGCTCCAGTGACACCCTCCTGGTCCCAGTGACACCCTCCTGGCTCCAGTGCCTCCTGGCTCCAGTGACACCCTCCTGGTCCCAGTGACAACCTCCTGGTCCCAGGGACACCCTACTGGCTCCAGTGACACCCTCCTGGCTCCAGTGACACCCTCCTGGTCCCAGTAACACCCTCCTGGCTCCAGTGACACCCTCCTGGCTCCAGTGACACCCTCCTGGCTCCAGTGACACCTTCCTGGCTCCAGTGACACCCTCATGGTCCCAGTGACACCCTCCTGCCTCCAGTGACACCCTCCTGCCTCCAGTGACACCCTCCTGGCTCCAGTGACACCCTCCTGGCTCCAGTAACACCCTCCTGGTCCCTGTAACACCCTCCTGGCTCCAGTGACACCCTCATGGTCCCAGTGACACCCTCCTGCCTCCAGTGACACCCTCCTGCCTCCAGTGACACCTTCCTGGCTCCAGTAACACCCTCCTGGTCCCAGTGACGCCCTCCTGGTCCCAGTGACGCCCTCCTGGTCCCAGTAACACCCTCCTGGTCCCAGTAACACCCTCCTGGCTCCAGTGACACCCTCCTGGCTCCAGTGACACCCTCCTGGTCCCAGTGACGCCCTCCTCATTCCAGTGACACCCTCCTGGCTCCAGTGACACCCTCCTGGTCCCAGTGACGCCCTCCTCATTCCAGTGACACCCTCCTGGCTCCAGTGACACCCTCCTGGTCCCAGTAACACCCTCCTGGCTCCAGTGACACCCTCCTGGCTCCAGTGACACCCTCCTGGTCCCAGTGACGCCCTCCTCATTCCAGTGACACCCTCCTGGCTCCAGTGATGCTTTCCTGGTCCCAGTAACACCCTCCTGGTCCCAGTAACACCCTCCTGGCTCCAGTGACACCCTCCTGCCTCCAGTGACACCCTCCTGGCTCCAGTAACACCCTCCTGGTCCCAGTAACACCCTCCTGGTCCCAGTAACACCCTCCTGGTCCCAGTAACACCCTCCTGGCTCCAGTGACACCCTCCTGGCTCCAGTGACACCCTCCTGGCTCCAGTGACACCCTCCTGGCTCCAGTAACACCCTCCTGGTCCCAGTAACACCCTCCTGGCTCCAGTGACACCCTCATGGTCCCAGTGACACCCTCCTGCCTCCAGTGACACCCTCCTGCCTCCAGTGACACCTTCCTGGCTCCAGTAACACCCTCCTGGTCCCAGTGACGCCCTCCTGGCTCCAGTGACACCCTCCTGGCTCCAGTGACACCCTCCTGGTCCCAGTGACGCCCTCCTCATTCCAGTGACACCCTCCTGGCTCCAGTGACACCCTCCTGGCTCCAGTGACACCCTCCTGGCTCCAGTGACACCCTCCTGGTCCCAGTGACACCCTCCTGGCTCCAGTATCACCCTCCTGGCTCCAGTGACACCCTCCTGGTCCCAGTAACACCCTCCTGGCTCCAGTGACACCCTCCTGGCTCCAGTGACACCCTCCTGGCTCCAGTGACACCCTCCTGGCTCCAGTGACACCCTCCTGGCTCCAGTGACACCCTCCTGGTCCCAGTGACACCCTCCTGGCTCCAGTGACACCCTCCTGGTCCCAGTGACACCCTCCTGGCTCCAGTGACACCCTCCTGGCTCCAGTGACACCCTCCTGGCTCCAGTGACACCCTCCTGGCTCCAGTGACACCCTCCTGGTCCAAGTGACACCCTCCTGGTCCCAGTGACACCCTGGGCTTTTCTGTTGGTGTGAACACATACAGGAAGTGATGCTGTATCCCCACAATTGAGGGCAGCAGCCTCGGAGCTCAGTCACATGCTGCAAAGCTGAATCCTGATTGGCTGCTGTGGCTCCAGCGCTTCTACATCTGGGGGCAGACAGACACAACACTCAGAGGGGACCAACCTGTCCGTCCAGTGGTCCCTCCATCCCACCAGGTGACTTCCTGCACAACCAGAAGGACTCGGCCACTGACTGCGGGGGCCCCCGGGGGCCAAATACCACCAACATTCCAGAGGATTAGAGCATACCAAGAGGGGATTTACCATCGCTGACCTCATGACCCCACCACCGACACCTACCTACCTCCTGAGTCTAACCCCCCCGACACTGACCTCCCCACACCTACCTACTCCCTGACAATGTCCCCCCAACACCTACCTACCTCCTGAGTCTAACCCCCCCGACACTGACCTCCCCACACCTACCTACTCCCTGACAATGTCCCCCCAACACCTACCTACCTCCTGAGTCTAACCCCCCCGACACTGACCTCCCCACACCTACCTACTCCCTGACAATGTCCCCCCAACACCTACCTACCTCCTGAGTCTAACCCCCCCGACACTGACCTCCCCACACCTACCTACTCCCTGACAATGTCCCCCCAACACCTACCTACCTCCTTACACTGACTTTCTCTAACCTATCTCTCACCACACCTATGTCCTGCTGCACACCCCACC
This sequence comes from Gastrophryne carolinensis, assembly GCA_027917425.1. Classification (NCBI taxonomy): domain Eukaryota; kingdom Metazoa; phylum Chordata; class Amphibia; order Anura; family Microhylidae; genus Gastrophryne; species Gastrophryne carolinensis. The sequence goes on along the minus strand of JAQIHN010000046.1, from coordinate 527,519 downwards.
ACTACCTACCCCAGAGACTGAAGACAAGAACAGGTTGTTCTTGTGTGACCTCCCCGATACCTACCTACCCCCAGACACTGAACTCCCCAACACCGATATCCCTGACAAATAATTACCCCCCAACACCTACCTAATCCCCAGACATTGACATTCCCGACACTGGGCACCCTGATACCTACCTTTCCAGCTACCTACCTCCCAACACTTACCTACCTACTTACCTCCCCCTACTGTCCTGCTTCACACCCTGCAATTACCTGCCCTTGAGACCACCTAGCTGCTCAATTGTTCATATTCCCACATGACCGAGGAAGCACCTACCTTTCCTTGCTTTTCCTGTCCTTGTGTGATCACTTACCTGCCTCTTCTTGCCCCAGAGACCACCTAGCAGCAGCTGTTTACCCCAGTGACATCTACCTGCCCCACATGACCCAGAAGCTCCCTACATGCCCAAGTGATCATGTACCTGCTCCTGAATTTCCCCATAGACCACAACCTGCTAGACTCAGAGACAACCTACCTGCCCTTCTACCTACTCCTACTTACCCCCAATGATCAATAGAGAACATACCAGCCCCTGGCCCTCATGAGGACACATCCCTGACCCCCCCCCCCCCCATTATTGTATAGTGTCATGAGAAACTGCCGAGCCCGGGTGCAGGGAGACCTTCTCCATCACCTGCCAGCAGATACGTTGGGTATCACTGCCCCCAACCCTCTCCCGGGACCCCTCATTGCCCCCAACCCTCTCCCGGGACCCCTCACTGCCCCCAACCCTCTCCCGGGATCCCTCACTGCCCCCAACCCTCTCCCGGGACCCCTCACTGCCCCCCAACCCTCTCCCGGGATCCCTCACTGCCCCCAACCCTCTCCCGGGACCCCTCACTGCCCCCAACCCTCTCCCAGGACCCCTCACTGCCCCCAACCCTCTCCCGGGACCCCTCACTGCCCCCAACCATCTCCCGGGACCCCTCACTGCCCCCAACCCTCTCCCAGGACCCCTCACTGCCCCCAACCCTCTCCCAGGACCCCTCACTGCCCCCAACCCTCTTCCAGGACCCCTCACTGCCCCCAACCCTCTCCCAGGACCCCTCACTGCCCCCAACCCTCTTCCAGGACCCCTCACTGCCCCCAACCCTCTCCTGGGACCCCTCACTGCCCCCAACCCTCTTCCAGGACCCCTAACTGCCCCCAACCCTCTCCTGGGACCCCTCACTGCCCCCAACCCTCTTCCAGGACCCCTAACTGCCCCCAACCCTCTCCTGGGACCCCTCACTGCCCCCAACCCTCTCCTGGGACCCCTAACTGCCCCCAACCCTCTTCCGGGACCCCTCACTGCCCCCAACCCTCTCCTGGGACCCCTCACTGCCCCCAACCCTCTTCCAGGACCCCTCACTGCCCCCAACCCTCTCCTGGGACCCCTCACTGCCCCCAACCCTCTCCTGGGACCCCTCACTGCCCCCAACCCTCTTCCAGGACCCCTAACTGCCCCCAACCCTCTCCTGGGACCCCTCACTGCCCCCAACCCTCTTCCAGGACCCCTAACTGCCCCCAACCCTCTCCTGGGACCCCTCACTGCCCCCAACCCTCTCCTGGGACCCCTCACTGCCCCCAACCCTCTTCCAGGACCCCTAACTGCCCCCAACCCTCTCCTGGGACCCCTCACTGCCCCCAACCCTCTTCCAGGACCCCTAACTGCCCCCAACCCTCTCCCTGGACCCCTCACTGCCCCCAACCCTCTCCCGGGACCCCTCACTGCCCCCAACCCTCTTCCAGGACCCCTCACTGCCCCCAACCCTCTCCCGGGACCCCTCACTACTCCCAACCCTCTCCTGGGACCCCTAACTGCCCCAACCCTCTCCCGGGACCCCTAACTGCCCCCAACCATCTCCCAGGACCCCTCACTGCCCCCAACCCTCTTACAGGACCCCTAACTGCCCCCAACCCTCTCCCGTGACCCCTAACTGCCCCCAACCCTCTCCCGGGACCCCTCACTGCCCCCCAACCCTCTCCCAGGACCCCTCACTGCCCCCAACCCTCTTCCAGGACCCCTCACTGCCCCCAACCCTCTCCTGGGACCCCTCACTGCCCCCAACCCTCTCCTGGGACCCCTCACTGCCCCCAACCCTCTCCCGGGACCCCTCACTGCCCCCAACCCTCTTCCAGGACCCCTAACTGCCCCCAACCCTCTCCTGGGACCCCTCACTGCCCCCAACCCTCTCCTGGGACCCCTCACTGCCCCCAACCCTCTCCTGGGACCCCTCACTGCCCCCAACCCTCTTCCAGGACCCCTCACTGCCCCCAACCCTCTCCTGGGACCCCTCACTGCCCCCAACCCTCTTCCAGGACCCCTCACTGCCCCCAACCCTCTCCTGGGACCCCTCACTGCCCCCAACCCTCTTCCAGGACCCCTCACTGCCCCCAACCCTCTCCTGGGACCCCTCACTGCCCCCAACCCTCTCCTGGGACCCCTCACTGCCCCCAACCCTCTTCCAGGACCCCTCACTGCCCCCAACCCTCTCCTGGGACCCCTCACTGCCCCCAACCCTCTCCTGGGACCCCTCACTGCCCCCAACCCTCTTCCAGGACCCCTAACTGCCCCCAACCCTCTCCTGGGACCCCTCACTGCCCCCAACCCTCTTCCAGGACCCCTCACTGCCCCCAACCCTCTCCTGGGACCCCTCACTGCCCCCAACCCTCTCCTGGGACCCCTCACTGCCCCCAACCCTCTTCCAGGACCCCTAACTGCCCCCCCAACCCTCTCCTGGGACCCCTCACTGCCTCCCCAACCCTCTTCCAGGACCCCTAACTGCCCCCAACCCTCTCCCTGGACCCCTCACTGCCCCCAACCCTCTCCCGGGACCCCTCACTGCCCCCAACCCTCTTCCAGGACCCCTCACTGCCCCCAACCCTCTCCCGGGACCCCTCACTGCCCCCAACCCCTCTCCCGGGACCCCTCACTACTCCCAACCCTCTCCTGGGACCCCTAACTGCCCCCAACCCTCTCCCGGGACCCCTAACTAGCCCCGCCCAACCATCTCCCAGGACCCCTCACTGCCCCCAACCCTCTTACAGGACCCCTAAACTGCCCCCAACCCTCTCCCGTGACCCCTAACTGCCCCCAACCCTCTCCCAGGACCCCTCACTGCCCCCCAACCCTCTCCCAGGACCCCTCACTGCCCCCAACCCTCTTCCAGGACCCCTCACTGCCCCCAACCCTCTCCTGGAACCCCTCACTGCCCCCCAACCCTCTCCCGGGACCCCTCACTGCCCCCAACCCTCTTCCAGGGACCCCTAACTGCCCCCAACCCTCTCCTGGGACCCCTCACTGCCCCCAACCCTCTCCTGGGACCCCTCACTGCCCCCAACCCTCTCCTGGGACCCCTCACTGCCCCCCCAACCATCTCCCGGGACCCCTCACTACTCCCAACCCTCTCCTGGGACCCCCTAACTGCCCCCAACCCTCTCCCGGGACCCCTCACTGCCCCCAACCCTCTCCTGGGACCCCTCACTGCCCCCAACCCTCTTTCCAGGGACCCCTAACTGCCCCCAACCCTCTCCTGGGACCCCTCACTGCCCCAACCCTCTTCCAGGACCCCCTAACTGCCCCCAACCCTCTCCTGGACCCCTCACTGCCCCCAACCCTCTTCCAGGACCCCCTAACTGCCCCCAACTCTCTCCTGGGACCCCCTCACTGCCCCCAACCCTCTCCCGGGACCCTTCACTACTCCCAACCCTCTCCTGGGACCCTAACTGCCCCAACCCTCTCCCGGGACCCCTCACTTGCCCCCCGACCCTCTCCCGGGACCCCTCACTGCCCCCCCAACCCTCTCCCAGGACCCCTCACTGCCCACAACCCTCTTCCAGGACCCCCTAACTGCCCCCAACCCTCTCCTGGGACCCCTCACTGCCCCCAACCCTCTTCCAGGACCCCTAACTGCCCCCAACCCTCTCCTGGGACCCCTCACTGCCCCCAACCCTCTCCTGGGACCCCTCACTGCCCCCAACCCTCTCCCGGGACCCCCTCACTACTCCAACCCTCTCCTGGGACCCCTAACTGCCCCCAACCCTCTCCCGGGACCCCTCACTGCCCCCAACCCTCTCCTGGGACCCCTCACTGCCCCCAACCCTCTTCCAGGACCCCTAACTGCCCCCAACCCTCTCCTGGGACCCCTCACTGCCCCCAACCCTCTTCCAGGACCCCTAACTGCCCCCAACTCTCTCCTGGGACCCCTCACTGCCCCCAACCCTCTCCCGGGACCCTTCACTACTCCCAACCCTCTCCTGGGACCCCTAACTGCCCCAACCCTCTCCCGGGACCCCTCACTGCCCCCAACTCTCTCCCGGGACCCCTCACTGCCCCCAACCCTCTTCCAGGACCCCTAACTGCCCCAACCCTCTCCTGGGACCCCTCACTGCCCCCAACCCTCTCCCGGGACCCCTCACTGCCTCCCAACCCTCTCCCGGGACCCTTCACTACTCCCAACCCTCTCCTGGGACCCCTAACTGCCCCCAACCCCTCTCCCGGGACACCTCACTGCCCCAACCCTCTCCCGGGACACCTCACTGCCCCCAACTCTCTCCCGGGACCCCTCACTGCCCCCAACCCTCTTCCAGGACCCCTAACTGCCCAACCCTCTCCTGGGACCCCTCACTGCCCCCAACCCTCTACCGGGACCCCTCACTGCCCCCAACCCTCTCCCGGGGACCCCTCACTACTCCCAACCCTCTCCTGGGACCCCTAACTGCCCCCAACCCTCTCCCGGGACCCCTCACTACTCCCAACCCTCTCCAGGGACCCCTCACTACTCACAACCCTCTCCTGGGACCCCTAACGGCCCCCAACCCTCTCCCGGGACCCCTCACTGCCCCCAACCCTCTCCCAGGATGCTCCTTTCCCCGCTATGTAGAAGATCCTGTGAGGGGTGACTCACCACCTGGAGGCTGCTGCCAGTCTGAGAGGAGCGAGAGAACGGCCGTGTCTCAGCTGACAGAGGAGTGACTGGGGGGGGGAATCCTGTGATTGGGACATGTGAGGGGGGGTGTGGGACTGTGGAGGGCGATTAACTGGATCTCTGCCCCCCAGGGGGTGGGTTAGGCTATAATTACAACTTTCACACAGAAACTGCCTAAACCAGGAAAAGAGATGAGAGCTGAGCCAAGAGCTGACAATCAGTTTGAAAACATCATCAACAGTGGCCAATCAATGATTACCTGATTAATCATGTGGGACCGAGCCTGCTCATTACTTACCCTGCACCTACCCCTCACCAGAGGACATGGGCTCACCCCCACACAGGGGGGCAATTGTTTTAATGAAACCCTGCCCCCCTCAATGAGGGATGCATAAAGCCACACCCCCCCCTCATCCAGGGATAGATGAAGCCACCTCCCTCATTGAGGGATGTATGAAACCACGCCCCCTCATTTAGGGTTGCCTGAAGCCACGCCCCCTCATTTAGGGTTGCCTGAAACCACGCCCCCTCATTGAGGGATGGATAGGAGATACATTGTAACAGTTACAACAATAGAAACACTTTGAATAGGGAAATGAATCATTTATTGCTGCAGATCTGCATGTTACACCTCAAAGAGGGACAAATGAGAACAACGAGGGACAGGGGGACATGGACTCAAAAGAGGGACAGGTACTCCAAATCAGGGACACTTAGGAGGTATGTATTTAACTTTGGTGTCCTGCAGTGCTGTGTGCACATCACTTCCCCGAATGAACCTCTTTCTTTTGTTGTGTATTAGGACATATCTGCCCATTGTATGGTTACACACACATAGGAATCTTCCCTTCAAATTTAACCCATCCAAGCAATCCGAGCAACTGGGGGTTAGGTGTGTGGGGAGCAGTTGGAGGGTTAGGTGTCTGGGGAGCAGTTGGGGGGTTAGGTGTCTGGGGAGCAGTTGGGGGGTTAGGTGTCTGGGTGGCAGTTGGAGGGTTAGGTGTCTGGGGAGCAGTTGGGGGGTTAGGTGTCTGGGGAGCAGTTGGAGGGTTAGGTGTCTGGGGAGCAGTTGGGGGGTTAGGTGTCTGGGGAGCAGTTGGAGGCAGTTAGGTGTCTGGGGAGCAGTTGGAGGGTTAGGTGTCTGGGGAGCAGTTGGAGGGTTAGGTGTCTGGGGAGCAGTTGGGGGGTTAGGTGTCTGGGGAGCAGTTGGAGGGTTAGGTGTCTGGGGAGCAGTTGGGGGGTTAGGTGTCTGGGGAGCAGTTGGGGGGTTAGGTGTCTGGGGAGCAGTTGGAGGCAGTTAGGTGTCTAGGGAGCAGTTGGGGGGTTAGGTGTCTGGGGAGCAGTTGGAGGCAGTTAGGTGTCTGGGGAGCAGTTGGAGGCAGTTAGGTGTCTGGGGAGCAGTTGGGGGGTTAGGTGTCTGGGGAGCAGTTGGGGGGTTAGGTGTCTGGGGAGCAGTTGGAGGCAGTTAGGTGTCTAGGGAGCAGTTGGGGGGTTAGGTGTCTGGGGAGCAGTTGGAGGCAGTTAGGTGTCTGGGGAGCAGTTGGAGGGTTAGGTGTCTGGGGAGCAGTTGGAGGGTTAGGTGTCTGGGGAGCAGTTGGGGGGTTAGGTGTCTAGGGAGCAGTTGGAGGGTTAGGTGTCTGGGGAGCAGTTGGAGGGTTAGGTGTCTGGGGAGCAGTTGGGGGGTTAGGTGTCTGGGGAGCAGTTGGGGGGTTAGGTGTCTGGGGAGCAGTTGGAGGGTTAGGTGTCTAGGGAGCAGTTGGAGGGTTAGGTGTCTGGGGAGCAGTTGGAGGGTTAGGTGTCTGGGGAGCAGTTGGGGGGTTAGGTGTCTGGGGAGCAGTTGGAGAGTTAGGTGTCTGGGGAGCAGTTGGAGGCAGTTAGGTGTCTGGGGAGCAGTTGGAGGCAGTTAGGTGTCTGGGGAGCAGTTGGAGGCAGTTAGGTGTCTGGGGAGCAGTTGGAGGCAGTTAGGTGTCTGGGGAGCAGTTGGAGGCAGTTAGGTGTCTGGGGAGCAGTTGGAGGGTTAGGTGTCTGGGGAGTAGTTGGAGGGTTAGGTGTCTGGGGAGTAGTTGGAGGGTTAGGTGTCTGGGGAGTAGTTGGATGGTTAGGTGTCTGGGGAGCAGTTGGGGGGTTAGGTGTCTGGGGAGCAGTTGGAGGGTTAGGTGTCTGGGGAGCAGTTGGAGGGTTAGGTGTCTGGGGAGCAGTTGGAGGGTTAGGTGTCTGGGGAGCAGTTGGAGGCAGTTAGGTGTCTGGGGAGCAGTTGGAGGGTTAGGTGTCTGGGGAGCAGTTGGAGGGTTAGGTGTCTGGGGAGCAGTTGGAGGGTTAGGTGTCTGGGGAGCAGTTGGAGGCAGTTAGGTGTCTGGGGAGCAGTTGGAGGGTTAGGTGTCTGGGGAGCAGTTGGAGGGTTAGGTGTCTGGGGAGCAGTTGGAGGGTTAGGTGTCTGGGGAGCAGTTGGAGGCAGTTAGGTGTCTGGGGAGCAGTTGGAGGGTTAAGTGTCTGGGGAGCAGTTGGAGGGTTAGGTGTCTGGGGAGCAGTTGGGGGGTTAGGTGTCTGGGGAGCAGTTGGAGGGTTAGGTGTCTGGGGAGCAGTTGGGGGGTTAGGTGTCTGGGGAGCAGTTGGGGGGTTAGGTGTCTGGGGAGCAGTTGGGGGGTTAGGTGTCTGGGGAGCAGTTGGAGGCAGTTAGGTGTCTGGGGAGCAGTTGGAGGGTTAGGTGTCTGGGGAGCAGTTGGGGGGTTAGGTCTCTGGGGAGCAGTTAGGTGTCTGGGGAGCAGTTGGAGGGTTAGGTGTCTGGGGAGCAGTTGGAGGGTTAGGTGTCTGGGGAGCAGTTGGAGGGTTAGGTCTCTGGGGAGCAGTTAGGTGTCTGGGGAGCAGTTGGAGAGTTAGGTGTCTGGGGAGCAGTTGGGGGGTTAGGTGTCTGGGGAGCAGTTGGGGGGTTAGGTCTCTGGGGAGCAGTTAGGTGTCTGGGGAGCAGTTGGAGAGTTAGGTGTCTGGGGAGCAGTTGGGGGGTTAGGTCTCTGGGGAGCAGTTAGGTGTCTGGGGAGCAGTTGGAGAGTTAGGTGTCTGGGGAGCAGTTGGGGGGTTAGGTGTCTGGGGAGCAGTTGGGGGGTTAGGTGTCTGGGGAGCAGTTGGAGGGTTAGGTGTCTGGGGAGCAGTTGGAGGCAGTTAGGTGTCTGGGGAGCAGTTGGAGGGTTAGGTGTCTGGGGAGTAGTTGGAGGGTTAGGTGTCTGGGGAGCAGTTGGGGGGTTAGGTGTCTGGGGAGCAGTTGGAGGGTTAGGTGTCTGGGGAGCAGTTGGAGGGTTAGGTGTCTGGGGAGCAGTTGGAGGGTTAGGTCTCTGGGGAGCAGTTGGGGGGTTAGGTCTCTGGGGAGCAGTTAGGTGTCTGGGGAGCAGTTGGAGGGTTAGGTGTCTGGGGAGCAGTTGGAGGCAGTTAGGTGTCTGGGGAGCAGTTGGAGGGTTAGGTGTCTGGGGAGCAGTTGGGGGGTTAGGTGTCTGGGGAGCAGTTGGGGGGTTAGGTGTCTGGGGAGCAGTTGGGGGGTTAGGTGTCTGGGGAGCAGTTGGAGGGTTAGGTGTCTGGGGAGCAGTTGGAGGGTTAGGTGTCTGGGGAGCAGTTGGAGGCAGTTAGGTGTCTGGGGAGCAGTTGGGGGGTTAGGTGTCTGGGGAGCAGTTTGGGGGTTAGGTGTCTGGGGAGCAGTTGGAGGCAGTTAGGTGTCTGGGGAGCAGTTGGAGGGTTAGGTGTCTGGGGAGCAGTTGGAGGGTTAGGTGTCGGGGAGCAGTTGGAGGGTTAGGTGTCTGGGGAGCAGTTGGGGGGTTAGGTGTCTGGGGAGCAGCTGGAGGGTTAGGTGTCTGGGGAGCAGTTGGAGGGTTAGGTGTCTGGGGAGCAGTTGGGGGGTTAGGTGTCTGGGGAGCAGTTGGAGGGTTAGGTGTCTGGGGAGCAGTTGGAGGGTTAGGTGTCTGGGGAGCAGTTGGAGGGTTAGGTCTCTGGGGAGCAGTTGGGGGGTTAGGTCTCTGGGGAGCAGTTAGGTGTCTGGGGAGCAGTTGGGGGGTTAGGTGTCTGGGGAGCAGTTGGAGGGTTAGGTGTCTTGGGAGCAGTTGGAGGGTTAGGTGTCTGGGGAGCAGTTGGAGGGTTAGGTGTCTGGGGAGCAGTTGGAGGGTTAGGTGTCTGGGGAGCAGTTGGAGGGTTAGGTGTCTGGGGAGCAGTTGGAGGGTTAGGTGTCTGGGGAGCAGTTGGAGGGTTAGGTGTCTGGGGAGCAGTTGGAGGGTTAGGTGTCTGGGGAGCAGTTGGGGGGTTAGGTGTCTGGGGAGCAGTTGGGGGGTTAGGTGTCTGGGGAGCAGTTGGGGGTTAGGTGTCTGGGGAGCAGTTGGAGGGTTAGGTGTCTGGGGAGCAGTCGGGAGGTTAGGTGTCTGGGGAGCAGTTGGAGGGTTAGGTCTCTGGGGAGCAGTTGGAGGGTTAGGTCTCTGGGGAGCAGTTAGGTGTCTGGGGAGCAGTTGGGGGTTGGGTGTCTGGGGAGCAGTTGGAGGGTTAGGTGTCTTGGGAGCAGTTGGAGGGTTAGGTGTCTGGGGAGCAGTTGGAGGGTTAGGTGTCTGGGGAGCAGTTGGAGGGTTAGGTGTCTGGGGAGCAGTTGGAGGGTTAGGTGTCTGGGGAGCAGTTGGAGGGTTAGGTGTCTGGGGAGCAGTTGGGGGTTAGGTGTCTGGGGAGCAGTTGGAGGGTTAGGTGTCTGGGGAGCAGTTGGAGGGTTAGGTGTCTGGGGAGCAGTTGGAGGGTTAGGTGTCTGGGGAGCAGTTGGAGGGTTAGGTGTCTGGGGAGCAGTTGGAGGGTTAGGTGTCTGGGGAGCAGTTGGAGGGTTAGGTCTCTGGGGAGCAGTTGGGGGGTTAGGTCTCTGGGGAGCAGTTAGGTGTCTGGGGAGCAGTTGGGGGGTTAGGTGTCTGGGGAGCAGTTGGAGGGTTAGGTGTCTTGGGAGCAGTTGGAGGGTTAGGTGTCTGGGGAGCAGTTGGAGGGTTAGGTGTCTGGGGAGCAGTTGGAGGGTTAGGTGTCTGGGGAGCAGTTGGAGGGTTAGGTGTCTGGGGAGCAGTTGGAGGGTTAGGTGTCTGGGGAGCAGTTGGAGGGTTAGGTGTCTGGGGAGCAGTTGGGGGGTTAGGTGTCTGGGGAGCAGTTGGGGGGTTAGGTGTCTGGGGAGCAGTTGGAGGGTTAGGTGTCTGGGGAGCAGTTGGAGGGTTAGGTGTCTGGGGAGCAGTTGGAGGGTTAGGTGTCTGGGGAGCAGTTGGAGGGTTAGGTCTCTGGGGAGCAGTTGGAGGGTTAGGTGTCTGGGGAGCAGTTGGAGGGTTAGGTGTCTGGGGAGCAGTTGGGGGGTTAGGTGTCTGGGGAGCAGTTGGGGGTTAGGTGTCTGGGGAGCAGTTGGGGGGTTAGGTGTCTGGGGAGCAGTTGGGGGGTTAGGTGTCTAGGGAGCAGTTGGAGGGTTAGGTGCCAGTTGGAGGGTTAGGTGTCTGGGGAGCAGTTGGGGGGTTACGTGTCTGGGGAGCAGTTGGAGGGTTAGGTGTCTGGGGAGCAGTTGGGGGGTTAGGTGTCTGGGGAGCAGTTGGGGGTTAGGTGTCTGGGGAGCAGTTGGGGGGTTAGGTCTCTGGGGAGCAGTTGGGGGGTTAGGTGCCAGTTGGGGGGTTACGTGTCTGGGGAGCAGTTGGAGGGTTAGGTGCCAGTTGGGGGTTAGGTGTCTGGGGAGCAGTTGGAGGGTTAGGTGTCTGGGGAGCAGTTGGAGGGTTAGGTGTCTGGGGAGCAGTTGGGGGGTTAGGTGTCTGGGGATCTCCCATTGGCTCCTGTGCATGTGATGCACTGACCTTCATACTCACCTGTGTGGCATTCTTGGTACTGTGATGGCTGTAGGTGAGTGTTCCGGCAGTCCGTTGCCTGGTTACACATCTTGCAGGTAAGCCTGTCCTCCATTCTGGGGGCTTTAGTGAGGGTTGGTGTCAGACTCTGGGTTTCCAGGTCTAGTGCTCCATGGGATTCACCCCCCCCCCGTTATCTCGCTTTGGGACCAACAAAGGGGCATCATTGCTCTCATTACTTACCCAGCTCGTCCTCACACCATGTGTCAAGGAGCTTTGGGACCAGTGTGGCTTCCCTGTAGCAGATGGGCAGTGCCCGCCCACATGTGCTCCAAGCCGGAACCCAAGAGGCTCTTACAGACCAGAAGAGGGCGACACAGGGAAGTGTGAGAACGGGAACCTCCAGCACATGTGATGCAACCTCCCCCACAGAGTGACCTGGGGTCATCCCCCTTTATGCCTCTCGCCTCCTCCTCTCCCTGTGGGGTGGACTGTTCCTCCCAGGCTCTGGCTCATCCCCCTTTATGCCCCTGGACCCTCTCGCCTCCTCCTCTCCCTGTGGGGTGGACTGTTCCTCCCAGGCCTCTGGCTCACCCCCCTTTATGCCTCTCGCCCCCTCCCTGTGGGTGGACTGTTCCTCCCAGGCTCTGGGTCATCCCCCTTTATGCCCCTGGTCCCTCTCGCCCCCTCCTCTCCCTGTGGGGTGGACTGTTCCTCCCAGGCTCTGGGTCATCCCCCTTTATGCCCCGGGACCCTCTTGTCCCCTCCTCTCCCTGTGTGGTGGACTGTTCCCTCCCTTTGATACCTAAAATCTTTTAGGGGTTATAACTTTGGGCAGGGGGGACATATGGATCTGGATATGGCACCAAACTATTGGGCTGGATGCCGGGCATCCGATGAGCTCAAAGATGAAGTCCCTAAATGGGTCAGAACCTGAGATCTCCATTTCCTTGGGTTCCAGTAGGTGCCCTGCACTGAGAAGCATACGCCTGTGTGCGGTTCTTTGGGCCCGTTCTGGTTCTGTATCTGGCTTGGTGCTGGGACAGTGGCATCTGATGAGCCCAAAGATGAAGTCCCTAGATGGGTTAGAACCTGAGATCTCCATTTCCTTGGGTTCCAGTGGGCGCCCGGTACTGAGAAGCATACGCCTGTGTGTGGTCCTGTGGGCCCGTTCTGTATCTGGCTTGGTGCTGGGGCAGTGGCATCTGATGAGCCCAAAGATTAAGTCCCTAGATGGGTCAGAACCTGAGATTCACATTTCCTTGGGTTCCAGTGGGCGCCTGGCACTGAGAAGCATACACCTGTGTGGGGTTCTGTGGGCCCGTTCTGGTTCTGCATCTGGCTTGGTGCTGGGGCAGTGGCATGTGATGAGCCCAAAGATGAAGTCCCTAGATGGGTCAGAACCTGAGATCTCCATTTCCTTGGGTTCCAGTGGGCGCCCGGCACTGAGAAGCATACACCTGTGTGCAGTTCTGTGGGCCCGTTCTGGTTCTGTATCTGGCTTGGTGCTGGGGCAGTGGCATCTGATGAGCCCAAATATGGAGTCCCTAGATGGGTCAGAACCTGAGATCCCCATTTTCTTGGGTTCCAGTGGGCGCCCGGCAATGAGAAGCATACGCCTGTGTACGGTTCTGTGGGCCCGTTCTGGTTCTGTATCTGGATTGGTGCTGGGACAGTGGCATCTGATGAGCCCAAAGATGAAGTCCCTAGATGGGTCAGAACCTGAGATCTCCATTTCCTTGGGTTCCAGTGGGCGCCCGGCAATGAGAAGCATACGCCTGTGTGCGGTTCTTTGGGCCCGTTCTGGTTCTGTATCAGGCTTGGTGCTTGGGCAGTGGCATCTGATGAGCCCAAAGATGAAGTCCCTAGATGGGTCAGAACCTGAGATCTCCATTTTCTTGGGTTCCAGTTGGCTGCCCGGCACTGAGAAGCATATGCCTGTGTGTGGTTCTGTGGGCCCGTTCTGGTTCTGCATCTGGCTTGGTGCTGGGACAGTGGCACCAGATGAGCCCAAAGATGAAGTCTCTAGATGGGTCAGAACCTCAGATCTCCATTTCCTTGGGTTCCAGTTGGCTGCCCCGCACTGAGAAGCATATGCCTGTGTGTGGTTCTGTGGGCCCATTCTGGTTCTGCATCTGGCTTGGTGCTGGGACAGTGGCATGTGATGAGCCCAAAGATGAAGTCTCTAGATGGGTCAGAACCTGAGATCTCCATTTCCTTGGGTTCCAGTGGGCGCCCGGCAATGAGAAGCATACACCTGTGTGGGGTTCTGTGGGCCCGTTCTGGTTCTGTATCTGGATTGGTGCTGGGACAGTGGCATCTGATGAGCCCAAAGATGGAGTCCCTAGATGGGTCAGAACCTGAGATCTCCATTTTCTTGGGTTCCAGTTGGCTGCCCGGCACTGAGAAGCATACGCCTGTGTGCGGTCCTGTGGGCCCGTTCTGGTTCTGTATCTGGCTTGGTGCTGGGGCAGTGGCATGTGATGAGCCCAAAGATGGAGTCCCTAGATGGGTCAGAACATGAGATCTCCATTTCCTTGGGTTCCAGTTGGCGCCCGGCACTGAGAAGCATACGCCTGTGTGCGGTCCTGTGGGCCCGTTCTGGTTCTGTATCTGGCTTGGTGCTGGGGCAGTGGCATCTGATGAGCCCAAAGATGAAGTCTCTAGATGGGTCAGAACCTGAGATCTCCATTTCCTTGGGTTCCAGTAGGCGCCCTGCACTGAGAAGCATACGCCTGTGTGCGGTTCTGTGGGCCCGTTCTGGTTCTGTATCTGGTTTGGTGCTGGGACAGTGGCATCTGATGAGCCCAAAGATGAAGTCTCTAGATGGGTCAGAACCTGAGATCTCCATTTTCTTGGGTTCCAGTGGGCGCCCGGCAATGAGAAGCATACACCTGTGTGCGGTTCTTTGGGCCCGTTCTGGTTCTGTATCTGGCTTGGTGATGGGACAGTGGCATGTGATGAGCCCAAAGATGAAGTCCCTAGATGGGTCAGAACCTGAGATCTCCATTTCCTTGGGTTCCAGTAGGCGCCCTGCACTGAGAAGCATACGCCTGTGTGCGGTTCTGTGGGCCCGTTCTGGTTCTGTATCTGGCTTGGTGCTGGGACAGTGGCATGTGATGAGCCCAAAGATGGAGTCCCTAGATGGGTCAGAACCTGAGATTCACATTTCCTTGGGTTCCAGTGGCTGCCCGGCACTGAGAAGCATACGCCTGTGTGTGGTCCTGTGGGCCCGTTCTGGTTCTGTATCTGGTTTGGTGCTGGGGCAGTGGCATCTGATGAGCCCAAAGATGGAGTCCCTAGATGGGTCAGAACCTGAGATTCACATTTCCTTGGGTTCCAGTGGCTGCCCTGCACTGAGAAGCATATGCCTGTGTGCGGTTCTGTGGGCCCGTTCTGGTTCTGTATCTGGCTTGGTGCTGGGGCAGTGGCATGTGATGAGCCCAAAGATGAAGTCCCTAGATGGGTCAGAACCTGAGATCTCCATTTCCTTGGGTTCCAGTAGGCGCCCTGCACTGAGAAGCATACGCCTGTGTGCGGTTCTGTGGGCCGTTCTGGTTCTGTATCTGGCTTGGTGCTGGGGCAGTGGCATCTGATGAGCCCAAAGATGGAGTCCCTAGATGGGTCAGAACCTGAGTTTCACATTTCCTTGGGTTCCAGTGGCTGCCCTGCACTGAGAAGCATACGCCTGTGTGCGGTTCTGTGGGCCCGTTCTGGTTCTGTATCTGGCTTGGTGCTGGGGCAGTGGCATGTGATGAGCCCAAAGATGGAGTCCCTAGATGGGTCAGAACCTGAGATCTTCATTTCCTTGGGTTCCAGTGGCTGCCCGGCACTGAGAAGCATACGCCTGTGTGTGGTTCTGTGGGCCCATTCTGGTTCTGCATCTGGCTTGGTGCTGGGACAGTGGCACCAGATGAGCCCAAAGATGAAGTCTCTAGATGGGTCAGAACCTCAGATCTCCATTTCCTTGGGTTCCAGTTGGCTGCCCGGCACTAAGAAGCATATGCCTGTGTGTGGTTCTGTGGGCCCTTTCTGGTTCTGCATCTGGCTTGGTGCTGGGACAGTGGCATTTGATGAGCCCAAAGATGAAGTCTCTAGATGGGTCAGAACCTGAGATCTCCATTTCCTTGGGTTCCAGTGGGCGCCCGGCAATGAGAAGCATACACCTGTGTGGGGTTCTGTGGGCCCGTTCTGGTTCTGTATCTGGATTGGTGCTGGGACAGTGGCATCTGATGAGCCCAAAGATGGAGTCCCTAGATGGGTCAGAACCTGAGATCTCCATTTTCTTGGGTTCCAGTTGGCTGCCCGGCACTGAGAAGCATACGCCTGTGTGCGGTCCTGTGGGCCCGTTCTGGTTCTGTATCTGGCTTGGTGCTGGGGCAGTGGCATGTGATGAGCCCAAAGATGGAGTCCCTAGATGGGTCAGAACCTGAGATCTCAATTTCCTCGGGTTCCAGTGGGCGCCCGGCCCTGAGAAGCATACGCTTGTGTGTGGTTCTGTGGGCCCGTTCTGGTTCTGCATCTGGCTTGGTGCTGGGGCAGTGGCATGTGATGAGCCCAAAGATGGAGTCCCTAGATGGGTCAGAACCTGAGATCTCCATTTCCTTGGGTTCCAGTTGGCGCCCGGCACTGAGAAGCATACGCCTGTGTGCGGTCCTGTGGGCCCATTCTGGTTCTGTATCTGGCTTGGTGCTGGGGCAGTGGCATCTGATGAGCCCAAAGATGAAGTCTCTAGATGGGTCAGAACCTGAGATCTCCATTTCCTTGGGTTCCAGTAGGTGCCCTGCACTGAGAAGCATACGCCTGTGTGCGGTTCTGTGGGCCCGTTCTGGTTCTGTATCTGGTTTGGTGCTGGGACAGTGGCATCTGATGAGCCCAAAGATGAAGTCTCTAGATGGGTCAGAACCTGAGATCTCCATTTTCTTGGGTTCCAGTGGGCGCCCGGCAATGAGAAGCATACACCTGTGTGCGGTTCTTTGGGCCCGTTCTGGTTCTGTATCTGGCTTGGTGCTGGGACAGTGGCATGTGATGAGCCCAAAGATGAAGTCCCTAGATGGGTCAGAACCTTAGATCTCCATTTCCTTGGGTACCAGTAGGCGCCCTGCACTGAGAAGCATACGCCTGTGTGCGGTTCTGTGGGCCCGTTCTGGTTCTGTATCTGGCTTGGTGTTGGGACAGTGGCATGTGATGAGCCCAAAGATGGAGTCCCTAGATGGGTCAGAACCTGAGATTCACATTTCCTTGGGTTCCAGTGGCTGCCCTGCACTGAGAAGCATACGCCTGTGTGCGGTTCTGTGGGCCCGTTCTGGTTCTGTATCTGGCTTGGTGCTGGGGCAGTGGCATGTGATGAGCCCAAAGATGAAGTCCCTAGATGGGTCAGAACCTGAGATCTCCATTTCCTTGGGTTCCAGTAGGCGCCCTGCACTGAGAAGCATACGCCTGTGTGCGGTTCTGTGGGCCCGTTCTGGTTCTGTATCTGGTTTGGTGCTGGGGCAGTGGCATCTGATGAGCCCAAAGATGAAGTCTCTAGATGGGTCAGAACCTGAGATCTCCATTTTCTTGGGTTCCAGTGGGCGCCCGGCAATGAGAAGCATACACCTGTGTGCGGTTCTTTGGGCCCGTTCTGGTTCTGTATCTGGCTTGGTGCTGGGACAGTGGCATGTGATGAGCCCAAAGATGAAGTCCCTAGATGGGTCAGAACCTGAGATCTCCATTTCCTTGGGTTCCAGTAGGCGCCCTGCACTGAGAAGCATACGCCTGTGTGCGGTTCTGTGGGCCCGTTCTGGTTCTGTATCTGGCTTGGTGCTGGGACAGTGGCATGTGATGAGCCCAAAGATGGAGTCCCTAGATGGGTCAGAACCTGAGATCTCCATTTTCTTGGGTTCCAGTGGGCGCCCTGCACTGAGAAGCATACGCCTGTGTGCGGTTCTGTGGGCCCGTTCTGGTTCTGGGACACACAGTGGTTATGGTCCGATTTGTGCTGGTTCCGGATGTCTGAGGCCCTGGTGTTTGATGGGAGGAGCTCTCTCCAGGGGTCGCCTCTGTCTCAGACTCAGTGGGACCTTCCCGGGTCAGAGACGTGAGAGGATCAGCAGCAGGTGAGTCTCTGATCTGAGCCCGGGCTCAAGTCACAGGTAAGTGATAGTCCCTCTTCCTGGAGGGATCAGGTGCTGTGCGGGGGCGTGTTTATGGCTGCAAAGCCCCATGTGACAGGGGAGGGTAAAGGGGAACTCTACACCGATATCAGGGGATTCAGCTCTGGGATCACCGGGTGTCAGTCATGTGACCAGCTTCCGGATTATTCCGGAGATTCCAGGAAAGGAAAGCGCGAGACTGACGCATAGAATCCATTATATCCACAGCCACGCCCCCATCTCCATAATCCCCATCAACTGATCCCTATAGTCCCCACTCCCAGGCCTCACAGTTCCCGAACCCTAATCCCTATAGTCCCCACTCCCAGACCTCACAGTTCCCGAACCCTAATCCCTATAGTCCCCACTCCCAGACCTCACAGTTCCTGATCCCCAATCCCTATAGTCCCCACTCCCAGGCCTCACAGTTCCTGATCCCCAATCCCTATAGTCCCGATTCTCAGGCCTCACAGTTCCTGATCCCCAATCCCTACAGTCCCAGATTCCCAGGCCTCACAGTTCCTGATCCCCAATCCCTATAGTCCCAGACCTCACAGTTCCAGATCCTCAATCCCTAAAGTCCCCACACTCTCCCATCTCCAGGCCCTATAGTCCCCAATCCTTGATAGTTCCAGATTCCCAGGCTTCATGGTTCCTGATCCCCAATCCCTATAGTCCCCACTCCCAGTTCCTGATCCCCAATCCCTATAGTCCCAGACCTCACAGTTCCAGATCCCCAATCCCTACAGTCCCCACACTCTCCCATCTCCAGGCCCTATAGTCCCCAATCCTTGATAGTTCCAGATTCCCAGGCTTCATGGTTTCTGATTCCCAATCCCTATAGTCCCGGATTCCCAGATCCTGATCCCCAATCCCTATAGTCCCAGATTCCCAGGCCTCACAGTTCCTGATCCCCAATCCCTATAGTCCCAGATTCCCAGGCCTCACAGATCCTGATCCCCAATCCCTATAGTCCCAGATTCCCAGGCCTCACAGTTCCTGATCCCCAATCCCTATAGTCCCAGATTCCCAGGCCTCACAGTTCCTGATCCCCAATCCCTATAGTCCCAGATTCCCAGGCCTCACAGTTCCTGATCCCCAATCCCTATAGTCCCCACTCCCAGACCTCACAGTTCCTGATCCCCAATCCCTATAGTCCCAGACCTCACAGTTCCAGATCCCCAATCCCTACAGTCCCCACACTCTCCCATCTCCAGGCCCTATAGTCCCCAATCCTTGATAGTTCCAGATTCCCAGGCTTCATGGTTTCTGATTCCCAATCCCTATAGTCCCGGATTCCCAGGCCTCACAGATCCTGATCCCCAATCCCTATAGTCCCAGATTCCCAGGCCTCACAGTTCCTGATCCCCAATCCCTATAGTCCCGGATTCCCAGGCCTCACAGATCCTGATCCCCAATCCCTATAGTCCCAGATTCCCAGGCCTCACAGTTCCTGATCCCCAATCCCTATAGTCCCAGATTCCCAGGCCTCACAGTTCCTGATCCCCAATCCCTATAGTCCCAGATTCCCAGGCCTCACAGTTCCTGATCCCCAATCCCTATAGTCCCTGACTCCCAGTTCCCGAGCCGATCTGGATGCCCCAGGGGGAGGGAATCAGGCAGCCCTGGAGGTCCCCGATCCCTACATTCCCAGATCCTCATAGTCCCCGATCCCCAGTTGCTGAAGCGCATAGTCCCAAATCCCTAAATTCCCTGAAGCTCACAGTCCCTGAAGCTCACAGTCCCTGATCCCTACATTCCCTGATCCTAACAGTCCCCGGGTCCCTACATTCCCCGGGTCCCTATATTCCCCGATCCACACAGTCCCCGGGTCCCTACATTCCCCGATCCTTACATTTCCTGATCTTCCCAGTCCCCGATCCCTACATTCCCCGATCCTCACAGTCCCCGATCTCTACATTCCCTGATTCTCACAGTCCCTGAAGCTCACAGTCCCTGATCCCTACATTCCCTGATCCTCACAGTCCCCGATCCCTTATATTCCCTGATCTTCCCAGTCCCTGATCCTCACAGTCCCCGATCTCTACATTCCCTGATCCTCACAGTCCCCGATCCCTACATTCCCTGATCTTCCCAGTCCCCAATCCCTACATTCCCTGATCCTCGCAGCCCCCGATCCCTACATTCCCTGATCATCACAGGCCCCAATCCCTACATTCCCCAATCCTTACAGCCCCCGATCCCTACATTCCCTGATCCTCGCAGCCCCCGATCCCTACATTCCCTGATCATCACAGGCCCCAATCCCTACATTCCCCAATCCTTACCGTCCCCGATCCCTACATTCCCTGATCCTCGCAGTCCCCGATCCCTACATTCCCTGATCCTCGCAGTCCCCGATCTCTACATTCCCTGATCCTCGCAGTCCCCGATCTCTACATTCCCTGATCCTCACAGTCCCCGATCCCTACATTCCCTGATCCTCACAGGCCCCAATCCCTACATTCCCTGATCCTCACAGTCCCCGATCTCTACATTCCCTGATCCTCACAGTCCCCGATCCCTACATTTCCTGATCCTCACAGTCCCAATCCCTACATTCCCTGATCCTCACAGGCCCCGATCCCTACATTCCCTGATCCTCACAGTCCCCGATCCCTACATTCCCTGAACCTCACAGTCCCCGATCCCTACATTCCCTGATCCTCACAGGCCCCAATCCCTACATTCCCTGATCCTCACAGTCCCCGATCTCTACATTCCCTGATCCTCACAGTCCCCGATCCCTACATTTCCTGATCCTCACAGTCCCAATCCCTACATTCCCTGATCCTCACAGGCCCCAATCCCTACATTCCCTGATCCTCACAGTCCCCGATCCCTACATTCCCTGATCCTCACAGTCCCCGATCCCTACATTCCCTGATCCTCACAGTCCCCGATCCCTACATTCCCTGATCCTCACAGTCCCCGATCCCTACATTCCCTGAACCTCACAGTCCCCGATCCCTACATTCCCTGATCCTCACAGGCCCCAATCCCTACATTCCCTGATCCTCACAGTCCCCGATCTCTACATTCCCTGATCCTCACAGTCCCCGATCCCTACATTTCCTGATCCTCACAGTCCCAATCCCTACATTCCCTGATCCTCACAGGCCCCAATCCCTACATTCCCTGATCCTCACAGTCCCCGATCCCTACATTCCCTGATCCTCACAGTCCCCGATCCCTACATTCCCTGAACCTCACAGGCCCCAATCCCTACATTCCCCAATCCTTACAGCCCCCGATCCCTACATTCCCTGATCCTCACAGTCCCCGATCCCTACATTCCCTGATCCTCACAGTCCCCTGTCCCTACATTCCCTGATCTTTACAGTCTCCGATCCCTACATTCCCTGATCCTCACAGTCCCCGATCCCTACATTCGCTGATCCTCACAGTTCCCGATCCCTACATTCGCTGATCCTCACAGTCCCCGATCCCTACATTCCCTGATCCTCACAGTCCCCGATCCCTACATTCCCTGATCCTCACAGTCCCCGATCCCTACATTCCCTGATCCTCACAGTCCCGATCCCTACATTCCCTGATCTTCCCAGTCCCCGATCCCTACATTCCCTTTTCCTCACAGTCCCCGATCCCTACATTCGCTGATCCTCACAGTCTCCGATCCCTACATTCCCTGATCCTCACAGTCCCCGATCCCTACATTCGCTGATCCTCACAGTCCCCGATCCCTACATTCCCTGATCCTCACAGTCCCCGATCCCTACATTCCCTGATCCTCACAGTCCCGATCCCTACATTCCCTGATCTTCCCAGTCCCCGATCCCTACATTCCCTGATCCTCACAGTCCCCGATCCCTAAATTCCCTGATCCTCACAGTCCCCTGTCCCTACATTCCCTAATCCTTGCAGTCCCCGATCCCTACATTCCCTGATCTTTACAGTCTCCGATCCCTACATTCCCTGATCCTCACAGTCCCCGATCCCTACATTCGCTGATCCTCACAGTTCCCGATCCCTACATTCGCTGATCCTCACAGTCCCCGATCCCTACATTCGCTGATCCTCACAGTCCCCGATCCCTACATTCCCTGATCCTCACAGTCCCCGATCCCTACATTCCCTGATCCTCCCGATCCCTACATTCCCTGATCCTCACAGTCCCCGATCCCTACATTCCCTGATCCTTGCAGTCCCCGATCTCTACATTCCCTGATCCTCACAGTCCCCGATCCCTACATTCCCTGATCCTCACAGTCCCCGATCCCTACATTCCCTGATCCTCACAGTCCCCGATCCCTACATTCACTGATCTTGCCAGTCCCCGATCCCTACATTCCCTGATCCTCACAGTCCCCGATCCCTACATTCACTGATCTTCCCAGTCCCCGATCCCTACATTCCCTGATCCTCACAGTCCCCGATCCCTACATTCGCTGATCCTCACAGTCCCCGATCTCTACATTCCCTGATCCTCACAGTCCCCGATCCCTACATTCCCTGATCCTCACAGTCCCCGATCCCTACATTCCCTGATCCTTGCAGTCCCCGATCTCTACATTCCCTGATCCTCACAGTCCCCGATCCCTACATTCCCTGATCCTCACAGTCCCCGATCCCTACATTCCCTGATCCTCACAGTCCCCGATCCCTACATTCACTGATCTTGCCAGTCCCCGATCCCTACATTCCCTGATCCTCACAGTCCCCGATCCCTACATTCACTGATCTTCCCAGTCCCCGATCCCTACATTCCCTGATCCTCACAGGCCCAATCCCTACATTCCCCGATCCCTACATTCCCTGATCCTCACAGTCCCCGATCCCTACATTCGCTGATCCTCACAGTCCCCGATCCCTACATTCCCTGATCCTCACAGTCCCCGATCCCTACATTCCCTGATCCTCACAGTCCCCGATCCCTACATTCCCTGATCCTCACAGTCCCCGATCCCTACATTCCCTGATCCTCCCGATCCCTACATTCCCTGATCCTCACAGTCCCCGATCCCTACATTCCCTGATCCTCGCAGTCCCCGATCTCTACATTCCCTGATCCTCACAGTCCCCGATCCCTACATTCCCTGATCCTCACAGTCCCCGATCCCTACATTCCCTGATCCTCACAGTCCCCGATCCCTACATTTCCTGATCCTCAGTCCCCGATCCCTACATTCCCTGATCCTCCCGATCCCTACATTCCCTGATCCTCACAGTCCCCGATCCCTACATTCCCTGATCCTTGCAGTCCCCGATCTCTACATTCCCCGATCCCTACATTCCCTGATCCTCACAGTCCCCGATCCCTACATTCCCTGATCCTCACAGTCCCCGATCCCTACATTCACTGATCTTCCCAGTCCCCGATCCCTACATTCCCTGATCCTCACAGTCCCCGATCCCTACATTCCCTGATCCTCACAGTCCCCGATCCCTACATTCACTGATCTTCCCAGTCCCCGATCCCTACATTCCCTGATCCTCACAGGCCCAATCCCTACATTCGCTGATCCTCACAGTCCCCGATCTCTACATTCCCTGATCCTCGCAGTCCCCGATCCCTACATTCCCTGATCCTCACAGTCCCCGATCCCTACATTCCCTGATCCTCACAGTCCCCGATCCCTACATTCACTGATCTTCCCAGTCCCCGATCCCTACATTCCCTGATCCTCACAGGCCCAATCCCTACATTCGCTGATCCTCACAGTCCCCGATCTCTACATTCCCTGATCTTCCCAGTCCCCGATCCCTACATTCCCTGATCCTCACAGGCCCAATCCCTACATTCCCCAATCCTTACAGTCCCCGATCCCTACATTCCCTGATCTCTACATTCCCTGATCCTCACAGTCCCCGATCCCTACATTCGCTGATCCTCACAGTCCCCGATCTCTACATTCCCTGATCCTCACAGTCCCCGATCCCTACATTCCCTGATTCTCACAGTCCCCGATCCCTACATTCCCTGATCCTCACAGTCCCCGATCCCTACATTCCCTGATCCTCACAGTCCCCGATCCCTACATTCCCTGATCCTCACAGTCCCCGATCCCTACATTCCCTGATCCTCACAGTCCCCGATCCCTACATTCCCTGATCCTCACAGTCCCCGATCTCTACATTCCCTGATCCTCACAGTCCCCGATCCCTACATTCCCTGATCCTCCCGATCCCTACATTCCCTGATCCTCACAGTCCCCGATCCCTACATTCCCTGATCCTTGCAGTCCCCGATCTCTACATTCCCTGATCCTCACAGTCCCCGATCCCTACATTCCCTGATCCTCACAGTCCCCGATCCCTACATTCCCTGATCCTCACAGTCCCCGATCCCTACATTCCCTGATCCTCCCGATCCCTACATTCCCTGATCCTCACAGTCCCCGATCCCTACATTCCCTGATCCTTGCAGTCCCCGATCTCTACATTCCCTGATCCTCACAGTCCCCGATCCCTACATTCCCTGATCCTCACAGTCCCCGATCCCTACATTCCCTGATCCTCACAGTCCCCGATCCCTACATTCCCTGATCCTCACAGTCCCCGATCCCTACATTCACTGATCCTCACAGTCCCCGATCCCTACATTCACTGATCTTCCCAGTCCCCGATCCCTACATTCCCTGATCCTCACAGTCCCCGAACCCTACATTCACTGATCTTCCCAGTCCCCGATCCCTACATTCCCTGATCCTCACAGGCCCAATCCCTACATTCCCCAATCCTTACAGTCCCCGATCCCTACATTCCCTGATCTCTACATTCCCTGATCCTCACAGTCCCCGATCCCTACATTCCCTGATCCTCACAGTCCCCGATCCCTACATTCCCTGATCCTCACAGTCCCCGATCCCTACATTCCCTGATCCTCACAGTCCCCCGTCCCTACATTCCCTGATCCTCACAGTCCCCGATCCCTACATTCCCTGATCCTCCCGATCCCTACATTCCCTGATCCTCACAGTCCCCTGTCCCTACATTCCCTGATCCTCACAGTCCCCGATCCCTACATTCCCTGATCCTCCCGATCCCTACATTCCCTGATCCTCACAGTCCCCGATCCCTACATTCCCTGATCCTTGCAGTCCCTGATCTCTACATTCCCTGATCCTCACAGTCCCCGATCCCTACATTCCCTGATCCTTGCAGTCCCTGATCTCTACATTCCCTGATCCTCACAGTCCCCGATCCCTACATTCCCTGATCCTTGCAGTCCCTGATCTCTACATTCCCTGATCCTCACAGTCCCCGATCCCTACATTCCCTGATCCTTGCAGTCCCTGATCCCTACATTCCCTGATCCTCACAGTCCCCGATCCCTACATTCCCTGATCCTTGCAGTCCCTGATCTCTACATTCCCTGATCCTCACAGTCCCCGATCCCTACATTCCCTGATCCTCACAGTCCCTGATCCCTACATTCCCTGATCCTCACAGTCCCTGATCCCTACATTCCCTGATCCTCACACAGTCCCTGAAGCTCGTAGTCCACGATCCCTACCATTCGTGACCCTGGAGTAACAGCAGCACCAGGCTCCTCAGTAGGGACCATCAGACCTTCCGGGGTGGGATTGAGTCCCCATTGGACGGCGCAGCAGAGATCACATGACGCCGCAGTGTGTAAAATATTGGCATTTAATAGTAGAAAAGGTCCTGAGAGGTGCGGAGTGGGCGGGGCTTGGTCACAGAGTGCGGGGGTGGGGCTTGGTCACAGGGGGCGGGGCTTGGTCACAGAGCGCAGTTATCCTGGCAGTCTGTGCCGCTGTGGAAGAGATGATAGATGCTGACCATAGGGAACATGAGCAGAGCCCCCAGTAGGGATCCCGCCTGGATGACTGCGCCACACCATAGGAGGGCGCTATGGCCGGCCTCGTGCAGCAGACTCCCGATCACCACCTTCAGGTACGAGAGAAAACCCATGAACAGCGACCAGGCCAACACCTGCGGATACAGGACAGGGCATTAGCATAGGGGGCGGGGCCACAGCGTCACCAAGCTCCTCCCACCATTACCATAGGGGCGGGACCCTGACGTCACCAAGCTCCTCCCACCATTACTATAGGGGCGGGACCCTGACATCACCAAGCTCCTCCCACCATTACCATAGGGGCGGGACCCTGCCGTCACCAAGCCCCTCCCACCATTACCATAGGGGCGGGACCCTGCCATCACCAAGCTCCTCCCACCATTACTATAGAGGCGTGACCCCACCATTACCATAGGGGCGGGACCCTGCCATCACCAAGCTCCTCCTACCATTACTATAGAGGCGTGACCCCACCATTACCATAGGGGCAGGGCCCTGCCATCACCAAGCTCCTCCCACCATTACTATAGAGGCGTGACCCCACCATTACCATAGGGGCGGGACCCTGCCATCACCAAGCTCCTCCCACCATTACTATAGAGGCATGACCCCACCATTACCATAGGGGCAGGGCCCTGCCATCACCAAGCTCCTCCCACCATTACTATAGAGGCATGACCCCACCATTACCATAGGGGCAGGGCCCTGCCATCACCAAGCTCCTCCCACCATTACTATAGAGGCGTGACCCCACCATTACCATAGGGGCGGGACCCTGCCATCACCAAGCCCCTCCCACCATTACTATAGAGGCGTGAACCCACCATTACCATAGGGGCGGGACCCTGCCATCACCAAGCCCCTTCCACCATCACTATAGAGGCGTGACCCCACCATTACCATAGGGGCAGGGCCCTGCCATCACCAAGCCCCTCCCACCATTACTATAGAGGCGTGACCCCACCATTACCATAGGGGCAGGACCCTGCCATCACCAAGCCCCTCCCACCATTCCTGTGTCATGTGACCCAATGATGTCTGCTGGTGACAGGAGGTAATAATACAATTCTGTGAAAGTCACCTGTAGAATTGTTTCTGAATATATCCAGTCCAGGTCGTCCCAGAAGTGATGACATGTGGGTTATCCACCACCAGGTGGCGCAGTCACTGCAAGATCCAGAGCTGTAACTCCTCCCGGCCCCCTATAAAATGAGCTGTCTCTATAGAATTCCCAGAGTAGTAATCAGTAAAAGGAGACAGGCCGAGAGGCCAAGAACCCCTGTTACCTCACATAGCTTCAGCACGTTCTCTCCAACAAACACTAAGGACAACGTCCAATATAAAAGGAAATCACCAAAACAGGCAACAAGAGATAATGAAATAAAGGCGGGACCACCTGGACTGGAGATATTCAAAAACAATTCTACAGGTGAGTCTCAGGGCGGGATCCCGGGTCACTGCCGCCTGAAGCACCTTCCGGCCAAAGACAGCGTCAGCTGAGGCCCTGACATCCACCTTGGTAAAGGTCTGAACAGAAGACCAAGTTGCGGCCTTACAAACTTGTTCCACTGAGGCCTGGTGCTGAAAAGCCCAAGAAGCACCAATAGCACGAGTGGGGTGAGCTGTGATCCGAAAAGGGGGTTTTCCTTCCCCCTGGCAGAATATGCTTGTACCACCATCTGTCTGATCCACTTACTGAGAGTGGACTTGGCTGGTGGCAAACCTTTCCTAGAACCTTCTGTTAGGACAAAGAGAGAATCCGACTTCCTGAAGGATTCAGTTGCAACCAGGTAATACTTAATGGCTCTGACCACATCCAAGGCATGGAGGGAATTAGAAGGTGCTGGACACAAGGAAGGTAAGACGACTTCCTCATTAGGGTGAAAAGGAGAAACGACCTTAGGGAAAAAATCAGGATTAAAGCGAAAAACCACCTATGGAGGCTTCATACAAAGCGCGGCCAGCTCTGACACGCGACGCACCAAGGGGATAGCTACCAAAAAGACCACCTTGAGGGTCAAAATAGATAATGCAGCATCACACAAAGGCTCAAAAGGGAGGACCCTGGAGAGCAGAAAGCACCAAATTCAAGTCCCACACCGGTAATACAGGCTTACGCGGTGGACAGACATGGGTGACTCCCTGGAAAGTCCTGATCGGCCTATGATAGATGAAGGATCTCTGGAAAAAGATGGCTAAGTCCGAGACCTGACCCTTGAGGGTGCTCAGCTGGAGACCCAAGTCTAAGCCGTGTTGTAAAAACTCCAAGATCCTAGAGATAGAGAATGGGCAGCAAGGGAAACTCTTGGACTCGCACCAGGCAATATAAGCGTGCCAAACTCTGTAGTATATCATGGAGGAAGACTTCTTCTGTGCCTGAATCATTGTCTGCACCACAGTGGCCAACAGCCCCTTTTCCAATAGGATTGAGGTTTCAATAGCCAGGCCGTCAAAGCCAGCGTCTGTAAATTGGGGTGCCGCAGCGACCCCTGTGTGAGAAGCCCTGGGTCGTCGGACATGAAGAAGCGATCGACTAACATCTGAACTAAGTCCGCAAACCAACTCCTTCTCGGCCAGCGAGGAGCCACCAGGATGGTTAGGACCTCCTTCTGAGCCATCTTGCATAAAGGAGCCCGAACTCCGTCCAAGGAATCGCCAGAGCGTCTGTGGTAAAGGCCAGAGGATCTCTTGACAGGGAGACAAACCCTGGAAGCTTGTGATTGTGTCTGGACGCAAACCGGTCCACATCCAGCTGACCCCAGCGGAGACACAGAGCGTGAAAAGTCTTGCTGCTGAGAGCCCATTCCCCCAGACGAGAAGTCCCCCTACTCAGGGAGTCCGCCTCCTGGTTCTCTACCTCGGGGATGTAAACCGCCTAGATGCAAGGAACATTCTCCTCTGCCCAAGTCAGGATCTGGGTCACCTCCTTGAGGACTCACTTGCTCTGAGTCCCGCCTTGGTGATTGATGTAGGCGACAGCCGACTGATTGTCTGAGCAAACCTGGATCGCACAACCCCTGAGATGGGGAGTCAAGCGAAGAAGCACCAAAAGTATCGCTCACAGCTCCAGGAGATTGATGGGAAAGTGAGCCTCCTGCGGCCCCCACTGACCCTGGGTCTTCTGCGTTCGTCAAAAAAAACCCCGCTGGTCAGAGTGGCGTCCATGGTAAAAATCTCCCACCGGGGAGTAAGAAAGGACTTGCCCAGCAACAGAGTCCAACCACCACGAAAGGGAATGTCTGGTCAGGGGGGACAGTGAAAATTCCTGTTCCAGGGATTCCTGCGTCCGGTCCCAACCGGTCAACAGATTCAATTGAAGAGGTCTCATGTGGAAACTGGGCGAAGGGCACTGCCACGAGGCATGACACCAATAGGTGCTGGGGCAGGAATACCTTGACCTGAGAGGTGTCCAACATCATACCCAGAAAGGACCTCACCATTGAGGGAGTGACAGAAGACTTGGGGTGAAATCCTTGAGAGTGGATAACACCGTCCGGGTGTCGCTCTCGGCCTGCTGAAGGGACTGAGCCGCAATCAGCAAATCGTCCAGATAAGGCAGCACGGGAATGCCCTGGTTCCTCAGGATGGCCATGACGCCCGCCAGCACCTTGGTGAACATACGGGGAGCTGAGGATATTCCAAACGGCAGTGCCACAAACTGGTAATGCTGATCCTCCAGCGCAAACCTCAGGAACTTCTGATGCCCCTGGAATATAGGGATGTGCAGATAAGCATCCCTGATGTCCACCGTGGTCATGAAGTCGCCAGGCCGAAGCGAACTCACCGCGAACCGTAAGGTCTCCATGCGGAAATGTCTGACTCTGGCAAACTTGTTGAGACCCTTCAGGTCCAGGATAGGTCTCAGCGTTCCTTCTTGGGCAGCCAAAAACAGATTGAAGTAGAAACCTTGACCCCGTTCCTGACGAGGCACGGGACAATCACACCTGACAGCAGAAGGCAATGGATGGCCATTCTCAGGCCCTGTGCCGTCAATTGGTCCTGGGATATCCGCGACTGAAGAAATCTTGAGGGCGGCCAAACTGCCAGCTCTAATTTGTAACCGGAGGAAACCACCTCCTGAACCACCGATCC
The DNA here is from genome assembly GCA_027917425.1 of Gastrophryne carolinensis. Taxonomy (NCBI): domain Eukaryota; kingdom Metazoa; phylum Chordata; class Amphibia; order Anura; family Microhylidae; genus Gastrophryne; species Gastrophryne carolinensis. The sequence continues at coordinate 498,742 of JAQIHN010000046.1, read as the reverse complement.
GAGACGCGCTGTCTCCAGACGTGAGCAAGGCAGAAACCATCCCCCCACCCGGAAGGGTGAGGGCGCCCCCTCATGCCTGAGAGGACTTGGCAGGGAGCTTGGATTTAGACCTACCTCGTCCCCAGGTATCTCTGCGGCCACCTGAAAATGAAGAGGCTCTTCCTCCTCAAAAGGAGCGATAGGCAGAAGAACTCCGAAGGGCCGCGCAGGCTTCCGTCGCTGAGGGAGTCTCCCATCCTTAACCAGGAGGTGCAGACGCTCCCCGAGTAACCTGTCCCCCAAGAAAGGGATACTAGTGAGTGACTTCTTGGCAGCAGCGTCAGCCGACCAATGCCGCAGCCAAAGAGAGCGACGGAGCGCAACAAGCAGGGTCGAAACCCTGGCGCCAAGCCGGACACTATCGTCCATAGCGGAGACTACAAAGGCGATAAAATCCACGCAAGCTTTTAGGTCTTTATACTCCTCCGCCCACTTGCGAGACTTAGCAATAACAAGGCGTCTCACCTTCTTCCTGATGGCCAAGGAGACAATGGCTGCGGCACACACAAGGCGAACGCATGACAAGCCAGCTGATCCATGCATCTGTCAGCAGGGTCGCACAAGGAAGCAGTATCGGGTGACGGCATGACCGTAGTGTTGTATAACCCCAACACAGGGGCATCCACATCAGGGGGATGGGACCAGAGGTGGACCAGCTCCTCAGGGAAGGGATACCACCTGTCCAGACCCTTCGACACCGATTGTAATTTATTAGGACTTTCCCATTCCTAGAAAACCATATCGGAAAAATGAGCCTGCTCAGGGAAGACAGCCTCTGTCTCTAAGGCCGGAATAATCACCCTGCTTCCTCTTAGCCGCTATAGGAGGGACAACATGCAACGTTCCAACACAGAAGACAGCAACTTCTCCGTGTCGTCAGGAAGCCACATGTCCTCGACCTGTCATAGCCGGCCGAATGATCCCCTGAGGAAGGAATCCTTAAACAACTCGCCTTCCTCTATGGAGCCCAGGCCTCCAAAAAGATCATCATTGGCAATCCCAGTAACTGGGCCTCGATGTGCCGCTTCTACTCGTGGCCTTCCCAGGAGCCGTGTGAGATAACTGTCTCTCCAGGCCGGCCACCCGGTGTGCCAATCGGCTCGGGACCCCCTGCTGGTTTCCCCCATAGCTGAGGGCTGAATGCAGCCAGTGGGGGTGCTGGCGAGGCCGCAGACAACAAAGGGCTAGGGGCAGATACGCCCGCCCTAAATGTTCCAAAGATACGCTCCAGGTGCAAAAGACACAAACCGTGCTGGTCCGCACATGGGGCAGAGCTTCACCCGCCCCGAAGGGGCCCCCAGCTCACTATCCCCAGAAGCCTCCATTATCGTGATTATAGTGAAAGTTATATAGGTTACAAGGCACTAATGGCCCAAACCTAAGAGATCCCCACTTTAGTCCCTCTTTTTGTGATCCCTCTTAAAGGGAGAGGACACGTAGAGAGAGGAGGGGGGGTGGGTGAGGTCGGGGACCAGGAGGAACCACAACCCTCAGCTGTCAAGGGGCCCATCAATAAGACACAGCAGACAAGAGGCATGAGAATCCCACACGGGACCACCAGCGACCGCTGGGGACAACAGACAGCAGCAGCACTCGGCCCAGGGCAAGGAAGATGGTGCCGACAGCCAGCCTCATTCGATCCTTGAGGGGCGGGCCGCGAAGCCGTGACGCAAAAAGCGTCATCGCTCGGCCCCGCCCCCCAGCTACGGGCGCAAAACGAGCGCCCTCACATAGACAAAATGGCGCTGAGGCTTTTGTGTGACAAGGCAGGAGGAAGGGCGGCCCACGGAGGGGAGGAGAGCACGCCCCGAACAGAAGCCACCGAGGCTGCGGCCTCAACACAAGGCCCCGCCGAGAAGCAACGCTCCCCCCTCAAAGCACGTCAAAGATGGAGGGGAGAGGAGAAGGAGCCGAAGGAACGAGGGAGGGAGGTATGTCACACAGGGACAGGTCAAAACACAAAGTAAAGCATGCATCACAAATATAATAAAGCTTGTGGGCACAGACGGGCATAAATATGGTTCCTCCCCCCCCCCAATAGGCTCACCGTCGCCTATGGCCGGCTACCCTTTATGGAGGGTCTGCGGCCCAGAGCCTAGCTCTGCCCTGACCCCGGCGTTCTCCCTACCCTCACCCGTCCCACCAGCCGAGGCTGGGAGGCATAAGTGGGTCCATGGGAACCTAGGTAACAGGGCGGCAGCGGCCGACAGGCTTAGAATGCCCCGCTCACCGCCATGATTCCAGAGAGAGTTCCATAAGATCCTCGCAGCAGCTACTGCAAGATGAACTTTGGGGATTCTACTGAGACACCTCATTTTATACGGGGCCGGGAGGAGTTACAGCTTTGGATCTTGCAGTAACTGCGCCACCTGGTGGCGGACTACCCACATGTCATTACTTCTGGGACGACCTGGACTGGATATAGTGAAAAACCCGAGTGTCAGGACTTGTGTGACTCATAATAAACAGGGGAGTGTGTCATGTGACCCAATGATGTCATGTGACCCAGTGATGTCTGCTGTTGATGGGAGGAAATAACCCAAGTGTCAGGACTTGTGTGACTCATAATAAACAGGTGAGTGTGTCACGTGACCCAGTGATGTCATGTGACCCAGTGATGCCATGTGACCCAGTGATGTCTGCTGGTGACAGGAGGAAATAACCCGAGTGTCACAACTTGTGTGACTCATAATAAACAGGTAAGAGTGTCATGTGACCCAATGATGTCCCAATAGCCAAAGGCCTGTGATGTCATCACATGTCCCCAGTGACATCACGTCCCACCCATTAAAAAATACAATTCTGTGATTACTCACCTGTAGAATTGATTTTACTGTGTACAGCACGGCCTGTTTCATTTCAGTCATTACATCTGGGTAATCCGCCACAAGGTGGCGCAGTTGACTGCAGAAGACTTGTGGCTCCTCCCGGCCCCATATAAAAGGCCAGGAATCACCCATAGACCCCCAGTGTTGAAAAGCAGTTATGCCAGAAGCTGGGAGATAAACCATGATAACAAAATACACAGCCCACAGAAACAAATAACCTCTTAAACAAATCAGCATAACAAGGCAAAAGAGAACAACGATAACAAGGGAGGGATGAAGCAAGCCGTGCTGTACACCGTAAAAACAATTCTACAGGTGAGTCATCACACAATTGTATTTTTCCAGGTGTACAGCACGGCTTGCTTCATTTCTTATTCTTTACATGTGGGACATCCGACAGCAGTGCAGCAGTGTCCAAAAAATTAGGGTGGGATCCCCAGAGAGTAACAGCAGGCAGTTCAAGCCACCACCGCCTGAAGCACCTTGCGGCCAAAAACGGCGTCAGCCGAGGCCCTAACATCAACTTTGTAAAACTTGGAAAAAGTATGAACAGAAGACCAAGTAGCGGCCTTACAAACCTGTTCAACAGAAGCCTGGTGCTGAAAAGCCCAAGAGGCAACAATAGCCCTAGTGGGGTGAGCTGTAACACAGAAAGGAGGTTCCTTCCCCTTGGCAGAGTATGCTTGCACCACCGCCTGTCTAATCCACTTACTGACAGTGGATTTGGCTGGAGGCAAGCCCTTCCTAGAAGGAAGGACAAAAAGAGAATCAGACTTCGGAAATGACTCAGTGGTGACCAAATACTTGAGTGCCCTGACCACATCCAGAGAATGAAGATTCCGTTCTATGGAATTAGCAGGGGCAGGACAATAGAAAGGTAAGACAATGTCCTCATTGAGATGAAAGGTAGATACAACCTTGGGCAAGAATTCCGGCCTAAGACGGAACACCACCTTATCCTGATGCCGCATAAAATAAGGAGGTTTCATGGAAAGCGCCACCAGCTCAGAAACTTGAGGCATTGAAGTGATAGCCACCAAAAAGGCCACCTTAATAGTCAGAATGGGCAGAGCGGCCTTACACAGAGGCTCGATTGGTGGACCCTGGAGAGCAGAAAGCAACAGGTTCAAATCCCAAACCGGAAGCAGAGGCTTATGCGGTGGACGGACATGAGTAACTCCCTGGAAAAAGTCTTGACAAGCCTGTGATTGGCAAAGGATCTTTGGAAAAAGATTGCCAGAGCCGAAACCTCTCCCTTGAGGGTACTAAGTTGTGGACCCGAATCCAGACCATGCTGTAAAAACTCCAGAATCCTGGGAATGGAGAATTCACGACAAGATAGAGACTTGGACTCACACCAGGCAATATAAGCATGCCAGACCCTATAAGTAAATCATAGACGAAGATTTCTTCCGAGCTTGAATCAAAGTATCGACAACCGAAGCCGGCAAACCCTTGTCCATCAAGATGGAGGTTTCAGCAGCCAAGCCGTTAAAGCCAGCGTTTGTAAATTAGGATGGCGCAGCTGTGTGAGAAGCTCTGGATCGTCGGGCAAGACGTACTGATCTACTGCCATCTGGACGTCGTCCACGAACCATACCCTCTTCGGCCAGCGGGGGGCCACCAGAATGGCCGGTACCCCCTCCTGGGCTATCTTGCGCAGCACCCGACCCAGCAGAGGAAATTGAGGAAATACATAGAGAAGCCGAAACTCCGTCCAGGGAATCGCTAGCGCGTCCGTGGCGAAGGCCAGAGGATCCTGTGACAGGGAGACAAACCTGGGAAGCTTGTGATTGTGACGGGACGCAAACAGGTCCACGTCCGGCTGACCCCAGCGGCGACACAGGGCGAGAAATACCTTGTTTCTGAGAGACCATTCCCCCAGATGAGACGTTCCCCTGCTCAGTGAGTCTGCCTCCTGGTTCTCCACCCCCGGAATTTAAACTGCCGAGATGCAGGGGACATTCTCTTCCGCCCAAGACAGTATCAGGGACACTTCCTTGAGGGCTCGCTTGCTCCGAGTCCCTCCCTGATGATTGATGTAGGCAACCGCCGTCTGGTTGTCCGAGCGGACCTGCACAGCTCGACCCCAAAGGTGGGAAGTCAACTGGAAGAGAACCAACCTGATCGCCCTCAACTCTAGAATGTAGATGGGAGCATCGACCTCCTGGGGACCCCACTGACCCTGGAACTTCAGAGACTGCCAAACTCCCCCCCCAGCCGGTCAGACTGGCATCTGTGATGACAATCTCCCAGCGTGGAGGCAGAAAGGACCTGCCCACTAGAAGATTCCTCGAGTCCAGCCACCACGAGAGGGACTGCCTGGCCAGAGGAGACAGAGCAAATTCCTGATCCAGGGACTCCTGATTCCGATCCCAAACAGACAAGAGGTGTAACTGAAGAGGTCTCATGTGGAACTGAGCAAAGGGAACCACCTCGAAGCAAGACACCATGAGGTCCACAAATGCATCCCCAGACGGATGGAGGGATGAGGGCACAGCAGCAGCGCCTGCGCCTGCATCTGAATGCCCTCCACCTTTTGCTGAGGGAGAAAAACCTTGACCTGAGAAGTATCCTGCGTCATGCCCAGGAAGGACCTCACCAAAGACGGAGACAGTGAAGACTTGGGATAGTTGATCACCTGGCCGGAGGACTTGAGAGTGGACGTCACCACCTGAGTATCCTTCTCGGCCTGATGAAGAGATTGAGTAGCAATCAATAGGTAGTCCAGGTAAGGGAGAATGCGAATGCCCTGGCTTCTCAATAGAGCCATAACGCCAGCCAGCACCTTGGTGAAGACCTGTGAGTCCGATGTGATACCGAACGGCAAAGCCACAAACTGGTAGTGTTGATCCTCCAGAGCGAACCTCAAAAACCTCTGGTGACCTGGAAAGATGGGAACGTGAAGGTATGCATCCTTGATGTCCACCGTGGTCATGAAGTTGCCCGGCCAAAGGGAACTCACAGCCGAGAGTAAGGTTTCCATGCAGAAATGCTTGAATCTGACAAATTTGTTGAGACCCTTTAAATGCAGGATGGGCCTCAGGGATCCGTCCTTTTTGGGGACCGTGAGCAGGTTGGAGTAGTACCCCCGACCCTGTTCCTGAAGAGGTACCGGGCAAATCACCACGGAAGCTAGAAGACGCTGTACGGCCAACCGCAGTCCCTGAGCCGCCACAGGATTTAGAGAGATACGGGACCGGAGGAATGTTGGAGACGGGCAGGCTGCAAACTCTATTTTGTAACCGGAGGAAACCACCTCCTGAATCCACCGGTCTGAGAAGCGCAGTCTCCAGACGTGAGCAAAAAGCCGAAGCCGTCCCCCCACCCGGTTGGGTGAGGGCGCCTCCTCATGCCTGAGGGGCCTTGGGGGAGGGTTTGGGCTTAGTCTCTGCTGTGACAGACGCTCTGTCTTTTGGATGTCATCACTATTCAGTTGCCCACCGGGCCATTCACTGGCCTTTTCTTAATTAGGTCATTGTAGTTTGGATTGTATTATAAACTGCCTTTGTGTTAAGTGATTACGTCACAGGCAATGGCATTGTTCTGATTGAGTGTATTACAGACGCCTATTGTTTTGCTGATTGCGTCACCGGCAGAGTTGGTCTGTGTATTTGTCATGAGGTCCACGGGGGAGGTCCCATTGCATGGAGACTTGTGTATATAAGGCCTAGAGTGGCACTAATAAAAACACTTCACCTTCACCCTCAATACTGAGTTCTGTCTCTTATTGGGGGAAACGCTATATTACAGTTCACTAGCCCTTGTAAGGGCTGTTCCTGTTTCCTCACGGACGACTCTGGAATTCCAGCAGCACCTCTCACCATTGGGAAAGGACGTCTCGGGCGGTGAAGCCCTCCGGCGATAAGGGTTATCGCTACAATTGGTGGCAAGCGGTCGGATGGTCCTTTGTACCCAGAGAGAGTGCTACCCTGATGGAGAGTCAGTATGACAAGTTGAAAAGGCTGACCCTGAAGGATCTACTCGAGAGCCGGGGAAGGTCAGCTAGCAACCGCCCACGTCAGGAACTGATAGCCGAGCTGATCGAAATGGATCGTGCAGCAGTGAGGACCGAAACCAATATAGAGATCGATGAAGACGCTGCTCTCGTTCAAGCGGTTCGGAACAGATTGTCGGTCTATGGCCCGAATCCATCACAGGAACTGATCGACCGAGTCTTCGCCGCAGCGGAGGCAGAGGCCAGTAAGCGAAGGGAAGATCGGCGACTTTCAACCCAGCAGCCTCTCAGCCTCAGTTACACTGGGGGGAGAAAGATTCCATTTGCAGCATTTAAGTCCTTCCAGGAAAGTGACGACGAGATTGACGGATTTTTGGCCGATTTTGAACGGCAGTGCGCTTTACACCGGGTACCCACGGAGGAATAGGTCACCATATTATCAGGGAAACTATCTGGGAAAGCTTCCGATGCTTTCCGGGCCATCCCTGATGCGGACTTACCACACTACCATCTGGTAAAGGAGGCATTGTTAGCCCGGTACGCTGTCACCCCGGAAGCCTACAGGCGACGATTTCGGGAATCCCAAAAGAAGGGAGGGGATTCCTACACGGAGTGGGCATGTCGCCTCCATCGTACAGCATCACACTGGGTCACTGGATGCAAAGCCACGACCGCTGAGGATGTACTACAGTTGTTTTTACTAGAACACTTTCTCAATGCCCTGCAACCAGAGCTAAGAGAGTGGGTACGTGACCGGAGGCCTCTAACGCTACCTGAAGCTGCTCGTCTAGCCGACGAGTACACTGATGCTCGCCGGACAGAACAGTCCGCTCCAAAACCACCACCTCCCATTAAGTTTCTAGCACCTGTGGCTTCAGCGCCAACTCGTTACTCTGGGCCACATAGGCCAGCGCAGCAACCGAACCTCTCCACAGTTCAGTGCCATCGTTGCAAACAATGGGGACATTATCGCAGTGATTGCGCCCTAGAGCCTCCCCGAAACACGCCGAGGCAAACACAACCTTCCACCTCCCGTACTCCTGTGGCACACTGTTTGGAAGCTGAGAGCAGTTCGGAAGAGTATCTGGGAGTACTGTATGAAGCTGATCCCATACAAGCGGCCATCCCAGACAACCGACAGCACCATCGCCAGGAGGTACGAGTCAATGGGCGCACCGCGCAAGGATTACGCGACACCGGAGCCACACTTACCTTGCTCCAACCTCATTTGGTCAAGAACAAAGACCGCACTGGACACACCGTTGCAGTAAGGGTGGCGGGAGGAGCTGTGTTTCGACTCCCCACCGCCCGAGTACATCTTGACTGGGGCGCTGGATCCGGCAGGGTACAGGTGGGACTTATGGACAACTTACCAGCAGAAGTACTATTGGGAAATGATCTAGGACCAATGACTTCTGCCTACGCTACCTCTGGACCAGCCAGCGTCAACCCTGTTACAACCCGGTCTCCAGCCCGAGCTGCCGACTCCAGCCCACTGGTCGGGGAGACCCAGGGGTTTCGTCTGCATCACGTCATGTCTGTTACAAGAAGCCAAGAAGAGGATCAGCCATCAGGTTACGTCCTTCCAGAAGGGAAACGTATGCCAAACACTATTTTTGTTGGGGGCATTGGCCGTCGGATTAATCAGCCTGAAATTAAGGATGTTTTTTCAAAGTATGGCGCTGTAAAGAATGTCAAAATTATTAGGGATGCCTCTGGCGTTTCTAAGGGTTATGGTTTTGTCTACTTTTACGATGATGTAGATGTGCAGAAGATTGTGGATTCTCCGATCAGCTTCCATGGAAAGAGATTGAAACTTGGACCAGCTATAAGAAAGCAGAGCACCTGCGCACACATCCAACCAAGGACTTTGGTGCTGAACTCACCAACGCCACAATATCCCAGTGTTTGGACCCCACCCATGACCGATTCCTATGTACAGCCCACGTCAATGTTTAGTCCGGTTACTCACTATTTGCAGACTTGTCCTTACACAGAACTCTGCCCATAACAAGAGTCCGGACAGCCCCACGTTAACCCGAACAGGGTCAATCCGGGTCTGCCGGGTGTTCCACAAAAAGGGGGCATTGTGACAGACGCTCTGTCTTTTGGATGTCATCACTATTCAGTTGCCCACCGGGCCATTCACTGGCCTTTTCTTAATTAGGTCATTGTAGTTTGGATTGTATTATAAACTGCCTTTGTGTTAAGTGATTACGTCACAGGCAATGGCATTGTTCTGATTGAGTGTATTACAGACGCCTATTGTTTTGCTGATTGCGTCACCGGCAGAGTTGGTCTGTGTATTTGTCATGAGGTCCACGGGGGAGGTCCCATTGCATGGAGACTTGTGTATATAAGGCCTAGAGTGGCACTAATAAAAACACTTCACCTTCACCCTCAATACTGAGTTCTGTCTCTTATTGGGGGAAACGCTATATTACAGTTCACTAGCCCTTGTAAGGGCTGTTCCTGTTTCCTCACGGACGACTCTGGAATTCCAGCAGCACCTCTCACCATTGGGAAAGGACGTCTCGGGCGGTGAAGCCCTCCGGCGATAAGGGTTATCGCTACATCTGCGACTACCTGAAAAGGAGGAACCACGGCCTCCTCTTGAAGGGCGAAAGGAAGAGGATCCCCGAGAGGACCGAGCCTGCTTCCTACGCTGGGGGTTGCCTACCCATCCTTGGTCAGAGCATCAAGACTGAAGAGACGAAGTCCAGTGAAGGGAGCCCAGTGAGAGACTTAGCGGCAGTGTCGGCCACCCACTGACGCAACCAGACGGACCTACGCATAGCAACCAACAGGGCCGAGGCGGACGTCAACCATGGCAGACAACACAAAGGCAACAAAGTCAGCACAAAGCAAAAGGTCCTTATAATCCTCCGTCTTCTTGCGGGACCGGGCGGCCTCAGCCAGGCGCCTGACCTTTTTAATAGCGATGGCCACAATAGCCGCGGCGCAGACAGACGCAAACCGGCCCCTACAAAGGTGAAGGCATGACAAGCCAGCTGACCCATACGCCGGTCAGCGTTAGCACGCAAGGTTGTGGTGTCAGGAGACGGCATGACCGAAGTGTTGGACAGGACAGGAGCATCCACCTCAGGGGGACACGACCAGCGGCGAACAAAATCAGCCGAGAAGGGATACCTTCTATCCAACCCCTTAGGCACCGAGGGTAACCTGTTGGGGTGTTCCCACTCCTTCAGAACCATATTAGAGTCTCTGTTCCGGCAACCCCAGGCGTTGATTGTCAGGGTGGAAGAGCTCACCCTGCTTCTTCTTCGCCACCTTAGTGGGGACAATGTGTAATGTATCAAAAACAGCCGACAAGAGTCTATCGGTATCATCCGGGGGCCAAGTATCTTCGTCTAAGTCACTATCATAGTCGCCAAGACAATCCCAGAGGAATCCGAGTCACGGCCCTCCGGGGAGTCACGGCCGCCATAAACATCAAAGCCCTCGTCCTCATCGGCAAAGAGGGACAATTCCGTGTCTAGATGCCTCTTTTTGCTCGAGGCCTTGCCCGTGGCCTGCCAAGCCAGCTGACGCTCAATGCTGGCCATGCGCAGCGCCAGATCCGATTGCGACCCCCTGCTGGCTTCCCCCTCGCTGGGAGCTAAATGCAGGCGCGGGGGAGTAGGTGATGCTGTCGGGAGGACAGGACTGGAAAGAGAGGAGCTCAGCCCAACCTGTTCTGCAATGATAATTTGGGCGCACGGGACACAAAGTGCCACTACTCAAATGGGATGCCCCGCTCATGACACACAGCCGAGCCTGCCCCGAGGGGCCCCCAAGCTCGCTATCCCCAGAAGCCTCCATATGGTGATTATCAAAAAAGGCACAACACGGTGTAAAATAAGAGCCCAGCCAGGATGCCACCAAGGGATGCCCCACAGAGAAGGGATCAAGGGAGGGGGGGTATTGGATCAGGAGAAACCACAATACTGCTATCCCATCTGTAAAACATAAGCATGAAAAATCCCACAGCACATGCACCAGAAAAAATATGCCCCACAGGAAGACTCACGGTCTAGCTGCAATGGCGGCCGCAGCGTGCGCAGGGAGATGACGCGATATGCGCCATCCCTTGGCGCCGCCCCCAGCGAAAAGGCGCGAAGACGCCGGCACCAGGCATGTAAATGGCGCCCGGCGCCAGAGGAAGGTAGACGGGCCCCCGCAGCGGCGGCAGAGAAAGGAGGATGCAGACGCACGGCGGTGAGTGCAGGCCGTGAGTGCTGGGGGGGGGCGGCGACGGGAGCGGCCCAGGGGTACGGGGGGGGGGGAAGAGGGACCCAGCAACAACAGTGACATTGCAATAAAGAGACAACACAATAAACAGGGACACAATGCTGCGGTGGTTCCTCCGTCCCCCTATAGTCTCACCATTCGCCTATGGCCGGCTTCCCTTCAGGTACAGGGTCTGCAGTCAACCGCGCCACCTTGTGGTGGAATCCCACAGATGTAATGATTGACATGAAACAGGCCGTGCTGTACACAAGGAAAAATACCATTTTGTGAATACTCACCTGTAAAATGGGTATTATAAGTATGTCACACACCCCACTTCAATCATTAATTATTACACTTGGGTAACTCCACCAGCAGGTGGCGACGTGCAGAGAAGTCATGAAAAAACAAGCCCCTCCTGGTCTATACATTCCTGGTACCTCTCACTCATTCCCCAGTATTCAAACAGCAGTAAAGACAAGGTACCAGGAAAAAACCCTCAAACTGTAAACGAAAACTTCACCCTAAAAGGAATCCGGGATACCAAAAGGGCGGGTGAAGTGGGGTGTGTGACATACTTATAATACCCATTTTACAGGTGAGTATTCACAAAATGGTATTATTCTAAGTATGTCACACACCCCACTTCAATCATTAATTATTACACTTGGGACATCCAACAGCAGTGTCCTGAAAGGGCGGGTATCCAACAAGGCAATAATGCCAAACCCAAACCACTGCAGCCTGCAGAACCTTGCGGCCAAAAACAGCATCCGCTGAGGCCCGCACATCAACCTTGTAAAACTTGGAAAAAGTGTGAACAGAAGACCAAGTAGCAGCCTTACAAACTTGTTCAACAGAAGCCTGGTGCTGAAAAGCCCAGGACGCACCAACCGCACGAGTAGAATGAGCAGTAACACGAAAAGGGGGATCCTTCCCCTTGGCAGAATAGGCCCCAATAATGGCCTGACGAATCCATTTGCTAATGGAAGACTTAGCCGGAGCCAAGCCCTTCCTAGGCCCACAGGGCACCACGAAAAAGGCATCAGTCTTACGAAAAGAAGACGTAGTACGTAGATAGTACCTGACACAACGTACAACATCCAAGCAGTGCAAAGCACTCTCCTTGACATTCTTAGGCTTAGGACACAAAGAAGGAAGAACAATGTCCTGATTAAGATGAAAGGCAGAGACCACTTTAGGGAGAAAATCTGACTTGAAGCGAAAAACCACTTTGTCCTGATGTTCCTCAAAATAAGGAGCCTGAATCGACAAGGCTGCCAACTCCGAAACACGCCGAACCGAAGTGGAGGCCACCAGAAAGGCAACCTTCTGAGTCAGAGTGGACAGAGCAATATCCCGCAAAAAGGCTCAAAAGGAGGAGCCTGAAGAGCAGAGAGAACCAAATTCAAATCCCAAACAGGGAGCAAAGACTTCCTAGGAGGCCGCAGATGCGAAACCCCCTGGAAAAAAGTCTTGACCAAAGGATGAAAAAAGATAGACAAAGCAGAAACCTGCCCCTTCAAAGTACTCAGCTGAAGACCAGAGTCCAGCCCTGATTGAAAAAATTCCCAAATCCTAGAAATAGAAAAGACCCGGCAGGGCAAAGATCTAGCCTCACACCAATCAATATAAGATCTCCAAGACCTATAATAGATAGAAGAAGAAGATCTCTTCCTGGCACTAATAAGAGTCCGAATGACCCTCCACCTTTAAGATGGAGGTCTCAGCAGCCAAGCCGTCAAAGCCAGCGTTTGTAAACTGGGGTAACACAGTAGACCCTGAGTGAGAAGATCCGGCCGAAGAGGCAGATCGAACTGATCCACTGCCAGACGAACGATGTCTGCGAACCACACCCGCCTTGGCCACCTTGGAGCCACGAGAATGGCGGGAACCCCTTCCAGAACCAACTTTCGCAGAACCCTGCCTAGCATGGGAATCGGAGGAAACAGATAAAGAAACCCCAGGTCCCTCTAGCTCAGGGCCATGGCATCCTCCGCCAGAGCCAGAGGGTCCTGGGATAGCGACACGAATGTCGGAAGCTTGTGATTGTGACGAGAGGCAAACAGATCCACTTCCGGCGTCCCCCACCGGAGACAAAGCGACCGAAACACCTGGGGATGGAGAGACCACTCCCCCCGACGGGACGCACACCGGCTCAGAAAGTCCGCCTCCGTGTTTTCCACTCCTGGAATGTACACTGCCGAGATGCAAGGGACATGAGTCTCTGCCCAAACTAGAATCAGAGACACCTCTCTGTGGGCACCCAGACTGCGAGTCCCTCCTTGGTGATTGATGTAAGCAACCGCCGTCTGATTGTCCGATCGAACCTGAACCGGCAGGCCCTGTAAATGATGCGTCAAGCGAGACAGAACCAACCTGATGGCTCGCAACTCCAGAACATTGATGGGCAAGTGGGCTTCCTGAGGGTCCCACTGCCCCTGAAGATCCTTCCAGAAACCTCCCCATCCTGACAAACTGGTGTCCGTGGTGACAGCTTCCCAAAGCGAGGTCAGAAACGACCTGCCCTTCAGAAGATTGTCCGAGACCATCCACCACAGAAGAGACTGCCGAACCCGAGGGGACATCCGGAAGGACCGATCCAACGACCGCGGTCGCCGGTCCCAAGACGCCAAAAGATGAAGCTGAAGCATCCTTGTGTGAAACTGAGCGAAGGGAACTGCCTCGAACGAGGCCACCATCAACCCCACCAGTCTCATCCCTAGCCGAATGGACAGGCGATGATTGGAAAGAAGAAGCTGAGCCAATTCCTGAATCAAAAGAACCTTGGCCTGAGGGAGAAAAACTCTGTGCTGGCAAGAGTCCAAGGACATCCCCAGAAAGGTCACCACCCTGGCCGGAACCAGAGAGGACTTGGGGTAATTGATCACCCAGCCGAACCTCTCCAGCATAGACACCACCATGCTGGTGTCCCCTTCCGCTTGACTGAAGGAAGGAGCCATGATGAGAAGATCGTCCAGGTAAGGCACAATGCGAATCCCCTGAGCTCTGAGCAGGGCCATCACTCCCGCCAACACCTTGGTGAACACTCTCGGAGCCGAGGTGAGGCCAAATGGAAGAGCTACAAACTGGAAATGCCGATCCTTCACCACAAAGCGAAGAAACCTCTGATGAGCCGGAAAAATCGGAATGGAAAGGTAAGCATCCTTGATGTCTATGGACGTCATAAAGTCCCCCTGCCTGAGCGAACCAATCGCCGACCGCAGGGTTTCCATGCGAAACTTCCGGGGACGAATAAACCGGTTGAGAAACTTCAAATCCAGGATGGGACGGAACGACCCATCCTATTTTTTTTTTTTTGGGTACAGTGAAGAGATTGGAATAATACCCGCGCCCCACCTCCGAAGGAGGGACCGGGCAGATGACTGCCAATTCCAGAAGATTCCTTACCGCCACCAGGAGCCTGAGACCTGAAAAACCTTGAAGGAGGGCGGGACTCGAACTCCAGCTTGTAACCGGCCGACACCCCCTCCCGGATCCACCTGTCCGAGACCTCCTGGTCCCATACCCGGGAGAAGAGTCGCAACCGTCCCCCCACCCGTACGGGTGAGGGCGCCCCCTCATTGCTGAGCAGACTTGGCAGCTAACTTGGGCTTGGCGCCCCAGGCGTGAACGGGACGGCCACGGCCTCTACCCCTATTCCAACCTGCGCCCCTGGAGGCCGAGAAGCCCGCACCCCTGCCGGCTCTGGCTCCCCGAAAAGACGGATTGAAGGGGGCCGCCCCCCGAAAGGAACGGCGAAATTTCTTGCACAGAGGTAACTTACCTCCCTTGGCAACAGAATCCAGCTTTTCGACGAAAAGCCTCAAACCCAAAAAGGAAAGAGCTGTGAGCGATCTTTTAGAATTAAAGTCAGCCGTCCACTGTCTCAACCAAACGGAGCGGCGAATAGCCACCAACAGAGCAGTAGCCCTGCCAGACATCAACATGGCATCATCCTGAGCGGTCAGAACAAACGACAAAAAAAGAGTCACAACGCTTAAGCGCAAGAAACTCATCACCAGAGGGATCAAGATCCCACATAAATCCCTGACCAATCCGGCGATCCTCGCCGTCCTTGAGAGAAGTAGTGTCGGGAGAATGAACAACCGCCGTATTAGACAGCCCCAAGACCGGAGCATCCACCGGGAGGGACAGACCAACGCGTCATCAAGTCCGCCGGAAAAGGATACTTTCTATCCCAGCTAGGCGGCACCCCAACGAGACGCGTAGGTTGCTCCCATTCCTTAAGGACAACATCCACGAAATGCTGTTGACTGGGAAACTCCAAGCGTGGCTTGGTCACCCCAAAAAGCTGGCCCTTGGGCCGAGGAGCAGCCTCGGGAGGGTCCAAATCCAAAACCTCAAACATTTGGGCCAAAATGGAAGACGAATCAGGAGCAGGACCAACCTGGTCCCCCTCAATACCCAGCAATACCCATCTGACCAATCCAGGTCCTCAACAACCTCCTCATCAGAGTCCGGCGGAGGCGGAGATAGGTGTTTATGCTTAGCCGGAGCCTTCCGAGCAGAAAAAACTTTCTCGAGGCTGGCCAATCGGGCGCATACCTCAGATTGCGAATCCCCACCCATGACAACGTCACACGGGGTCCGGAACAGGCGAGGAGGCGAGGGAGATGGCGCGGACGAAGAAGTACCAGGCACCGGGGTGCCGGACTGGCGCTCAATGTTCCGCTGTACACATGGAATACATAGAATGACATCATCCCCCGGGAGCGGAGTCCCACAACCCCCACACCGCCTGGACTGCCCCGAAGGACCGTTTCCAGTATCTGTGGCAGCCTCCATTGGTGAAATTTATGGTATTCGCAGAACCCAGGGATTTACACAATAAGTGACCCGGGATGCCCCTCTCGGATTTCAATAGAATATATATCTATATATGAAATATTAAAGTAGCCCTGACCAGGGAAGCTATCCCAAGGGACACTAAGCCAACCCCACTAGCCAGGTATATAAGACCGGGAGAGCCCTTGTATGGTGGAATCCCGGAATCTGGAAAAGAAAAGGCCACAATCAATCCAGGCACACAGCACTACAAAAACATAGAACTACATATGACTAGGTATAAACACTTCCAGCCAGCATACCCAAAAGTCTTGCTGAATCCCCCTGCCGTTGCCCCCACGGGAGGAGGGGGGAAGGGAGGAAGGCACAGACCAGTATATAATTCAGAGACAAATGGCCCAAAGTTAGTACCCAAAAAGGATAACTACTGCCCCCTTAACTGAACGCTCCCTTTAAAACCGCGTTCAGGCATAACAGTAATAATAAAAGTAAGATCACACAGCCGTGCCAGGAGGACACAATTCATTGAGGGATTACCTTCAGATGCGCCACCTCAACGCCGCAGCCTACCTTAACCGCAAGAAATGGCGCCAACCATAGGAAAACGGAGACGGAGACTGAAAACGAGGCAGAGACGAGGGGCCGGCCCGCGGGACACGGGGGACCGCTGTAGCCGCCAGACAACGGCATGGGCCGTAGCCGCCAAGCGCGGCCCACCCACCTAACAGCCCAGCGAGCGGCGTGCGCCGCAAGCAAAGGCGCCAGCAGAGGCCGTCGGGCGGACCGGCGGCACGCAAGCCGCCCGGTCCCGCCCGCCTAAATAAACCGCCAGCGGGGCGCCGAATGTCCATGGCGCCCTGGCACCCAGGCAGGCCCGCGGCGCAACGCGCCGCCCGGCCCCGCCCCGCAGAACAAGGACGGGCGCCCTAACATGGCGCCCGCCTCCCGCACCGGGTGGCGGGCCGGCGGAATTCCCGCCCGCCCGACCCGTCCCCACATGTAAAAACACTGGCCCCACACAGGAGCTCCAAGGCCCCCAAAGGAACCTACAATAAAGCATATGCAGACTGCCAACGCCGCACAGGCCGCCTGTCCTTGCCCCACTGCACACGCACACACAGTGAAGCCACACACACACATTCATAAGAATGAAAGAGGCCAGAGAAAAAACCTAAAGGGGGGCATAAGGGCTGGGGCATCCCACGTCCGGATCACCAAACCGGATCACCGCTATGCCCCATAATATGGGGACGAGCGGAGGAGCTAATCTCCTAGGCACCTAAAGTGCCATCTACCCTCGCCCGGTCTACAGCCTAAGCTGGGAGGCTACCAGTTACATGTGAGAATAGGGACAAACGGAGCCGGGCAGAAATAGACCTGGGGGGGGGGGGGGCGGGTGATACCCCGCTACCTGCAAGCAGGAGACTTCTTTCTTCTGTCTTGTCGCCACCTTGCAGAGAACAACACTGGGGAATGAGTGAGAGGTGCCAGGAATGTTTAGACCAGGAGGGGCTCGTTTTTCAAGACTTCTCTGCACGTCGCCACCTGCTGGTGGAGTTACCCAAGGGTAATAATTAATGATTGAAGTGGGGTGTGTGACATACTTAGAATATATTAACACCTGATTGGCTGCCTTCTAAATCTGCCACCATGAGAAACTCAGCCAGCCAATAGGAAGCCCTGCCTCCCCCGAGGATACTCACCACCAGCACAACGCCCGCCGTGCTGCCCACCAGAGGGGGACAAGGACTGAGAGCTGCCAGGACCATGAGATACCCCCCCAACAGCCCCCCGACCGCCATGATGACACCGAGAGCCAGGGCCGACCTGAGGAGACAAACCACAGGAGCTCACACTCTAATTATATATATATTATATATAGCGCTGACATAGTCACATGACTCACCTGCACAGCACACACATGGCGATGAAGCAGGAGGCGGGGTTAGCGATGTTGCTAAGCACCACGGACCAATGATAGGCCTGGGCCCCGTAGGGGAGGCAGCTGTAGGTCTGTACGGAGGGCAGGACGCCATTGGTCAGCGCGTTGGAGAGGCCGAGCAGCACCAGCAGGTAGACGTTTCGGGGGGTCCAGAATCTGGGCTGTAGCACTTTGGGGGCGGGGTTGGAGGCGGAGTCAGGTTCCTCAGGGCTTTGCAGGGGGAAGGAGTCCTCGGAGCTCATCCCATCCTGAGGCCCCTCCGTCCCCGTGGCAGGCTCCTCCCCCGGCTGCTCCTGATTGGCCCTCCTCCTCCAGAAGGGCAGGACGGCGAAGGCGAGGGCGGAGCCAGCGAGCAGGGCGAAGGTTCCCCAGAAGTAGGAGGCGGCCGGGAAGCGCTCGTCCATGTAGTGCGGTTGCACCGCGCTCCCGTTGGCGGCGCTGTTGTTGCGGCACTCCAGCCTGCCCACGCCCTGACCAATAGCCAGCAAGCAGGGGAAGAGCGCGCTCAGGCCCTGGCCAATGAAAAAGCTGCGCACGTACCGCTGCGGGAAGCTGAACATAAAGGGCAGGAAGGTGACATTAGAGGTGCAACAACCCAGCGCCAACACGAAGGCCAGGAACAGGTAAGGAACGCTATGCTCCGCCCCCAACACCTCCACCTGCCAATCCCAGAACAGCGCCAGGAAACCCGCCCCCAGCAAGCTCACAACATGGATGAGCCGGATCAGCCACGTCTCCGAGACTCCGCCCCCTGCGCAGAAACGATGAGCCAGGGTCACAGCCAGGGGCCCCACGTTCCCCAACGCGATCAGCACCGTCAGGTAAGCCGGAAGGTTCCATGCTGCAGGGGAGAGAGAGAGGGGCGGGGTAAGGAGGAGGAGCCTAGATATAGGGAACCGCCCACAAATCCCAGAGAGATGGGACGGGGTCAGGAGGAGGAGACTAGATATAGGGACCGCCCACATGCCCCACCCCCAAATCCCAGAGAACAGAGAGAGAGAGGCGGGGTCAGGAGGAGACTAGATATAGAGACCGCCCACAAATACACTGAGAATAAACCCACCCACATGCCCCACCCCCAAATACAGAGAATAAACCCACATGCCCCGCCCCCAAATCCCAGAGAACAGAGGGACAGAGAGAGGCGGGGTCAGGGGAGACTAGATATAGGGACCGCCCACAAATCCCAGAGAACAGAGAGAGGCGGGGTCAGGAGGAGACTAGATATAGGGACCGCCCACATGCCCCGCCCCCAAATCCCAGAGAACAGAGAGAGAGAGGCAGGGTCAGGAGGAGACTAGATATAGAGACCGCCCACAAATACACTGAGAATAAACCCACCCATATGCCCCACCCCCAAATACAGAGAATAAACCCACATGCCCCGCCCCCAAATCCCAGAGAACAGAGAGAGGTGGGGTCAGGAGGAGACTAGATATAGGGACCGCCCACAAATCCCAGAGAACAAACCCGCTCACATGCCCCGCCCCCCACACCAAGAACAAACCCACCCTTCATGCCCCGCCCCCAAATCCCAGACAACAAACCCGCCCACAAGTGGGTTATCCGCCACAAGGTGGCGCAGTGACTGCAAGATGAAACTCGTGGCTCCTCCCGGCCCCCTATATGAAGGCATCTGTCTCCCTAAGAATCCCCAGTGGTAAAAACAGAGACATGGCGGGAGGCCAGAGACCATGTTACGTCACACAGCCTCAGAATGACTCTCTCAAGAAAAGGTAACACAACAATAATCACCATAACAGGCAAAAGAGGATAACAGAACAAGGGTGGGATGGAGCGACCCGAGCAGGACACCAATAAAATCAATTCTACAGGTCAGTAATCACACAATTGTATTTTTCCTGGTGTCCTGCTCGGGTCGCTCCATTTCTGACATGTGGGACATCCAATAGCAGTGTCCAAAGAAGGGCGGGATCCCCAGAGAGGGACAGCACATAGTTCATGACACTACCGCCTGAAGCACCTTACGGCCAAAAGCAGCATCAGCTGAGGCCCTAACAAACTTCAGCGGCCTTGCAAACAGAAGCCTGGTGCTGAAAAGCCCAAGAGGCACCAATAGTTCTGGTAGAGTGAAGCCATAACACGAAAAGGGGGAACCACCGCCTGACGGATCCACTTACTGATGGAGGCAAACCCTTCCTAGGTCCGTCATGAAGAACAAAAAGAGCATCAGACTTCCTGAAACATTCTGTAGAAACCAGATAGTACTTAAGGGCCCTGACCACGTCCAAGTCACGGAGGGACCTCTCCTTAGAATTAGAAGGCACGGGACACAAAGAAGGCAACACAATGTCCTCATTAAAATGAAATGCAGAAACAACCTTTGGTAGAAAATCCTGTTTAAGACGAAAAACCACCTTATCCTGATGTCGCTCAGAGTAAGGAGGCTTCATAGAAAGCGCCGCCAGCTCCGAGATGCGACGCACCGAAGTGATAGCAACCAAAAAGACCAACTTCAAAGTCAGAATGGATAATGCACAAGGGCTCAAAAGCAGGACCCTGGAGAGCAGAAAGCACCAAATTCAAATCCCACACCGGTAACATAAGCTTACGCAGTGGACGGACATGAGTAACTCCTTGGAAAAAGGTCTTGATAAGTCTATGACTGGCGAAAGATCTTTGGAAGAAAATAGCCAGGGCCGAATCCTGACCCTTTAGAGTACTTAGCTGAAGGCCCGAATCCAGGCCATGTTGGAGGAACTACAAAATCCTAGAAAAAGAGAATGTGCGACAGGGGAAGCCCCTAGACTCACACCAGGCAATGTAAGCGTGCCAGACCCTGTAATAAATCATGGAAGAGGATTTCTTCCGAGCCTGAATCATGGTACGCACGACTGGGGCAGCCACCCCTTTCTCCGTCAAGATGGAGGTTTCAGCAGCCAAGCCGTCAAAGCCAGCGTTTGTAAATTGGGGTGGCGTAACAGACCCTGAGTGAGAAGCCCTGGATCATCGGGCATGACGTAACGATCCACCGACATCTGAACTATGTCCGTGAACCAACACCGCCACGGCCATCGAGGAGCCACCAGGATGGTCGGTACCCCTTCCTGGGCTATCTTGCGCAGCACACGACCCAGGAGAGGGAAAGGAGGAAAGGCCAAGGAATTGCCTAAGTGTCCGTGGTGAAGGCCAGAGGATCTCTTGCCAGGGAGACGAATCTTGGAAGCTTGTGATTGTGTCTGGACACAAACAGGTCCACGTCCGGCTGACCCCAGCGGCGACACAGAGCATGAAAGATCTTGTTGCTGAGAGACCATTCCCCCAGAGAAGTCCCCCTGCTCAGGGAGTCCGCCTCCTGGTTCTCCACCCCTGGGATGTAAACTGCCGAGATGCAGGGAACATTCTCCTCCGCCCAAGACAGGATCTGGGTCACCTCCTTGAGGGCTCGCTTGCTCCGAGTCCCGCCCTGATGATTGATGTAGGCGACCGCCGTCTGAATGTCCGAGCGGACCTGTACCGCTCGCCCCCGTAGATGCGGGGTCAAATGAAACAGGACCAACTGGATTGCTCTCAGTTCCAGGAGATTCATAGGTACATGAGCCTCCTGCGGGCCCCACTGGCCCTGGAACTTCAGCGACTCCCCAGCCGGTCAGACTGGCGTCAGTGGTGATTTCCCCACGAGGAGTCAGGAAGGACCTGCCCACTAGAAGATTCCTGGAGTCCAACCACCATGAGAGAGACTGCCTGGCCAGAGGAGACAGAGAGAAATCCTGCTCCAGGGACTTCAGCGTCCAGTCCCAAACGGTCAGAAGATTCAACTGAAGAGGTCTCATGTGGAACTGGGCGAAGGGCACAGCCTCGAAACAAGATACCATGAGACCCACCAACTTTATCCCCAGGCAGATGGATGGTCGCTGGCACGACAGCAAGACCCGCGCCTGCGTCTGAAGACCCTCCACCTTCAGCTGGGGGAGGAACACCTTGACCTGAGAGGTGTCCAGCGTCATGCCCAGGAAGGACCTCAACAATGAAGGAGTGATAGAAGACTTGAGTTGGGTAATTGATCACCCAGACGAAGTCCTCGAGAGTGGACAACAACGCCTGGGTGTCGCTCTCGGCCTGCTGAAGAGATTGAGCAGCAATCAGCAAGTCGTCCAGATAGGGAAGAACACGAATGCCCTGGCTCCTCAGCAGGGCCATAACACCCGCCAGCACCTTGGTGAACATCCGGGGGGCTGAAGAAATGCCAAATGGCAGTGCCACAAATTGGTAATGCTGATCCTCCAGCGCGAACCTCAGGAACTTCTGATGTCCCTGGAATATAGGGACGTGCAGGTAAGCATCCCTGATGTCCACCGTGGTCATGAAGTCGCCAGGCCAAAGTGAGCTCACCGCTGACCGTAAGGTCTCCATGCCGAAGTGCTTGAACCTGACAAACCTGTTGAGACCCTTCAGGTCCAGGATAGGTCTCAGAGAGCTGTCCTTGGGCACCGTGAAAAGATTGGAATAGAAACCGCGATCCTGTTCCTGGTGGGGCACAGGACAAATCACCCCGGATGACAGAAGTCGTTGGACAGCCAATCTTAGGCCCTGCGCCGTCAAGGGGTTCTGGGAAATCCGCAACCGAAGAAATCTTGGGGGCGGCCAAGTTGCCAGCTCAATTTTGTGGCTGGAGGACACCACCTCCTGAAACCACTGATCCGAGACGTACTGTCTCCAGATGTGAGCAAATAGCAGAAGACGTCTCCCCCCCCACCCGAACGGATGAGGGCGCCTCCTCAAGCCTGAGGGGCCTTGGCAGGGGGCTTGGACTTGGGCCCCCAGGAGGGACTGGGACGACTGCGGGATCTACCTCGTCCCCAGGAGTCTCTATGGCCACCTGAAAAGGAAGAGCCTCTTCCCCCTCGAAAGGGGCGAAAGGAAGACGAGCCCCGAAGGGGCGCACAGGCTTCCGACGCTGAGGGAGTCTCCCATCCTTCGCCAAGAGATCCAGACGCTCCCCAAATAACCGAAGTCCCAGGAAGGGAATACCAGTGAGAGATTTCTTGGTGGCGGCGTCAGCTGCCCACTGCCGCAGCCAGATAGAACGACGAAGGGCGACCAGCAGGGCCGAAGCCCTGCCACCAAGCTGGACAGCACCGTCCATGGCAGAGATTACAAAGGCAATGAACTCCGCGCAAGCTAAGAGATCCTTATACTCCTCCGCTCGCTTGCAAGATCTGGCGATATCCACAAGGCGTCTCACCTTCTTTGTGATGGCTATGGAGACAATGGCCACGGCACAGACAGGACGAGGACCAGCGCCCACGAAAGTGAAAGCGTGACATGCCAGCTGATCCATGTGCCTGTCAGCATGATCACGCAAGGAAGAAGTATCAGGAGACGGCATAACCGAGGTATTGGAGAGCCCCAAAACAGGGGCATCCACCTCAGGGGGACGGGACCAGAGACGAATCAAATCCTCCGAAAAGGGATACTGCCTGTCCAGTCCCTTAGGCACCAACGACAATATATTAGGCCTCTCCCATTCCTTAAAAACCACTTTAGAGAAGTTGCCTTGCTCAGGAAAAACAAGACGCTGTCTCTCAGGCCGGAACAGGTCCCCCTGCTTCATTTTGGCCGCCTCGGGGGAACAATGTGCAAGGTCTCAAAAACCGCAGCCAACAGCTTCTCCATGTCATCGGGAAGCCAGCCGTCCTCATCCAAGGATGACCCGGGGTCACTGTCAAACCCGGGCGGTCCCCAGAGGAGTCAGAATCATGAAATAACTCCCCCTCCTCCATGGAGTCTCGGCCTCATAATCATCATCATCAGCAGAAAGTGAATAATCCGGCTCCAAATGCCGTTCCTTACGCGTGGCCCTAACTGACGCTCTAGACTGTCCACTCGGAGCGCCAAGTACGTATGGCTTCCCCCTCACTGGGGGCTAAATGTAGGCGCGGGGCTGAGGCCGGCAGCGCTCGTCCCATCCTGTTCCGAAAAGACGCTTTGGGCGCAGGGTACACAAATAGCGCTGCGACCGCTCAGAGGGCAGGTACCACACAAGAGACACAGCTTAACTAGTCCCGAGGGGGCCCCAAGCTCGCTATCGCCAGAAGCCTCCATTATGGTGATTATAGTGGAAAACTCGGGTCACAAGGCACTAACGGCCCAAAACCCGGACCCCCAATTTAATCCCTCTAAACAATTGGGGCAGATAGGTGGGGGGGAAGGAGGGGGGAGAAAGAGACCGGGAGAAACCACACTACGAATAAACTGGGACCCGTATGGAAGACACAAATGAAGCAAAAGATAAGCATCCCACAGCGCATGCACAACATGCGACCACAGCCAAGGTAGATAGGCCAGGAGCAGCACCGATCAGGGGAGGGAGGAGCCAGCAGCGCGAGGACCGCAGCAGCCTGTCACCATGTGGGGCGGAAAATGGCGCCGGACAGCAAGCTCCTCAAGGGACGGGCCGCGCGACGATGACGCGTAACGCCCCCCCCCCCCCCAGCAGCAGGAGAGAGTGGACCACATTGAGGAACAGGCAGGGGAGGCATCGACCTTTCCTCTCACGGCGAGATGACACGCCGATGCCCGTCTCCTCTCACCCCCAGAGCACGATCCGCGCCCCCCCCCCCCCCCCCGCAGCCTGGACGGGAGGAGAGGAGAAGAGGAGGAGAAGAGGAGGAGGAAGAGGAGGAGGAGGAGGAAGAGGTGAGTAAGTGAAAGTCAAGTAAAAGACACAAGTGCACCAAAAATAAAGCTTGTGGGAGACATAGATAAGGGGTCCCAAGGTGGTCCCGCCCCCCCCCATATAGGCTCACCATTGCCTATGGCCGGCTATCCTTTATGGAGGGTCCGCGGCCCAGAGAAAAGCTCTGCCGAACGCCTGACCCTCGGCGTTCCCCTACTGTCACCTGATCAGAAGCCGGAGGCTGGGAGGCAGAAAGGGTCCCGGAAAGAGGCGGGAATAGGGCTTGGGATGCCCCGCTTGTCTGCGATATCCATGGAGAGAGAAAGAAAGAGACCATCTTCCCAGTCAGACTGCGGGAGAACTCTGGGGATTATTAGGGAAACAGACGCCTTTATATGGGGCCGGGAGGAGCCACAAGTTTCATCTCGCAGTCACTGCGCCACCTTGTGGCGGAATAACCCAATTGTCAAGAATTAAGCGACCCGAACAGGACACCAGGAAAAGGCCCCCTACTCTCACATATCACCCCAATACCCTGAGAACAAACCCACCCACATGCCCCGCCCCAAAAGACCCCCTCCTCTCAAATATCACCCCAATACCCTGAGAACAAACCCACCCACATGCCCCGCCCCCAAAACCCCTCCCTGAAGACCCTTCCATGTAGAGTGCAAGCTCCATGGCCAAGATCTCCACCAGCCATTGGAGTGTAGAGGCTCCTCCCCTGAACCTAGAGTGTAAGCTCTGCGGCCGAGGCGCAAATCTTATTATTATTATCATCATAATCACGGGTCATCACATGGGGAGGGCGGGGCCAGTCACACATCACATGACACACATGACACGCTGAGGTCACAGCCACATGACGAGTAACTGGAGAACAGCTGAGGAGGTGATGGTGCTCTGCTGCCCCCATGTGGCCGCCTGTGTGTACTGCACCATCTACTGCTCCCAACCCTCACCCAGCACCTACCTGCCTGTCCTGCCCCAACCCAGCACCTACCTACCTGTCCTGCCCCAACCCAGCACCTACCTACCTGTCCTGCCTCCACCCAGCACCTACCTACCTGTCCTGCCTCCACCCAGCACCTACCTGCCTGTCCTGCCTCCCCCCAGCACCTACCTACCTGTCCTGCCTCCACCCAGCACCTACCTACCTGTCCTGTCCCAACCCAGCACCTACCTACCTGTCCTGCCTCCACCCAGCACCTACCTGTCCTGCCTCCACCCAGCACCTACCTGTCCTGCCCCAACCCAGCACCTACCTACCTGTCCTGCCTCCACCCAGCACCTACCTGTCCTGCCCCAACCCAGCACCTACCTACCTGTCCTGCCTCCACCCAGCACCTACCTACCTGTCCTGTCCCAACCCAGCACCTACCTACCTGTCCTGCCTCCACCCAGCACCTACCTGTCCTGCCTCCACCCAGCACCTACCTACCTGTCCTGCCTCCACCCAGCACCTACCTACCTGTCCTGTCCCAACCCAGCACCTACCTACCTGTCCTGCCTCCACCCAGCACCTACCTGTCCTGCCTCCACCCAGCACCTACCTGTCCTGCCCCAACCCAGCACCTACCTACCTGTCCTGCCTCCACCCAGCACCTACCTGTCCTGCCCCAACCCAGCACCTACCTACCTGTCCTGCCTCCACCCAGCACCTACCTACCTGTCCTGTCCCAACCCAGCACCTACCTACCTGTCCTGCCTCCACCCAGCACCTACCTGTCCTGCCTCCACCCAGCACCTACCTACCTGTCCTGCCTCCACCCAGCACCTACCTACCTGTCCTGCCTCCACCCAGCACCTACCTACCTGTCCTGCCTCCACCCAGCACCTACCTGCCCCTCCCAGCACCTACCTGCCTGTCCTGCCTCCACCCAGCACCTACCTACCTGTCCTGCCTCCACCCAGCACCTACCTACCTGTCCTGCCTCCACCCAGCACCTACCTACCTGTCCTGCCTCCACCCAGCACCTACCTGCCTGTCCTGCCTCCACCCAGCACCTACCTGTCCTGCCTCCACCCAGCACCTACCTGCCTGTCCTGCCTCCACCCAGCACCTACCTGTCCTGCCTCCACCCAGCACCTACCTACCTGTCCTGCCTCCACCCAGCACCTACCTACCTGTCCTGCCTCCACCCCAGCACCTACCTACCTGTCCTGCCTCCACCCAGCACCTACCTGTCCTGCCTCCACCCAGCACCTACCTACCTGTCCTGCCTCCACCCAGCACCTACCTGCCTGTCCTGCCTCCACCCAGCACCTACCTGTCCTGCCTCCACCCAGCACCTACCTACCTGTCCTGCCTCCACCCAGCACCTACCTACCTGTCCTGCCTCCACCCAGCACCTACCTGTCCTGCCTCCACCCAGCACCTACCTGTCCTGCCCCCACCCAGCACCTACCTGTCCTGCCCCCACCCAGCACCTACCTGTCCTGCCTCCACCCAGCACCTACCTACCTGTCCTGCCTCCACCCAGCACCTACCTACCTGTCCTGCCTCCACCCAGCACCTACCTGTCCTGCCTCCACCCAGCACCTACCTGCCCCTCCCAGCACCTACCTGCCTGTCCTGCCTCCACCCAGCACCTACCTGTCCTGCCTCCACCCAGCACCTACCTGTCCTGCCTCCACCCAGCACCTACCTGCCCCTCCCAGCATGCACCTGTGCACCCTACTAACAACTTAGCCCCGCCCATTACTTACCCTCTGGGAGCACTTTTACCACCACAGGAAGCTCCACCCACAGGGAGTTGACAGCCACCCAGGAGCCCATCCCGAATAGGGCCACCAGGGTGTGTGTGACCAGAGAGCGGCCCGTCACCTCCATATCTGCCGTCCTGCAGGAGAAGAGCGGCGTTACAGACAGTCCCAATATGGCGGCCGCCAAGCCCCGCCCACAACTTACCTGCTCAGGGGCCCTTTAGCAATGAGGGGGTCCTGCTCCTGCACAGCCAGCTCCTCGGGGGCGGGGCGTCTGGGGGGATCCGGCGCCAATGTCTGTGGGTGGGGGGGGGGGGAGAGACTGTTATACTGTAACAAGGGCCCCAACACAGCCCCACCCACCCCCTGCCCACCCACCAGAGATGGCCCCTCCCCCTGTGGGGTGTCACTTACCTCCTCGGGCGTCTCAGCAGGTGCAGCGCAGGTGAGTCTCCTGTCAGGACATGGCAGCCGGGAGCTCTGCAGAGACACAAAGGTCACGTCCTATCAGCAGCCGGCGAGACGCAGATAAGCCCCGCCCACCCCAGAGACTGTCGCACCGCAGACGCCTCGTCTATAACCCCATCATCTTCCCCACAGCCTGACTATAACCCCCATCATCCACCCCACAGCCTGACTATAACCCCCATCATCCACCCCACAGCCTGACTATAACCCCCATCATCCACCCCACAGCCTGACTATAACCCCCATCATCCTCCCCACAGCCTGACTATAACCCCCATCATCCACCCCACAGCCTGACTATAACCCCCATCATCCACCCCACAGCCTGACTATAACCCCATAATCCACCCCACAGCCTGACTATAACCCCCATCATCCACCCCACAGCCTGACTATAACCCCCATCATCCACCCCACAGCCTGACTATAACCCCATCATCCACCCCACAGCCTGACTATAACCCCCATCATCCACCCCACAGCCTGACTATAACCCCCATCATCCACCCCACAGCCTGACTATAACCCCCATCATCCACCCCACAGCCTGACTATAACCCCCATCATCCACCCCACAGCCTGCCTATAACCCCCATCATCCTCCCCACAGCCTGCCTATAACCCCCATCATCCACCCCACAGCCTGACTATAACCCCCATCATCCACCCCACAGCCTGACTATAACCCCCATCATCCACCCCACAGCCTGACTATAACCCCCATCATCCACCCCACAGCCTGACTATAACCCCCATCATCCACCCCACAGCCTGACTATAACCCCCATCATCCTTCAAACAGCCTGACTATAACCCCCATCATCCACCCCACAGCCTGACTATAACCCCCATCATCCTTCAAACAGCCTGACTATAACCCCCATCATCCACCCCACAGCCTGACTATAACCCCATCATCCTCCCCACAGCCTGACTATAACCCCCATCATCCTCCCCACAGCCTGACTATAACCCCCATCATCCACCCCACAGCCTGACTATAACCCCCATCATCCACCCCACAGCCTGACTATAACCCCCATCATCCACCCCACAGCCTGACTATAACCCCCATCATCCTCCCCACAGCCTGGCTATAACCCCCATCATCCTCCCCTCAGCCTGACTATAACCCCCATCATCCACCCCACAGCCTGACTATAACCCCCATCATCCTCCCCACAGCCTGACTATAACCCCCATCATCCACCCCACAGCCTGACTATAACCCCCATCATCCTCCTCACAGCCTGACTATAACCCCCATTATCCACCCCACAGCCTGACTATAACCCCCATCATCCACCCCACAGCCTGACTATAACCCCATAATCCACCCCACAGCCTGACTATAACCCCATCATCCTCCCCACAGCCTGACTATAACCCCCATCATCCACCCCACAGCCTGACTATAACCCCCATCATCCACCCCACAGCCTGACTATAACCCCCATCATCCACCCCACAGCCTGACTATAACCCCCATCATACTCCCCACAGCCTGACTATAACCCCCATCATCCTTCAAACAGCCTGACTATAACCCCCATCATCCACCACACAGCCTGACTATAACCCCCATCATCCACCCCACAGCCTGACTATAACCCCCATCATCCTCCCCACAGCCTGACTATAACCCCCATCATCCTCCCCACAGCCTGACTATAACCCCCATCATCCACCCCACAGCCTGACTATAACCCCCATCATCCTCCCCACAGCCTGACTATAACCCCCATCATCCACCCCACAGCCTGACTATAACCCCCATCATCCACCCCACAGCCTGACTATAACCCCCATCATCCACCCCACAGCCTGACTATAACCCCCATCATCCTCCCCACAGCCTGACTATAACCCCCATCATCCTCCCCACAGCCTGACTATAACCCCCATCATCCACCCCACAGCCTGACTATAACCCCATCATCCTCCCCACAGCCTGACTATAACCCCCATCATCCTCCCCACAGCCTGACTATAACCCCCACTATCCACCCCACAGCCTGACTATAACCCCCATCATCCACCCCACAGCCTGACTATAACCCCATCATCCACCCTACAGCCTGACTATAACCCCCATCATCCACCCCACAGCCTGACTATAACCCCCATCATCCTCCCCACAGCCTGACTATAACCCCCATCATCCACCCCACAGCCTGACTATAACCCCCATCATCCACCCCACAGCCTGACTATAACCCCCATCATCCACCCTACAGCCTGACTATAACCCCCATCATCCACCCTACAGCCTGACTATAACCCCCATCATCCACCCCACAGCCTGACTATAACCCCATCATCCACCCTACAGCCTGACTATAACCCCCATCATCCACCCCACAGCCTGACTATAACCCCCATCATCCTCCCCACAGCCTGACTATAACCCCCATCATCCACCCCACAGCCTGACTATAACCCCCATCATCCTCCCCCCAGCCTGACTATAACCCCCATCATCCACCCCACAGCCTGACTATAACCCCCATCATCCACCCCACAGCCTGACTATAACCCCCATCATCCTCCCCACAGCCTGACTATAACCCCATCATCCACCCTACAGCCTGACTATAACCCCCATCATCCACCCCACAGCCTGACTATATGCCCCATCATCCACCCCACAGCCTGACTATAACCCCCATCATCCTCCCCACAGCCTGACTATAACCCCCATCATCCACCCCACAGCCTGACTATAACCCCATCATCCTCCCCACAGCCTGACTATAACCCCCATCATCCACCCCACAGCCTGACTATAACCCCATCATCCTCCCCACAGCCTGACTATAACCCCCATCATCCTCCCCACAGCCTGACTATAACCCCCATCATCCACCCCACAGCCTGACTATAACCCCCATCATCCACCCCACAGCCTGACTATAACCCCCATCATCCTCCCCACAGCCTGACTATAACCCCATCATCCTCCTCACAGCCTGACTATAACCCCCATCATCCACCCCACAGCCTGACTATAACCCACATCATCCACCCCACAGCCTGACTATAACCCCCATCATCCACCCCACAGCCTGACTATAACCCCCATCATCCTCCCCACAGCCTGACTATAACCCCCATCATCCTCCTCACAGCCTGACTATAGCCCCCATCATCCACCCCACAGCCTGACTATAACCCCCATCATCCACCCCACAGCCTGACTATAACCCCCATCATCCACCCCACAGCCTGACTATAACCCCCATCATCCACCCCACAGCCTGACTATAACCCCCATCATCCTCCCCACAGCCTGACTATAACCCCATCATCCTCCCCACAGCCTGACTATAACCCCCATCATCCTCCCCACAGCCTGACTATAACCCCCATCATCCTCCCCACAGCCTGACTATAACCCCCATCATCCACCCCACAGCCTGACTATAACCCCCATCATCCTCCTCACAGCCTGACTATAACCCCCATCATCCACCCCACAGCCTGACTATAACCCCCATCATCCACCCCACAGCCTGACTATAACCCCCATCATCCTCCTCACAGCCTGACTATAACCCCCATCATCCACCCCACAGCCTGACTATAACCCCCATCATCCTCCTCACAGCCTGACTATAACCCCCATCATCCCCCCCACAGCCTGACTATAACCCCCATCATCCACCCCCCAGCCTGACTATAACCCCCATCATCCACCCCCCAGCCTGACTATAACCCCCATCATCCACCCCACAGCCTGACTATAACCCCCATCATCCTCCTCACAGCCTGACTATAACCCCCATCATCCACCCCACAGCCTGACTATAACCCCCATCATCCTCCTCACAGCCTGACTATAACCCCCATCATCCCCCCCACAGCCTGACTATAACCCCCATCATCCACCCCCCAGCCTGACTATAACCCCCATCATCCACCCCACAGCCTGACTATAACCCCCATCATCCTCCTCACAGCCTGACTATAACCCCCATCATCCTCCCCACAGCCTGACTATAACCCCCATCATCCACCCCCCAGCCTGACTATAACCCCATCATCCACCCCACAGCCTGACTATAACCCCATCATCCACCCCACAGCCTGACTATAACCCCCATCATCCTCCCCACAGCCTGACTATAACCCCCATCATCCACCCCACAGCCTGACTATAACCCCCATCATCCACCCCACAGCCTGACTATAACCCCCATCATCCACCCCACAGCCTGACTATAACCCCCATCATCCACCCCACAGCCTGACTATAACCCCCATCATCCACCCCACAGCCTGACTATAACCCCCATCATCCTCCCCACAGCCTGACTATAACCCCCATCATCCTCCCCACAGCCTGACTATAACCCCCATCATCCACCTCACAGCCTGACTATAACCCCCATCATCCACCCCACAGCCTGACTATAACCCCCATCATCCACCCCACAGCCTGACTATAACCCCATCATCCTCCCCACAGCCTGACTATAACCCCCATCATCCACCCCACAGCCTGACTATAACCCCCATCATCCACCCCACAGCCTGACTATAACCCCCATCATCCACCCCACAGCCTGACTATAACCTCCATCATCCACCCCCCAGCCTGACTATAACCCCCATCATCCTCCCCACAGCCTGACTATAACCCCCATCATCCACCCCACAGCCTGACTATAACCCCCATCATCCTCCCCACAGCCTGAATATAACCCCCATCATCCACCCCACAGCCTGACTATAACCCCCATCATCCACCCCACAGCCTGACTATAACCTCCATCATCCACCCCCCAGCCTGACTATAACCCCCATCATCCTCCCCACAGCCTGACTATAACCCCCATCATCCACCCCACAGCCTGACTATAACCCCCATCATCCTCCCCACAGCCTGAATATAACCCCCATCATCCACCCCACAGCCTGACTATAACCCCCATCATCCACCCCACAGCCTGACTATAACCCCCATCATCCTCCCCACAGCCTGACTATAACCCCCATCATCCTCCTCACAGCCTGACTATAACCCCCATCATCCACCCCACAGCCTGACTATAACCCCCATCATCCACCCCACAGCCTGACTATAACCCCCATCATCCACCCCACAGCCTGACTATAACCCCCATCATCCACCCCACAGCCTGACTATAACCTCCATCATCCACCCCCCAGCCTGACTATAACCCCCATCATCCTCCCCACAGCCTGACTATAACCCCCATCATCCACCCCACAGCCTGACTATAACCCCCATCATCCTCCCCACAGCCTGAATATAACCCCCATCATCCACCCCACAGCCTGACTATAACCCCCATCATCCACCCCACAGCCTGACTATAACCCCCATCATCCACCCCACAGCCTGAATATAACCCCCATCATCCACCCCACAGCCTGACTATAACCCCCATCATCCACCCCACAGCCTGACTATAACCCCCATCATCCTCCCCACAGCCTGACTATAACCCCCATCATCCACCCCACAGCCTGACTATAACCCCCATCATCCTCCCCACAGCCTGACTATAACCCCCATCATCCACCCCACAGCCTGACTATAACCCCCATCATCCTCCCCACAGCCTGACTATAACCCCCATCATCCACCCCACAGCCTGACTATAACCCCCATCATCCACCCCCAGCCTGACTATAACCCCCATCATCCACCCCCCAGCCTGACTATAACCCCATCATCCTCCCCACAGCCTGACTATAACCCCCATCATCCACCCCACAGCCTGACTATAACCCCCATCATCCACCCCACAGCCTGACTATAACCCCCATCATCCACCCCACAGCCTGACTATAACCCCCATCATCCTCCCCACAGCCTGACTATAACCCCCATCATCCACCCCACAGCCTGACTATAACCCCCATCATCCACCCCACAGCCTGACTATAACCCCCATCATCCACCCTACAGCCTGACTATAACCCCCATCATCCACCCCACAGCCTGACTATAACCCCCATCATCCACCCCACAGCCTGACTATAACCCCCATCATCCACCCTACAGCCTGACTATAACCCCCATCATCCACCCTACAGCCTGACTATAACCCCCATCATCCACCCCACAGCCTGACTATAACCCCCATCATCCACCCCACAGCCTGACTATAACCCCCATCATCCACCCCACAGCCTGACTATAACCCCATCATCCACCCTACAGCCTGACTATAACCCCCATCATCCACCCTACAGCCTGACTATAACCCCCATCATCCACCCCACAGCCTGACTATAACCCCCATCATCCTCCCCACAGCCTGACTATAACCCCCATCATCCCCCCCACAGCCTGACTATAACCCCCATCATCCACCCCACAGCCTGACTATAACCCCCATCATCCACCCCACAGCCTGACTATAACCCCCATCATCCACCCCACAGCCTGACTATAACCCCCATCATCCACCCCACAGCCTGGCTATAACCCCCATCATCCTCCCCACAGCCTGACTATAACCCCCATCATCCACCCTACAGCCTGACTATAACCCCCATCATCCTTCCCACAGCCTGACTATAACCCCCATCATCCTCCCCACAGCCTGACTATAACCCCCATCATCCACCCCACAGCCTGACTATAACCCCCATCATCCACCCCACAGCCTGACTATAACCCCCATCATCCACCCCACAGCCTGACTATAACCCCCATCATCCACCCCACAGCCTGACTATAACCCCCATCATCCACCCCACAGCCTGACTATAACCCCCATCATCCACCCCACAGCCTGACTATAACCCCCATCATCCACCCTACAGCCTGACTATAACCCCCATCATCCACCCCACAGCCTGACTATAACCCCCATCATCCACCCCACAGCCTGACTATAACCCCCATCATCCACCCCACAGCCTGACTATAACCCCCATCATCCACCCCACAGCCTGACTATAACCCCCATCATCCACCCCACAGCCTGACTATAACCCCCATCATCCTCCTCACAGCCTGACTATAACCCCCACCATCCACCCCACAGCCTGACTATAACCCCCATCATCCACCCCACAGCCTGACTATAACCCCCATCATCCCCCCACAGCCTGACTATAACCCCCATCATCCTCCCCACAGCCTGACTATAACCCCCATCATCCACCCCACAGCCTGACTATAACCCCCATCATCCTCCCCACTATACCAGCCATCACAGACCCCCTGCTCTCAGTGACTCACCTGTGACAGGTAGCAGTGCCTCTGGTCACTCACCTGCGCTTTGTTGGGATGAGAGGCGGGGGGGGGGGGGGGGGGGGAGGCGGGCGTGGCGCTGTGTGCAGCAAATTCCTGTCATTTTATAGGACATTTACAAGACAATAAAGACTTCCCCCCCTCCCCATCATTAGATTGTAAGCTCAGGTGGGCGGGGCATCGCTCTCCAGGGGTCACCTTACCCATAATTCCCTGCTGCGTGTCATGTGACTCCTCTCACCCTTGTACAGCGCCGCAGTATATGACAGCTCTCTATCAATGAGGATCCTGGCCCCTGCGCGCTTCTTCTGTTATTGGAAATGATTAAAGTGGAGCCAAACCCCCAGAGTGTCCCATATACTTACCTTCCCGGGAAACCCGCCGCACAGTCACAGAGGGATGCCCCCCCCCCGGGCTCAGGAGTGGCCGCACAGTCACAGAGGGATGCCCCCCCCGGGCTCAGGAGTGGCCGCACAGTCACAGAGGGATGCCCCCCCCGGGCTCAGGAGTGGCCGCACAGTCACAGAGGGATGCCCCCGGGCTCAGGAGTGGCCGCACAGTCACAGAGGGATGCCCCCCCCCCCCGGGCTCAGGAGTGGCCGCACAGTCACAGAGGGATGCCCCCCCCGGGCTCAGGAGTGGCCGCACAGTCACAGAGGGATGCCCCCCCCGGGCTCAGGAGTGGCCGCACAGTCACAGAGGGATGCCCCCCCCCCGGGCTCAGGAGTGGCCGCACAGTCACAGAGGGATGCCCCCACCCCCCGGGCTCAGGAGTGGCCGCACAGTCACAGAGGGATGCCCCCCCCCGGGCTCAGGAGTGGCCGCACAGTCACAGAGGGATGCCCCCCCCCCGGGCTCAGGAGTGGCCGCACAGTCACAGAGGGATGCCCCCCCCCGGGCTCAGGAGTGGCCGCACAGTCACAGAGGGATGCCCCCCCCCCTGGGCTCAGGAGTGGCCGCACAGTCACAGAGGGATGCCCCCCCCCGGGCTCAGGAGTGGCCGCACAGTCACAGAGGGATGCCCCCCCCCGGGCTCAGGAGTGGCCGCACAGTCACAGAGGGATGCCCCCCCCGGGCTCAGGAGTGGCCGCACAGTCACAGAGGGATGCCCCCCCCCAGGCTCAGGAGTGGCCGCACAGTCACAGAGGGATGCCCCCCCCGGGCTTAGGAGTGGCCGCACAGTCACAGAGGGATGCCCCCCCCCAGGCTCAGGAGTGGCCGCACAGTCACAGAGGGATGCCCCCCCCCCGGGCTCAGGAGTGGCCGCACAGTCACAGAGGGGTGCCCCCCCCCGGGCTCAGGAGTGGCCGCACAGTCACAGAGGGATGCCCCCCCCCCCCCCCAGGCTCAGGAGTGGCCGCACAGTCACAGAGGGATGCCCCCCCCCCCCCAGGCTCAGGAGTGGCCGCACAGTCACAGAGGGATGCCCCCCCGGGCTTAGGAGTGGCCGCACAGTCACAGAGGGATGCCCCCCCCCAGGCTCAGGAGTGGCCGCACAGTCACAGAGGGATGCCCCCCCCTGGGCTCAGGAGTGGCCGCACAGTCACAGAGGGATGCCCCCCCCCTGGGCTCAGGAGTGGCCGCACAGTCACAGAGGGATGCCCCCCCCGGGCTCAGGAGTGGCCGCACAGTCACAGAGGGATGCCCCCCCCCCCCGGGCTCAGGAGTGGCCGCACAGTCACAGAGGGATGCCCCCCCCCCGGGCTCAGGAGTGGCCGCACAGTCACAGAGGGATGCCCCCCCCCCCGGGCTCAGGAGTGGCCGCACAGTCACAGAGGGATGCCCCCCCCGGGCTTAGGAGTGGCCGCACAGTCACAGAGGGATGCCCCCCCCCCCGGGCTCAGGAGTGGCCGCACAGTCACAGAGGGATGCCCCCCCCCGGGCTCAGGAGTGGCCGCACAGTCACAGAGGGATGCCCCCCCCCGGGCTCAGGAGTGGCCGCACAGTCACAGAGGGATGCCCCCCCCCCGGGCTCAGGAGTGGCCGCACAGTCACAGAGGGATGCCCCCCCCCGGGCTCAGGAGTGGCCGCACAGTCACAGAGGGATGCCCCCCCCCCCGGGCTCAGGAGTGGCCGCACAGTCACAGAGGGATGCCCCCCCCCCGGGCTCAGGAGTGGCCGCACAGTCACAGAGGGATGCCCCCCCCCCGGGCTCAGGAGTGGCCGCACAGTCACAGAGGGATGCCCCCCCCCCCGGGCTCAGGAGTGGCCGCACAGTCACAGAGGGATGCCCCCCCCCCCCGGGCTCAGGAGTGGCCGCACAGTCACAGAGGGATGCCCCCCCCCCGGGCTCAGGAGTGGCCGCACAGTCACAGAGGGATGCCCCCCCCCCGGGCTCAGGAGTGGCCGCACAGTCACAGAGGGATGCCCCCCCCCCGGGCTCAGGAGTGGCCGCACAGTCACAGAGGGATGCCCCCCCCGGGCTCAGGAGTGGCCGCACAGTCACAGAGTGATGCCCCCCCCCGGGCTCAGGAGTGGCCGCACAGTCACAGAGGGATGCCCCCCCCCAGGCTCAGGAGTGGCCGCACAGTCACAGAGGGATGCCCCCCCCCAGGCTCAGGAGTGGCCGCACAGTCACAGAGGGATGCCCCCCCCCAGGCTCAGGAGTGGCCGCACAGTCACAGAGGGATGCCCCCCCCCCGGGCTCAGGAGTGGCCGCACAGTCACAGAGGGATGCCCCCCCCCCAGGCTCAGGAGTGGCCGCACAGTCACAGAGGGATGCCCCCCCCCCCGGGCTCAGGAGTGGCCGCACAGTCACAGAGGGATGCCCCCCCCCCGGGCTCAGGAGTGGCCGCACAGTCACAGAGGGATGCCCCCCCCCCGGGCTCAGGAGTGGCCGCACAGTCACAGAGGGATGCCCCCCCCCCAGGCTCAGGAGTGGCCGCACAGTCACAGAGGGATGCCCCCCCCCCCGGGCTCAGGAGTGGCCGCACAGTCACAGAGGGATGCCCCCCCCCCGGGCTCAGGAGTGGCCGCACAGTCACAGAGGGATGCCCCCCCCCGGGCTCAGGAGTGGCCGCACAGTCACAGAGGGATGCCCCCCCCCCCGGGCTCAGGAGTGGCCGCACAGTCACAGAGGGATGCCCCCCCCCAGGCTCAGGAGTGGCCGCACAGTCACAGAGGGATGCCCCCCCCGGGCTTAGGAGTGGCCGCACAGTCACAGAGGGATGCCCCCCCCCCCGGGCTCAGGAGTGGCCGCACAGTCACAGAGGGATGCCCCCCCCCCAGGCTCAGGAGTGGCCGCACAGTCACAGAGGGATGCCCCCCCCCCGGGCTCAGGAGTGGCCGCACAGTCACAGAGGGATGCCCCCCCCCCCCCGGGCTCAGGAGTGGCCGCACAGTCACAGAGGGATGCCCCCCCCCAGGGCTCAGGAGTGGCCGCACAGTCACAGAGGGATGCCCCCCCCAGGGCTCAGGAGTGGCCGCACAGTCACAGAGGGATGCCCCCCCCCAGGCTCAGGAGTGGCCGCACAGTCACAGAGGGATGCCCCCCCCCCCGGGGCTCAGGAGTGGCCGCACAGTCACAGAGGGATGCCCCCACCCCCCGGGCTCAGGAGTGGCCGCACAGTCACAGAGGGATGCCCCCCCCCCGGGCTCAGGAGTGGCCGCACAGTCACAGAGGGATGCCCCCCCCCCCCGGGCTCAGGAGTGGCCGCACAGTCACAGAGGGATGCCCCCGGGCTCAGGAGTGGCCGCACAGTCACAGAGGGATGCCCCCCCCCGGGCTCAGGAGTGGCCGCACAGTCACAGAGGGATGCCCCCCCCGGGCTCAGGAGTGGCCGCACAGTCACAGAGGGATGCCCCCCCCCCCGGGCTCAGGAGTGGCCGCACAGTCACAGAGGGATGCCCCCCCCCGGGCTCAGGAGTGGCCGCACAGTCACAGAGGGATGCCCCCCCCCCGGGCTCAGGAGTGGCCGCACAGTCACAGAGGGATGCCCCCCCCCCGGGCTCAGGAGTGGCCGCACAGTCACAGAGGGATGCCCCCCCCGGGCTCAGGAGTGGCCGCACAGTCACAGAGGGATGCCCCCCCCCCCCGGGCTCAGGAGTGGCCGCACAGTCACAGAGGGATGCCCCCCCCAGGCTCAGGAGTGGCCGCACAGTCACAGAGGGATGCCCCCCCCCGGGCTCAGGAGTGGCCGCACAGTCACAGAGGGATGCCCCCCCCCCGGGCTCAGGAGTGGCCGCACAGTCACAGAGGGATGCCCCCCCCCGGGCTCAGGAGTGGCCGCACAGTCACAGAGGGATGCCCCCCCCCGGGCTCAGGAGTGGCCGCACAGTCACAGAGGGATGCCCCCGGGCTCAGGAGTGGCCGCACAGTCACAGAGGGATGCCCCCCCCGGGCTCAGGAGTGGCCGCACAGTCACAGAGGGATGCCCCCCCCCGGGCTCAAAAGTGGCCGCACAGTCACAGAGGGATGCCCCCCCCCGGGCTCAGGAGTGGCCGCACAGTCACAGAGGGATGCCCCCCCCGGGCTCAGGAGTGGCCGCACAGTCACAGAGGGATGCCCCCCCCGGGCTCAGGAGTGGCCGCACAGTCACAGAGGGATGCCCCCCCCCCCCCCTGGGCTCAGGAGTGGCCGCACAGTCACAGAGGGATGCCCCCCGGGCTCAGGAGTGGCCGCACAGTCACAGAGGGATGCCCCCCCCGGGGCTCAGGAGTGGCCGCACAGTCACAGAGGGATGCCCCCCCCCGGGGCTCAGGAGTGGCCGCACAGTCACAGAGGGATGCCCCCCCCCGGGCTCAGGAGTGGCCGCACAGTCACAGAGGGATGCCCCCCCCCCCCGGGCTCAGGAGTGGCCGCACAGTCACAGAGGGATGCCCCCCCCCGGGCTCAGGAGTGGCCGCACAGTCACAGAGGGGTGCCCCCCCCCCCCGGGCTCAGGAGTGGCCGCACAGTCACAGAGGGATGCCCCCCCCCGGGCTCAGGAGTGGCCGCACAGTCACAGAGGGGTGCCCCCCCCCGGGGCTCAGGAGTGGCCGCACAGTCACAGAGGGATGCCCCCCCCCGGGCTCAGGAGTGGCCGCACAGTCACAGAGGGGTGCCCCCCCCCCCCGGGCTCAGGAGTGGCTGCACAGTCATAGAGGGATGCCCCCCCCCCGGGGCTCAGGAGTGGCCGCACAGTCACAGAGGGATGCCCCCCCCCGGGCTCAGGAGTGGCCGCACAGTCACAGAGGGATGCCCCCCCCGGGCTCAGGAGTGGCCGCACAGTCACAGAGGGATGCCCCCCCCCCCCGGGCTCAGGAGTGGCCGCACAGTCACAGAGGGATGCCCCCCCCCGGGCTCAGGAGTGGCCGCACAGTCACAGAGGGGTGCCCCCCCCCCCCGGGCTCAGGAGTGGCCGCACAGTCACAGAGGGGTGCCCCCCCCCGGGCTCAGGAGTGGCCGCACAGTCACAGAGGGATGCCCCCCCCCCGGGCTCAGGAGTGGCCGCACAGTCACAGAGGGATGCCCCCCCCCCCGGGGCTCAGGAGTGGCCGCACAGTCACAGAGGGATGCCCCCCCCCCCGGGCTCAGGAGTGGCCAAGCTTCCATTCAGACCAAAACTCAGTGTGATTCCCGGGCCGATTGATTCCCTCCCCCTGCAGCATCCAAAATCGGGATGCCCCTGTGTCACCCCATACACTTACCTTGCATCCCTCCAGCAGGGCCAGGCGTTTGTGATTGGCTCCCTGTTAGAGGGAAGCGGGGGACGCGGCGTGCATGGAGCTGCTGGTTTTAGGTGAAGGCTCAGACAATGTGATGTCAGCGGCTCCGAGCGCTCTGATTGGACGAGCGGCCGCACATGCGCCGTAGGACCGGGAAGAGGTGAGTTGCGCTCCGCGATCTGGGGGTTTCACACAGCGGGACATCCCTGATCGGGGACTGTGGAGAATAGGCCAAATATTATATCGCAAATGTGAAGGAATGATTAGGAAACTCCACATATCTTCTTTATTATTTATGTTTTTATGTCAAGTCTAGAATCCCCCCTTCCAGCCCCCTGATTACAAATGGCCCAGGTATTTTAACGAGATGCGGAAGAGATGTTTGGCAGGGACGTGTGAAAGCTCTGGGGTGTTTGATTCCTGCCTTTTGGTCACAAGCTAGGCTGCAGCCAGAATGCCTCCTGCTGTTGTATAACACCCCCAGCTGGGAAGTTGCCAGTGAGGCTACGTCTCAGGAAATCCCCTGCTGGGATTGTGTCAGAACTACATGTAACAGGGCAGACGCACGGCACCAATAGTTTATGGGCCGTATCGCGGACGCCATGTGTCCTAATGCCAAACCGGTTACGGAACCAGAACCGGCTCCCAAAGCCGCACCGGAGCATAGTAAAAAAACAGGCCTAGAAACAAGACAGAGACCGGTAAACAGAGAACTAAGGTTCTGGACTGAATTAAGACCCGGTCCCTGGACTTAACGCGTTCAGGTGCGCATGGCCGATAGGTTGGTACCGCTCGCAAGGCAGTGTGACCCCCCTGCTCCAAGTTATAGCTCCAAAAAGGGTTTTAGGGCAAAATCCCCCTCTAAAAAATGGGAGGTAACATCCCCTCCCACAATGGGGAGGGGAGATGGATAGCCTGGCAGCATAAATTGGATGGTCAAAAACCAGGCTGGGGTCACTCATCGGAAGGGGGTTATGCTCGCCGGCATATCCAGGGGTGTCCATCACCATCACCATAACCAGAAGCTCTTGACACACCCCCTTGTAAGAGCTCCACACCACGCTGCATGCTCAAGGTAAACTTTGCTTGTTATTGTCTCTGTGTATTGCATAGCTGTTGTACCCACCTCCGAACCGCATAGTTATTTAATCTGTAATATTCCATACTTCTTTATAGTTAAATGCTTGTAAACTCTGCCTAGCGTGCTTATAGCCATTAAAATGTATATTTAATTGAGCTGTCTTCTTGCCTTAAACCCGGAATTTGTGTGTCCAAAGGCGGTTTGCCTGGCTACCCTAATAATAAGAGGGTCGGACAAGGTTTTGGGGAACCCGGTGGGCGTGTGCGGCGGTCTCTGGTTAGTAGCGGGACCACGTGACGCCCGGTTTCCTGACAGGGACCAAAACCCAAAATCATGCATCATGAGATTTCCAGGGAGGTTTCACACAGGGGGCATCCCAAAT
This sequence comes from Gastrophryne carolinensis, assembly GCA_027917425.1. Lineage (NCBI taxonomy): Eukaryota > Metazoa > Chordata > Amphibia > Anura > Microhylidae > Gastrophryne > Gastrophryne carolinensis. Next base: position 456,779 of record JAQIHN010000046.1, on the reverse strand, counting down.
AGGACACAGCATTGGGGGAGGTCAGTGAAAGTGGGATTCGCTGCAGTGCATGCGCATGGGGCGCCAGCAATCCAAACACCCCCCACCCACTGGCCACACCCCCCACCCACTGGCCACACCCCCCGCGCCAGACCTTCCCCGAAGACTGAGGTGAGCAGGACCGCACATGCGCCGTGGGATCAGTGAGGGCATCCCTAGAGACATATATATCTGCAGGCCTGTGTTCGCTCATCTGGCCAAGGGCATCCCGATTGTAATGGGAAACCCAATGCAGAGGTGTGGGAGGAGCCACAGGCCCCTCCCACATCCTCCCCTTTGCCTTGTGCTGGGCGGACAGATGGGCCTCATTCGGGGATGCCCCCCCACTGCGTATACTCACCTTTCCCTCATTCCCACGGCGCATGTGCGGGCCAATCAGTGGGCGGATCCCTGGCCCCGCCTCTATCCACGGGTGTGTCTGTGTCGACCAATCAGAAAGGAGTAAATGCATCGCCATGGCAACAAAGCCACCGCCCCAATGCAGACAGGTGCGAGGACCAGAAACAGCCCCCACACTGCACGCCTGTGACTGCGGCCTCTGTATTTGCGTTGCATTCCCCGTTCAGCTTTATCGACAAGAAAAAAATAAGACAAATAGCGCTGCGCATTGTGTTGTACAGCGCTACGGAAGAGGTTGGTGCTTTATAAATGAGAATACTGCGAGGTACCGGGGTTGCCATGGCGCCGGGTGAGCGCACGCTCCTATTGTCCGGCATTAGGCAATGGTGATCAGGCGTTTCCGCGTCCTATGCCCCGCCTTCCCGTCTATTGAATCTCATTAAAGTGGATCAAAACCCAGTGTATTGGTTCCTGATCAGGGCCCCGCTGTGCGACACCCCCCAGATGGCCTCTCGTCCAATCAGCATCCCCCACTTCCCTCTAACAGGGAGCGGCCATTCACGAATGCCTGACGCAGGCACGCGCCCTGCTAGAGGGAGAGCGGGGACCTGGTAAGTGTATGGGGCCAACGGGGGGGGGGGGTATCCCGATTCTGCATGCCCCGGGGGAGTCTAAAGGATTGGGGGCGGAGTCACAGGTGGTTGCTATGGAGCAGGTCACATGATGGGAGGGGGAAAGGTGTCCCGGAGGAGATCGGGGACATAGTTATATAACGCCATCCTCTTTCGTAGCGCTGTACAGAGGCACAGAGAACAATGTGACTGGATTGGGGGCGGAGTCACATGATTGTCAGGAGGGAGGGTCCCGGAGGCGGGGTTCCCCTCGCTGTGTAAAAGCTTTACCTGTTCCCAGTCCATTGGTGCATGTGTGGCCTCTCGTCCAATCAGAGCCCTTTCCTGTGACAATGTCATTTGAAGTGAAGCAAAACCCAGCGCGATTCCCAGGCTGATCGGGTATCCAGAATCGGGACGCCCCCAGGTCACCCCATACACTTACCTTAGAGCCCCGGCCTTAGACAATGTGAAGTCACTGATTGGACGAGACCAGGAAAAGGGGAGTTTCTCCCCGATCAGGACCAAAACCCAGGATAGTCTAAACTCCGGAACACCTTTCCCCCTCTCCATCCGACACTCCCCATCCCTCACCTCTCCAATCACGTGACCCCTCTTGCATAACCGTTATAGACTTCACAGCGACCCCGCCCCCTTTTCAATCTCCGCCCCCTTTTGTCGGTAAGCTCAGTCTCTGTACTGCATGTTCTTCCCTGTCTGTAATGATTCCCTGTACATCGCTACGGAGGAAGACGCCGCTTTCTAAACACATAACAATAATAGGTAGCGGCGCCGGTTGCCCCGGGATACAGGCGGGTTCTCACCTGTCTTCCAGCAGGTGGGCGGAGCCAGTAAGGGGGTCGGTTGCCCCGGGATACAGGCGGGTGGGCGGAGCCAGTGAGGGGGTCGGTTGCCCCGGGCGGTTCTCACCTGTAGCCTCTGGCGGGTGGGCGGAGCCAGTGAGGGGGGTCGGTTGCCCTGGAGATACAGCGGGTGGGCGGAGCTCGGTCGGGTTGGTGCTTTGTCCAGGTGCAGGTGACAATTCCGGCCGGTGTTATGCTCGGCGCCCAGACCCGTCCTCCACGTGCTTCCCTATACCACGTGACCGCCACGCGAGTCTCTGATTGGCCGTAGAGCCGGGGCGTTGGGTGGAGCCAGATGGCGGCGCGCCAGGCTGGCCCCGCCCTTCCCGCAGGGGGTTTTCTGGGTGGAGCAAGATGGCGGCGCGCCAGGCTGGCCCCGCCCCACCCGCAGGGTTCTTTTCTGGGTGGAGCAAGATGTCCGGCCCGAGACAATGGCGCTCCAGCATTTCCGGCCGTGAGGCGCCCGGACCCCGATAATACCTCTCATCTGATTGGTTGCCGCTGCTCACCTCACCCGCCGCGACCTGCGATTCCAAGGTGTGTGTGTGTGACGTCACTGCTCTGTCTCCCACAATGCATTGCTTGGGGCTCTCATTCATTTGCTGGGCACAGGGGGATTGGGATGCCCCGCTGTGTGAGACCAGTAAGGCTTACCTCTTCCCGGTCCTACAGCACATGTGCGGGCTCTCGTCCAATCAGAGGCGTTTGTCCTGCATATTAATAATCAGTAAATGGCGCTCCCCCAATTCACATAGGCCGCTGTTGGGTTTTGTTCCGCTTTAAAAGGTTGTTGGATCGCTTTCAAGCGAGAGCGCCATGTTAGGGCTTAATATAGGGGGCGGAGCTAAAGAGACCAAAGGACCCTCTGCTTAGGTAAAGGAAAAGAGGAGATTTCCTAGAACACAAAGTATTTGCACAGCACCCAATAAAAGGACAGGTAGCATTACCCATCAGTCCTTGCAGTGGGCGGAGCTATGCAAATCATCTCTTTATGTCTCTGTGCCATCCAAGGCCCTTAGAACCGCTCCGGGTCCAAGGATTAGTTTTACATTTTACACAGCCAACTAGTGGGCACGTGTTTGGAGCTTTAGGCTCTCATCAGCACCAGGCCGGATGTTTCTGGCTGTATGGGGGGGGGGTGGGACTTGGTGAGTACCAAAACGCAAGTCGCAAGCCAGTACGTGGAGTTACAAGCGGACCTGAACCCCGGGGTTATCACTCACCTGGGATGCTAGAGAAGTGCCGGGGATACCGCCAGAGGCCGGCACATGTGCTGTGGGACCAATTCCCGAGATGAGTGCAATGGTGGGGCATCCCAAATGGGGTTTCGCTCCTCCTCGCCCTCATCACCTCACATTGCAAAATGATAATCATCATCATAACTCTGCTGTGTGTGAAGGGAGAGGCGGAGCTAGAAGGAGAGGCGGAGCCAGAAGAAGTGATGGAGCATAATGAGGAAAAGGCTCTACACGAGAAATCTCTTCCCTTCGCCCCCAGATCTGGGATCAAGCCTCGCTCTCTAGCATCCTCCAGTCGTCATGGCGACAGATCAAGCCTCGCTCTCTAGCATCCTCCAGTCGTCATGGCGACAGATCAAGCCTCGCTCTCTAGCATCCTCCAGTCGTCATGGCGACAGATCAAGCCTCGCTCTCTAGCATCCTCCAGTCGTCATGGCGACAGATCAAGCCTCGCTCTCTAGCATCCTCCAGTCGTCATGGCGACAGATCAAGCCTCGCTCTCTAGCATCCTCCAGTCGTCATGGCAACAGATTCCCCCTAGGCTCCTCCCAGCGATTGCGTTACCTGTAACTGGAACCAAACCCAATGAGACGCCCAAAACTGGTGCCCTGCGCTTCTGCGTAATAGAGGTAGAGGCTTTGGTGTCTCTTGATTGGAGCGCTGTGAACCTGCGAGTGACGGAAACGCATGGACTTCCTCTACGGGTCCCAGAATTAAAGTAGACCAAAACCCACAGTGATCGTCCTGGGAATCTATAAGACGATCGATCCCCCCTCCCCGGGCATCCAAAATCGGGATGCCCTGCTGTGTCGCCTATACACTTATTTTCTGTTCGCCGCATGCACGCGCCGTGGCCGCATCCGCGCTATCCCTCTAGCAGGGCACGTGCCCACTCCAGGCATTTGAGAATAACTCGCCACAAGCCAGTGGAGCCCCAGAGCTGCCCCCTGCAATCCCCGCACACAAATCGCCGCACACAAATCGCCGCACACAAATCGCCGCACACAAATCGCCGCACACTTAAATCACTTGGATCATTTCATAGAAAGTTACACCAGCAATGCAAAAAAACACACATAAGACAGTATAAAATGAAAAAGCTTGGTGGGGAGGAATTCTGGGGCTAATGCAAATCTAGAACCACATAAGGTCAATTCGTTATCGTAATTAATGATTAATAAATTCTGATGCCTCTCGTATGGATGGCTGCGAGAGAAGTGCCAGTGCAACTAGTAACAGGCACCCTGGCGAAGTGGTGAGAGAAGCACGCAACGCGTCGGTGAGGAAGGGGGCAGACATTGCAGACTGTATGAATGGAAGCTCACTGGCATTGCACTGCATTCAGACACCAGGCTAATGGTCTATCATAATACTTTGCACTTTAATTTAAAATGCTCCTTTATAATAGCTGCAATAACGATCTATTATAACACAAGACACCTATTATCTGTATCAATTCTTATAAAAGCTAAGCAGTTATCTGCGTATAGGTAGACCTCAGGGCGCGACCTCGCCAAATGACATGATATTAACTACATGACTGAAAACAAAGAGATAAAAGGGAGGGAGATAACGATTGTATTTCTCTCCTCTCTAATGAATAAATATATATAAATATCATCTCCATATTAAAAACTATTGGAGCATTTTAGCGATTGCATTTGATTTACTTAAAGTGGACCAACACCTGGGATTTTCACTATCCCCCCGCTGTGTGAAACCCCCAGAACACCCCAAAAAACCTCACCTCACCCCGCTCCTACGCAAGCGCTCGTCCAATCAGAGCCGCTGTGGTATGGACGGACAAACGACAGACAACCACCGCGCTGGAGACGGCGTCTCTGTTAGAAGGAAGCGCGTCTGCGCCCGCCATTCACAAGAGGGAAGCGCAAGAGGCGGTCCGCACATGCGCCGTTGGAACGGGGAAGAAGGTAAGGTTTGTGGGGGGTTTCACACAGCGGGGCATCCCGATTTCGGATGCCCCGCGGGGAGGGAGCTGATCGGCCCGGGAATCTTATAGGTGATCAGCCACTTGAATTCATACAATGTAATACAAGGGGCGTTTTCACGTTTCATGGATGAGATTAACACATTGAGATGATCAGAATAATAAGAACAAATGTAACTTGAAGGTGGAGGTGGACGAGTTTCGCCCCTCGGGGCTTCTTCTGCGCCAATATTCACCTTCTTGCCGATTCACATCCCCATGTGACATTCAATTATTCATGTGATAAATGAATTAGCCTACATAGTACATACAGCGAAAAGACAATAAAAACAGGAAAACACAATAATCCAGTATAATCCTCCTCCTTATATTGGTGTTCAGTGATGTCATAATGCAGATGCTCACAATGGAAGCGTGCGGACAGTTTGCACCGGATACAAGATGATCATCAGCCTGGAGAAGGGAAACGCGCCATCAGTTCTTATCATCTTTATCCCTAGCTGCACTGGCACTTCTCTCGCAGCCATCCATACAAGAGGCATCAGAATTTATTAATCATTAATTGCGATAACGAATTATGTGGATTTAGATTTGCATTAGCCCCAGAATTCCTCCCCGCCAAGCTTTTTCATTTGTCTTATGTGTGTTTTTGCATTGCTGGTGGAACTTTCTATAAAATGATCCAAGTGATTTAAGTGTGCGGGGATTTGTGTGCGGCGATTTGTGTGCGGCGATTTGTGTGCGGGGATTTGTGTGCGGCGATTTGTGTGCGGCGATTTGTGTGCGGGGATTTGTGTGCGGCGATTTGTGTGCGGCGATTTGTGTGCGGCGATTTGTGTGCGGGGATTTGTGTGCGGCGATTTGTGTGCGGCGATTTGTGTGCGGCGATTTGTGTGCGGCGATTTGTGTGCGGGGATTTGTGTGCGGCGATTTGTGTGCGGGGATTTGTGTGCGGGGATTTGTGTGCGGCGATTGCAGGGGGCAGCTCTGGGGCTCCACTGGCTTGTGGTGAGTTATTGTAGGGTCCCCCCCCCCATGGCTTGCACCTATTATTTATTAGTTTTGAGGGTCCCCCCCCCCCATGGCTTGCACCTATTATTTATTAGTTTTGAGGGTCCCCCCCCCCCATGGCTTGCACCTATTATTTATTAGTTTTGAGGGTCCCCCCCCCCATGGCTTGCACCTATTATTAGTTTTGAGGGTCCCCCCCATGGCTTGCACCTATTATTAGTTTTGAGGGTCCCCCCCCCATGGCTTGCACCTATTATTAGTTTTGAGGGTCCCCCCCCCATGGCTTGCACCTATTATTAGTTTTGAGGATCCCCCCCCATGGCTTGCACCTATTATTAGTTTTGAGGGTCCCCCCCCCATGGCTTGCACCTATTATTAGTTTTGAGGGTTCCCCCCCCCCATGGCTTGCACCTATTATTAGTTTTGAGGGTTCCCCCCCCCCCCATGGCTTGCACCTATTATTAGTTTTGAGGGCCCCCCCCCCCATGGCTTGCACCTATTATTAGTTTTGAGGGTCCCCCCCCCATGGCTTGCACCTATTATTAGTTTTGAGGGTCCCCCCCGAGTGGCTTGCACCTATTATTAGTTTTGAGGGTCCCCCCCCCATGGCTTGCACCTATTATTAGTTTTGAGGGTCCCCCCCGAGTGGCTTGCACCTATTATTAGTTTTGAGGGTTCCCCCCCCCCATGGCTTGCACCTATTATTAGTTTTGAGGGTTCCCCCCCCCCCATGGCTTGCACCTATTATTAGTTTTGAGGGTTCCCCCCCCCCATGGCTTGCACCTATTATTAGTTTTGAGGGTTCCCCCCCCCCCATGGCTTGCACCTATTATTAGTTTTGAGGGTCCCCCCCCATGGCTTGCACCTATTATTAGTTTTGAGGGTTCCCCCCCCCATGGCTTGCACCTATTATTAGTTTTGAGGGTCCCCCCCCATGGCTTGCACCTATTATTAGTTTTGAGGGTCCCCCCCCCATGGCTTGCACCTATTATTAGTTTTGAGGATCCCCCCCCATGGCTTGCACCTATTATTAGTTTTGAGGGTCCCCCCCCCCCATGGCTTGCACCTATTATTAGTTTTGAGGGTCCCCCCCCATGGCTTGCACCTATTATTAGTTTTGAGGGTCCCCCCCCCATGGCTTGCACCTATTATTAGTTTTGAGGGTCCCCCCCCCATGGCTTGCACCTATTATTAGTTTTGAGGATCCCCCCCCATGGCTTGCACCTATTATTAGTTTTGAGGGTCCCCCCCCCATGGCTTGCACCTATTATTAGTTTTGAGGGTTCCCCCCCCCCATGGCTTGCACCTATTATTAGTTTTGAGGGTTCCCCCCCCCCATGGCTTGCACCTATTATTAGTTTTGAGGGTTCCCCCCCCCCCATGGCTTGCACCTATTATTAGTTTTGAGGGCCCCCCCCCATGGCTTGCACCTATTATTAGTTTTGAGGGTCCCCCCCGAGTGGCTTGCACCTATTATTAGTTTTGAGGGTCCCCCCCCATGGCTTGCACCTATTATTAGTTTTGAGGGTTCCCCCCCCCATGGCTTGCACCTATTATTAGTTTTGAGGGTTCCCCCCCCCATGGCTTGCACCTATTATTAGTTTTGAGGGTTCCCCCCCCCATGGCTTGCACCTATTATTAGTTTTGAGGGTTCCCCCCCCCATGGCTTGCACCTATTATTAGTTTTGAGGGTTCCCCCCCCCATGGCTTGCACCTATTATTAGTTTTGAGGGTCCCCCCCGAGTGGCTTGCACCTATTATTAGTTTTGAGGGTCCCCCCCGAGTGGCTTGCACCTATTATTAGTTTTGAGGGTCCCCCCCCATGGCTTGCACCTATTATTAGTTTTGAGGGTCCCCCCCCCCATGGCTTGCACCTATTATTAGTTTTGAGGGTCCCCCCCCCCATGGCTTGCACCTATTATTAGTTTTGAGGGTCCCCCCCCATGGCTTGCACCTATTATTAGTTTTGAGGGTTCCCCCCCCCCATGGCTTGCACCTATTATTAGTTTTGAGGGTCCCCCCCCCCATGGCTTGCACCTATTATTAGTTTTGAGGGTCCCCCCCCCATGGCTTGCACCTATTATTAGTTTTGAGGGTTCCCCCCCCCATGGCTTGCACCTATTATTAGTTTTGAGGGTCCCCCCCCCCATGGCTTGCACCTATTATTAGTTTTGAGGATCCCCCCCCATGGCTTGCACCTATTATTAGTTTTGAGGGTCCCCCCCGAGTGGCTTGCACCTATTATTAGTTTTGAGGGTTCCCCCCCCCCATGGCTTGCACCTATTATTAGTTTTGAGGGTCCCCCCCGAGTGGCTTGCACCTATTATTAGTTTTGAGGGTTCCCCCCCCCATGGCTTGCACCTATTATTAGTTTTGAGGGTTCCCCCCCCCCATGGCTTGCACCTATTATTAGTTTTGAGGGTTCCCCCCCCCCCCATGGCTTGCACCTATTATTAGTTTTGAGGGTCCCCCCCCATGGCTTGCACCTATTATTAGTTTTGAGGGTCCCCCCCCCCATGGCTTGCACCTATTATTAGTTTTGAGGGTTCCCCCCCCCATGGCTTGCACCTATTATTAGTTTTGAGGGTTCCCCCCCCCATGGCTTGCACCTATTATTAGTTTTGAGGGTTCCCCCCCCCCCATGGCTTGCACCTATTATTAGTTTTGAGGGTTCCCCCCCCCCCATGGCTTGCACCTATTATTAGTTTTGAGGGTCCCCCCCGAGTGGCTTGCACCTATTATTAGTTTTGAGGGTTCCCCCCCCCATGGCTTGCACCTATTATTAGTTTTGAGGGTTCCCCCCCCCATGGCTTGCACCTATTATTAGTTTTGAGGGTTCCCCCCCCCCCCCATGGCTTGCACCTATTATTAGTTTTGAGGGTTCCCCCCCCCATGGCTTGCACCTATTATTAGTTTTGAGGGTCCCCCCCCCCCATGGCTTGCACCTATTATTAGTTTTGAGGGTCCCCCCCCATGGCTTGCACCTATTATTAGTTTTGAGGGTTCCCCCCCCCCCCATGGCTTGCACCTATTATTAGTTTTGAGGGTCCCCCCCCCCATGGCTTGCACCTATTATTAGTTTTGAGGGTCCCCCCCCCCATGGCTTGCACCTATTATTAGTTTTGAGGGTCCCCCCCCCCCATGGCTTGCACCTATTATTAGTTTTGAGGGTTCCCCCCCCCATGGCTTGCACCTATTATTAGTTTTGAGGGTCCCCCCCCCCATGGCTTGCACCTATTATTAGTTTTGAGGATCCCCCCCCATGGCTTGCACCTATTATTAGTTTTGAGGGTCCCCCCCGAGTGGCTTGCACCTATTATTAGTTTTGAGGGTTCCCCCCCCATGGCTTGCACCTATTATTAGTTTTGAGGGTCCCCCCCGAGTGGCTTGCACCTATTATTAGTTTTGAGGGTTCCCCCCCCATGGCTTGCACCTATTATTAGTTTTGAGGGTCCCCCCCGAGTGGCTTGCACCTATTATTAGTTTTGAGGGTCCCCCCCGAGTGGCTTGCACCTATTATTAGTTTTGAGGGTTCCCCCCCCATGGCTTGCACCTATTATTAGTTTTGAGGGTCCCCCCCGAGTGGCTTGCACCTATTATTAGTTTTGAGGGTCCCCCCCCCCCATGGCTTGCACCTATTATTAGTTTTGAGGGTCCCCCCCCCATGGCTTGCACCTATTATTAGTTTTGAGCGTTCCCCCCCCCCATGGCTTGCACCTATTATTAGTTTTGAGGGTCCCCCCCCCCCCCATGGATTGCACCTATTATTAGTTTTGAGGCATTTGGGAATGGCGGTGCGGGCACGCTCCCTGTTAGAGGGCGGCAGGGGAAGCGCCCTTACACCTTACACAATCCGAGCGCAATGACTGAGGAGCGGCCGCACATGCGCCTTAGGACCGAGAAGAGTTTGTTTTGGCGCCCTGGGGGTTTCACACAGCGGGGTCACGGATCAAAACCCAGGATAGGCAAAATCCTGGGTTTGGGTCCACTTTAAGGTTCCCGGGAATCGTATTTCTGGAGGTGGAGAGAAGCTCTGGGGACGGGAGGATAGAGATTTCTAGAGGGGGGAGAGTGTAGAGCCTTTTCCTCATTCTGCTCCATCACTTCTTTTGGCCCCGCCTCTCCTTATAGCTCCACCTCTCCTTATAGCTCCACCTCTCCCTTATCACCTCAAACACACCAGAACTGTTTTGCTAGGAGAGGCGGAGCTAAAACTGATGGAGCAGAATTAGGAAAAGGCACTACACTCCCCCCCCCCCCCCCCCTCTAGAAATCTCTATCCTCCCGTCCCCAGAGGGCAACGCCCCAGAACCTTCCTTCTGGGACCTGTAGAGGAAGTCCCTGCTTCCCATTATTCGCAACGACCCAATCAAGAGACACCAAGGCCACAAGCTCCTCCTCCACATATTATACAGGAGCACAGAGACCGTTTTGGGTGTCTCATTGGGTTTGGTTACAATTACCGGTGAAGCAATCAGTGGGAGGAGCCATGACCACTAGGAGGAATCATGACCACTGGGTGGCGCTAAGTGAGTGAGGCCTGGTCCTAGAGAGAAGGGACTTCCTTTACTGGTCTAGGGACGACAAGCTCTGGGGATGAGAGGAAAAGATTTCTAGTGGGGGGAGAGTATAGAGCCTTTTCCTCATTCTGCTCCATCAGCTTTAGCTCCGCCTCTCCCAGCAGAACAGTTCTGGGGTATTTGAGGTGGTGAAGGAGAGGCGGGGCTATAAGGAGAGGCGGAGCCAAGAGAAGCAATGGCGCAAAATAATGAAAAGGCTCTACACTACCCCCCCCCCCCCCCACTAGAAATCTCTTCCCTTCGCCCCCAGAGCTTCTCTTTAGGACCAGGCCTCACTCTCAGCTGGTGGGAGTTAGCGCCAACCAGTGGTCATGGCTCCTTCTAGTGGTCATGGCTCCTCCTAGTGGTCATGGCTCCTCCCAGTGGTCATGGCTCCTCCCAGTGGCCATGGCTCCTCCCAGTTATTGCTTCACTGGTAATTGTAACCCAACCCAATGAGATGCCCAAAACTGTCTCTCTGTGCTCCCGTATAATATGAGGAGGAGGAGCTTGTGGCCTTGGTGTCTCTTGATTGGGTCGTTAAGAATAACAGGAAACAGGGACTTCCTCTACAGGTCCATGGACAACAAGCTCTGGGGATGGGAGGAAGAGATTCTAGTGGGGGGAGAGTGTAGAGCCTTTTCCTCATTCTGCTCCATCAGTTTTAGCTTCGCCTCTCCCAGCAGAACCATTCTGGTGTGTGTGAGGTGATGAGGGAGAGGCGGAGCTATACGGAGAGGTGGAGCTATAAGGAGAGGTGGAGCCAAAAGAAGCGATGAAGCAAAATGATGAAAAGGCTCTACACTCTCCCCCCACTAGAAATCTCTACCCTTTGCCCCAGAGCTTTGTGTATGAGGTTATGAGGAAGAGGCGGAGCTATAAGGAGAAGGCGGGGCTATAAGGAGAAGGCACTTCACTCTCCCCCCCACGAGAAATCTCTTCCCCTCGCCCCTAGAGCTTTGTGTATGAGGTTATGAGGAAGAGGCGGAGCTCTAAGGAGAAGGCGGGGCTATAAGGAGAAGGCACTACACTCTCCCCCACGAGAAATCTCTTCCCTTCGCCCCCAGAGCTTAGTGTATGAGGTTCTAAGGAAGAGGCAGAGCTATAGGAAGAGGCGGGGCTATAAGGAGAAGGCGGAGCTATAAGGAGAGGGCACTACACTCTCCCCCCATGAGAAATCTCTACCCTTTGCCCCAGAGCTTCTCTCTAGGACCAAGCCTCGCTCTCGGCTGGTGGGAGTTAGCTCCACCCAGTGGTCTTGGCTCCTCCCAGTGATTGTCAGCAGCCTTCAGTCGTCACCGCGACAGACTCCTCCCAGTGATTGCATCACGTGACTCGCTTTTTTTTACAGATGCCGTCCTCGCGCGGGAAGCGGTCGGCTCAGCGAGGCCGATCCGGCAAGCGATCCAAGCAGAGGCTCCGCCCCCAGCAGCGCCCGCCCTCCTATTACATCGAACACACTGACAAGGACATGGTGCTGCTGATCCCGAGCCACCCGGAGCTGGACGAAACCGTCGTGGTGCGGAAACGCGTCCGCCTGGCGCCCGAGGAGCCCGCTTCCGCCATCACCGCCGACCTCGGGTGGGGGAGCGTCGTCCCCACGGAGATCCTGCACCGCGTCTTCCGGCTGCTGGCGGATTGCGAGGGGGCGGTGCCCACTATGTGCAGGTGAGCCTGGCGCGGTGTGGGCGGGGCTATAGTCTTCTTACGGTCTGGTGACTGGCGCTCCTTTTCCCATAGGCTCTCTCGGGTTTGCCGCCTGTGGCGCCAAGTGGCTGCCTCCCCGGACCTGTGGCGCCGCGTGACACTGAGCCGCTGCTGGAACGTTCCGGGTGCCAAAGATCCGCCGAACCTCCAGAGGAAGGTGACGCAGACAATGGAGCAGCTCATCCAGCACAGGTAAGTGCCGTAACCAGCCAATCAGATAGCGAGCGGCCAGTGACATCACATCCCACACTGCTGTAACCCCACAACTCTCTCCCAGAATGCCTCAGCTCTCCGACTTCTCCCTCCATCACTGGAAGAGCCTCGTCCCCGCCGTGCTGCAGGTAAGTGCCACCCCACCTGCCTCATGCCCCTCCCCCTTATCCTGCCCCATGTCTCCTCCCCCTTATCCTGCCCCATGTTTCCTCCCCCTTATCCTGCCTCATGTCTCCTCCCCCTTATCCTGCCTCATGTCTCCTCCCCCTTATCCTGCCTCATGTCTCCTCCCCCTTATCCTGCCCCATGTCTCCTCCCCCTTATCCTGCCTGCCCCATGTCTCCTCCCCCTTATCCTGCCTGCCCCATGTCTCCTCCCCCTTATCCTGCCTCATGTCTCCTCCCCCTTATCCTGCCTGCCTCATGTCTCCTCCCCCTTATCCTGCCTGCCTCATGTCTCCTCCCCCTTATCCTGCCTGCCCCATGTCTCCTCCCCCTTATCCTGCCTGCCCCATGTCTCCTCCCCCTTATCCTGCCTCATGTCTCCTCCCCCTTATCCTGCCTGCCTCATGTCTCCTCCCCCTTATCCTGCCTGCCCCATGTCTCCTCCCCCTTATCCTGCCTGCCCCATGTCTCCTCCCCCTTATCCTGCCTGCCCCATGTCTCCTCCCCCTTATCCTGCCTGTGAGGATATATAAAATATATGGCCAGATAAAAATATGACCAAAACTATGGTTGTCAAAACACACCTTGTCAATTAGAGGCATGCCAGTACATGTGTCTAGAGGAGCCAACAGGAAGCCATTTACATATGACAGGACAGAAGAACAAGCCACTTTATAACCCTGTGCTGACCTCAGGCCTCCTGGAGTCAGGTGACACCTCCCTATGTGGTAAGTGACATCTACTTACTACAAAGCAGTGAATGAGACATTTGCTGCACACCTCTCTTCAAAATAAAATTAAAGCATAACTTTTACATTGGAACTCCCCTGACACACGATTGGCTGCATCCAGCATGCTGCCCGCTCAATAACAAAATGAGAGAGATGGGCACAGAGGACATGCCAGGGGATTGTTTCTAATAAGTGGCTGTTATCATTACTTTCCGTGTACCCCTCACAGCAGGACATTATATGAGAGAGATGGGCACAGATGACATGACATGCCAGGGGATTGTTTCTAATAAGTAGCTGTTATCATTACTTTCCGTGTGCCCCTCACAGCAGGACATTATATGAGAGAGATGGGCACAGATGACATGCCAGGCCAGGGGATTGCTTCTAATAAATAGGCTGTTATCATTACTTTCCATGTACCCCTCACAGCAGGACATTATATGAGAGAGATGGGCACAGATGACATGACATGCCAGGGGATTGCTTCTAATAAGTAGGCTGTTATCATTACTTTCCGTGTACCCCTCACAGCAGGACATTATATGAGAGAGATGGGCACAGATGACATGACATGCCAGGGGATTGCTTCTAATAAGTAGGCTGTTATCATTACTTTCCGTGTACCCCTCACAGCAGGACATTATATGAGAGAGATGGGCACAGATGACATGCCAGGCCAGGGGATTGCTTCTAATAAGTAGGCTGTTATCATCACTTTCCGTGTACCCCTCACAGCAGGACATTATATGAGAGAGATGGGCACAGATGACATGCCAGGCCAGGGGATTGCTTCTAATAAGTAGGCTGTTATCATTACTTTCCGTGTACCCCTCACAGCAGGACATTATATGAGAGAGATGGGCACAGATGACATGACATGCCAGGGGATTGCTTCTAATAAGTAGGCTGTTATCATTACTTTCCGTGTACCCCTCACAGCAGGACATTATATGAGAGAGATGGGCACAGATGACATGACATGCCAGGGGATTGCTTCTAATAAGTAGGCTGTTATCATTACTTTCCATGTACCCCTCACAGCAGGACATTATATGAGAGAGATGGGCACAGAGGCCATGACATGCCAGGGGATTGCTTCTAATAAGTAGGCTGTTATCATCACTTTCCGTGTACCCCTCACAGCAGGACATTATATGAGAGAGATGGGCACAGATGACATGCCAGGGGATTGCTTCTAATAAGTAGGCTGTTATCATTACTTTCCATGTACCCCTCACAGCAGGACATTATATGAGAGAGATGGGCACAGATGACATGCCAGGCCAGGGGATTGCTTCTAATAAGTAGGCTGTTATCATTACTTTCCGTGTACCCCTCACAGCAGGACATTATATGAGAGAGATGGGCACAGATGACATGACATGCCAGGGGATTGCTTCTAATAAGTAGGCTGTTATCATTACTTTCCGTGTACCCCTCACAGCAGGACATTATATGAGAGAGATGGGCACAGATGACATGACATGCCAGGGGATTGCTTATAATAAGTAGGCTGTTATCATTACTTTCCGTGTACCCCTCACAGCAGGACATTATATGAGAGAGATGGGCACAGATGACATGACATGCCAGGGGATTGCTTCTAATAAGTAGGCTGTTATCATTTCCGTGTACCCCTCACAGCAGGACATTATATGAGAGAGATGGGCACAGATGACATGCCAGGCCAGGGGATTGCTTCTAATAAGTAGGCTGTTATCATCACTTTCCGTGTACCCCTCACAGCAGGACATTATATGAGAGAGATGGGCACAGATGACATGCCAGGCCAGGGGATTGCTTCTAATAAGTAGGCTGTTATCATTACTTTCCGTGTACCCCTCACAGCAGGACATTATATGAGAGAGATGGGCACAGATGACATGACAGGCCAGGGGATTGCTTCTAATAAGTAGGCTGTTATCATTACTTTCCGTGTACCCCTCACAGCAGGACATTATATGAGAGAGATGGGCACAGATGACATGCCAGGCCAGGGGATTGCTTCTAATAAGTAGGCTGTTATCATTACTTTCCGTGTACCCCTCACAGCAGGACATTATATGAGAGAGATGGGCACAGATGACATGACAGGGGATTGCTTCTAATAAGTAGGCTGTTATCATTACTTTCCGTGTACCCCTCACAGCAGGACATTATATGAGAGAGATGGGCACAGATGACATGCCAGGGGATTGCTTCTAATAAGTAGGCTGTTATCATTACTTTCCGTGTACCCCTCACAGCAGGACATTATATGAGAGAGATGGGCACAGAGGACATGACAGGGGATTGCTTCTAATAAGTAGGCTGTTATCATCACTTTCCGTGTACCCCTCACAGCAGGACATTATATGAGAGAGATGGGCACAGATGACATGACATGCCAGGGGATTGCTTCTAATAAGTAGGCTGTTATCATTACTTTCTTCACAAGAGGTAAAGGATTTCTGTTTATTTCTCCCTTTTATTTTATAAGCATCTTGCCGTATATTGTATGTCTATTATTTTTATTGAACATCTTTGTTTTACATGCACTGCCCCTTATGGGTGAATTAAATCCTAAAGATTTTTAAAGTGGTCTTCTGTGTGCTAACCCACAAAACTTCAGGAGAGACATTGTATGTGTGCTAAATCCTGTGCCCTGTGTGCTTACCTGCTATCACTGCTAGTGCCGGTCTGGGGGGGGGTGAGATCACTTTACAATCGGTAAATCGGGGTGTGACTGTATAGCTGTATAAGTCGGGGCCAGGACCTTATGGTGTGATTGCGTATATTAATTGCATTAGGGGAGATCTTGTGTGTATGTGGTGTCTGGTTATTAGGGCCAGGTCCCAAAGACCGTGTGTGTGTGTGGGTAAACTATTGCAGTACGATCGAAATCCGGTCTGGATCAAGGCATAAAACCTCCTTCATTCATGACACTGCCTGTCTCATGTCTCCTGCCCCCTATCCCCTCCCCCTTATCCCGCCTTCTCGGTGTCTCCTCCCCCTTATCCCGCCTTCTCTGTGTCTCCTCCCCCTTATCCCGCCTTCTCGGTGTCTCCTCCCCCTTATCCCGCCTTCTCGGTGTCTCCTCCCCCTTATCCCGCCTTCTCTGTGTCTCCTCCCCCTTATCCCGCCTTCTCGGTGTCTCCTCCCCCTTATCCCGCCTTCTCGGTGTCTCCTCCCCCTTTTCCGGGCTCATCCTGTGCTGTTGTAGGAACTGTCCTCGTCCTGTCCGCTACTCTGGTCCCCGGCTGTGTCTCCTCCCCCTTATCTTTCCTGCCTCCTCCCCCTCATCCCGTGTCTCCTCCCCCTCATCCCGTGTCTCCTCCCCCTCGGGCTCATCCTGTGCTATTGCAGGGACTGTCGGCGTCCTGTCCGCTGCTCCGGTCCCTGACGGTGTCGCATTGCAGCGCGGTGACGGCGGAGGATCTTCTCACCATTGGACGCGGCTGCCCCCTGCTGGAGAGCCTCAACCTGCAGAACTCCAAGGTAGGCGCCATATTCTTCTCTGCCAGGTGGGGGCAGCACCGGCGAGGGATATGACATCACAACATGATATCACAACATGGCTCCACCTCCTCTGTCTCTGCAGGTCCAGACCTCGGCGCTGCCGCGATTCCTGGAGCAGAGCGGGGCCCGACTCCGACGCCTCTTCCTGTCCTGCAGCGCCCAGATCAACACCATCGTGGCCATCATAGCGGTTTGTCACTAGCCCCGCCCCTTGCCCCGCCCACTATTTCTATATATGTGTCCTAAAGTCTTTTACTCCTGCCTCTACTTCGTCTCTACATCCCGCCCCTTTTCCCCTCGTCATCATGCCCCTCCTCTTCCTCTTCATCCTGGCCCCTCCTCCCCATTCTGTCCATCCTGGCCCCTCCTCCCCATTCTGTCCATCCTGACCCCTCCTCTTCATCCTGGCCCCCCCTCCCCATTCTGTCCATCCTGGCCCCTCCTCCCCATTCTGTCCATCCTGGCCCCCCCTCCCTAGTCTGTCCATCCTGGCCCCCCCTCCCCATTCTGTCCATCCTGGCCCCTCCTCCCCATTTCGTCCATCCTGGCCCCTCCTCCCCATTTTGCCATCCTGGCCCCTCCTCCCCATTCTGTCCATCCTGGCCCCTCCTCTTCATCCTGGCCCCTCCTCCCCATTCTTTCCACCCTGGCCCCTCCTCCCCATTCTGTCCATCCTGGCCCCTCCTCTTCATCCTGGCCCTTCCTCTTCATCCTGGCCCCTCCTCCCTATTCTGTCCATCCTGGCCCCTCCTCCCCATTCTGTCCATCCTGGCCCCTCCTCCTCATTCTGTCCATCCTGGCCCCTCCTCTTCATCCTGGCCCTTCCTCTTCATCCTGGCCCCTCCTCCCCATTCTGTCCATCCTGGCCCCTCCTCCTCATTCTGTCCATCCTGGCCCCTCCTCTTCATCCTGGCCCTTCCTCTTCATCCTGGCCCCTCCTCCCCATTCTGTCCATCCTGGCCCCTCCTCCCCATTCTGTCCATCCTGGCCCCACCTCTTCATCCTGGCCCCTCCTCCTCATCCTGGCCCCTCCTCCTCATTCTGTCCATCCTGGCCCCTCCTCTTCATCCTGGCCCCCCTCCTCATTCTGTCCATCCTGGCCCCTCCTCCTCATTCTGTCCATCCTGGCCCCTCCTCTTCATCCTGGCCCCCCTCCCCATTCTGTCCATCCTAGCCCCTCCTCCCCATTCTGTCCATCCTAGCCCCTCCTCCCCATTCTGTCCACCCTGGCCCCTCCTCCCCATTCTGTCCATCCTGGCCCCTCCTCCCCATTCTGTCCATCCTGGCCCCACCTCTTCATCCTGGCCCCTCCTCTTCATCCTGGCCCCTCCTCCCCATTCTGTCCACCCTGGCCCCTCCTCTTCATCCTGGCCCCTCCTCCCCATTCTGTCCATTCTGGCCCCTCCTCCCCATTCTGTCCACCCTGGCCCCTCCTCCCCATTCTGTCCATCCTGGCCCCTCCTCTTCATCCTGGCCCCTCCTCTTCATCCTGGCCCCTCCTCTTCATTCTGGCCCCTCCTCCCTATTCTGCCCTCTCCTTCTTCTCTTCATCCTGGCCCCTCCTCCCCATCCTGGCCCCTCCTCCCCATTCTGTCCATTCTGGCCCCTCCTCCCTATTCTGCCCTCTCCTTCTTCTCTTCATCCTGGCCCCACCCCTTTCTCTTGATCCTTCTTGCTCCGCTCACCACCCTAATGCCCCCCCCCCCATCCTGTGTTTGCAGGGGGGCAGTTGCCCGGAGCTGAGGCATTTGGAGGTGAACCTCCCGTTGGAGTCGGTCACGGCCGACCTTCAGGTTCCCATCGAGGGGCTGCAGACTTCCTGCCCCAAGCTGGAGGTAAGTGTGAGGGGCGGAGCCTCTGTGTGCACTGTTCCTGACTCCGCCTACAGGTGGTGCTGCTGGGCTAGGTGGAGGTTTCTGAGCACTCCAGTGAATATAAAGGGGGCGCCATGCTGAGCTGTGATAGGGGGCGGGGACACAGCATACTGAGCAGTGATGGGGCAGGGACACTGAGCAGTGATGGGGGGCGGGGACACAGAGCAGTGATGGGGCGGGGACACTGAGCAGTGATGGGGGGCGGGGACACTGAGCAGTGATGGGGGCGGGGACACAGCATACTGAGCAGTGATGGGGCGGGGACACTGAGCAGTGATGGGGCGGGGACACTGAGCAGTGATGGGGGCGGGGACACTGAGGTGTGATAGGGGGCGGGGACACAGCATACTGAGCAGTGATGGGGCAGGGACACTGAGCAGTGATGGGGGGCGGGGACACAGAGCAGTGATGGGGCGGGGACACTGAGCAGTGATGGGGGGCGGGGACACTGAGCAGTGATGGGGGCGGGGACACAGCATACTGAGCAGTGATGGGGCGGGGACACTGAGCAGTGATGGGGCGGGGACACTGAGCAGTGATGGGGGCGGGGACACTGAGGTGTGATGGGGGCGGGGACACAGTGACCACTCCCCTTTCTTCTCTCTCCCCCAGGTGCTGAGGCTGCTGAACGTCCCGTGGCAGGCGCGCCCGGCCCCTCGGTCCAGCGAGGGTTGGGCGGGATTCCCGGAGCTGCAGGAGCTTTGTCTGGCCACTTCCCGTTACTCGGCGGTGAGCGATGGCGTCCTCCAGAGGTTGCTGCGCGGCGCTGAAAAGCTGCGAGTGCTGGACCTGCGCGGCTGCTACAGGGTCTCCCCGCAGGGGCTGTGTCAGCTCCCCTGTGCAGGTCAGTGCCCACCCGGGTCCTAATGCTGCCACGTCATCCCTGTTTCTGCCCCATGGGGCACAGATGGCACTGTGATTACCCCACTGAAGGCGTGCAAACTGAAGGGGGGAGGGGCCATGAGGCAGGAAAAGGAGGAGGGGCCATGAGGCAGGAAAAGGAGGAGGGGCCATGAGGCAGGAAAAGGAGGAGGGGCCATGAGGCAGGAAAAGGAGGAGGGGCCATGAGGCAGGAAAAGGAGGAGGAGACATGAGGCAGGAAAAGGGGGAGGAGACATGGGGCAGGCAGTATAAAGGGGGAGGAGACGTGAGGCATGATAAGGGGGAGGGGCATGAGGCAGGCAGGATAAGGGGGGAGGAGACATGGGGCAGGCAGGATAAGGGGGAGGAGACATGAGGCAGGATAAGGGGGAGGAGCATGAGGCAGGCAGTATAAGGGGGAGGAGACATGGGGCAGGCAGTATAAGGGGGAGGAGACATGGGGCAGGCAGTATAAGGGGGAGGAGACATGGGGCAGGCAGGATAAGGGGGAGGAGACATGGGGCAGGCAGGATAAGGGGGAGGAGACACGAGGCAGGCAGGATAAGGGGGAGGAGACATGGGGCAGGCAGGATAAGGGGGAGGAGACATGGGGCAGGCAGGATAAGGGGGAGGAGACATGGGGCAGGCAGGATAAGGGGGAGGAGAGATGAGGCAGGCAGGATAAGGGGGAGGAGAGATGAGGCAGGCAGGATAAGGGGGAGGAGACATGAGGCAGGCAGGATAAGGGGGAGGAGACATGAGGCAGGCAGGATAAGGGGGAGGAGACATGAGGCAGGCAGGATAAGGGGGAGGAGACATGGGGCAGGCAGGATAAGGGGGAGGAGACATGGGGCAGGCAGGATAAGGGGGAGGAGACATGGGGCAGGCAGGATAAGGGGGAGGAGACATGGGGCAGGCAGGATAATGGGGAGGAGACACGAGGCAGGCAGGATAAGGGGGAGGAGACACGAGGCAGGCAGGATAAGGGGGAGGAGACATGAGGCAGGCAGGATAAGGGGGAGGAGACATGAGGCAGGCAGGATAAGGGGGAGGAGACACGAGGCAGGCAGGATAAGGGGGAGGAGACACGAGGCAGGCAGGATAAGGGGGAGGAGACACGAGGCAGGCAGGATAAGGGGGAGGAGACATGAGGCAGGCAGGATAAGGGGGAGGAGACACGAGGCAGGCAGGATAAGGGGGAGGAGACACGAGGCAGGCAGGATAAGGGGGAGGAGACATGAGGCAGGCAGGATAAGGGGGAGGAGACATGAGGCAGGCAGGATAAGGGGGAGGAGACACGAGGCAGGCAGGATAAGGGGGAGGAGACACGAGGCAGGCAGGATAAGGGGGAGGAGACATGGAGCAGGCAGGATAAGGGGGAGGAGACATGGAGCAGGCAGGATAAGGGGGAGGAGACATGGAGCAGGCAGGATAAGGGGGAAGAGACATGGGGCAGGCAGGATAAGGGGGAAGAGACATGGGGCAGGCAGGATAATGGGGAGGAGACACGAGGCAGGCAGGATAAGGGGGAGGAGACATGAGGCAGGCAGGATAAGGGGGAGGAGACATGGGGCAGGCAGGATAATGGGGAGGAGACACGAGGCAGGCAGGATAAGGGGGAGGAGACATGAGGCAGGCAGGATAAGGGGGAGGAGACATGGGGCAGGCAGGATAAGGGGGAGGAGACATGGGGCAGGCAGGATAAGGGGGAGGAGACATGGGGCAGGCAGGATAAGGGGGAAGAGACATGAGGCAGGCAGGATAAGGGGGAGGAGACATGGGGCAGGCAGGATAATGGGGAGGAGACACGAGGCAGGCAGGATAAGGGGGAGGAGACATGAGGCAGGCAGGATAAGGGGGAGGAGACATGAGGCAGGCAGGATAAGGGGGAGGAGACACGAGGCAGGCAGGATAAGGGGGAGGAGACACGAGGCAGGCAGGATAAGGGGGAGGAGACACGAGGCAGGCAGGATAAGGGGGAGGAGACATGAGGCAGGCAGGATAAGGGGGAGGAGACACGAGGCAGGCAGGATAAGGGGGAGGAGACACGAGGCAGGCAGGATAAGGGGGAGGAGACATGAGGCAGGCAGGATAAGGGGGAGGAGACATGAGGCAGGCAGGATAAGGGGGAGGAGACACGAGGCAGGCAGGATAAGGGGGAGGAGACACGAGGCAGGCAGGATAAGGGGGAGGAGACATGGAGCAGGCAGGATAAGGGGGAGGAGACATGAGGCAGGCAGGATAAGGGGGAGGAGACATGGAGCAGGCAGGATAAGGGGGAAGAGACATGGGGCAGGCAGGATAATGGGGAGGAGACACGAGGCAGGCAGGATAAGGGGGAGGAGACATGAGGCAGGCAGGATAAGGGGGAGGAGACATGGGGCAGGCAGGATAATGGGGAGGAGACACGAGGCAGGCAGGATAAGGGGGAGGAGACATGAGGCAGGCAGGATAAGGGGGAGGAGACACGAGGCAGGCAGGATAAGGGGGAGGAGACACGAGGCAGGCAGGATAAGGGGGAGGAGACACGAGTCAGGCAGGATAAGGGGGAGGAGACATGAGGCAGGCAGGATAAGGGGGAGGAGACACGAGGCAGGCAGGATAAGGGGGAGGAGACACGAGGCAGGCAGGATAAGGGGGAGGAGACATGAGGCAGGCAGGATAAGGGGGAGGAGACATGAGGCAAGCAGGATAAGGGGGAGGAGACACGAGGCAGGCAGGATAAGGGGGAGGAGACACGAGGCAGGCAGGATAAGGGGGAGGAGACATGGAGCAGGCAGGATAGGGGGGAGGAGACATGAGGCAGGCAGGATAAGGGGGAGGAGACATGGAGCAGGCAGGATAAGGGGGAAGAGACATGAGGCAGGCAGGATAAGGGGGAGGAGACACGAGGCAGGCAGGATAAGGGGGAGGAGACATGAGGCAGGCAGGATAAGGGGGAGGAGACATGAGGCAGGCAGGATAAGGGGGAGGAGACATGAGGCAGGCAGGATAAGGGGGAGGAGACACGAGGCAGGCAGGATAAGGGGGAGGAGACACGAGGCAGGCAGGATAAGGGGGAGGAGACATGAGGCAGGCAGGATAAGGGGGAGGAGACACGAGGCAGGCAGGATAAGGGGGAGGAGACACGAGGCAGGCAGGATAAGGGGGAAGAGACACGAGGCAGGCAGGATAAGGGGGAGGAGACATGAGGCAGGCAGGATAAGGGGGAGGAGACATGAGGCAGGCAGGATAAGGGGGAGGAGACATGAGGCAGGCAGGATAAGGGGGAGGAGACACGAGGCAGGCAGGATAAGGGGGAGGAGACACGAGGCAGGCAGGATAAGGGGGAGGAGACACGAGGCAGGCAGGATAAGGGGGAGGAGACATGAGGCAGGCAGGATAAGGGGGAGGAGACATGAGGCAGGCAGGATAAGGGGGAGGAGACATGGAGCAGGCAGGATAAGGGGGAGGAGACATGAGGCAGGCAGGATAAGGGGGAGGAGACATGGAGCAGGCAGGATAAGGGGGAGGAGACATGGAGCAGGCAGGATAAGGGGGAGGAGACATGAGGCAGGCAGGATAAGGGGGAGGAGACATGGAGCAGGCAGGATAAGGGGGAAGAGACATGAGGCAGGCAGGATAAGGGGGAGGAGACATGGGGCAGGCAGGATAATGGGGAGGGGCATGAGGCACGCCTTGGTGGCAGTTAGTGTCCTGCAGTTGGTCTCTGACTCCTCCCCCATCTCCCGCAGACCTGCAGCACCTTTTCCTGGGCCTGTACTGCAGCGTGTCGATGACGTCATCGCTGGTGTCGGGCGTGTCACTGGTGACTGGCAGGTGGTGGCACAATAAGGGGGAGGGGCTCGAGGCAGGCCTTGGTGGCAGTTAGTTCCCTGCAGTTGGTCTCTGACTCCTCCCCCTTCTCCCGCAGATCTGCAGCACCTCTTTTCCCATTGCATGGCACGGCCTGCTTCACAAAGTCATTACATCTGGTTATTCCGCCACAAGGTGGCGCAGTGCACTGCAGAAGAGTTGTGGCTCCGCCCGGCCCCATATAAAATTGGAATCACCATAGACTTATCCAGTGTTTCCTTTGCAGTGATTCTGCGAAGTTAGCAGATGTCTCTCTATATTGCGCAGGTGAGCGGGGCAACCAAGCCTGCGGCCCTGCACCCGTTTCCGGACCCTCGGTGCCTCCCAGCCTCGGCTGACGGATCGGGTGAGGGTAGAGGAGCACTAGGGTCAGGTGAGTGGGGTAACCAAGCCTGCGGCCCTGCACCCGTTTCCGGACCCTCAGTGCCTCCCAGCCTCGGCTGACGGATCGGGTGAGGGTAGAGGAGCACTAGGGTCAGGTGATCGGGGAGCGCTGCTCCAAGCCGCAGACCCTGGACCACAAAGGGGAGCCGGCCATAGACTTTATGGTGAACCTGCTGAGGGGTGAAGAGATCCTGTCCTGGCTTCTGAGGGGGGAGTGTTTTGGGGACTGTTTACTCGTTCTGGCATTTTGGGGTCCCCCCCGGTCCCTGGCCTGGGCCCTCGCCGCTGCCCGTTTGCTTTCCTCGCTCCCCTCCCCGTAGTGTGCTCGGGGGGGGGGGGGGGGTGGATTGGGGGGGGGCGGGGGGTAACGGCGAGGTTGCTTTGGCTACATGTTTTTAACTGTGTTTATTCTAAGTATGTCACACACCCCACTTCAGACATTAATTCATTAATCATGGGTACTCACCGCTAGGTGGCGCTGCTTTGCAGAGAAGTCCAGAAAAGCAAGCCCCTCCCGGTCTATACATACCTGGTATCTCCTAACAATCTCCCAGTGTTCTTCTCTGCAAGGTGGCGACAAGACAGAAGAAAGAAGTCTCCTGCTTGCAGGTAGCGGGTATCACCCCGGCCCCCCCCCCCCCATGGTCTATTTCTGCCCGGCTCTTTGTTCCTTTATCCCCTTTGTTGTATGGTAGCCTCCCAGCTTAGGCTGTAGGCCGGGCAAGGGTAGATGGCACTCTAGGTGCCTAGGAGATTAGCTCCTCCGCTCGTCCCCATATTATGGGGCATAGCGGTGATCCGGTTTGGTGATCCGGAAGTGGGATGCCCCAGCCCTTAGTTTCCCCGTTAGGACTTTTTTTCCTTCCTTCTATGTGGCTGTTGTGTGTGTGTGTGATTGTTCTGTGGCAGGACGGGTGGTCTGTGCAGCACGGGCCTGTCCCTTTGTTCTGGTGTTTGGGGGGCTCCCTAGTCACTGTGTTTGCACTGGTGATGGACGGGTCGGGCGGGGGTTCCGCCGGCCCGCCACTGGGGTTTCTGTTTTTTTAATGGCGGGCGCCACGTTAGGGCGCCCGTCTACTAGCTTCACCTCAGTTGTGTATGGTGGGCGGGGCCGGGCGGCGCGCTGCACCGCCGGCCCGCCTGTGTGTACGGGCGCCGTGATCCTTGGGCGCCCGCTGGTTTACTTATTCTAAGTATGTCACACACCCCACTTCATTTACTCATTATTATTACACTTGGGTTAACTCACCGCTAGGTGGCGCACTTGCAGAGATCTCCAAAAATTCAGCAAGCCCCTCCCGGTCTATAGATACCTGGTACCTCCCATCAATTCCCCAGTGTTGGTCTCTGCAAGATGGCGACAAGACAGAAGAGAGAAGTCTCCTGCTTGCAGGTAGCCGGGGTATCACCCCGGCCCCCCTCCCATGGTCTATTTCTGCCCAGCTCTTTTGTATTATCCCCCTGTTCCATGGCAGCCTCCCAGCTTAGGCTGTAGGCTGGGCAAGGGTAGATGGCACTGATGGTGCCTAGGAGATTAGCTCCTCCGCTCGACCCCATATTATGGGGCATAGCGGTGTTCCGGTTTGGTGATCCGCGCTGCGCCGCCGGCCCGTAGGCGGTATGGTGCGCGTCTGCGGCTCCTCACTGGCGGGCGGGACCGGGCGGCATGCCGGTCCGCCTGCTGGTCTATGCGGGCGCCATTCTCTTGTGGCGCCCGCTGCTTACTCGCTCTGCGGTGGGCGGGGCCGCGTCTGACGCGGCCCGCGCCGTGTCTGGCGGGATGGGGAGGGGCGGGGCCGCGGTGGTTCCCGCGTTTTCGCTGGGTCCGCCCTGCGTCCTCTCCTTGTTCCCTGGCTGGCCGCCATTTCGGGGTCTGTAGTTCTGAGGATCCAGGTAGGATCTCTTCCTGTTTCTTGTTACTGAGGGGGTCCAGGTTATTATGGGTGTGGGCATAGAGGCCGGTTTGCTTAATGGTATAGGTTGATATCTCTATATATATATATATTATACATTTATATCTGCCGGCTATTCTTGCGGCCCACTCACAATCCCCCCCCCCCTCGCTGGGGGAGATAGCGGGGTTTATTCAGCCAGGCGCTTGGGCATGCCGGCTGGTCTTGCTTATGCTGTGTATTTCACAGCCTGGCCCTGCTAGTCTACTCGCCTCTGGCATTTAGTTGCTTTGTGCTATTGTGTTTGTTCTGTCAGTTTGGCGTTGGATGTGACTGATTGTTTTCTTGTTTGTTTTTCAGATCCGGGATTCCTTCCTGCTGGGCTCTCCCGGTCTTGTATACCTGGCTAGTTGGGGTTGGCCTTATAGTCCCTCCTGGGTTGCTGGCAAATTTATCCCCTGGTTCTGGGCTATATAGATTTTGTGTATATATATATATATATATATATATATTATATATATACATCGATTTTTAACATTGGGGGCATCCCGGGTTGCTTATAGCATAAATCCCTGGGTTCCGCGAATACCATAAATTTCACCATATGGAGGCTGCCAAAGATACCGGAGACGGTCCTTCGGGACAATCCAGGCTGTGTGGGGGTTGTGGGACTCCGCTCCCGGGGGATGATGTCATTATATGTATTCCATGTGCACAGCGGAACATTGAGCGCCATCCAGCACTCCGGTGCCTGGTACTTCATCGTCCGCGCCATCTCCCTCTCCGCCTCGCCTGTTCCGGACCCCGTGTGACGTTGTCACGGGTGGGGATTCGCAATCTGAGGTGTGCGCCCGCTTGGCCAACCTCGAGAAAATGTTTTCCGATATGTCCGCTCAGAAGGTTACTGCTAAGCGTAAACACCTATCTCCGCCTCCGCCGGACTCTGATGAGGAGTTTGTTGAGGATCTGGATTGGTCAGATCGTCCCCTTGAAGAGGGTGGCTTGTGGAGGAATTGGATGATTCAGTGGGTCAGCAGGTGCTGGGCGCTGAGGGGGACCAGGTTGATGGTCCCGCTCCTGATACGCCTTCTATTTTGGCCCAGATGTTTGAGGTTTTGGATTTGGACCCTCCCGAGGTTGCTCCTCGGCCTAGGGGCCAGCTTTTTGGGGGGTCCAAGCAGCGCTTGGAGTTCCCCAGTCAACAGCATTTCGAGGACGTTGTCCTTAAGCAATGGGAGCAACCTTCACGGCTCGTCGGGGTACCGCCTAGCTGGGATAAGAAATATCCCTTTCCGGCGGACTTGCTGAAACGTTGGTCTGTCCCTCCCGAGGTGGATGCTCCGGTTTTGGGACTGTCTAATACTGCGGCTGTTCATCTTCCTGACACTACTTATCTCAAAGATGGCGAAGATCGCCGGATTGATCAGTTGGCCCGCCATGGTTTTGTCTGTGCGGGTTCGGTTTTGAGGCCTGTTTGTGCTTCGGCTCTTTTGACCTTGGCGGTTAGGTCTATGGTCAGGGATTTATGTGTGGATCTTGATCCCTCTGGTGATGAGTTTCTTGCGCTTAAGCGTTGTGACTCCTTCTTGTCATTTGTTCTGGCCGCTCAGGATGATGCCATGTTGATGTGTGGCAGAGCTTCTGCTCTGTTGGTGGCTATTCGTCGCTCTGTGTGGTTGAGACAGTGGACGGCTGACCTTAATTCTGAAAGATCACTCACGGCTCTTCCTTTTCTGGGTTTGAGGCTTTTTGGTGAAAAGCTGGATTCTGTTGCCAAGGGAGGCAGGTTGCCTCAGCGCAAAAAGTTTCGCCGTTCCTTTCGGGGGGCGGCCCCCTTCAATCCGTCCTTTCGGGGAGCCAGAGCCGGCAGAGGTGCGGGCTTCTCGGCTTCCAAGGGCGCGGGTTGGAATAGGGGTAGAGGCCGTGGCTGTCCCGTTCACGCCTGGGGCGCCAAGCCCAAGTCAGCTGCCAAGCCCGCTCAGCAATGAGGGGGCGCCCTCACCCGTACGGGTGGGGGGACGGTTACGATTCTTCTCCCGGGTATGGGACCAGGAGGTCTCGGACAGGTGGATCCGGGAGGTGGTGTCGGCCGGTTACATGCTGGAGTTCGAGTCACGTCCTCCTCCAAGGTTTTTCAGGTCTCGGGTTCCTTCAGACCCTGTGGCTGCGCAGGGGCTCCTGGCGGCGGTAAGGAATCTTCTGGATTTGGCAGTCATCTGCCCGGTCCCTCCTTCGGAGGTGGGAAGCGGGTATTATTCCAATCTCTTCACTGTACCCAAAAAGGACGGGTCCTTCCGTCCAATTCTGGATTTGAAGTTTCTCAACAGGTTTATTCGTCCCCGGAAGTTTCGCATGGAGACCTTGCGGTCGGCGATCGGCTCGCTTCGGCAGGGGGACTTTATGACGTCCATAGACATCAAGGACGCGTATCTTCACATTCCAATCTTTCCGGCACATCAGCGGTTTCTTCGATTTGTGGTGGAGGATCGGCACTTTCAGTTTGTAGCTCTCCCATTCGGTCTCACCTCGGCTCCGAGAGTGTTCACCAAGGTGTTGGCAGGGGTGATGGCCCTGCTCAGAGCTCAGGGGATTCGCATTGTTCCTTACCTAGACGATCTTCTCATCATGGCTCCTTCCTTCAGTCAGGCGGAAGGGGACACCAGCACGGTGGTGTCTATGTTAGAGAGGTTCGGCTGGGTGATCAATTACCCCAAGTCCTCTCTGGTTCCGGCCAGGGTGGTGACTTTTCTGGGGATGTTTTTGGACTCTTGCCAGCACAGTGTGTTTCTCCCTCAGGCCAAGGTTCTTCTGATTCAGGAATTGGCTCAGCTTCTTCTTACCACTCCTCTCCCATCCATCCGGCTAGGGATGAGACTGGTGGGGTTGATGGTGGCCTGGTTTGGGCGGAGACGTATGTTCCTTGCATTTCGGCAGTGTACATTCCAGGAGTGGAGAACACGGAAGCGGACTTCCTGAGCCGGTGCTCGTCCCGCCGGGGGGAATGGTCTCTCCATCCCCAGGTGTTTCGGTCGCTTTGTCTCCGATGGGGGACGCCGGAGGTGGATCTGTTTGCCTCTCGTCACAATCACAAGCTTCCGACATTCGTGTCGCTGTCTCGGGACCCTCTGGCTCTGGCGGCGGATGCCATGGCCTTGAGCTGGAAGGATCTGGGGTTCCTGTATCTGTTCCCTCCGATTCCCATGCTAGGCAGGGTGCTGCGAAAGCTGGTTCAGGAAGGAGTTCCCGCCATTCTCGTGGCTCCGAGGTGGCCAAGGCGGGTGTGGTTCGCAGACATCGTTCGTCTGGCAGTGGATCAGTTCGATCTGCCTCTGCGGCCGGATCTGCTCACTCAGGGTCAGCTGTGTTACCCCAGTTTACCAACGCTGGCTTTAACGGCTTGGCTGCTGAAACCTCCATCTTGAAGGAGGAGGGTCTTTCGGATTCGGTCATTCAGACTCTCGTTAGTGCTAGGAAGAGGTCTTCCTCTTCCATCTATTATAGGGTCTGGAGATCTTATATTGATTGGTGTGAGGCTAGATCTTTGCCATGCCGGGTTTTTTCTATCTCTCGGATTTTGGATTTTCTTCATTCAGGGCTGGATTCTGGTCTCCAGCTGAGTACTTTGAAGGGGCAGGTGTCTGCCTTGTCTATTTTTTTCCAGAGGTCTTTTGCTAGTCATTCTTTGGTCAAGACCTTCTTCCAGGGGGTTTCGCATTTGCGGCCTCCTAGGAAGCCTTTGCTCCCAGTTTGGGATTTTAATTTGGTGCTCTCTGCGTTACAGGCTCCTCCTTTTGGGCCTTTGCAGGATATTGCTTTGTCCACTTTGACTCAGAAGGTTGTCTTTTTGGTGGCCATCACTTCGGTTCGGCGTGTTTCGGAGTTGGCAGCCTTGTCGATCCAGGCTCCTTATTTTGAGAAGCATCAGGACAAAGTGGTCTTTCGTTTCAAGTCAGATTTTCTTCCTAAGGTGGTATCTGCTTTTCATCTTAATCAGGACATTGTTCTTCCTTCTTTGTGTCCTAAGCCTAGGAATGATAAGGAGAGTGCGTTGCACTGCTTGGACGTGGTGCGTTGTGTTAGGTACTATTTGCGTGCTACGTCTTCCTTTCGTAAGACTGATGCTCTTTTCGTAGTGCCTTGTGGGCCTAGGAAGGGCTTGGCTCCGGCCAAGTCTTCCATTAGCAAATGGATTCGCCAGGCGATTGTTGGTGCTTATTCTGCCAAGGGGAAGGATCCCCCTTTTCGTGTTACTGCGCATTCTACTCGTGCGGTTGGTGCGTCCTGGGCTTTTCAGCACCAGGCTTCAGTTGAGCAAGTTTGTAAGGCCGCTACCTGGTCTTCGGTTCACACCTTTTCCAAGTTTTACAAGGTTGACGTACGGGCCTCGGCGGATGCTGTGTTTGGCCGTAAGGTTCTGCAGGCTGCAGTGGTTTGAGTTTTTTCTGCGTTATTGCCTGGTTTGGATACCCGCCCTCTTTTGGACACTGCTGTTGGATGTCCCAAGTGTAATAATAATGAGTAAATGAAGTGGGGTGTGTGACATACTTAGAATAATACCATTTTGTGATTACTCACCTGTAAAATGGGTATTATAAGTATGTCACACACCCCACTTCACCCGCCCTCTTTTGGTATCCTGGTTCCTTTATATGGTGAAGTTTTGTTATTTACAGTTGAGGGTTACAATCGTTTATTTCTGGTACCTTGTCTTACTGCTGTTTTAACACTGGGGAATTGATGGGAGGTACCAGGTATCTATAGACCGGGAGGGGCTTGCTGAATTTTTGGAGATCTCTGCAAGTGCGCCACCTAGCGGTGAGTTAACCCAAGTGTAATAATAATGAGTAAATGAAGTGGGGTGTGTGACATACTTATAATTCCCATTTTACAGGTGAGTAATCACAAAATGGTATTTTTAGGCGGGCGGGACCGGGCGGCTTGCTGGCCGCCGGTCCGCTCGACGGCCTATGCGGGCGCCATTGTCATGGTGGCGCCCGCTGCTCGCTCGGCACTGAAGTGGGCGGGCCGCGTCAGGCGCGGCCCGCGCCGTGTCTGGCGGGTTAGGGAGGGGCGGGGTTACGCAGTCCCGCGCTCGCTGACGGGCCCGCCTCCCGTCTCTCTGTCGTTTCCCGCCTGGCGTCATTTCGTTGCGGGTCTCAGGTAAGGCCGGGGCTTGCTCCCGTTCTTCCTTGTCGGTCGGTCTGGAAGTTATCCATCAATGAATGCTTTTCTTTTTTGTATCATGCCGTGTAAACGTTCCTTAGGGGAGTGTTTTTTAGTTAAGGGGGGCTGCCTTTGTATTTACACTGTCTGGGCCGCTATTGGACCTGCGCCCATCCCCCCCCCTTCCCCCTCTCTCGTTTGAGGTGATGGCAGGGTGTTTCAGCCAGGCCTTGGGCATGCTGGCTGGGGATTTTCCTTCTTAGTCTTTATTATGTAATTTTTATTTGCCTGTAGTTGTTTGTCTTGTGTTGTGTGACTGGACTGACTGTATTTTTTGTTTTTCAGATTCCGGGATTCCATCATACAGGGCTCTCCCGGTCATATATATACCTGGCTGGTTGGGGTTGGGCTTATTGTCCTTTTTTTTTAAATTCCCTGGCCAGGGCTATTCAAGTCAATATCGATATACATACATATATTTGTATATATATATATATATATATATATATATATATATATATATATATATATATATAGATATAAAAATTTTTTCTATTAATTTCCCAGAGGGGCATCCCGGGTCGCTTACTGCGTAAATCCCTGGGGTCTGCGAATACCATAATTTCACCATATGGAGGCTACCAGAGATACCGGAACTAGTCCTTCGGGGCAGCCCAGGCTGTGTGGGGGATGTGGGACTCCGCTCCCAGGGGATGATGTAATCATTTGTATTCCATGTGCACAGCGGAACATTGAGCGCCAGTCCGACACCTCGGTGCCGGGGACTTCTTCTACCGCACCTTCTCCCTCCCCGCCTCGCCTGTTCCGGACCCCGTGTGACGTGGTCGCTGGGGGTGATTCGCAATCTGAGGTATGCGCCCGTCTGGCCAGCCTTGAGAAAATGTTCTCCGCAGTGGTCGCTCAGAAGGCTCCAGCCAAGCGGAAACATCTGTCTCCGCCTCCGCAGGACTCAGATGAGGAAGTTGAGATTCTGGATTGGTCGGATCGTCCCCTTGAAGAGGGTGAGCTTGTTGAGGAGGCGGAGGATGCTGAGGTTCAGCAGTTGTCGGGCGCTGAGGGGGATCTGGGGCCCCCTCTTGATACGCCCACTATTCTGGCCCAAATGTTTGAGGTTTTGGACTTGGATCCGCCGGCAGTTACTCCTCGGCCCAAGGGTCAGCTTTTTGGGGGGTCCAAGCAACGCTTGGAGTTTCCCAGTCAGCAGCATTTCGAGGACGTTGTCCTTAAGCAGTGGGAGCAGCCTACGCGCCTTGTCGGGGTTCCGCCTAGTTGGGACAAGAAATATCCTTTTCCAGCGGAGTTGTTGAAGCGTTGGTCTGTCTCTCCCGAGGTGGATGCTCCGGTTTTGGGGTTGTCTAATACGGCGGCTGTTCATCTTCCTGACACTACTTCTCTCAAGGATGGCGAGGATCGCCGGATTGATCAGTTGGCCCGTCATGGGTTTGTCTGTGCGGGTTCGGTCTTGAGGCCTGTTTGTGCTTCGGCCTTTTTGTCATTGGCGGTTAGGTCTATGGTCAGGGACTTATGTGTGGATCTTGATCCTGACGGTGATGAGTTTCTTGCTCTTAAGCGTTGTGAATCTTTTTTGTCGTTTATTCTGGCCGCTCAGGAGGATGCCATGTTGATGTGTGGCAGGGCTACGGCTCTGTTGGTGGCTATTCGTCGCTCTGTGTGGCTGAGGCAGTGGACGGCTGATTTTAATTCTAAAAGATCGCTTACGGCCCTTCCTTTTCTGGGTTTGAGGCTTTTTGGTGAAAAGCTGGATTCTGTTGCAAGGGAGGCAGGTTGCCTCAGCGCAAGAAATTTCGCCGTTCCTTTCGGGGGACGGTCTCTTTCAATCCGCCCTTTCGGGGAGCCAGAGCCGGCAGGGGTGCGGGCTTCTCGGCCTCCAGGGGCGCCAGTTGGAATAGGGGTAGAGGCCGTGGCCGTCCCGTGCACGCCTGGGGCGCCAAGCCCAAGCCAGCTGCCAAGCCCGCTCAGCAATGAGGGGGCGCCCTCACCCGTACGGGTGGGGGGACGGTTGCGACTCTTCTCCCGGGTATGGGACCAGGAGGTCTCGGACAGGTGGATCCGGGAGGTGGTGACGGCCGGTTACAAGCTGGAGTTCGAGTCCCGCCCTCCTCCAAGGTTTTTCAGGTCTCGGGTGCCTTTGGATCCTTTGGCCGCGCAGGGGCTCCTGGCGGCGGTAAGGAATCTTCTGGATTTGGCAGTCATTTGCCCGGTCCCTCCGTTGGAGGTGGGGCGCGGGTATTATTCCAATCTCTTCACTGTACCCAAAAAAGATGGGTCGTTCCGCCCGATCCTGGATTTGAAGTTTCTCAACAGGTTCATTCGTCCCCGGAAGTTCCGCATGGAAACCCTGCGGTCTGCGATAGGTTCGCTTCGGCAGGGGGACTTTATGACGTCCATAGACATCAAGGATGCTTACCTTCACATTCCGATTTTTCCACCTCATCAGAGGTTCCTTCGCTTTGTGGTGGAGGATCGGCATTTTCAGTTTGTAGCTCTTCCGTTCGGCCTCACATCTGCTCCGAGAGTGTTCACCAAGGTGTTGGCGGGAGTGATGGCCCTGCTCAGAGCTCAGGGGATTCGCGTTGTGCCTTACCTGGACGATCTTCTCATCATGGCGCCTTCCTTCAGTCAAGCGGAAGGGGACACCAGCTTGGTGGTGTCTATGCTGGAGAGGTTCGGCTGGGTGATCAATTACCCCAAGTCCTCTCTGGTCCCGGCCAGGGTGGTGACCTTTCTGGGGATGTCGTTGGACTCTTGCCAGCACAGAGTTTTTCTCCCTCAGGCCAAGGTTCTTTTGATTCAGGAATTGGCTCAGCTTCTTCTTTCCAATCCTCGCCCGTCCATTCGGCTAGGGATGAGACTGGTGGGGTTGATGGTGGCTTCGTTCGAGGCAGTTCCCTTCGCGCAGTTTCACACGCGGACGCTTCAGCTTCATCTTTTGGCATCTTGGGATCGGCGACCGCAGTCCTTCCGGATGTCTCCTCGGGTTCGGCAGTCTCTTCTGTGGTGGATGGTCTCGGACAATCTTCTGAAGGGCAGGTCTTTTCTGACCCCGCTTTGGGAAACTGTCACCACGGATGCCAGTTTGTCCGGATGGGGAGGTTTCTGGAAGGATCTTCAGTTTCAGGGGCAGTGGGACCCTCTGGAAGCCCACTTGCCCATCAATGTTCTGGAGTTGCGAGCCATCAGGTTGGTTCTGTCTCACTTGACACATCATTTACAGGGCCTACCGGTTCAGGTTCGGTCGGACAATCGGACGGCGGTTGCTTACATCAATCACCAGGGAGGGACTCGCAGTCTGGGTGCCCACAGAGAGGTGTCTCTGATCTTGGTTTGGGCAGAGACTCATGTCCCTTGCATCTCGGCAGTTTACATTCCAGGAGTGGAGAATACGGAGGCGGACTTTCTGAGCCGGTGTTCGTCCCGCCGGGGGGAATGGTCTCTCCATCCCCAGGTGTTTCGGTCAATGTGTCTTCGGTGGGGGACGCCGGAGGTGGATCTGTTTGCCTCTCGTCACAATCACAAGCTGCCGACATTCGTGTCACTGTCTCGGGATCCTCTGGCTCTGGCGGCGGATGCCATGGTCCTGAGCTGGAGGGACCTGGGGTTTCTTTATCTGTTTCCTCCGATTCCCATGCTAGGCAGGGTTCTGCGAAAGCTAGTTCAGGAAAGAGTTCCCGCCATTCTCGTGGCTCCAAGGTGGCCAAGGCGGGTGTGGTTCGCAGACATCGTTCGTCTGGCCGTGGATCAGTTCGCTCTGCCTCTTCGGCCAGATCTTCTCACTCAGGGTCAATTGTGTTACCCCAGTTTACCAACGCTGGCTTTGACGGCTTGGCTGCTGAAACCTCCATCTTGAAGGAGGAAGGTCTTTCAGATTCGGTTATTCGGACTCCTATCAGTGCTAGGAAGAGATCCTCTTCTTCTATCTATTATAGGGCTTGGAGATCGTACATTGACTGGTGTGAATCTAGATCTTTGCCTTGCCGGGTCTTTTCCGTTTCTAGGATTTTGGATTTTCTTCAGTCCGGGCTGGACTCTGGTCTTCAGCTGAGTACTTTGAAGGGGCAGGTTTCTGCCTTATCTATCTTTTTTCAGAGGTCATTTGCAAGCCATTCTTTGGTCAAGACTTTTTTCCAGGGGGTTTCGCATTTGCGGCCTCCTAGGAAGCCTTTGCTCCCTGTTTGGGATTTGAATTTGGTCCTTTCTGCTCTTCAGGCTCCTCCCTTTGAGCCTTTGCGGGATATTGCTCTGTCTACTCTGACTCAGAAGGTTGCCTTTTTGGTGGCCATCACTTCGGTTAGGCGTGTTTCTGAGTTGGCGGCTCTGTCGATTCAGGCCCCTTATTTTGAGAAACATCAGGACAAGGTGGTTTTCAGATTTAAGCCGGATTTTCTTCCTAAAGTGGTCTCTGCTTTCCATCTTAATCAGGACATTGTTCTTCCTTCTTTGTGTCCTAAGCCTAAGAATGACAAGGAGAGTGCGTTGCACTGCTTGGATGTGGTACGTTGTGTCAGGTTCTATCTCCGTACTACGGCTCCTTTTCGTAAGACTGATGCCTTTTTCGTTGTGCCCTGTGGGCCTCGGAAGGGTTTGGCTCCGGCCAAGTCTTCTATTAGCAAGTGGATTCGTCAGGCGATTGTTGGAGCCTATTCTGCCAAGGGGAAGGATCCCCCTTTTCGTGTCACTGCTCATTCTACTCGTGCTGTTGGAGCGTCTTGGGCTTTTCAGCACCAGGCTTCTGTTGAGCAAGTTTGTAAGGCTGCTACCTGGTCTTCGGTTCACACTTTTTCAAAGTTCTATAAGGTTGATGTGCGGGCCTCAGCGGATGCTGTTTTTGGCCGCAAGGTTCTGCAGGCTGCTGTGGTTTGAGGTTTTCTGCATTATTGCCTGGTTGGATACCCTCCCTATTTTGGACACTGCTGTTGGATGTCCCATGATTAATGAATTAATGTCTGAAGTGGGGTGTGTGACATACTTAGAATAATACCATTTTGTGATTACTCACCTGTAAAATGGGTATTATAAGTATGTCACACACCCCACTTCACCCGCCCTTTTTTGTTATCCTGGTTCTTTATATGGTGAAGTTATTGTTATTCACGGTTGAGGGTTACTTTTGTTTTTGGTCTCCTGGTATCTTGTCTTTATTGCTGTTTGAATACTGGGGAATTGTTAGGAGATACCAGGTATGTATAGACCGGGAGGGGCTTGCTTTTCTGGACTTCTCTGCAACGGCGCCACCTAGCGGTGAGTACCCATGATTAATGAATTAATGTCTGAAGTGGGGTGTGTGACATACTTATAATACCCATTTTACAGGTGAGTAATAACAAAATGGTATTTTTACTGTGTTTCGCCACCTCGTCGCTTTGTACTGCGCTCCGTGGCGGGCGGCGCTATGTGTGTGAGGCGTTTTTTCTCTACTGTGATGACGCCGTTTACACGCTCTTCGGGGGGGCGGGGGCGGTGAATGACGCGTATCGCGTCATCCTCCCACGGCCCGCACCTCAAGGTTCCTCTGCCGGCGCTATTTTGCTTCTGCTGCGCGTCTGGGGCCCTTCTCATCCCGGAGCTGCGGCGGTGATTCCCGTCTATTGTCGCTTCCTCCTGTGGTCTGGCGGTTGGTGCCCTTGTCCTTCTTGGTCTGTGAGTCCTCTTGGGGGGTTTTTGTTTTTTTTTTTGGCCATGCGCTGCGGGATACTTGTGTCTTTACTTATGTCTTTCAGGCGGGACAACTGTGGGTTGTGGTTTCTCCCGGTTCTACCCCTTACCCTCCCTCATCTTCCCTCACTGGCTTCTGGGGGCATCCCTTGGGGGGGCATCCCGGGTGGCTTTTATTAGCCCTTACCCTGTGCTGGCCTATTGCGCCTGTGTTAATCACCATATGGAGGCTTCTGGGGATAACGTGCTCGGGGGTCCTTCGCGGCACCCCCTGTGAGTAACAGTGCAGTGGTGTGCGTGCCGTGCGCCCAGGGTATCATTGCGGCCCAGGCTGGGCTGCCCGCTTCGCTTCCCAGCTCTGCGCCCCCTTCGGCATCGCCTACCCCCCCCCGCACCTGCATTTAGCCCCCAGTGAGGGGATACTAGCAGGGGGTCACAGTCTGATCTGGCACTGCGTGTGGCCAGCATTGAGAGGCAGCTTGCCAGGCCTGTTCCATGTAAGGCCTCTGGCAAGAAGCGGCACCTAGCTCCTGTGACATCCCTCTTTCCTGAGAAGGATGAGGGCCCTGATACTTTTGTTGGCCTTTACCCCCTGGAGGAGGGGGAACTCTTCCAGGACTCTGACTCCTCTGGGGACCAGCAGGGGGGTTATGGCAGTGACCCTGGGTCTGCGTCTGGGGAAGACTCATGGTTCCCTGAGGACACTGATAGCCTGTTAGATCACATTTTTAAATCTTGCACATTGTCCCCCCTGAGGTGGCTAAGAGGAAGCAGGGTGAGCTCTTTCGTCCTGATAAACAGCGTCTGGAGTTCCCTGAGCAGGGCCATTTCTCTAATATGGTGCTCAAGGAGTGGGAACGTCCTAGTAGATTGCCTGCGGTTCCCAAAGGGTTGGGATAAGAGGTATCCCTTTCCTGCCGACCTGGTCAAGCGATGGTCGTGTCCCCCCGAGGTGGACGCTCCCGTTCTAGGGCTGTCCAACACCTCAGTCATGCCTTCCCCTGACACTACTACACTGCGGGACAGCGAGGACCGGCGTATGGATCAGCTGGCCTGCCATGCTTTTGCGTGTGTGGGGGCTGGGCTGCGTCCGATCTGCGTCGCTACCATTACAGCTATTGCCCTTAAAATACAAGCGTCTCCTGGAGGGCGCTACGGCTGGCAACGGGGGAGGATTATAGGGCCCTTTTGCTCTGATTTTGTTGCCTTTGTCCTTACTGCCATGGATGATGCGGTACGGATATGTAGTAGGGCCTCTGCCCTTTTGGTGGCTATGCGCCGCTCTGTTTGGTTGCGTCAGTGGGCAGCTGACGCTACTGCTAAGAAGGCTCTCTTTACGGGGCTGCGGCTCTTTGGGGAGCGTCTGGATGTTTTAGCCAAGGATGATAGGCTGCCTCAATGGAGGAGGCAACCTCGGCCCTTTTGGGGGTCCTCCGCTTCCCTCCCCTCTTTTCGTGCTTCCAGAGGAGGTCGTGGCTCCCTATTCTCGGGTACACGCATGGAATCTTGGGGCCGTGGCAGATCCCAAGGTCGTCCCAGTCTCTCATGGGGCCCCAAACCCAAACCTTCCCCCAAGCCCCCTCAGGCATGAGGAGGCGCCCTCACCCATCCGGGTGGGGGGGGCAGCTTGGGCTCTTTGCTCACGTCTGGAGGCTCCGCGTCTCAGACCGGTGGATTCAGGAGGCGGTGTCCTCCGGTTACAAGATAGAGTTTGTAGCCTGGCCGCCCCCAAGGTTCATCAGATCCCGGATGTCTCAAAACCCTCTGTCAGCTCAGGGTTTGCGCCTTGCGGTTCAACGTCTGTTGGAGACAGGAGTCCCTGAGGCCCATCCTGGACTTGAAGGGTCTCAACAAGTTTGTCAGGTTCAAGCATTTTCGCATGGAGACTCTACGCTCGGCTGTCAGTACCCTGCGCCCAGACGACTTCATGACCACTGTGGACATCAAGGATGCCTATCTTCATGTGCCAATCTTTCCAGGTCATCAGAGATTTCTCAGGTTCGCTCTAGAGGATCAGCATTACCAGTTTGTGGCTTTACCTTTCGGTATCCCCTCAGCCCCTCGGGTGTTCACCAAGGTGCTGGCGGCCGTGATGGCTCTGCTGTGGAATCAGGGCATTCGCATCCTTCCTTACCTGGACGACATTGTGATTGCGGCTCAGTCTCTTCATCAGGCCGAGAGGGATACTCAGGTGGTGACCTCCACTCTCGAGTCCTTCAGCTGGGTGATCAACTATCCCAAGTCTTCACTGTCTCCGTCTTTGGTGAGGTCCTTTCTGGGCATGACTCTAGATACCTCTCAGGTCAAGGTTTTCCTGCCTCAGCAGAAGGTGGAGGGCCTTCAGAAGCAGGCTCGGGCTCTGCTCTTGTGTCCCCATCCCTCCATCCGGCAAGGGATGCAGTTAGTGGGTCTGATTGTGTCCTGCTTCGAGGCAGTCCCCTTTTGCTCAGTTTCATATGAGACCTCTTCAGTTGCACTTCTTGTCACTTTGGGATCGGGACCCTGTGTCTCTGGATCAGGAATTTGCTCTGTCCCCCCCGGCCAGACAGTCCCTCTCGTGGTGGCTGGACTCGGGGAACCTTCTAGTGGGCAGGACCTTTCTGCCTCCGTGCTGGGAGACTGTCACCACAGATGCCAGTCTGACCGGTTGGGGGGGCTTTTGGAAGTCTCTGAAGTTCCAGGGTCGGTGGTGTCCCCAGGATGCCCATGCTCCCATCAATGTCCTGGAACTGAGGGCGATAAGGTTGGTTCTGTCTCAGCTGACCACACACCTTCAGGGTCGGGCTGTTCAGGTCCGCTCGGACAACCAGACAGCGGTTGCCTACATCAAACTTCAGGGAGGGACTCGGAGCAAGGAAGTGTTTCTGATACTGTCCTGGGCGGAAGAGAATGTCCCCTGCATCTCGGCAGTTTACATTCCGGGGGTGGAGAACCAGGAGGCAGACTCCCTGAGCAGGGGGATGTCTCGGCTGGGGGAATGGTCCCTCAACTACCAGGTGTTTCTCTCCCTGTGTTACCGCTGGGGGTCAGCCTGATGTCGACCTGTTTGCGTCCCGACACAATCACAAGCTTCCCAGGTTTGTGTCCCTGTCGCAGGATCCTCTGGCCTTCGCCACGGATGCGCTAGCAATG
This sequence comes from Gastrophryne carolinensis, assembly GCA_027917425.1. Lineage (NCBI taxonomy): Eukaryota > Metazoa > Chordata > Amphibia > Anura > Microhylidae > Gastrophryne > Gastrophryne carolinensis. Next base: position 417,000 of record JAQIHN010000046.1, on the reverse strand, counting down.
CCTTGGACGGAGTTTCGGCTCCTCTGTGTTCCCTCCATTCCCTCTGCTGGGCAGGGTGCTGCGCAAGATAGCCCAGGAGGGGGTACCAGCCATTCTGGTGGCCCCCTGTTGGCCAAGGAGTGCGTGGTTCGCAGACGTCGTGCAGTTGGCAGTAGATCAGTACGCCCTGCCCAAGGATCCAGATCTGCTCACTCAGGGACAGCTGCGCCATCCCAATTTACAAACGCTGGCTTTAACGGCTTGGCTGCTGAAACCTCCATCTTGATGGATAAGGGGTTGCCGGCCTCTGTTGTTGATACTATGATTCGAGCTAGGAAGAAGTCCTCGCCCTTTATCTATTACAGGGTCTGGCATGCTTACATTGCCTGGTGTGAGTCCAAGTCTCTTCCCTGTCAGGTGTTTTCTATTCCCAGGATTCTGGAATTTTTGCAACATGGTTTGGATTTGGGCCTTCAGCTTAGTACCCTCAAGGGACAGGTGTCAGCTCTGGCAATTTTTTTCCAAAGATCTTTTGCCAATCACCGGTTGGTTAAGACTTTTTTCCAGGGAGTTACTCATGTGTGTCCGCCACGTAAGCCTATGCTACCAGTCTGGGACTTGAATCTGGTGTTTCTGCTCTGCAGGGTCCTCCCTTTGAGCCTATTCGTGGGGCTGCTTCGCCCATTCTGACTCTTAAGGTGGCCTTTTTGGTTGCCATCACTTCGGTCAGGCGAGTTTCTGAGCTGGCGGCGCTTTCCATCAAACCTCCTTATTTTGAGCGGCATCAGGATAAGGTGGTGTTTTGGCTTAAGACGGATTTCTTGCCTAAGGTTGTGTCTGCTTTTCATCTCAATCAGGACATTGTCTTGCCTTCATTGTGTCCTAATCCTGCTAATTCCAAGGAGCGGTCCCTTCATTCTCTGGATGTGGTCAGGGCTCTGAAGTTTTATTTGGTCGCTACTGAGTCTTTCAGGAAATCTGAGTCTCTTTTTGTTCTTCCTGCTGGACCTGGGAAGGGTTTGCCTCCAGCTAAAGCTACTATCAGCAAGTGGATTCGTCAGGCGGTGGAGCAGGCCTATTCTGCTAAGGGGAAGGATCCTCCCTTTAGGATTACTGCTCATTCTACTCGTGCTATTGGTGCCTCTTGGGCTTTTCAGCACCAGGCTTCTGTTGAACAGGTTTCTAAGGTCGCTACTTGGTCTTCTGTTCATACTTTTTCCAAGTTTTACAAGGTTGATGTTAAGGCCTCAGCTGATGCTGCTTTTGGTCGCAAGGTACTTCAGGCGGTGGTGGTTTGAACTGCCTGCTGTTACTCTTTGGGGATCCCACCCTACTTTACGGACACTACTGTTGGACGTCCCATATGTAAGGACTTCTGGAAGCAGGCCGTGCCATACAATAGGAAAAGGACAATTTTGTGAGTACTCACCTGTAGAATTGCTTGTACTATGCATGGCGCGGCCTGCTTCACCCCACCCTTGTTATCGTTATTCTTGGTTGCCTCTTTATGGTGATTGTTCCAAGTTAGTTGGGGTTTTTCTTGGTACTTTTTTATTATCTTCCGGTTTCTTGAATAACTGCTTGTCAACACTGGATAAGTCTATGGTGATTCCGTTTTTATATGGGGCCGGGAGGAGCCACAACTCTTCTGCAGTGCACTGCGCCACCTTGTGGCGGAATACCCAGATGTAATGACTTCGTGAAGCAGGCCGTACCATGCATAGGAAAAGCAATTCTACAGGTGAGTGCTCACAGAATTGTCTTTCCTGGGCCTGTACTGCAGCGTGTCGATGACATCATCGCTGGTGTCGGGCGTGTCACTGGTGACCGGCAGGTGGCGGCACAATGAGGGGGAGGGGCTTGAGGCAGGCCTTGATGGCAGTTAGTTCCCTGCAGTTGGTCTCTGACTCCTCCCCCTTCTCCCGCAGACCTGCAGCACCTCTTCCTGGGCCTGTACTGCAGCGTGTCGATGACATCATCGCTGGTGTCGGGCGTGTCACTCTTGACCAGCAGGTGGCGGCACAGCCTGCAGGAGGTGGACCTGAGCTACGCGGAGGAGGACCTGCAGGAGGCGCTGAGGAACCTGTGTCAGGACGGGGCCAATGACACGCTGCGATCTCTCAACCTCTCCGGGACCAAGGCCGCGCCCCTTGCAGTCAGGTGACTAGAGGTTTCCTGGTAACGCCCCGCCCACCCACCCTGCCCCAGGCTGACTCCTCCTCTTTTCTCTTTTCGCAGGGACGTGCTCCTCAGCTGCCCACTCCTCACCCACCTGGACCTGTCGTCCTGCCGGAGCATCCCACGCGGCCTCAAGCGGGCTTACCGCGGGCGGGAGGAGCTAGAGCAGTGTCTTGCCCACTTGACCAAGAGCCTGCAGGAGGCAGAGCAGCAATGAGACTCCTCCCCCGAGGAGCTGGAGCAGTGCCTGGCCCGCCTGACCAAGAGCCTGCTGGAGGCGGAGCAGCAATGACTCCTCCCCCGAGTTGCCGGAGCAGTGCCTGGCCCACCTGAACTAGAGCCTGCTGGAGGCGGAGCAGCAATGAGACTCCTCCCCCGAGGAGCTGGAGCAGTGCCTGGCCCACCTGACCAAGAGCCTGCTGGAGGCGGAGCAGCAATGAGACTCCTCCCCCTTTTAGACTTTCAGACCACCTACTCTGGGTCCTCCGCCTGCGGGGGAGGGGAAACCTTAGCAACATGTTTTGTATTTTTTTTACAGATTTATGTCTGGAGCAGTCAGATGCCGCCCAGCTACAGAGCGCCGCGTTCACCCCGCTACAGAGCGCCGCGGGATACCCAGAGACCCCTTGTTACATAAGTAGTTCAATGTAAAATGGCATCTTCCTCCTCCAACACTCTAAGTAAAGAAATTCCTAATTTTTTGGGGATACGAAGCTGAAAAACGAAATAAAAAGGAATAAACATAAGTAACGGCTTATTTTTATTATTTATATTTATTTTTAGGAATATTTATATTATTCTTAGTATGTCACACACCCCGCTTCAAGATATCCATAACATGTGGGTAATACTGACCTGAAGAGGGCGATCTGCAGAGATGAAAAAGAAAGCCCCTCCCTGATCCATAAATACCTGGGACCTCCCACTCATTACCCAGTCTTTCATCTCTGCAGACGGCGAGCAAGTCAGAAGATGATGGCTCCTCCTTGCACAGGGGGACTTGAGGTAGCCGGGATTATTCCCGGCCCGCTTTTTATTCTATTTCCGCCCAGATGCCCCTTATTATTACTATACATGCCTCCCAGCCTTGGCTGAGGTCTGGGCGAGGGTAGAATGGCACATTAGGTGCCCAGGAGCTAAGCTCCACCGTGAGACCCTGTATCAGAGGGTAGGCGGTGATCCGGGCTGGTGACCCCGGTTTGGGATGCCCTTTCCCTCGGCCATTTCTCCCCTGGTGTTGTTCCCCTCTCCGGATGCCCTTCTCCTCGAGGGGGGGGGGGGGGGTGAGTGCCTTTTATTCAGATGTGTGTGTGTAGGTGTTTTTTACTGTGAGCCTGCAGCCACCGTGGGCCGGTCTCTTGTGAGGGCACAGCTGAGGAGATCCTTCTCCTCAGCTTATGCTGGTGGCGGCGGGGCCGGGCGCAGGCACGTCGCCGCGGGCCGCCTGTCTGATGTCCCTTTCCTGATACCGGCGCCGCGGCCACTAGCATCGCCGCAGCGCCGGTCCCCTGTCACGGCGTTGCGCGCGGTGAGGAGAGCTCCTCACATGCTGAAGGGGGGGGCGGCGCGGGGACGGGCGCTGGAGCGCCGCCGCGGCCCGTCCTCCCCGCCTGTCTTCTGCCGTTTTACCGGCGCCGCAGCCTCTGTCACCGCTGCGGCGCCGGTTCTTGCTTGGGCCTCGCTTGTGAGGGGATTTCTCCCCTCACGATGGTGGTACAGGGGGTGGGGCAGGGCTGCCGAGGCCCCCGTTAGGCAGGTGCCACTGCGGAGCCTGGCAATGAATGGAATGGAGCACTATCGCGCTCTTCCGCGCTGGCCACGCCCCCCTTCTTCTCTCTGACCCCGTGCTGTGGCTGCTGGCTCCTTGAGGTGCGGTCGCCATCTTGATCGGCAGGAACTCATCTCTTTTCATATTTGCTGCTTTCCTTTTTTGTTCACGCGCTTATGGCTTGTTCATATTGTGTCTTTCAGGTAGACCTTCATTGGGTTAGGGGGTTTCTCCCGGTCCTAGGGTCCCTGGGTTAAATTTACCTTTTTCAAATCCTCCCACTTGGGATATTAAAGGGGCATCCCGGGTTGCTTATACGCGTAATTCCCCTGGTCATAGCGACTACATATAAGTTCACCGTATGGAGGCATCCCCGGATACTGGGCTCGGGACCCCTTCGGGGCAACCCCGGAAGTGTATGTTGTGTGGGGTTTCCATTACTGGGGACGATGTACTTCTGTATATACCTTGTGCACAGCAAACTATTACGCGGCAGTCCGAACCCCAGGCGTCTGGGTCAGCACCGCCGGTCGCTTCATCTCCTCCTCCCAGCTTGATACGCACCCCGTGTGACGTTGTCATGGGTGGGGAGCTGCAATCTGAGATGTGCGCCAGATGGGCCAACCTTGAAAAATTACTCTCCAGCACGGTCGCCCGTAAGGCTCCGGCTTAGAGAAAGCACTTGTCGCCGGCTCCGCCGGTGGATGATTTTGATGATGTTAATAATTTGGATTGGTCTGATTATTCCCCGCTAGAGGAAGGGGAGGTTTATGAGGATTCTGATAATTCAGACGATCAGCAGTTTGTTGGCGCTGATGCTGAGCTTGGGGACTTGGGGAGATCCTCGGATACTCCTAACGCTCTGGCTCAGATGTTTGAGGTTTTGGCTATTTCTCCTCCTGAGGAGGCTCCTCAGCAGAAGGGTGAGTTTTTCGAGGAATCCAGGCCACGCTTGGAATTTCCTAATCAAAAGCACTTTGACAAAATTATTGCTAAGGAATGGGACAGGCCGGCTCGGCTCCCTGGTATTCCTCAGGGGTGGGATAAGAAGTATCCCTTCCCTTCGGATACCGTTAAGCGTTGGGCATCCCCCCCCCCCGAGGTGGATGCACCGGTTTTGGGGTTGTCCAACACTTCTGTGTTAAATAATCCCGATTGTTCCACCCTCAAAGACGGAGAGGATAAACGCATTGACCAGATGGCTTGTCATGGCTTTGCCAGCGTCGGGTCAGCCATGCGGCCTGTTTGTGCTTCGGCGCTGATGATGGTGGCTGCCAGGTCCGTGGTCAGGGACCTGTTGACTTCTTCCGGGCTTCGTCCTGGTAGTGACGAGTTCCTTGGCCTTAAAAGGTGTGAGTTGTTTTTGTCTTTTGTATTAGCCACCTTGGATGACACCTTGATGATGTGTGGTATGACGTCGGCTCTGCTGGTGACTATTCGGCGGTCGGTGTGGTTGCGCCAGTGGGCGGCCGATTTTATGTCCAAAAAGTCGCTGACGGCTCTACCTTTTGTAGGATTAAGGCTCTTTGGAGAGAAATTGGATTCTGTCACCAAGGGTGGTAGGTTACCTCAACGCAAGAAACAACGCCGCCTCTTTCGGGGGGCGCCTTCCTTTACCCCTTCCTTTCGTGGGGCCAGATCTGGCAGGGGATTTGCCTTCCCCTCCTCCAGAGGAGATTCCGGGAACAGGGGCAGAGGACGTGCCCGTCCAGGTTACAGTTGGGGCTCTAAGCCCAAACCTGCTGTTAAGCCAGCTCAGCAATGAGGGGGCGCCCTCACCCATGCGGGTGGGGGGACGGCTGCGACACTTCTCCCAGGTCTGGGATCAGGAGGTCTCGGACAGATGGATCCGGGAAGTGGTGTCTTCCGGTTACAAGCTGGAGTTCGAGCTCCGCCCCCCTCCCAGATTTTTCAGGTCTCGGGTGCCTTCGGAACCTCTGGCCGCGCAGGGGCTTCCTGTGGCAGTAGAGAGTCTTCTGGACATGGCTGTCATTTGCCCGGTGCCCCCCTCAGACCAGGGCAGGGGTTTTTATTCCAATCTGTTCACGGTACCCAAGAAGGACGGATCGCTCCGACCCATCTTGGATCTGAAGTTTCTCAACAGGTTCATCCGGCTGCGGAAATTCCGCATGGAAACGCTGCGTTCGGCTATCCACTCTCTTCGTCAGGGGGACTTTCTGACGTCCATAGACATCAAGGATGCTTACCTGCATGTTCCGATCTTTCCAGCACACCAGAGGTTTCTCAGGTTCGTGGTGGAGGATCGGCATTTTCAGTTTGTGGCACTCCCCTTTGGTCTTTCCTCGGCTCCTCGGGTTTTCACCAAGGTGCTGGCGGGGGTGATGGCTCTACTCAGGATTCAGGGTATCCGCATTGTGCCCTATTTGGACGATCTGCTAATTATAGCATCTTCCTTCAGCCAAGCAGAGTTGGATACCAGAACGGTGGTAGCCACTCTGGAGAGATTCGGTTGGGTGATCAACTACCCCAAGTCATCTCTGTCCCCGTCCAGGGTGGTGACCTTTCTGGGAATGTCTCTGGACACTTCGCAGGCCAGGGTGTTTCTGCCCCAGGCCAAGGTTCTTTTGATTCAGGAGTTGGTTCGGCTTCTCTTGTCGGCCCCTCGTCCGGCCATCCGGCTAGGGATGAGGCTGGTGGGGTTGATGGTGGCCTCATTCGAGGCAGTTCCCTTTGCGCAGTTTCACACAAGGACGCTCCAGCTCCATCTGTTGACGGTTTGGGACAAGTCTCCTCTATCGTTGGATCAGTCCTTCAGGATGACCCCCCGAGTTTGTCGATCCCTGCAATGGTGGCTGGGGTCTGTCAATTTGTTGAAGGGCAGATCTTTTCTGGCACCGTGTTGGGAGACAGTCACCACAGATGCCAGTCTGTCAGGTTGGGGGGGTGTCTGGAAGGATCTTCAGTTTCAGGGTCTGTGGGGCCCTCAGGAGGCTCACGAGCCCATCAATGTTCTGGAATTGAGAGCCATCAGGTTGGTTCTGTTTCGTTTGACTCATCAGTTGCGGGGCCTGCCAGTTCAGGTTCGGACGGACAATCGGACGGCGGTTGCTTACATCAATCACCAGGGAGGGACTCGCAGCAGGAGTGCCCTCAGGGAAGTGTCTTTGATTCTGGACTGGGCGGAGAGCCACGTCCCGTGTATCTCAGCAGTCTACATTCCGGGAGTGGAGAACACGGAGGCGGACTCTCTGAGCAGGGCCTCCTCTCGTCAGGGGGAGTGGTCTCTCAGTCCCCAGGTGTTTCGCTTGATTTGTCTCAGGTGGGGGTCACCGGCGGTGGACCTCTTTGCCTCTCGTCACAATCACAAGCTTCCGGTATTTGTGTCTCTCTCGCAGGATCCACTGGCCCTGGCGGTGGATGCCATGTCCCTGAACTGGAGGGATCTGGGGTTTCTTTACCTGTTCCCTCTGTTTCCAATGGTAGCCAGAGTGGTGCGCAAGCTGGCCCTGGAGGGCGCGTCGGCGATTCTGGTGGCCCCAAGGTGGCCAAGACAGGTTTGGTTCGCAGACCTGGTAAGACTGGCAGAGGATCAGTTCGTTCTGCCTCTGCTGCCGGACCTGCTCACCCAGGGTCGGCTACGCTATCCCAATTTACCATCGCTGGCTTTGACGGCGTGGCTGCTGAAACCTCCATCTTGAAGGAGGAAGGTCTTTCTGATGCGGTGATTCAGACTCTTATTAGCGCCAGGAAGCGGTCTTCCTCTACAGTTTACTATAGGACCTGGAGGTCCTATATTGACTGGTGTGAAGGTAGGTCTTTCCCGTGTAGGGAGTTTTCCATTTCCAGGATTCTGGAGGTTCTTCAACATGGTCTGGATCTGGGGCTCCAGCTCAGTACCTTGAAGGGGCAGGTTTCTGCCCTGGCGGTGTTCTTTCAAAGGTCCTTTGCACTTCATTTCTTGGTCAAGACTTTTTTCCAAGGGGTTACGCATGTTCGGCCTCCTAGGAAGCCCTTGGTTCCAGTTTGGGATTTGAACCTGGTTCTTTCTGCTCTTCAGGGTCCTCCGTTTGAGCCCTTGAATGAGGTTGCTTTGTCTTCACTTACTCAAAAGGTGGCCTTATTCTAAGTATGTCACACACCCCACTTCAGACTTTAATAATTACACTAGGGTTAACGCACCTCTAGGTGGCAGCATTGCAGAGAACTTCTCCAAAAAACTTCAACAGGCCCCTCCCGGTCTATACATACCTGGTACCTCCCAAGAACCTCCCAGTGTTGTTCTCTGCAAGGTGGCGACAAGACAGAAGAAAGAAGTCTCCTGCTTGCAGGTAGCCGGGGTATCCCCCCGGCCCCCCCCCCCCCCCCCGTGGTCTATTTCTGCCCGGCTTTTGTTTGATTGTAATCTATTTAATGGCAGCCTCCCAGCTTCGGCTGTAGGCCGGGCAATAAGGTAGCCGGCACCATTGGTGCCTAGGAGATTAGCTCCTCCGCTCGACCCTTCATTGCGGGGCATAGCGGGATTCCCGGAGTGGTGATCCGGATGTGGGATGCCCCATTTTATAGGAGTTAGTGGTCAGGTTGTGTCTTGCCCTGGGATATTGTGTCTCTTCCGGGGTGTGGGACGCGCTGGGGACAGTGTCATGCTTTTAATCTGTGACATGCTGTGTGAGTGTGCTGCTGCGCTCTACCTTGTGTTTCCCTTTGTGTTTTTACATTGTCTGATTTCACTGTATTACTGCCGTTTTTTCTTTTCCCCCATGTCTGTCTGTATCTCCCCTTAGGAGCGGGGGGGGCGGGGCCTCGCGGCGTGCTGCGCCGCGGTCCCGCCGGTGGCTGGGCGCCGTACCCGGCGCTGGCAGCCTGCTTGTCCGGCTGCTCAGGGGGGACCTTTTATCAGTGTGTGGGTCTGTGCTTTTTACTGTCCGGCGCTGTACACTGGGAGCCGGCGGGTGGCTCCGCCGGTCCCGTCATCGAGGTCTGCTTGCGGTCCCCGCCGGCAGACGCTGACGCTGCCTGGGGGCGGGGTCGCGCGCGGGCCGCGCACGGATTGGTCGCCCGGAGGGGCGGGGCCTTCTCGGCTCCCGCGCTCCCGGAGCCTCTCTCTTCCTCCTCCTATGCGTGTGTGAAGGCCGCCATCTTCTGCTGGCTGCGCGGTTTTTCCTCTCCTCTCCAGGTAGGCGTTTTTGGCTTGTCTTGTAGTGACCCCTCGGATCCTTTCCTCCTCCTTTTCCTCCCTCCTCGTTCCGGCGCATCTTTATGGTGCTGGTTGGCATTAACCATTTCTGTTGCTCTGGTTAATGAGGGGGGGGGGGGTGGTGTGAGGGGGTTTTTGTATTTTATGTGGTTTTTTGGCATGGTGCTGATTGACGCCTGTCCCTCTCCCTTTTGTGTTTTTCAGATCCTGGGATCCCGTCTGGCAGGGCTCTCCCGGTCATATATACCTGGCTCGTGGGGGGTGTCTTTTCTTTGCAATATATATATATACACTTATATGCATTTTTATAAGGGTCTTATGCTATTCCCCTGGGTCAGGATCTTGTGACTGTCCTTAGACAAGTGTTAGGTTATTAAGGGGCATCCCGGGTCGCGTACCGCATAAATCCCTGGGTTCTGCAAATACCATAAATTCACCACATGGAGGTTGCCACAGATACCGGGAATGGTTCTTCGGGACAATCCAAGGTGTGCGGGGGTTGTGGGACTCCGCTCCAGGGAGATGATGTCATTTTGTGTATCCCTTGTGCACAGCAGAACATTGCACGGCAGTCCAGTACTCCGGTGCCTAGCACTTCTTCGGCCGCGCCATCTCCCTCTCCCCCTCGCTTATTCCGGACCCCGTGTGACGTTGTCCTGGGCGGGGATTCGCAGTCTGATGTATGTACCCGCTTGACCAACCTTGAGAAGCGGTTTTCTGCTATAGCCGCTCAGAAGGTTTCAGCTAAGCGGAAGCATCTGTCTCCGCCCCCGCCGGATTCAGATGAGGAAGTGGTGGGAGATCTGGATTGGTCGGATCGTCCCCGTGAAGAAGGTGAGCTCATTGAGGATGAAGATTCTGATGTTCAGCAGTTGCTGGGTTCTGAGGGGGATCAGGATGATGGCCTCCCTCTCGATTCCTCTACCATTCTGAGCCAGATGTTTGAGGTTTTGGATTTGGAGCCTCCGGTGGTTGCTCCCAGGCCCAAGGGTCACCTTTTTGGGGTGTCCAAGCAGCGTCTGGAGTTTCCCAGCCAACAGCATTTTGAAGAAATTGTTTTCAAGCAATGGGAGCAACCTACACGTCTTGTTGGTGTGCCGTCTAGCTGGGATAGGAAGTATCCCTTTCCGGCGGAATTGATGAAGCGTTGGTCTGTCCCCCCTGAGGTAGATACTCCGGTCTTGGGACTGTCCAACACGGCGGTCGTGCATTCTCCTGACACGACTTCGCTCAGGGACGGCGAGGATCGCCGGGTTGATCAGCTTGCCCGTCATGGTTTTGTATGTGCGGGGTCGGTGTTAAGGCCTGTCTGTGCTTCGGCTCTTTTGACTTTTGCTGTCAGGTCTATTGTCAGGGACTTGGGGGTGGATCTCGAGCCCACCAGTGATGAGTCCCTTGGGCTTAAGCGCTGAGAGGCTTTTTTGTCCTTTATCCTGGCCGCTCAGGAGGATGCCATGCTGATGTGTGGCAGGGCTACTGCCTTGCTGGTGGCTATCCGGCGCTGTGTGTGGTTGAGACAGTGGACGGCCGATTTTAATTCTAAAAGATCGCTCACGGCTCTGCCCTTTCTGGGTTTAAGGCTTTTTGGTGAGAGGCTGGACTCTGTTGCCAAGGGAGGTAAATTACCTCAGCGCAAGAAATTTCGCCGTTCCTTTCGGGGGATGGTCTCGTTCAATCCGTCCTTCCGGGGAGTCGGCGCCGGTAGAGGTGCGGGCTCCTCGGCCCCCAGGGGCGCCAGTTGGAATAGGGGCAGAGGCCGTGGCCGCCCCACTCGCGTCTGGGGTGCCAAGCCCAAGCCGGCTGCCAAGCCCACCCAGCAATAAGGGGGCGCCCTCACCCGTTCGGGTGGGGGGACGGTTGCAACTTTTCTCCCGGGTGTGGGACCAGGAGGTCCCGGACAGATGGATCCGGGAGGTGGTTTCGGCCGGTTACAAGTTGGAGTTCGAGTCCCGTCCTCCTCCAAGGTTCTTCAGGTCTCGGGTGTCTTTGGATCCTTTGGCCGCGCAGGGGCTCCTGGCGGCAGTAAGGAATCTTCTAGATTTAGCTGTCATTTGCCCGGTTCCTCCTTCAGAGGTGGGGCGCGGGTTTTACTCCAATCTCTTCACGGTCCCCAAGAAGGACGGGTCCTTCCGTCCTATTCTGGATTTGAAGTTTCTCAACAGGTTTATCCGTCCTCGGAAGTTTCGCATGGAAACCCTGCGGTCTGCGATCGGTTCGCTTCGGCAGGGGGACTTTATGACGTCCATAGACATCAAGGATGCGTACCTGCACGTGCCGATCTTTCCTGCTCATCAGCGGTTCCTCCGTTTCGTGGTGGGGGATCGGCATTTTCAGTTTGTGGCTCTTCCATTCGGTCTCACCTCTGCTCCGAGAGTGTTCACCAAGGTGTTGGCGGGGGTGATGGCCCTGCTCAGAGCTCAGGGGATTCGCATTGTGCCTTACCTGGACGATCTTCTCATCATGGCTCCTTCCTTCAGTCAAGCAGAGGGGGACACCAGCACGGTGGTGTCTATGTTGGAGAGGTTCGGCTGGGTGATCAATTACCCCAAGTCCTCGCTGGTTCCGGCCAGGGTGGTGACCTTTCTGGGGATGTCGTTGGACTCCTGCCAGCACAGAGTGTTTCTTCCTCAGGCCAAGGTTCTGATGATTCAGGAATTGGTCCAGCTGCTCCTCTCCCATCCTCATCCGTCCATTCGTCTGGGGATGAGACTGGTGGGATTGATGGTGGCCTCGTTCGAGGCAGTTCCCTTTGCTCAGTTTCATACAAGGACTCTTCAACTTCATCTTTTGGCGTCTTGGAACCGGTGTCCGGGGTCGTTGGATCGGTCCTTCCGGTTGTCCCCTCGGGTTCGGCAGTCCCTTCTGTGGTGGTTGGTCTCGGACAACCTTCTGAAGGGCAGGTCTTTTCTGACTCCACTTTGGGAGACTGTCACCACGGATGCCAGTTTGTCAGGCTGGGGAGGTTATTGGAAGGATCTTCGGTTTCAGGGGCAGTGGGACCCTCAGGAGGCCCACTTGCCCATCAATGTTCTGGAACTGCGAGCCATCAGGTTGGTTCTGTCTCACTTGACGCATCATTTACAAGGTCTGCCGGTTCAGGTTCGCTCAGACAATCAGACGGCGGTTGCTTACATCAATCACCAAGGAGGGACTCGCAGTCTGGGTGCCCACAGGGAAGTGTCTCTGATTTTGGTCTGGGCGGAGACTCATGTCCCTTGCATCTCGGCAGTTTACATTCCGGGAGTGGAAAACACAGAGGCGGATTTTCTGAGCCGGTGTGCGTCCCGTCGGGGGGAGTGGTCTCTCCATCCCCAGGTGTTTCGGTCACTTTGTCTCCGGTGGGGGACGCCGGAGGTGGATCTGTTTGCCTCTCGTCACAATCACAAGCTTCCGTCCTTTGTGTCCCTGTCCCGGGACCCTCTGGCTCTGGCGGTGGATGCCATGACCCTGAGCTGGAGGGACCTGGGGTTTCTTTATCTGTTTCCTCCGATTCCCATGCTAGGCAGGGTTCTGCGAAAGTTGGTTCTGGAAGGAGTTCCCGCCATTCTCGTGGCTCCAAGGTGGCCAAGGCGGGTGTGGTTCGCGGACATCGTTCGTCTGGCCGTAGATCAGTTCGATCTGCCTCTTCGGCCAGATCTTCTCACTCAGGGTCAACTCTGTTACCCCAGTTTACAAACGCTGGCTTTGACGGCTTGGCTGCTGAAACCTCCATCTTAAAGGAGGAGGGTCTTTCGGATGCGGTCATTCAGACTCTTATTAGTGCTAGGAAGAGATCTTCTTCTTCCATCTATTACAGGTATTGGAGATCTTATATTGATTGGTGTGAGGCTAGGTCTTTGCCCTGCCGGGTCTTTTCTGTGTCTAGGATTTTGGAGTTCCTTCAGGCGGGGCTGGACTCTGGTCTTCAGCTGAGTACCTTGAAGGGGCAGGTTTCTGCTTTGTCAATTTTTTTCCAGAAATCTTTTGCTAGTCATTCGTTGGTCAAGACTTTTTTCCAGGGGGTGTCGCATGTGCGGCCTCCTAGGAAGCCTTTGCTCCCAGTGTGGGATTTGAATTTGTTTTTTCTGCTCTTAAGGCTCCTCCTTTTGAGCCTTTGCGGGATGTTGCTTTGTCCATTCTTTTTTTTTATGCAATATATCTTTATTAAGTTTTTGATCAAACAAGTATACAAAGGAAGCATACAGAAAAATAAAGCGTACAGAAAAAAGGGATGCAGTTAGGGCATACATGACAGCAACAGGATATATTTATAGCCGTGGACATCGTCCAAGAGACTTAGACCCATCATCCTGCGAACCAACGATTAATACACATATGGTGGGCCGCACCCGTATGACTGGGTCATCTATGTGAGATTATCAGCAATAGAGGAAACCAGGGAGTTTTTGACCCCAATCGGCCCCTAGACGGCCCCTATGAATTCTTTATTTATTTAACAGTATTCAACTTTACAAAAACAGAGGAGAAGGGCAATAACATGGTAAACGAAATACTCAGCGATAGATCAGTACGAAGCAGTGACATCATCTAATAAGTTAGGAGTGCTTAGAGGGGGTCGACTGAGGGGTCCGATGCCTCCCGATGCATCACCAAGCGAGCCTGGCAAATTACCAGTCCCGTCTCTCACCGCCCTGCCGCGGCCCGAACCACCGCGCCAAGCGGCACCTCGGGGGGCCAGGTCGCGGGCGCGGAACGAGGATAGAGTAGGTCGGGGATCACCGCACGGACCCATCAACGAGCCCCCCACAACGAACCAAAAGGCAGCTAGTGCATTGTCATTGGACCACTAAGACTGAGCCATCTCAGAACAGTTAGGCAGAATTTATAACAAACAAAAAACAGATGGGGTGAGGGTATACAGAGGGGGGAGCGGGAGTAGGCAATGGGGGGGGGGAAGTGGAGGAGCGGGGAGGAGAGGAGAGGGATGAGCGGGGGGGAGGGGGGGGGGGAGTCCAGGGGAGAAGACGGACAATCTGGATCTCCACGCCACTACACCACCAGCAGGTCGCTATATTCTTGTGTCATGGTAAAATCAACCCAGAGAGCCCATTTTATCCTGTGCCTCTCCTCCGTCTCACGCTGGGCTGCAATCATCCCCTCAAATCTCTCAATGTCTCCAACCCTAGCGAGCCACTGTGCAGTGCACGGAGGAGACTGGCTCTTCCAACGCGAAGGGACACACGCTTTTGCGGCGTTAACTAATTGGCACACCACCGACCCCCGGTAACTCTTGGTGGGTATGGCCGAGTGGTGGAGAAGGAAGAAGGCCGGATCCCATGGTATGACCCATTCCGTCATTCGCTGCGTCACTTCTCTGACCTTTCTCCAGAATGGCTGCAGGGCCTGACACGACCAGAAGATGTGTAGAAGGTCGCCCCGCTCAGAATTACACCTCCAGCATGACGGGGGGACCCCGGAGGACCATTTATGCAGTAATGTCGGGACTCTATACCAGCGTGTAAGCACCTTGTAGTTGCATTCCTTATACTTAGTACACACTGAGGACCTATGTGTCAGTTCTAATATTTTCTTGCACTGTTTTTGTGTGAGGTTGATTCCCAGATCCTCTCCCCACCTAGAGAGGCAGGGGAGAACGCCCGAGTCTCGGCCACCAACGATCGTTTTGTACGTTTGGGAGAGGGTGTGTCTGGCAGGGCCCTCGTCCTCACACATTCTCTCAAAGCTAGTGAGTTCCCTTAAGCGGCTCAAATGATGTCTAAGGGACTGGAGGAAGTGAATGAGCTGTCTACACTGCCACGTGTCCCACATCGGGAGGCCATGAGTCTCTGCCAGTCCCTCTAGTGACGTGCTGTTACTGATGTGGCGATAGTGTTTGGCGCGGCAGATTCCCTTTTTGATCCATTGGTCAGCTATCTCACCTCTTATTCCCGGGGAGAATTCTGGGTTCCCTAGTATCGGGAAGAGCGGGGAGAGGGGGGGGGAGACCTCCTCCCGCTGGAAAAATCTGTGGCATACTTTGAGCGTGGCCCCTATTGTTGGATGGGAGAGCTCTTGCTTCGTGGCTTGTTTTGCTACCCATGGCAGGCCTCCCAGGGGGAATAGGGAGCCGTTTTGCTCGATCCGAACCCACTGTTTGTGTGCGACATGTCTGTTCCAGTCGACAACCCTGGTGAGATGGGCGGCTACATAGTATAGTCCCGGGTCTGGCACCCCGAGTCCTCCCTCCTCTTTGGGTCTCGTCAAGAGATTCTTATTAACTCTCGGATTTCTTCCCAGCCAGATGAACTTGGAGAAGATTCCTCCGATCCTCCGGAGGAAGGAATCAGGGACCTCGATCGGGAGGGCTTGTAGTAGGTATAGGAGGCGAGGTAGTAGGTTCATCTTTAGGGAGTTACACCTCCCGAACCACGAGAGTTTCTTGTGCGACCAGGACTCTACATCTCTAGCGAAGGCTTGTAAGATTGGGGGGAAATTGAGGTCAAAGAGCCTACTCGGGGACCTGCTCACCTTCACTCCCAGGTAAGTAATGTGTTCACGAGCCCATTTGAAAGGGAAGGATTGACTAAGGTTGGTCTCTCTAGTCGCCGGGAGATTAATATTGAGAATCTCCGACTTTTGCAAATTGATCTTATAACTGGAGAGGTTTTTATATATTTCCAGTTCTTTCACTAGATTTGGGAGAGAGACCTCTGGGCTGGTCACGAAGAATAGCAGGTCGTCCGCGTACGCAGCTATTTTATAGTGCCCCGAGGGGAAGGACAATCCCTGTATGCTCTGATTAATTCTGACGCTGCAGAGGAGTGGCTCCAACGTTAAGATGAATAGTAGGGGTGACAAAGGACATCCCTGTCTCGTCCCATTACCGATGTCAAATGGTTTAGAGGTCACTCCGTTGACTTTTACCACAGCAGATGGCCCGTGGTATAGGCTAGTGATCCAGCCCAGCATGCTATCCCCAAGCCCGATGTGCCGTAGGACTCCAAACATGAAGTCCCATTGCACCCTATCGAACGCTTTTTCAGCGTCGGTCGAGAGGAGTAACGTGTGGAGATTCCGTTGCAGCGCCAGATTAATGAGGTTCAGTGTCTTAGTGGTGTTGTCTCTGGCTTCTCTGAAAGGCATGAAGCCAACTTGATCTAAATGAACCACATGATGTAGGTGCGGAGCCAGGCGTGATGCCAATATTTTTGCAAATAGCTTGACATCAGCGTTCAGGAGGGATATCGGTCTGTAGCTGGAGGCAAGGGTGGGGTCCTTACCTTCCTTCCCTATTACCACAATTTGTGCGGAGAGACTGTCTCTCGGAAAAGTGTTGCCCGAACCCATGGAGTTGAACACCTCTAGCATTCTGGGCGAGAGTATTTCTGTAAAGGTTTTGTAATAGAATAATGGAAACCCGTCAGGTCCCGGGGCTTTCCCAGCTGCCGAGTTCTTCATTGCTAAAGCTATTTCCTCATGTGTGATCGGGTCTTCCAGATCGCTCAGCGCTCCGGACGGGAGTTTAGGGAGTCTAGAGCGTCGGAGGTAGTCGGCTATGTCTAGGGCCCTATTGCGTGCCCTGTCTATCGGCAAGTTGTAGAGGTCCTTGTAGAATTGTCTGAAAACTCTGGCTATCTCCGAGGCCTTGTGTTTCATGTCTCCCATCTCATCCTGCACCTTGGGGACATATGTTTTGGCTCTTTCCCCCCTCAGGGCCATGGCCAACAAGCGACCGCACTTATCTCCTGACTCATAGTAGGTTTTCCTACATTTGATGAGTTGGAGTTTGACCGAGTCATTACAGACTCTGCGTAGCTGGTCCCTGAGGGCGGTCAGAGCCGCCAGATGCCCCGAGGCTAGAGATTGTTTGTGTAGTGTCTCTAATTTTTGAATTTTCTCCACTAACTCGCGGGTGGTCTTGCCCCTCTCTTTCTTGACACTAGCCCCCTGCTGGATAAGGAGCCCTCTAGCTACGCATTTGTGTGCCTCCCAGACCACTGCAGGGTCGTAGCCCGGGGTGGAGTTCCTGTCGAAGTACTCCCTGAGGTCCTGTTTTAGCTTGTCCCTGAAGGCTATATCCTGAATCAGGGAGGTATTGAGTTTCCATGACCAGGAACGGGGTGTCGGGTTGTGCGCGGACAGCGTGAGGCTAATCGGGGCGTGGTCTGATAGTACGATGCTACCGATATCCGCCAGTTCGACTCTCTGCAATGAATGGTGCTGGATAAGGAAAAAGTCTAGCCTCGAATACATATTATGTGGGGGAGAATAGAACGTGTAATCTCTACCGTCAGGGTGGAGGATACGCCAGGGGTCTACCAGTTGGTGTGTGTGTAGGAGCCGTTTGAGTTTCCTAAGTTTGGTGTAAGGGAGATATGTGTGGCCCCTGGAGGTGTCTATCAGCGGGTCTAGCGTGAGGTTAAAGTCTCCACCAACTACCACCCTGCCCTCTGCAAACTCAGTCATCTTGGTTAGTGTCTCCTCTAGGAAGTCTACCTGTCTAGTGTTTGGGCAGTAAATGTTCACAAAGGTGAAAAGCTCAGAGCAGATCCTTCCTTTAACAAAGAGCCATCTTCCCTCTCCACCACCCAGCACCCCCACCTCCTCCCAGAGTACCGACCTTGAAATCAGCAGGCTCACCCCTCTCGACCGGGAGTCCGGAGAATAGCTGTGGTATGAGGTCGGGAACGATTTGTCTCTCATGGTCGGTGGGTTTGCCACCTTAAAGTGCGTTTCTTGGAGAAAGGCCACGCTCGCTCTCAAGGCCCTGAGGTTTCTTAGGATCGCCCTCCTTTTCTCCGGCGTGTTCAGTCCCTTCACGTTGAAAGAAACCAGTTTAATATCACTCATTGTGGCTATTCAAAGAAGTTAGGGGGGGGGAGGGGGCAGCAGGTGCAAGAGGGGAACGACGGAACAATGGGGAAGGAACAGGGGGGGACGGGAACAGCGGGGGGGGGAGGAGGAAGAGCAAGAAGGGGGGGAGGACAAAGACAGTAACAGTGACCCCGGCTACGCCGGCCAGAACCCTCAAAGGAGGGATAACTAAGTAGCGAACTCGCTAAGTCTGTGGCCTATCCCCAAACGGGAGAGGTCAGAGACTGGCCTAAGTGGGGGACTGTGTCCGGCAACGGGTCACGGAGTCAGTCGCCCCACCGAGAGAAGCGATCACCAACAAAATAATGCATCAACTGAGGCCAAGACTCAAACAGTAAATTAACGGGGAAGGGGAACCTCGTCCATCGGAGGAGGAGGGAATTGGACAAGCAGAGTGTACTAAGCACAGGGGCAACAAGCCCCTAGGCCGGCGGCGGATAGATATCAGACATAGAGCAACCAAGCCGCGGCTACTGCTCGTTATCTAAGGGCCTCAGCGGTCTCTCTCTCGGTCTTCGCGATCTATTGTCCCTTCGATTTCTGGGTACAGCACTCCTGGATCTCCGAGGTGGAGGAGAGGGAGAGGGCATCAGCCAGTTAGGCACCGGGATCGGGTCAACACTGAGGAATGAAAACAGGCCCTCCAAGTCCTGGTAAGTCCGGAGGGAAAAGGAGTTGCCGTCTCTGCTCACAATTAGGTGGAGGGGGTACCCCCATCTGTAGGTTGCTCTGGCGGATCTGATCAAATCGAGGACCGGTCGTAGTAGCCTACGCATCTGCAGAGTGCGCCTGGATAGGTCTGGGAATATAGTAACACTCGCTCCGTCAAAGTCCATCGGGCCGTGCCTCCATGCTCTCCGGGAGATTTCCTCTTTGATGTTATAGTAGTGTATACGACAAACAATGTCCCTGGGCCGAGACGGGTCGGTGCTTGGCGGGCCTAGCGCTCTGTGCGCTCTGTCAATCTCGATTGGAGTGTTTGCATCCCTGCCAAGTAGTTGATTGAAGATTGCTGTGATGATTTGCTTAACATCTTCCCCCGAAGAGGCCTCAGGGATGCCACGGACCCGAAGATTGTTGCGCCTGTGTCTGTTCTCCAAGTCGTCGTGCTGGAGTTGTAGTTGTAGAATTTGCGCGTTTTGACTCTCGATCCTCGCCTCCATATCGGCCAGCGCTGTTTCAGTAGCAGCCTGATTAGAGGTGACTCTGGCGTCCAACGAAAGGATCTGCCCTCTGACCTCAGATATATCTTTTTTATAGGCTGCTTCATATCTTCGGATCAGAGCTTCAAAATCAGCTTTGGTGGGAATGGACTTTAAGAAAGAGAGCGTTTCCTGATGGATGTTGCTGGTGGATGGTGTTGCGTTGCATCCTCCGATTGCGGATGAAGTCGCGGGGGAGTCTGGGTATAGTATCGGGGACGGGAGATCAACAGCGGGCGGTGGTCCCATAACCGGCGGCGACACGGGCTCCTGTGGAAGAGACAGCATTTCTACCGGCAGATCTAGCGGTGACAGCTCCCTGCACCGGGGCCACGGGCGTGAGGGGATGCCCAGGGTGGGGTCTTCAGCTCCATGACTGCCGCTTTCCTGGGGCGCCGTGGGGGACAGGTGGGACTCCCCTCTCGGGACAGGCTCAGGCCGAGGGGTGCTTCTGGAGCGCTGCATCCTCTGTGGGAGAGGGCGGGGGGACGCGGGCGGGGGGGAGGAAAGTCCTGAGGGATGGGGTCCCAGCGCCGGCATCCTGTTGACCCGGTCAGTGGCTACAAAACCGTAGCTTTCCAGCCTCCCTGCTGCTGTGGCCTCCCTGGTTGGAGTGCGAGTCTGTCTGGCAGGCGGTTGGTGGGCTGGGGCTGCAGTGGCTGTGTGGTGACTGTTGCTTTCACAGGATGGGGGTTTCTGGGATCCTGCATTTGCAGCCTGCGCAGAGTGGGGGTCGCCGGGTTGGTACTGGGCAGGAAGGGAGACGCCTGGGGCCCGTGCTGTAACTGGGGACAGGGCTTGATATTCCCCCTGCTGTTTCTCTCTCCCAGGGTCTCCTGCCTCGCATGACTTCTGCTCCCAGGGTTGATAGTGTGAGGGCGCCATATTGGAGCACTCTCCTCGGTCTCCCCCCTCCCCGCTGGGGGCTCCCCCTGTAGCGCCTTCCAGCGTGTCTGCCACCGGCTCCCCTTCACTGCCGCCTCTCCTACCTTCGGGCCGCCGCCCCTGGTCTACCCGCGACGCTGACAGCTGTCTCTGTGAGGGCGGAGATCCCTCGTGCTTCCCCGCTGGTCGCGTCACCTCCTTCGTCTCTGTTCCCGGTGGCTGTGTTGGCGCTCTGCCCGCCGAGGGTCGCGTCGTCGCCCCGCTCTCCCGGGTCCGGCCGGGGCTCGGCTCCGACTCCTCCGAGCAGCTGGTCTCTAACGCGGCAAGCAGCGGCGCCATGGCTGCGCCCACGTGGCTCCTCCCGTCCTCCTCCATCGCCGACCTCCTCGCTCGCGGACCGGCGGCTGTCACTTTCTTCCTCTCCCTTCGTCTTCTGCCCTTCATAGGGTATGTTTCGCAGGTGAGTCTGGCACTGGTTGATGCTGATTTAGGCTATAAAACTCTCGGTGGGGCAGGAGCTTGCCAACTCACGTCCGCGCCATCCGAGTGTCAGGCCACGCCCCCTGCTTTGTCCATTCTTACTCAGAAGGTTGCCTTTCTGGTGGCCATTACTTCGGTTCGGCGTGTTTCTGAGCTGGCAGCCTTGTCTATTCAGGCTCCTTATTTTGAGGATCATCAGGACAAAGTGGTTTTTCGTTACAAGTCAGATTTTCTCCCTAAAGTGGTCTCTGCTTTTCATCTTAACCAGGACATTGTTCTTCCCTCTTTGTGTCCTAAGCCTAAGAATGTCAAGGAGAGTGCTTTGCACTGCTTGGATGTGGTACGTTGTGTCAGGTACTATCTACGTGCTACGTCTTCTTTTCGTAAGACTGATGCCTTTTTCGTTGTGCCATGTGGGCCTAGGAAGGGTTTGGCTCCGGCCAAATCTTCCATTAGTAAATGGATTCGTCAGGCCATTGTTGGTGCTTATTCGGCCAAGGGGAAGGATCCTCCTTTCCGAGTTACTGCTCATTCTACTCGTGCGGTTGGTGCGTCCTGGGCTTTTCAGCACCAGGCTTCGGTTGAACAAGTGTGTAAGGCTGCAACTTGGTCTTCTGTTCATACTTTTTCTAAGTTTTATAAGGTTGATGTGCGGGCCTCAGCGGATGCTGTTTTTGGCCGCAAGGTTTTGCAGGCTGCAGTGGTTTGAATTGTTTCTGCATTATTGCCTGTTCGGATACCCGCCCTTTTCTGGACACTGCTGTTGGATGTCCCTAGTGTAATTATTAAAGTCTGAAGTGGGGTGTGTGACATACTTAGAATAATACCATTTTGTGAATACTCACCTGTAAAATGGGTATTATAAGTATGTCACACACCCCACTTCACCCGCCCTTTTTGGTATCCTGGCTCTCTATTTGGTGAAGTTTGGTTCTTTACGTTGAGGGTTACATTGTTTGGTTCTGGTACCTTGTCTTACTGCTGTTCTAACACTGGGAGGTTCTTGGGAGGTACCAGGTATGTATAGACCGGGAGGGGCCTGTTGAAGTTTTTTGGAGAAGTTCTCTGCAATGCTGCCACCTAGAGGTGCGTTAACCCTAGTGTAATTATTAAAGTCTGAAGTGGGGTGTGTGACATACTTATAATACCCATTTTACAGGTGAGTATTCACAAAATGGTATTTTTGGTGGCTATCACTTCTGTTAGGCGTGTTTCTGAGTTGGCAGCTTTGTCCATTAAAGCTCCGTACTTCGAAAGGCATCAGGACAAGGTGGTCTTTTGTTTCAAGCCGGATTTTCTTCCTAAGGTGGTTTCTGCCTTTCATCTGAATCAGGACATTGTTCTGCCTTCTCTATGTCCTAATCCCAGCAACGACAAGGAAAGGGCGCTGCATTCCTTGGATGTAGTTCACGTTGTGAAATACTATCTGGTGGTTACGTCTTCCTTTCGTAAGACTGATGCCTTTTTTGTGGTGCCCTTTGGGCCTAGGAAGGGTTTGGCACCTGCCAAGTCTTCTATTAGTAAATGGATTCGTCAGGCCATTATTGGGGCCTATTCTGCTAAGGGGAGGAGTCCCCCTTTTCGGGTTACTGCTCATTCTACTCGTGCGGTCAGCTTTTCAGCACCAGGCCTCGGTTGAGCAAGTTTGTAAGGCCGCTACTTGGTACTCTGTTCACACTTTTTCCAAGTTTTACAAGGTTGATGTTCGGGCCTCAGCGGTTGCTGTTTTTGGCCGCAAAGTTCTGCAAGCCGTTGTGGTTTAAGTTGTGCATTGTTGCCTTGTTTTTGGATCCCCACCCTTTTATGGACACTGCTATTGGATGTCCCACATGTTATGGATATCTTGAAGCGGGGTGTGTGACATACTTAGAATAATACCATTTTGTGAAATACTCACCTGTAAAATGGGTATTATAAGTATGTCACACACCCCGCTTCACCCGCCCTTCTCGTATTCTGGATCCTTTATATTGTGAACTTTGCGTTGCTTTGGTTTATATTTGCCTCTTCCTGGTCCCTTACCTTACTGCTTTCTTTATACTGGGTAATGAGTGGGAGGTCCCAGGTATTTATGGACCGGGAGGGGCTTTCTTTTTCCTATCATCTCTGCAGGAACGCCCTCTTCAGGTCGGTATTACCCACATGTTATGGATATCTTGAAGCGGGGTGTGTGACATACTTATAATACCCATTTTACAGGTGAGTATTTCACAAAATGGTATTTTTTTTATTTATTTTTATTAATATTTATACTTTTTTTTATTATCTGTACATATATTTTTTATTTATTTTTATTAATATTTATTTTTTTATTTATTTGTATTGTGTTATTTATACATATATTTCTATTTATTTTTATTAATATTTATATTTTTTATTTTTATTAATATTTATATTTTTTTATTATTTATAGATATATTTTTTATTTATTTTTTATTAATATTTATATTTTTTATTTTTATTAATATTTATATATTTTTATTATTTATTTTTATTTTTTTATTATTTATTTTTATTGTGATCGGTTTTTATTGGTTTTTCAAACAAAAACAAAAGGACAACAGTTATACAATTGTGGGGGACATACAAAACAGCGGGCAAGGGGTAAGGGAAGGAACCGAAAGGAAAGAGGGAAAATGGGGGAAGGGGGGCGGGGTTACAGGGTTCGCGTGGTTAGCCTAGACATAGTATATATAACACAACTACATCATCGCTCGTTAACGGTTTATGCGCACTCTCGGCTTTGGCTCCGCAATAGAGCAGGAGATAATGTCGGCAACCTGTACTCTCCTGAGTTCTGGTATGGCCTGTGTCCAAGTGAGAGGGGCGGGGCATGGAGGTAAGGCTAGGGGGTTTGCCGTACTAGCTTTGAGGGTTGGGACGTGGGGTGGCAATCGGGAAGCAAGGCTGGGATAAGAAGGGGGCGTAGCACTGCAGGCCCTGTGGCGCCCCCCAGGTTCAGTCTCGGGGGGGGGGGGGGCACGTAGCCCTGTATCTTCTAAAGCAATGCTGGGAGGTGCGATTCCAGATCAGCCAGCTCATCCAGGTGGTTGTAGATTGGTCTGTGGTGTCCCTGCTTTTTGCAACTAGTTCTTCCATACAGTGGATCCCCTCCAACTCCACCACTCAGTCCATTAATGTGGGGGGGGGTTAGGAGTCCTCCAGGGCCTTGAAATAATGGCTCTCATAACCCTAAGGAAGTGACCCAAGATTCCCTTTTTGATCCTTGTCACCGGGCCTGAGATTAATGACAGGAGAGCGACCTGGGGTGTATTATCTATCCTAATCCCGGATACCTCCTCATAGATTGCGAAGATTTGGTCCCATAGGACTTTAATCGCTGGGCAGCTCCACCAAATGGGGGTCATGGTACCCACCTCCTTCTGGCATCTCCAACATTTGTCCGATTGTGTGGCTGCAAATTGGTGCAAGTCAACCGGGCATCTGTACCACCTAGCGAGTGCTTTATAGTTTCTTTCCTGCGAAGTATTCGCTAATGATATCCCAATGGGTGCTCAGGAACACTTCAGTCATATCAGTATCTGAAATCTGTACGCCTAGTTCTCTTTCCCACCTGTCTAAAAGGATAGGGCCCCTCGTGATAAGATTTAACGGGCCCCTCGCGATAGGACTTAACACTGTTACTTTAAGAAGATTTAGCTATAAGTAAAAGAATAAGCTTTAATTCTGTGTGAAATGCTGTTTTAGATCCTCATCCCCCCACTGCTCACATGACCTCGTACAGCTCTGTCTATGCAAACTTCTTCTTGATTTGTTACTGTACTAAGGGAGTCCTCCCTAAACTTCTTCTTGATTTGTTACTGTACTAAGGAAGTCCTCCCAAAACTTCTTCCTGCTTTGTTACTGTACTAAGGAAGTCCTCCCTAAACTTCTTCTTGATTTGTTACTGTACTAAGGAAGTCCTCCCTAAACTTCTTCTTGATTTGTTACTGTACTAAGGAAGTCCTCCCTAAACTTCTTCTTGATTTGTTACTGTACTAAGGGAGTCCTCCCTAAACTTCTTCTTGATTTGTTACTGTACTAAGGGACTCCTCCCTAAACTTCTTCTTGATTTGTTACTGTACTAAGGAAGTCCTCCCTAAACTTCTTCTTGATTTGTTACTGTACTAAGGAAGTCCTCCCTAAACTTCTTCTTGATTTGTTACTGTACTAAGGAAGTCCTCGCTAAACTTCTTCTTGATCTGTTACTGTACTAAGGGACTCCTCCCTAAACTTCTTCTTGATTTGTTACTGTACTAAGGAAGTCCTCCCTAAACTTCTTCTTGATTTGTTACTGTACTAAGGAAGTCCTCCCTAAACTTCTTCTTGATTTGTTACTGTACTAAGGAAGTCCTCCCTAAACTTCTTCTTGATTTGTTACTGTACTAAGGGAGTCCGCCCTAAACTTCTTCTTGATTTGTTACTGTACCAAGGGACTCCTCCCTAAACTTCTTCTTGATTTGTTACTGTAGTAAGGAAGTCCGCCCTAAACTTCTTCTTGATTTGTTACTGTACTAAGGGACTCCTCCCTAAACTTCTTGATTTGTTACTGTAGTAAGGAAGTCCTCCCTAAACTTCTTCTTGATTTGTTACTGTACTAAGGGACTCCTCCCTAAACTTCTTCTTGATTTGTTACTGTAGTAAGGAAGTCCGCCCTAAACTTCTTCTTGATTTGTTACTGTACTAAGGGACTCCTCCCTAAACTTCTTCTTGATTTGTTACTGTACTAAGGGACTCCTCCCTAAACTTCTTCTTGATTTGTTACTGTAGTAAGGAAGTCCTCCCTAAACTTCTTCTTGATTTGTTACTGTACTAAGGAAGTCCTCCCTAAACTTCTTCTTGATTTATTACTGTACTAAGGAAGTCCTCCCAAAACTTCTTCTTGATTTATTACTGTACTAAGGAAGTCCTCCCAAAACTTCTTCCTGCTTTGTTACTGTACTAAGGAAGTCCTCCCGAAACTTCTTCTTGATTTGTTACTGTACTAAGGAAGTCCTCCCTAAACTTCTTCTTGATTTGTTACTGTACTAAGGAAGTCCGCCCTAAACTTCTTCTTGATTTGTTACTGTACTAAGGGACTCCTCCCTAAACTTCTTCTTGATTTGTTACTGTAGTAAGGAAGTCCTCCCTAAACTTCTTCTTGATTTGTTACTGTAGTAAGGGAGTCCTCCCTAAACTTCTTCTTGATTTGTTACTGTACTAAGGGACTCCTCCCTAAACTTCTTCTTGATTTGTTACTGTAGTAAGGAAGTCCGCCCTAAACTTCTTCTTGATTTGTTACTGTACTAAGGGACTCCTCCCTAAACTTCTTCTTGATTTGTTACTGTAGTAAGGAAGTCCTCCCTAAACTTCTTCTTGATTTGTTACTGTACTAAGGAAGTCCTCCCTAAACTTCTTGATTTATTACTGTACTAAGGAAGTCCTCCCAAAACTTCTTCCTGCTTTGTTACTGTACTAAGGAAGTCCTCCCGAAACTTCTTCTTGATTTGTTACTGTACTAAGGGAGTCCTCCCTAAACTTCTTCTTGATTTGTTACTGTACTAAGGAAGTCCTCCCTAAACTTCTTCTTGATTTGTTACTGTACTAAGGAAGTCCTCCCTAAACTTCTTCTTGATTTATTACTGTACTAAGGAAGTCCTCCCAAAACTTCTTCTTGATTTGTTACTGTACTAAGGAAGTCCTCGCTAAACTTCTTCTTGATCTGTTACTGTACTAAGGAAGTCCTCCCTAAACTTCTTCTTGATTTGTTACTGTACTAAGGGAGTCCTCCCTAAACTTCTTCTTGATTTGTTACTGTACTAAGGGAGTCCTCCCTAAACTTCTTCTTGATTTATTACTGTACTAAGGAAGTCCTCCCAAAACTTCTTCTTGATTTGTTACTGTACTAAGGGAGTCCTCCCTAAACTACTTCCTGCTTTGTTACTGTACTAAGGGAGTCCTCCCAAAACTTCTTCTTGATTTGTTACTGTACTAAGGAAGTCCTCCCTAAACTTCTTCTTGATTTGTTACTGTACTAAGGAAGTCCTCCCTAAACTTCTTCTTGATTTGTTACTGTACTAAGGAAGTCCTCCCTAAACTTCTTCTTGATTTGTTACTGTACTAAGGAAGTCCTCCCTAAACTTCTTCTTGATTTGTTACTGTACTAAGGAAGTCCTCCCTAAACTACTTCTTGATTTGTTACTGTACTAAGGAAGTCCTCCCTAAACTTCTTCTTGATTTGTTACTGTACTAAGGAAGTCCTCCCTAAACTTCTTCTTGATTTGTTACTGTACTAAGGAAGTCCTCCTTAAACTTCTTCTTGATTTGTTACTGTACTAAGGAAGTCCTCCCTAAACTACTTCTTGATTTATTACTGTACTAAGGAAGTCCTCCCAAAACTTCTTCCTGCTTTGTTACTGTACTAAGGGAGTCCTCCCCAAACTTCTTCTTGATTTGTTACTGTACTAAGGAAGTCCTCCCTAAACTTCTTCTTGATTTGTTACTGTACTAAGGAAGTCCTCCCTAAACCTCTTCTTGATTTGTTACTGTACTAAGGAAGTCCTCCCTAAACTTCTTCTTGATTTGTTACTGTACTAAGGAAGTCCTCCCTAAACTTCTTCTTGATTTGTTACTGTACTAAGGGAGTCCTCCCTAAACTTCTTCTTGATTTGTTACTGTACTAAGGAAGTCCTCCCTAAACTTCTTCTTGATTTGTTACTGTACTAAGGAAGTCCTCCCTAAACTTCTTCTTGATTTATTACTGTACTAAGGAAGTCCTCCCAAAACTTCTTCCTGCTTTGTTACTGTACTAAGGGAGTCCTCCCCAAACTTCTTCTTGATTTGTTACTGTACTAAGGAAGTCCTCCCTAAACTTCTTCTTGATTTGTTACTGTACTAAGGAAGTCCTCCCCAAACTTCTTCTTGATTTGTTACTGTACTAAGGAAGTCCTCCCTAAACTTCTTCTTGATTTGTTACTGTACTAAGGGAGTCCTCACGAAACTTCTTCTTGATTTGTTACTGTACTAAGGAAGTCCTCCCTAAACTTCCTCCTGATTTGTTACTGTACTAAGGGAGTCCTCCCTAAACTTCTTCTTGATTTGTTACTGTACTAAGGAAGTCCTCCCTAAACTTCTTCTTGATTTGTTACTGTACTAAGGAAGTCCTCCCCAAACTTCTTCTTGATTTGTTACTGTAATAAGGAAGTCCTCCCTAAACTTCTTCTTGATTTGTTACTGTACTAAGGGAGTCCTCCCCAAACTTCTTCTTGATTTGTTACTGTACTAAGGAAGTCCTCCCTAAACTTCTTCTTGATTTGTTACTGTACTAAGGGAGTCCTCCCGAAACTTCTTCTTGATTTGTTACTGTACTAAGGAAGTCCTCCCTAAACTTCCTCCTGATTTGTTACTGTAGTAAGGAAGTCCTCCCTAAACTTCTTCTTGATTTGTTACTGTACTAAGGAAGTCCGCCCTAAACTTCTTCTTGATTTGTTACTGTACTAAGGGACTCCTCCCTAAACTTCTTGATTTATTACTGTAGTAAGGAAGTCCTCCCTAAACTTCTTCTTGATTTGTTACTGTACTAAGGGACTCCTCCCTAAACTTCTTCTTGATTTGTTACTGTACTAAGGAAGTCCTCCCTAAACTTCTTCTTGATTTATTACTGTACTAAGGAAGTCCTCCCAAAACTTCTTCCTGCTTTGTTACTGTACTAAGGGAGTCCTCCCCAAACTTCTTCTTGATTTGTTACTGTACTAAGGAAGTCCTCCCCAATCTTCTTCTTGCTTTGTTACTGTACTAAGGAAGTCCTCCCTAAACTTCTTCTTGCTTTGTTACTGTACTAAGGAAGTCCTCCCTAAACTTCTTCTTGATTTGTTACTGTACTAAGGGACTCCTCCCTAAACTTCTTCTTGATTTGTTACTGTACTAAGGAAGTCCTCCCTAAACTTCTTCTTGATTTGTTACTGTACTAAGGAAGTCCTCCCTAAACTTCTTCTTGATTTGTTACTGTACTAAGGGAGTCCTCCCTAGACTTATTTTTGATTTGTTACTGTACTAAGGAAGTCCTCCCTAAACTTCTTCTTGATTTGTTACTGTACTAAGGAAGTCCTCCCTAAACTTCTTCTTGATTTATTACTGTACTAAGGAAGTCCTCCCAAAACTTCTTCCTGCTTTGTTACTGTACTAAGGGAGTCCTCCCCAAACTTCTTCTTGATTTGTTACTGTACTAAGGAAGTCCTCCCCAAACTTCTTCTTGATTTGTTACTGTACTAAGGAAGTCCTCCCTAAACTTCTTCTTGATTTATTACTGTACTAAGGAAGTCCTCCCTAAACTTCTTCTTGATTTGTTACTTTACTAAGGAAGTCCTCCCTAAACTTCTTCTTGATTTGTTACTGTACTAAGGAAGTCCTCCCTAAACTTCTTCTTGATTTGTTACTGTACTAAGGAAGTCCTCCCTAAACTTCTTCTTGATTTGTTACTGTACTAAGGAAGTCCGCCCTAAACTTCTTCTTGATTTGTTACTGTACTAAGGGACTCCTCCCTAAACTTCTTGATTTGTTACTGTAGTAAGGAAGTCCTCCCTAAACTTCTTCTTGATTTGTTACTGTAGTAAGGGAGTCCTCCCTAAACTTCTTCTTGATTTGTTACTGTACTAAGGGACTCCTCCCTAAACTTCTTCTTGATTTGTTACTGTAGTAAGGAAGTCCGCCCTAAACTTCTTCTTGATTTGTTACTGTACTAAGGGACTCCTCCCTAAACTTCTTCTTGATTTGTTACTGTACTAAGGGACTCCTCCCTAAACTTCTTCTTGATTTGTTACTGTAGTAAGGAAGTCCTCCCTAAACTTCTTCTTGATTTGTTACTGTACTAAGGAAGTCCTCCCTAAACTTCTTGATTTATTACTGTACTAAGGAAGTCCTCCCAAAACTTCTTCCTGCTTTGTTACTGTACTAAGGAAGTCCTCCCGAAACTTCTTCTTGATTTGTTACTGTACTAAGGAAGTCCTCCCTAAACTTCTTCTTGATTTGTTACTGTACTAAGGAAGTCCGCCCTAAACTTCTTCTTGATTTGTTACTGTACTAAGGGACTCCTCCCTAAACTTCTTCTTGATTTGTTACTGTAGTAAGGAAGTCCTCCCTAAACTTCTTCTTGATTTGTTACTGTAGTAAGGGAGTCCTCCCTAAACTTCTTCTTGATTTGTTACTGTACTAAGGGACTCCTCCCTAAACTTCTTCTTGATTTGTTACTGTAGTAAGGAAGTCCGCCCTAAACTTCTTCTTGATTTGTTACTGTACTAAGGAAGTCCTCCCTAAACTTCTTGATTTATTACTGTACTAAGGAAGTCCTCCCAAAACTTCTTCCTGCTTTGTTACTGTACTAAGGAAGTCCTCCCGAAACTTCTTCTTGATTTGTTACTGTACTAAGGGAGTCCTCCCTAAACTTCTTCTTGATTTGTTACTGTACTAAGGAAGTCCTCCCTAAACTTCTTCTTGATTTGTTACTGTACTAAGGAAGTCCTCCCTAAACTTCTTCTTGATTTATTACTGTACTAAGGAAGTCCTCCCAAAACTTCTTCTTGATTTGTTACTGTACTAAGGAAGTCCTCGCTAAACTTCTTCTTGATCTGTTACTGTACTAAGGAAGTCCTCCCTAAACTTCTTCTTGATTTGTTACTGTACTAAGGGAGTCCTCCCTAAACTTCTTCTTGATTTGTTACTGTACTAAGGGAGTCCTCCCTAAACTTCTTCTTGATTTATTACTGTACTAAGGAAGTCCTCCCAAAACTTCTTCTTGATTTGTTACTGTACTAAGGGAGTCCTCCCTAAACTACTTCCTGCTTTGTTACTGTACTAAGGGAGTCCTCCCAAAACTTCTTCTTGATTTGTTACTGTACTAAGGAAGTCCTCCCTAAACTTCTTCTTGATTTGTTACTGTACTAAGGAAGTCCTCCCTAAACTTCTTCTTGATTTGTTACTGTACTAAGGAAGTCCTCCCTAAACTTCTTCTTGATTTGTTACTGTACTAAGGAAGTCCTCCCTAAACTTCTTCTTGATTTGTTACTGTACTAAGGAAGTCCTCCCTAAACTACT
Organism: Gastrophryne carolinensis; assembly: GCA_027917425.1. NCBI lineage: Eukaryota > Metazoa > Chordata > Amphibia > Anura > Microhylidae > Gastrophryne > Gastrophryne carolinensis. The sequence goes on along the minus strand of JAQIHN010000046.1, from coordinate 386,471 downwards.
TCTTGATTTGTTACTGTACTAAGGAAGTCCTCCCTAAACTTCTTCTTGATTTGTTACTGTACTAAGGAAGTCCTCCCTAAACTTCTTCTTGATTTGTTACTGTACTAAGGAAGTCCTCCTTAAACTTCTTCTTGATTTGTTACTGTACTAAGGAAGTCCTCCCTAAACTACTTCTTGATTTATTACTGTACTAAGGAAGTCCTCCCAAAACTTCTTCCTGCTTTGTTACTGTACTAAGGGAGTCCTCCCCAAACTTCTTCTTGATTTGTTACTGTACTAAGGAAGTCCTCCCTAAACTTCTTCTTGATTTGTTACTGTACTAAGGAAGTCCTCCCTAAACCTCTTCTTGATTTGTTACTGTACTAAGGAAGTCCTCCCTAAACTTCTTCTTGATTTGTTACTGTACTAAGGAAGTCCTCCCTAAACTTCTTCTTGATTTGTTACTGTACTAAGGGAGTCCTCCCTAAACTTCTTGATTTGTTACTGTACTAAGGAAGTCCTCCCTAAACTTCTTCTTGATTTGTTACTGTACTAAGGGAGTCCTCCCTAAACTTCTTCTTGATTTATTACTGTACTAAGGAAGTCCTCCCAAAACTTCTTCCTGCTTTGTTACTGTACTAAGGGAGTCCTCCCCAAACTTCTTCTTGATTTGTTACTGTACTAAGGAAGTCCTCCCTAAACTTCTTCTTGATTTGTTACTGTACTAAGGAAGTCCTCCCCAAACTTCTTCTTGATTTGTTACTGTACTAAGGAAGTCCTCCCTAAACTTCTTCTTGATTTGTTACTGTACTAAGGGAGTCCTCCCGAAACTTCTTCTTGATTTGTTACTGTACTAAGGAAGTCCTCCCTAAACTTCCTCCTGATTTGTTACTGTACTAAGGGAGTCCTCCCTAAACTTCTTCTTGATTTGTTACTGTACTAAGGAAGTCCTCCCTAAACTTCTTCTTGATTTGTTACTGTACTAAGGAAGTCCTCCCCAAACTTCTTCTTGATTTGTTACTGTACTAAGGAAGTCCTCCCTAAACTTCTTCTTGATTTGTTACTGTACTAAGGGAGTCCTCCCCAAACTTCTTCTTGATTTGTTACTGTACTAAGGAAGTCCTCCCTAAACTTCTTCTTGATTTGTTACTGTACTAAGGGAGTCCTCCCTAAACTTCTTCTTGATTTGTTACTGTACTAAGGAAGTCCTCCCTAAACTTCTTCTTGATTTGTTACTGTACTAAGGAAGTCCTCCCTAATCTTCTTCTTGATTTGTTACTGTACTAAGGGAGTCCTCCCTAAACTTCTTCTTGATTTATTACTGTACTAAGGAAGTCCTCCCAAAACTTCTTCCTGCTTTGTTACTGTACTAAGGGAGTCCTCCCCAAACTTCTTCTTGATTTGTTACTGTACTAAGGAAGTCCTCCCTAAACTTCTTCTTGATTTGTTACTGTACTAAGGAAGTCCTCCCCAAACTTCTTCTTGATTTGTTACTGTACTAAGGAAGTCCTCCCTAAACTTCTTCTTGATTTGTTACTGTACTAAGGGAGTCCTCCCGAAACTTCTTCTTGATTTGTTACTGTACTAAGGAAGTCCTCCCTAAACTTCCTCCTGATTTGTTACTGTACTAAGGGAGTCCTCCCTAAACTTCTTCTTGATTTGTTACTGTACTAAGGAAGTCCTCCCTAAACCTCTTCTTGATTTGTTACTGTACTAAGGAAGTCCTCCCTAAACTTCTTCTTGATTTGTTACTGTACTAAGGAAGTCCTCCCTAAACTTCTTCTTGATTTGTTACTGTACTAAGGGAGTCCTCCCTAAACTTCTTCTTGATTTGTTACTGTACTAAGGAAGTCCTCCCTAAACTTCTTCTTGATTTGTTACTGTACTAAGGGAGTCCTCCCTAAACTTCTTCTTGATTTATTACTGTACTAAGGAAGTCCTCCCAAAACGTCTTCCTGCTTTGTTACTGTACTAAGGGAGTCCTCCCCAAACTTCTTCTTGATTTGTTACTGTACTAAGGAAGTCCTCCCCAATCTTCTTCTTGCTTTGTTACTGTACTAAGGAAGTCCTCCCTAAACTTCTTCTTGCTTTGTTACTGTACTAAGGAAGTCCTCCCTAAACTTCTTCTTGATTTATTACTGTACTAAGGAAGTCCTCCCTAAACTTCTTCTTGATTTGTTACTGTACTAAGGGACTCCTCCCTAAACTTCTTCTTGATTTGTTACTGTACTAAGGAAGTCCTCCCTAAACTTCTTCTTGATTTGTTACTGTACTAAGGAAGTCCTCCCTAAACTTCTTCTTGATTTGTTACTGTACTAAGGGAGTCCTCCCTAGACTTATTTTTGATTTGTTACTGTACTAAGGAAGTCCTCCCTAAACTTCTTCTTGATTTGTTACTGTACTAAGGAAGCCCTCCCTAAACTTCTTCTTGATTTATTACTGTACTAAGGAAGTCCTCCCAAAACTTCTTCCTGCTTTGTTACTGTACTAAGGGAGTCCTCCCCAAACTTCTTCTTGATTTGTTACTGTACTAAGGAAGTCCTCCCCAAACTTCTTCTTGATTTGTTACTGTACTAAGGAAGTCCTCCCTAAACTTCTTCTTGATTTATTACTGTACTAAGGAAGTCCTCCCTAAACTTCTTCTTGATTTGTTACTGTACTAAGGAAGTCCTCCCTAAACTTCTTCTTGATTTGTTACTGTACTAAGGAAGTCCTCCCTAAACTTCTTCTTGATTTGTTACTGTACTAAGGGACTCCTCCCTAAACTTCTTCTTGATTTGTTACTGTACTAAGGAAGTCCTCCCTAAACTTCTTCTTGATTTGTTACTGTACTAAGGAAGTCCTCCCTAAACTTCTTCTTGATTTGTTACTGTACTAAGGGACTCCTCCCTAAACTTCTTCTTGATTTGTTACTGTACTAAGGGAGTCCTCCCTAGACTTCTTCTTGATTTGTTACTGTACTAAGGAAGTCCTCCCTAAACTTCTTCTTGATTTGTTACTGTACTAAGGGAGTCCTCCCTAAACTTCTTCTTGATTTGTTACTGTACTAAGGGAGTCCTCCCTAAACTTCTTCTTGATTTGTTACTGTACTAAGGAAGTCCTCCCCAAACTTCTTCCTGATTTGTTACTGTACTAAGGAAGTCCTCCCCAAACTTCTTCTTGATTTGTTACTGTAGTAAGGAAGTCCTCCCTAAACTTCTTCTTGATTTGTTACTGTACTAAGGGAGTCCCCCCTAGACTTCTTCTTGATTTGTTACTGTACTAAGGAAGTCCTCCCCAAACTTCTTCTTGATTTGTTACTGTACTAAGGAAGTCCTCCCTAAACTTCTTCTTGATTTGTTACTGTACTAAGGAAGTCCTCCCTAAACTTCTTGACTTGTTTCTGTACTAAGGAAGTCCTCCCTAAACTTCTTCTTGATTTGTTACTGTACTAAGGAAGTCCTCCCTAAACTTCTTCTTGATTTGTTACTGTACTAAGGAAGTCCTCCCTAAACTTCTTCTTGATTTGTTACTGTACTAAGGAAGTCCTCCCTAAACTTCTTGATTTGTTACTGTACTAAAGAAGTCCTCCCTAAGAGATGGTTTACGAGGAGTGCTTGACCACCCTCCATGAGTTATGTTTTTCCCTATATCCAGTCCAGGTCGTCCCAGAGTAATGACATGTGGGTATTCCGCCCCCAGGGGGGGCGCTCGACTGCAATATCAAAAGCCCCTATAAAAGCAGGTGTCTTTCATTTCCCAGTGTTCATCTTGCAGTCTGGCTGCTGAAGATCGTTGGATACTCTCCCGGATTTTGGCAGTTGAGTGGGGCCTCCTAGCCTCCTAGCCCTTCGGCCGCTGCGGACCCTATTACCACTGATACCATGGACCCACCATTGCCCCCCAGCCACGGCTGATCGGGACTGTGACAGTAGGGAGAACGCTGGGCAGAGCTTGGCTCTGGGTCGCAGACCCTGATTAAAGGGTAGCCGGCCATAGGCTGATGGTGAGCCTATGGGGGGGGGGGGACCACTTATGCCCACTGACTTATAGCCTCCCTGCCCCACAAGCTTTATTGATGTGTTTGTTGAGACAGTCACTTTGTTACCCTGCGCGTGTTATACATACCTCCCTCGCTCCCTCGAGTTCTCTCCTGCACTTCTCTCCCCTCCATCTTGAGGCTGCTACGCTGTGGGGGGGAACGCCGTACGGCTTTTTTTTTCTGAGGCCGCATTTTCTGTGTCTGGTGGCGGAGTTGCGGCCGCGTGCTCGCGCCGCACGGGCTTGTGCGGGGGACCCGCTTTGGGCCGCCCTTTGGCATTGCTGTTGCGAGGGCTGCTCCCTCCATCTTGGGGCGAGCGCTCGTTTAGCGCCGCCGGGCGGGGCCGCACGATGCCGCTTTTCGCGTCACTGCCGTGCGGCCTGCCCCTCAAGGAACGCGCCGAGCTGCTGGCTCTGCGCCATCTTGCTGCTCCCCTGCCACGCTGCCTGGGACCCCTCCGGTGTTGCTGCTGACGCGGTCGGTGTCGTGAGTCCCTCTTGCTAATTCTATTTTTACTAATTTGCGCATGTGCTGTGGGATACTGATGGCCACTTTTTGCTTGTGTCTTTTAGGTGGGCCCATTGATATATTGAGGGTTGTGGTTCCTCCCAGTCCCCCGCCCCCCTCTTCCTTTTATTAAGAGGGATCACATAAGAGGGACTATATAAGTGGGCTTAGAGTTAGGTCTAATCACCATAATGGAGGCATCTGGGGATAGTGAGCCGAGGGCCCCATCTGGGCGGGTGAAGCTCTGCCCCATGTGCGGTGCAGTTGAAGGTGAGTTGCCAGAGGAATCACGGTCTACTGCGGATTATTCTGCTGGCGAGGACAGTTTGGTGCTTCCTGGGATGAGGATGTGTGGCTCCCTGATGATACAGAGAAGTTGCTTACCTCAGTGTTTGAGACTTTACACATTGTCCCTCCTAGAGCGGCTAAGAGAAAGCAAGGTGATTTGTTTAACCCTTCTAGTGCCAGCTGCCTCTCCAACCGTTAAGTGCCAGCTACGCGAGAGTCACGTAGCTGACTTTAGAGCCCCATAAAAAAAAAAGTAAAAAAGATACAGACTTACCTGACCCCTCATTTGAAAGTGCCAGCGATTCTGTACAAGAATCAAGTATTAGATTTTCGCCCCCGGGCCTCTGATCTTCAGGAGGGGGCCCGTAATAGCCCCCCCGCCGGCGCCAACATCTGAAAAAAAAAAAAAAAAAGTAAATGTCATTTACTCACCTCGCAGCGCGATGGCTCTTCCCGGGTCTTCTCTTCACCGGGGGGGGGGGGGGGGGGGCTACGATCCCCCCCCCCTGGGCTTTCCACGCTTCGGGTGAGGGCCCAGAAACAGGCCCTCACCATCTTCTTCGGCCGGCGCTGGCCCCGCCCCTAGCCCCACCCCTAGCCCCACCCACTTGATGACGTCATCGCACTCCTCGGGTTACCGGCTCCCGGGCTCCGATCTGTCAGTTGTCGGCAGCGATCGGTGCAGGGAGGGAGGCAGGCAGGGTGGCTCTGATCTCCCTGCCTCCCTCCCTCCCTGCTCTGATCACTACCGACAACTGTCATCTGCAGCGGCGCGGGACACTGGATCGGAGGTAAGTATAAGGGAAAAAAGAATAATAAAGAATTTTGTGTCTGTGTCTTTTTTTTTTACTTAACCCTTTGTGAACTGGTAAGTAGTCCATGAGACCCCTTATACCAGTTCACAAGGCTCTGGGGCTGGCAATCACCTGCGGCAAGCGGATGACTTGCCATAACCCCCATCCCCCCATTACCTGCCTCCCCAACGGCCAGGGGGGGGCAGAAGGGCCCGGGCCAAGTGGCTATGTGGGCTAGTAGCCTGCAGGGCCAGGGGCCACCAATGCTGGCCCCTGCGCCCTGTTCTACAAGCCCCCATAGCTGGTCCGGGTCGGTAATGCTGGGTAAGAGGGACCCTATGTATGTGGTCATATGTGGTACCGTTGTAACCGGGAGAAATAGGGATTTAACACGCAATAATATTTTATTAACAAACTTTTTTTAATAAAAAAAAACACTACAAATTGTAAAAAATTGATTTTTTTTGCACATATTTCACCCAAAAGTATTGAGAATACACTAAAAAAAGGCCAAACAAGACATTTCATGTTGAAGCCCAGACTCTGCTGAAAAAAACAGTATATCATTTAACTGGAAAATCCCTGGAAATCCCTTCAAAAATCCAGGTTGAACACGTGTAGCGCAAAAACGTGAAAAGTAGTCTGGCCACAGAGTGTGACAAAAAATCTAGGTAGGCTGGCACTTAAAGGGTTAAGCCTGAAAGACAGAGGCGAGTCTTTCCGGTGCAGGCCCATTTTTCTAATATGATTTTCAAGGAATGGGAAAGGCCTAACAAGCTACCATCGGTGCCTGGATAGGCGGTATCCCTTCCCTGAGGAGCTGGTCTGGCTATGGTCCCGTCCTCCCGAGGTGGATTCCCCCGTGTCGGGGTTGTCCAACACTACTATTATGCCTTCACCTGATACTGCTTCCTTACGTGATCCATCTGATAAGCGCATGGATCAACTGGTCTGTCATGCCTTCACATTTGCCGGTGCCTTGTTTCGCCCTGTGTGCGCCCTGGCTATTGTCTCCCTGGCCATCAGAAAGAAGGTGAGATGCCTTGTGGAGAGCACTAAGGCTTGCAAGCGGTCGAAGGAGTAAAGGACCTCAAGGTCTGCGTGGATTTCATTGCCTTCGTTGTCTCTGCCATGGACGATGGTGTCCAGCTTGGTGCCAGGATTTCAGCCCTGCTTGTTGCACTTCGCCGCTCGCTCTGGTTGCGGCAAAAAGTCGCTTACTAGTATCCCCTTTGTGGGACACAGGCTGTTCGGGGAGCGTCTGGCCCTCCTGGTCAAGGATGGAAGACTCCCTCAGAGCCTGCTCTGCCCTTTCGGAACTCATCTGCCTATCGCTTCTTTCGAGGAGGAAGAGGCTCTTCATTTTCAGGTGGCCACAGAGATAACTGGGGCAGAGGTAGGTCCCGCGGCCGACCCAGTCCCGCTTGGGTAGCCAAGTCCAAGCCCCCTTCCAAGTCCCCTCAGGCATGAGGAGATGCCCTCACCCATCCGGGTGGGGGATGGCTTCTGCTATTTGCTCATATTTGGAGACAGCGCGTCTCGGATCAGTGGATTCAGGAGGTGGTGTCCTCTGGTTACAAAATAGAGCCTTTGAAGACACGGCCTGAGAATGGCCATGCAACACCTCCTGTGGTTAGGTGTGATTTGCCCTGTACCTCTTCAGGAGCAGGGTCAAGGTTTCTACTCCAATCTGTTCACGGTTCCCAAGAAGGACGGAACGTTAAGACCAATCCTGGACCTGAAGGGTCTCAACAGGTTTGTCAGAGTCAGACATTTCCACATGGAAACCTTACGGTCCGCGGTGAGCTCGCTTTGGCCCGGTGACTTCATGACCACGGTGGACATCAGGGAAGCTTATCTGCACATCCCGATATTCCAGGGGCATTAGAGGTTCCTGAGGTTTGCTCTGGAGGATCTGCATTACCAGTTTGTGGCACTTCCATTCGGGATACCCTCAGCCACCGTGTGTTCACCAAGGTGCTGGCGGGCATCATGGCCCTGAGGAATCGGGGCATTCATGTGTTGCCCTATTTGGACGATTTACTGATTGCGGCCCAGTCCCTTCAGCAGGCCGAGAGCGACACCCGGACGGTGTTGTCCACTCTCGAGGATTTCGGATGGGTAGTCAATTACCCAAAGTCTTCTATCACTCCCTCGATGGTGAGGTCCTTCCTGGGCATGACGTTAAACACCTCTCAGGTCAAGGTATTTCTGCCCCAGCAGAAGGTGTTGGGCCTCCAGACGCAGGTGCAGGCCTTGCTGTCTTGTCAGCGGCCATCAATCCGTCTAGGGATGAGACTGGTGGGTCTGATGGTGTCATGCTTCGAGGCAGTGCCCTTCGCTCAATTTCACATGAGACCTCTTCAATTGAACCTGTTGACCGGCTGGGACCGGATGCAGGAGTCGCTGGAACAAGAATTTTCACTGGCCCCCATGGCCAGGCAGTCCCTCTTGTGGTGGCTGGACCCCAGGAACCTATTGGTGGGCAAGTCCTTTCTGACTCCCCGGTGGGAGATAGTTACTACGGATGCCAGTCTGACCGGCTGGGGCGGCGTTTGGCAGACGCAGAAGATCCAGGGTCAGTGGGGTCCACAGGAGAACCGCTTACCCATAAATCTCTTGGAGCTGAGAGCGATCCGGTTGGTAATTCTTCGCCTGACTCCACATTTAAGGGGTCGTGTGGTCCAGGTCCGCTCGGACAATCAGACGGCTGTCCCCTACATCAATCACCAGGGCGGGACTCGGAGCAAGAGAGCCCTCAAGGAGGTGACCCAGATTCTGACTTGGGCAGAGGAGAATGTTTCCTGCATCTCGGCGGTCTACATCCTCGGGGTAGAAAACCAGGAGGCAGACTCCCTGAGCAGGAACGCCTCGTGTCTGGGTGAATGGTCTCTCAGCAACAAGACCTTTCAAGCTCTGTGCCTCCGCTGGGGTCAGCAGGACGTGGACCTGTTTGCGTCCAGACACAATCACAAGCTTCCAAGGTTCGTCTCCCTGTCAAGAGATCCTCTGGCCATTGCTGCAGACGCTCTGGCGATTCCTTGGATGGAGTTCACATTTCTGTATGCATTCCCCCCGTTTCCGCTCCTGGGCCGAGTGCTGCGCAAGATAGCCCAGGAGGGGGTACCAACCATCCTGGTGGCTCCTCGCTGGCCGAGGCGGAGTTGGTTTGCAGACATAATCCAGATGTCAATAGATCACTACATCATGCCCGACGACCCAGGGCTTCTCACACAGGGGTCGCTGCGGCACCCCAATTTACAGATGCTGGCTTTGACGGCCTGGCTATTGAAACCTCAATCCTGATGGAGAAGGGGTTATCGGCCACAGTTGTGCAGACAATGATTCATGCTTGGAAGAAATCTTCTTCCATGATATATTACAGAGTTTGGCGGGCCTGTATCGCTTGGTGCAAGTCCAAGAGTCTCCCTTGCCACACATTTTCTATTTGTAGGATTCTGGGGTTTTTACAACACGGCTTAGACTTGAGTCTCCAGCTGAGCACCCTCAAGGGTCAGGTCTTGGCCTTAACCATCTTTTTCCAGAGATCCATTGCCAACCATAGGTTGATCAAGACTTTTTCCCAGGGAGTCACCGATGTCCGGCCACCGCGTAAGTCAGTATTACCGATTTGGGACTTGAATTTGGTGCTTTCTGCTTTTCAGGGTCCTCCCTTTGAGCCTTTGTGTGATGCTGCATTGTCTATTTTGACCCTAAAGGTGGTCTTTGCTATCACCTCGGTGCGTCATGTGTCTGAACTGGCCGCGCTTTGTATGAAGCCTCTTTACTTTTTACTTTGACTGGCATAAGGATAAGGTGGTGTTTCTCTTTAAACCTGATTTTTTGCCTAAGGTCGTTTCTCCCTTTCACCTTAATGAGGAAGTTGTCAAACTGTATGCTGCTAGCCCATTTCATTTTCTATACACCTCCCCTGCGTGGGATGGCAATACACTGCTGTATGTCTTGCAAATCTGTATCGTTGGAAATTTCAATAAAAATATTGAAACAGAGGAAGTTGTCTTACCTTCCCTGTGTCCAGCACCGACTAATTCTAAGGAAAGGACCCTCCATGCCCTGGATGTGGTCAGAGCCATTAAGTATTACCTGGTTGCAACTGAATCCTTCAGGAAGTCAGATTTGCTCTTTGTCCTAACAGAAGGCTCTAGGAAAGGCTTGCCACCAGCCAAGTCCACTCTCAGTAAGTGGATCAGACAGGCGGTGGTACAAGCATATTCTGCCAAGGGGAAGGAACCTCCTTTTCATATTACAGCTCATTGTACCAGAGCTATTGGTGCCTCTTGGGCTTTTCAGCACCAGGCTTCTGTTGAACAGGTTTGTAAGGCCGCCACTTGGTCTTCTGTTCATACTTTGACAAGGTATTCTAAGTATGTCACACACCCCACTTCATTTACTAATTATCATTACACTTGGGTAATCTCACCGCTAGGTGGCGCAGTTGCAGAGATCTCCAAAAAAGCAGCAAGCCCCTCCCGGTCTATACATACCTGGTACCTCCCATCAACCCCCCAGTGTTGGTCTCTGCAAGATGGCGACAAGACAGAAGAGAGAAGTCTCCTGCTTGCAGGTAGCCGGGGTATCACCCCGGCCCCCCCCCCATGGTCTATTGCTGCCCGATCCTGTTTTTTGTATTCCCCCTGTTAACTGGCAGCCTCCCAGCTTTGGCTGTAGGTCGGGCAAGGGTAGCCGGCACCTTAGGTGCCTAGGAGATTAGCTCCTCCGCTCGACCCCACATTGTGGGGCATAGCGGGATTCCCGGAGTGGTGATCCGGACGTGGGATGCCCTTACACTTACTCTAGGCAATGGTACATTAGGCACAGAGGCTTTATTTCCCTCCCAATTCAGTATGGCTTTTCTTATGCTTGTGTGGTGTGTGAGGGTGTGCTTAGACGGGGGCTGGGCCGCGCTGGCCTGCCCGTTTTTGTCTGGCTGATGCTTGCTGTGCGGTGTGGCTCGGCCTTGGGTCACTTATGGCGGAGTTGGGCGTGTTCCGCCGGCCCGCCGTTTTAGGTTTGCTCAGGGGCTATCTCAGTGGGCGCCCTGTTTTTGGCGCCCGTACTCAGGGGTCCCTGTGAGGCATTGCAGTGGGCGAGGCCGGGCGGCGCGCTGCGCCGCCGGCCCGCCTGGCTGGGGAGCGCCGTGGTCCTCCCGGCGCTCGCGGCGTGTGGTTTACTAGGGGGCCTTCCCCCCGCCTTAACGTCTTGTGTGTGTGTGGTGACCGTTTTGTTCAGGATGGCCGAGCGGTGGGGTACGCGGGCGCCATCATCGCTGGCGCCCGCTGCTCGGCGGCGTAGGAGTGGGCGGGGCCGCGTCCTGCGCGGCCCGCGTCGTGGTTGGCCGGTTGGAGGGGGCGGGGCTGCTGTGGCTCCCGCGTTTCTGTGGGCACGCCCCTCGTTCTTCCCTCTCCTTGGCGGTGCGGTTGTCTGCGTTGTTGGCAGGGGCCGCCATTTTCTCCTCGTCGCGCAAGTCATAAAAGGTAGGCTCCGCGGATTGTTTAGTTTGGGGGCCTCTTGCTAGTCTGGGGTCACTGTTTGAGCCTCCTTCTCCCACCCCCACCCCCCCCCCCCCCATCCTGGCCCGTTTGCCTCCGTTTGTTGGGGGATGTTAGCAGAGCTATTACTAGTTCTCTGGGCATGGGGTTAAAAGGGGGGGTCGGCACTGTTATAAGCGCTGTGTGTAGGTGTGCCTGTATTGGTTTTGTGTTTTTGTGTCTTTGTCAGATCCTGGGACCCCATCCCACTGGGTTCTCCCGGTCTTATATACCGGGCTAGCTGGGGGCTGGTGGCATTCCATTCTTTAATTAGGATGTTTTCCGGCTAAAATTCCCAGGGTCAGGGTTACATAAATACACATGTGTATATGTATACATATATATATATATCTACATTTACATATATAGTAGATAAAAGGGCATCCCGGGTCGCTTACTGCGTAAATCCCTGGGTTCTGCGAATACCATAAATTTCACCATAGGGAGGCTGCCAAGGATACCGGATCTGATCCTTCGGGACAATCTAGGCTGTGTGGGGGTTGTGGGACTCCGCTCCCGGGGGATGATGTCATTGTCTGCGTTCCATGTGCGCAGCGGAGCATTGAGCGCCAGTCCAGCACCCCGGTGCCTGGTACGTTATCGGCCGCGCCATCTCCCTCTCCTCCTCGCCTGTTCCGGACCCCGTGTGACGTGGTCACGGGTGGGGATTCGCAATCGGAGGTGTGCGCCCGGTTGGCCAACCTCGAGAAAATGTTTTCCACCATGTCCGCTCAGAAGGGTACGGCCAAGCGTAAACACCTATCTCCGCCTCCGCCGGCCTCGGAGGAGGAAGTGATTGAGGACCTGGATTGGTCGGACCGTCCCCTCGAAGAGGGTGAGCTCGTGGAAGAATTGGATGATTCAGAGGGCCAGCAGGTGCTGGGTGCTGAGGGGGACCAGGTGAATGGTCCCGCCCCTGATACGCCTTCTATTTTGACCCAAATGTTTGAGGTTTTGGATTTGGACCCTCCCGAGGTTGCTCCTCGGCCTACGGGCCAGCTCTTTGGGGGCTCCAAGCAGAGTCTGGAGTTTCCCAGTCAACAGCATTTCGAGGACGTTCTCCTTGGGCAGTGGGAACTTCCTACACGGCTCGTCGAGGTACCGCCTAGCTGGGATAAGAAATATCCCTTTCTGGCGGACTTGCTGAAACGTTGGTCTGTCCCTCCCGAGGTGTATGTTCGGTTTTGGGGCTGTCTAATTCGGCGGCTGTTCATTTTCCTGACACTACTTATCTGAAGGATGGCGAGGTTCGCCGGATTGATCAGCTGGCCCGCCACGGTTTTGTCTGTGCGGGTTCGGTTTTGAGGCCTGTTTGTGCTTCGGCTCTTTTGGCCTTGGCGGTTAAGTCTATGGTCAGGGATTTATGGGTGGATCTTGATCCCTAGGGTGATGAGTTTCTTGCGCTTAAGCGTTGTGACTCCTTCTTGTCATTTATCCTGGCCGTTCAGGATGATGCCATGTTGATGTGTGGCAGGGCTTCTGCCCTGTTGGTGGCTATTCGCCGATCTGTGTGGTTGAGACAGTGGTCGGCTGACTTTAGTTCTAAAAGATCACTCACAGCTCTTCCTTTTTTGGGTTTGAGGCTTTTTGGTAAAAAAACTGGATTCTGTTGCCAAGGGAGGCAGGTTGCCTCAGCGCAAAAGGTTTCGCCGTTCTTTTCGGGGGGCGGCCCCCTTCAATCCGTCCTTTCGGGGAGCCAAGGCCGGCAGAGGTGCGGGCTTCTCGGCTTCCAGGGGCGCGGGTTGGAACAAGGGTAGAGGCCGTGGCCGTCCCGTTCATGCCTGGGGTGCCAAGCCCAAGTCAGCTGCCAAGCCCGCTCAGCAATGAGGGGGGGCGCCCTCACCCGTACGGGTGGGGGGACGGTTCCGATTCTTCTCCCGGGTATGGGACCAGGAGGTCTCGGACAGGTGGATCCGGGAGGTGGTGTCGGCCGGTTACATGCTGGAGTTCGAGTCCCGCCCTCCTCCAAGGTTTTTCAGGTCCCGGGTTCCTTCAGACCCTGTGGCCGCGCAGGGGCTCCTGGCGGCGGTAAGGAATCTTCTGGATTTGGCAGTCATCTGCCCGGTCCCTCCTTCGGAGGTGGGAAGCGGGTATTACTCCATTCTCTTCACTGTACCCAAGAAGGACGGGTCCTTCCGTCCGATTCTGGATTTGAATTTTCTCAACAGGTTTATTCGTCCCCGGATGTTTCGCATGGAGACCTTGCGGTCTGCGATCGGCTCGCTTCGGCAGGGGGACTTTATGACGTCCATAGACATCAAGGATGCGTATATTCACATTCCGATCTTTCCGGCACATCAGCGGTTTCTACGCTTTGTGGTGGAGGATCGGCACTTTCAGTTTGTAGCTCTTCCATTCGGTCTCACCTCGGCTCCGAGAGTGTTCACCAAGGTGTTGGCGGGGGTGATGGCCCTGCTCAGAGCTCAGGGGATTCGCATTGTTCCTTACCTGGACGATCTTCTCATCATGGCTCCTTCCTTCAGTCAGGCGGATGGGGACACCAGCACGGTGGTGTCTATGTTAGAGAGGTTCGGCTGGGTGATCAATTACCCCAAGTCCTCTCTGGTTCCGGCCAGGGTGGTGACTTTTCTGGGGATGTACTTGGACTCTTGCCAGCACAGTGTGTTTCTCCCTCAGGCCAAGGTTCTTCTGATTCAGGAGTTGGCTCAGCTTCTTCTTACCACTCCTCACTCGTCCATCCGGCTAGGGATGAGACTGGTGGGGTTGATGGTGGCCTCGTTCGAGGCAGTTCCCTTCGCTCAGTATTCACACGAGGACGCTGCAGCTTCATCTTTTGGCGTCTTGGGACAGGCGCCTGCGGTCGTTGGATCGGTCCTTCCGGATGTCCCCTCGAGTTCGGCAGTCTCTTCGGTGGTGGTTGGTTCCGGACAATCTTTTGAAGGGCAGGTCGTTTCTGACTCCGCTGTGGGGAACTGTCACCACGGATGCCAGCTTGTCAGGATGGGGAGGTTTTCTGGAAGGATCTTCAGTTTCAGGGGCAGTGGGACCCTCAGGAGGCCCACTTGCCCATCAATGTTCTGGAGTTGCGAGCCATCAGATTGGTTCTGTCTCACTTGACGCATCTGTTGCGGGGCCTGCCGGTTCAGGTTCGATCGGACAATCAGACGGCGGTTGCTTACATCAATCACCAAGGAGGGACTCGCAGTCTGGGTGCCCTCAGGGAAGTGTCTCTGATTCTGGTTTGGGCGGAGACGTATGTTCCTTGCATTTCGGCAGTGTACATTCCAGGAGTGGAGAACACGGAGGCGGACTTCCTGAGTCGGTGCTCGTCTCGCCGGGGGGAATGGTCTCTCCGTCCCCATGTGTTTCGGTCCATGTGTCTTCGGTGGGGGACGCCGGAGGTGGATCTGTTTGCCTCTCGTCACAATCACAAGCTTCCGACATTCGTGTCGCTGTCTCGGGACCCTCTGGCTCTGGCGGCGGATGCCATGGCCTTGAGCTGGAAGGATCTGGGGTTCCTGTATCTGTTCCCTCCGATTTCCATGCTAGGCAGGGTGCTGCGAAAGTTAGTTCAGGAAGGAGTTCCCGCCATTCTCGTGGCTCCAGGGTGGCCAAGGCGGGTGTGGTTTCCCCACCCCCACTTCACCCGCCCTCTTTTGGTATCCTGGTTCCTTATATGGTGAAGTTTTGTTATTTACAGTTGAGGGTTACATTTGTTTGTTCCTGGTACCTTGTCTTACTGCTGTTTTAACACTGGGGAATTGATGGGAGGTACCAGGTGTGTATTGACCGGGAGGGGCTTGCTGCTTTTTTGGAGATCTCTGCAACTGCGCCACCTAGCGGTGAGATTACCCGCAGGTGAGTAATCACAAAATGGTATTTTTACAAGGTTGATGTTAGGGCCTCAGCTGATGCTGTCTTTGGCCGAAAGGTGCTTCAGGCGGTAGTGAAATGAACTACATGCTGTTCCGCACTGGGGATCCCGCCCTAATGGACACTGCTTTTGGATGTCCCACATGTCATCACTGGGACGACCTGGACTGGATATAGTGAAAAATACAATTCTGTGAAACTCACCTGTAGAATTGTTTTTGAATATATCCAGTCCAGGTCGTCCAACCCGCCCTTGGTTCATTATCTCTTGTTTGCCTGTTATTGTGATTACCATTTTTATCTTGGACTTGTTGTCCTTAAAGTTCGTTGTTGGAGAGAGTACAAGCTGAAGCTATGTGAAGTAACATGGTTTCTTGGCCTCCCGGCCGGCCTGTCTCTTCTTACTGATTTTTACCCACTGGGAAATGATAGAGAGACACCTGCTTTTATAGGGGGCTGACAGCTTTTGATCTTGCAGTCGAGCGCCCCCTGGGGGCTGAATACCCACATGTTATTACTCTGGGACGACCTGGACTGGATATACTCAGAAACAATTCTACAGGCGAGTTTCACAGAATTGTATTTTCTTGCTGACACTGTTGAACTCTAGAACTCTAGTTCTTGCTGAGACTACTGAACTCTAGTTGTACCCCTACTCTTGCAAGGGGGGGGCTAGCTCGCTCTTTTCACTGTATAAGTAACCCGTGACAAGACAATAAAGCTGATTGTATAACGATAGCTGTTTGCCTTGTTTCATTGCTCGTTGTGGGCTCTGTGACAGAACATCCTAGGTGTATTTTATTTCTCTATGTGTGTAAGTTGGTGTAATATATATATATGTGTGTGTGTGTGTGTATATATATATATTGTAAGGGGTTAGGTAGTGGGTTAGTCGTCTCCTGGGTAGACGGGCACACTTACTTTCAGCAGGCACAAAGTCCACAGAACAAGGAAGAATCATTTAACTGACCTCAGCCAGTTTTATTGCCAGATTGTGGTATAAAGTAAAACATAACTAAACAAAAGAAGACCTAACTAAACATGAGGTGCTCCTGACTAACCCAGTGCCGGCCTAGTACTGGGGACCATAACATAACAGATCATAACATACCACCAATAAGAAATATGTAGTAAAACACCGCGCTAAAATCTTATAAACATAAAAATTTCATATAAAATATTCTTTCAAGTTCTTTAAGAATTTTGCTACAACGTGCCGAACTTTTCATCCACAAAAAAGTCCCACAGCAATATACAATTATAAGACACGAAGCAATAAAGGACACAATTTGTTGTGACCACAAAAACAGTCTTTGAAGTGTTTTTTTGAGGAGGTATCCCACGGTGCATGCACATCCACAGAAAAAGATCTTGTCACACGTGCCCGTCACCTCCACACATATACGCTTACCAGATTTAAGAAATTAGAAAGCCTTAAAGCAATTTCAGCTACTGGAGAATTCCATGCACTTCAATGCTTCAATATGTAGTTTGAACACTCCTCACGGCCGTTTGTAGGATCCGTTCATATCATTTAAAAAAGCACAAAGAAATCTAGTGCAACCCCATCAGGATTTCTTTTTAAAAACCAATTTAATAGATAAAATACACTCTCATTTCTTTGGAGTAACATGCGCCTGTATACATATACAAGACTCCCTCCTAACTTGTATATGTATATATACAAGTATTGTTGCGAATACCATAATTTCACCATATGGAGGCTTCCGTCATTACCGGAAACGGCTCTTCGGGGCTATCCAGGCTGTGTGGGGGTTGTGGGGCTCCGCTCCCAGGCGATGATGTCATATTATGCGTTCCATGTGCAAAGCAGAACATTGCGCGCCAGTCTGTCGCTCCGGCTTCTGGCCCCTCGCATCTTCCGTCATCTCCTATCCCCCCTCCCTTATTCCGGACCCCATGTGACAAGGTGGGGATTCGCAATCCGAGGTGTGTGCACGATTGGCCAACCTCGAGAAAATAATTTCCGCCAAAGTAGCTCAGAAGGCTACAGCGAAGCAGAAACACCTTTCTCCGGCAGCGCCTGCTTCGGAGGGTGAGATGTTTGAAATATTGGATTGGTCCGATTGTCCCCCGATGAGGGGGAACTCCTTGAGGAGTCGGATGAGCCTGCAGACCAGCTAGGGATTGGCGCTGCTGGTGATCAGGCTGAGGGGTGTTCCTTGACACCCCTTCCATTTTGGCTCAAATGTTTGAAATTTTGAATTTGGATCCACCCGAGGCGGTCCCCCCGCCTAACGGTGAGTTGTTTGATGTGCCCAGCTGCGTTTGGTGTTTCCCAGGCAACAAAACTTTGAGAGGGTTGTCCTTAAAGAATGGGAACAACCCACGCGCCTGGCTGGAATTCCTTCTAGTATGGATAAGCGTTATCCCTTTCCGGAGGATTTGGTGAAGCTTTGGTCCGTTCGCCCTGACGTCGATGCACCTGTGTTAGGGCTGTCAAACACGGCTGTGTTGCACTCCCCTGACACTACTACCATTAAAGATGGTGAGGATCGTCGGATTGATCAATTTGCTCGCCATGGTTTTATCAGTGCTGGATCGGCACTGCGGCCGGTGTGTGCTTCGGCGCTTCTTCTGTTGGCAGTTAGGTCCATTATTAGGGATCTGTACGCAGGTCTTGATCCCACTTGTGATGAGTTTAGTTCTCTCAAGCAGTGTGAGTCGTTTATTTCCTTTGTCTTGACCGCCCAGGACGATGCACTTCCGATGAGTAGCAGGACAGCGGCAATGCTGGTTGCAATTCGTCGGTCAGTGTGGCTGCGCCAGTGGTCGGCGGACTTTATCTCTAAAAAGGTGCTTACAGCACTTCCCTTTTTTGGGTTTGCGCCTGTTTGGCGATAAGTTAGATTCAGTTGCCATAGGTGGTAAACTGCCTCAACGCAAGAGGCCTCGTCGCTCCTTTCGGGGTGCGAGTGCCTTTAATCCTTCCTTTCGGGGGGTCAGAGCGGCAGGGGGGCTTCCTTTCCCGCTACCAGAGGTGCAGGTTGGACCCGGGGGAGGGGCCGTGGCCGTCCCGGTCAGTCCTGGGGCGCCAAGCCCAAACCTGCTGGTAAGCCCGCTCAGCAATGAGGGGCTGCCCTCACCCGTGCGGGTGGGGGGACGATTGCGACACTTCTCCCGGGTATGGGACCAGGAGGTTCCGGACAGATGGATCCAGGAGGTGGTGTCGTCCGGTTACAAACTGGAGTTCGAGTCTCGCCCTCCTTCACGTTTCTTTCAGTCTTGGGTGCCCACCGATCCTTTGGCCGCACAGGGGCTCCTGGCGTCGGCAAGGAATCTTCTGGAAATGGCGGTCATCCGACCGGTGCCGCGCTTAGAGGTGGGCCTCGGTTTCTACTCCAATCTTTTCACAGTCCCCAAGAAGGACGGGTCGGTTCGTCCCGTCCTGGACCTGAAATTGCTCAACAGGTTCATCCGTACTCGGAAGTTTTGCATGGAAACTCTGCATTCGGCCATCGGTTCTCTTCGGCAGGGGGACTTCATGACGTCCATAGACATCAAGGATGCTTACCTTCATGTTCCCATCTGCCGGGCTCATCAGCGTTTTCTTCGGTTCGTGATGAAGGATCAGCATTTTCAATTCGTGGCACTTCCGTTTGGCCTTACCTCGGCTCCAAGAGTGTTCACCAAGGTGCTGGCAGGGGTGATGGCCATTCTCAGATCTCGGGGCATTCGTGTCGTACCTTATTTGGACGACCTTCTCATCATGGCTCCGTCCCTCAATCAATCAGAGACAGACACCAGGATGGTGGTCTCCACGCTGGAAAGCTTCGGTTGGGTGATCAACTTTCCCAAGTCCTCCCTCGCTCCGGCCAGGGTGGTGTCCTTTCTGGGAATGCAGTTAGACTTTTGTCAACACAGGGTGTTTCTCCCTCAGTCCAAAGTTTATCTGATTCAGGAGTTGGCTCGGGTCCTACTTTCCAATCCTCGGCCGTCCATCCGTCTGGGGATGAGGCCGGTAGGGTTGATGGTTGCCTCGCACGAGGATGCTTCAGCTTCATCTGTTGGCGTCCTGGGACCAGCGACCGAGGTCATTGGATCGGCCCTTCCAGTTGTCCTCCCGGGTCCGGCAGTCCCTTCAATGGTGGTTGGTCTCGACCAATCTCTCGAGGGGCAGGTCTTTCCTGACTCCTCTCTGGGAAATTGTCACCACGGACGCCAGTCTTTCGGGATGGGGGGGATTCTGGAAGGATCTTCAGTTCCAGGGGCAGTGGGGACCTAGAGAGGCCCACTTGCCCATCAATATTCTGGAACTGAGAGCCATCCGTCTGGTTCTTGCTCTTTTGACTCAACATGTTCTGGGCCTTCCGGTTCAGGTTCATTGGGACAATCGAACAGCGGTTGCTTACATCAATCATCAGGGAGGGACTCGCAGTCTGGGTGCCCTCAGAGAGGTGTCTCTGATCCTGACCTGGGCGGAGGCCCATGTTCCTTGTCTCTCGGCAGTTTACATCCCAGGTGTGGAAAACCAGGAAGCGGACCTGTTGAGCAGGGGCTCTTCCCGTCTGGGAGAATGGGCTCTCCACTGTGTCTCCGGTGGGGGACGCCGGAGGTGGACCTGTTTGCCTCTCGTCACAATTGCAGGCTCCCGAACTTCGTGTCGATCTCCCAGGATCCTCTGGCTCTGGCAGTAGACGCCATGTCCCTGAGCTGGGGGGATCTGGGGTTTCTGTACCTGTTTCCTCCGATACCCATGCTGGGCAGGGTGGTACGGAAGCTGACTCTGGAAAGGGTGTCCGCCATTCTCGTGGCTCCAAGGTGGCCAAGGCGAGTATGGTTCGCAGACATCGTTCGGCTGGCAGTGGACCAGTTCGTTCTGCCTCTTCGGCCCGATCTGCTCACTCAGGGTTGGTTGTGTTACCCCAATTTACCAACGCTGGGTTTGACGGCTTGGCTGCTGAAACCTCCATCTTGAAGGAGGAGGGTCTTTCTGACTTGGTTGTTAAGACTCTGATCGGTGCCCGAAAGAGGTCTTCTTCTATCATCTACTATAGGACTTATATCGCTTGGTGTGAGGTTAGGTCTTTGCCTTGTAGGGTCTTTTCAGTTTCCAGGATTCTGGAGTTTTTGCAATCGGGGCTGGACTCTGGTCTTCAGCTGAGTACTTTGAAAGGGCAGGTTTCTGCCTTATCTATCTTTTTTCAGAAGCGTTTTGCGCTTCATCCTTTAGTTAAAACTTTTTTCCATGGGGTTACACAGGTGCGGCCTCCCAGGAAACCATTACTCCCTGTTTGGGACTTGAACTTGGTTCTCTCTGCTCTTCAGGCTCCTCCCTTTGAGCCCTTGCAGGATATTGCTCTGTCTACCTTGACTCAGAAGATGGTCTTCTTGGTAGCTATCAATTCGGTTTGGCGTGTCTCGGAGTTGGCGGCCTTGTCTATTCAGGCGCCCTACTTTGAGAGGCATCAGGACAAGGTGGTCTTTCGGTTCAAACCGGATTTTCTTCCTAAGGTTGTTTCTGCTTTTCATTTGAATCAGGATATTGTTCTTCCCTCCCTGTGTCCTAAGCCTAAGAATGACAAGGAGAGGGTGTTGCATTGTTTGGATGTAGTACGCTGTGTTAAGTACTACTTGATTGTTGCTTCTCCTTTTCGTAAAACTGATGCCTTTTTTGTTGTGCCCTGTGGGCCTAGGAAGGGTTTGGTGCCGGCCAAATCTTCCATTAGCAAATGGATACGTCAGGCCGTTATTGGGGCCTATTCTGCTAAGGGAAAGGTTCCCCCTTTTCGTATCACTGCTCATTATACAAGTGCCATTGGAGCATCTTGGGCTTTTCAGCACCAGGCTTCTGTTGAACAAGTTTGTAAGGCCGCTACTTGGTCTTCTGTTCATACTTTTTCTAAGTTTTACAAGGTTGATGTGCAGGCCTCAGCGGATGCTGTGTTTGGCCGCAAAGTTCTGCAGACTGCAGTCGTTTAAGTTATGCTTCATTTTTGCCTTTGGATACCCATCCCTTGTGGACACTGCTTTTGGATGTCCCGATCGTAAGAATTAAAGGGGAAGCGGGGTGTGTGACACACTGTGAGAATAATACCATTTTGTGAATACTCACCTGAAAAATGGATATTGTCAGTGTGTCACACACCCCGCTTCACCCGCCCTTTTTGGTATCCTGGATCCTTTATATGGTGAAGCTTTTCTTTATTTTGAGGTTACCATTGGATTTCCTGGTACCTTGTCTTTCTGCTTTTTAAATCACTGGTGTTAAGTGGGAGGTCCCAGGTATATATAGGCCGGAAGGGGCTCGTTTTCAGGACTTCTCTCTGCAACGTCGCCACCTGCTGGTGGAGTAACCCGATCGTAAGAATTAAAGGGGAAGCGGGGTGTGTGGCACACTGACAATATCCATTTTTCAGGTGAGTACTCACAAAATGGTATATTTTTCACCTTTTCTTATTTTGCATTGCTCTTTATCTTATTTACCGTGTTTTGTGGTTAACTCTGTTTTTATCACCTTGCATCGTGTTTCTTGTTGTTTTTGTGTTTTTTCTGTTTGTTTAAATAAATTCTAAAAATACAGCAGGTGCTCTGAATTGATCTGATCTAAAAAAAAGCCCACGCTATTTCGGAAGAGACTGGCTACCTTACTTGCCTAGGACGCTCGATCGCCCCCGCCTGGAAGTGGTTGTGGGTCGATCGATACGTTCTAACTGATTGTATTGTGTGTGGCCTGTACGATATTCTAGAGTTGAGCACTGTTTGTGCTCTGGTGGCAGCAGTTTATAGCCGCGCGTGTTGCCAATTGAAGAATTGCGGTGACACACGTGGGGTACGATTGGCTGGTCTGATCAGATGAATGATCAATAGGTTTGATCAACCCGTGCAATCGCCACACTCTCTCCGAGCTAGATTGTGGTTACGCTGCTGAAGGACGATCACAAGGGGTCTGGGGCCGCAAACCCAGGGATAGAAACAAATACCCCAACTTTGTCTATGAACTTGGGTGGACCCGAATGATGTGTTCTGTGTAGGAGAGCGTAAAGGGATGATACTACTTGGGTGACGAAGGATTCTAGTTCCGTGGAGGGGCCACGGGATGTTATTAGTGATGATAAAGTTGTGTAGCTGTCTGTGTAAGAGCCACAAGACGCTCCTGCCTCCTGATCTCGCACTCAGTTCTGATAGCGTGGGAATCTTGGCTGCCTCTAAAACGTGTCCTATCGTGGTGTTATTGGAAGCTTCCCAAATGAGGGGAAGTGCCGGGCTCGAAGGCTGGATTGTCAAAGAGCAGTGTAAGAGGGCCCGGTCTGCGGACCAATACGCGCTTATTCTGTAGGGGGTCCCAGGAAGGGTGTAGACTCGCTATGGGGGTTTACAGAGGGGGGCGGCTCATGCTAGTAAGGTAGGGTTAAAAGGGGATAGAGATTTTTCCAGCTGCACCCAGAGTTTGTCCCTCCCCTTGTGCATCCAATCCACCACCCGCGGCTGTGTGCTAGACTTTGAAGTCCAGGAGGCCTACTCCCACCTTTACTTTTATTCCTAGAAAGGGTGGAGAGTCGTATCCTGGGTTTGGAGACTCCCCAGAACGAAGGCTGAAAAACCTGTTGGGGATTTTTTTGTTTCAATATTTTTATTGAAATGATACAGTTCTGCAAAGCATCCCACGTCATACTGCCATCCCGCGCAGGGGAGGTATATAGAGAAAGGAAAGGACTAGTGACGTACATTTTCACTATATAGTAGGTTAACCAAACTAGTGCTTTAACAGTCTACAATATAATTGCAAGTACGGGGAGGCATGAGACGTGTGTTTGATACTACTAGTACGATCTACATTACACCGTGATCTTTTCCGGGACCTCGCGGGCCGCAGAACCTCGCGGTGTCCGTGACCAGCACTGTCGCCTGTTCACCCATTATCTCGTACTTATTACACTAGGTCTATTGGGGCGTGCAGCGGCCTGTCGGACACTGCCGTGCGTATGTACAGAAAGGAATCATTAAAAAACATTAGAGCTATTGTATTGCGGAAAGGAAGAGAAAGTGACCCAAAACAAGGGGTAAAAACAAGTATAAAGAGGGGGGGGGAGAGAAAGAGGGAGGGAAGGGGGGGAGAGAAAGAGGGAGGGAAGGGGGGGTTGTCACTCCCGCATTCCACCAGACACCACGTATAGTTATTACAGTATCTGTGAAGGTTCGCCAGGCCAGGCAAGTCTTATCCATGGTTCCCATACCGAGAGGAATTTGTCATGGGAGTCGGTCAGGATACTAGACAGCCTCTCGTTGATGAGAAAGCTGTTCATTCTGGCCGACACCTCCGAGATTGGGGTAAATTGCTTCTTCCAGGCTTTAGCTATGGCCTGCTTGGCCACCAGGAGAAGGTAGACAAAAAGTCTATGTTGCTTACTGGACAATTCACAGGGCTTACAGTGCAGGAGGGCAACCCGGGGATCTTTTCTCATGCTAGATCGGGAGATTTCATTGGCCATCTTGAATACCTGATTCTAAAAGCGAGCCAGCATAGGACAGGTCCACCAAATATGTATAAAGTCCCCATCCGCACTGCAGCCCCTAAAGCATGACTTAGCCTGCCCCAGAAACATCCTGCTCAAGCGGCTCGGCACAAGGTACCAGCGGAGCATTACCTTATAGGCTGTTTCCACTGTCAGGATGTTAATGGAACATTGAGATACGAGACCATATCTCTGTCCACCCCCTTTGTCCCCCAGGTGGACCCACCTCGGTACGTGATCGCAGGGTGATCGGTGGGGGGGCGCACCTTGGTACGTGATCGCAGGGTGATCGGTGGGGGGGCCCACCTCGGTACGTGATCGCAGGGTGATCGGTGGGGGGGGCCCACCTCAGTACGTGATCGCAGGGTGATCGGTGGGGGGGGCCCACCTCAGTACGTGATCACAGGGTGATCGGAGGGGGGGAGCCCACCTCCTGTACGTGATCGCAGGGGGATCAGTGGGGGGGCCACCCACCTCTGTACGTGATCGCAGGGTGATCGGTGGGAGGGCCGCTCACCTCGGTACGTGATCGCAGGGTAATCGGTGGGGGGGAGCCCACCTCTGTACGTGTTCGCAGGGTGATCGGTGGGGGGGGCGCCCACCTCGGTACGTGATCGCAGGGTGATCGGTGGGGGGGGGAGCCCACCTCGGTACGTGATCGCAGGGTGATCGGTGGGGGGGAGCCCACCTCGGTACGTGATCGCAGGGTGATCGGTGGGGGGGGCCGCCCACCTCGGTACGTGATCGCAGGGTGATCGATGGGCGGGGGGAACCCACCTCGGTACGTGATCGCAGGGTGATCGGTGGGGGGGGCCACCTCGGTACGTGATCGCAGGGTGATCGGTGGGGGGAGCCCACCTCGGTGCGTGATCGCAGGGTGATCGGTGGGGGGGGAGCCCAACTCTGTACGTGATCGCAGGGTGATCGGTGGGGGGGGAGCCCACCTCCGTACTTGATCGCACGGTGATCGGTGGGGGGGGCGCCCACCTCGGTACGTGATCGCAGGGTGATCGGTGGGGGGTGCCCACCTCGGTACGTGATCGCAGGGTGATCGGTGGGCGGGGGGAACCCACCTCGGTACGTGATCGCAGGGTGATCGGTGGGGGGGGCCACCTCGGTACGTGATCGCAGGGTGATCGGTGGGGGGAGCCCACCTCGGTGCGTGATCGCAGGGTGATCGGTGGGGGGGGAGCCCAACTCTGTACGTGATCGCAGGGTGATCGGTGGGGGGGAGCCCACCTCGGTACGTGATCGCAGGGTGATCGGTGGGGGGGCGCCCACCTCGGTACGTGATCACAGGGTGATCGGTGGGTGGGGAGCCCACCTCGGTACGTGATCGCAGGGTGATCGGTGGGGGGGCGCCCACCTCGGTACGTGATCGCAGGGTGATCGGTAGGAGGGGGCCCACCTCGGTACGTGATCGCAGGGTGATCGTGGGGGGGGCCCACCTTGGTACGTGATCGCAGGGTGATCGGTGGGGGGGAGCCCACCTCCGTACGTGATCGCAGGGTGATCGGTGGGGGGGGGGCGCGCACCTCGGTACGTGATCGCAGGGTGATCGGTGGGGGGGTGCCCACCTCGGTACGTGATCGCAGGGTGATCGGTGGGGGGGGGCCACCTCGGTACGTGATCGCAGGGTGATCGGTGGGGGGGGCCACCTCGGTACGTGATCGCAGGGTGATCGGTGGGGGGAGCCCACCTCGGTACGTGATCGCAAGGTGATCGGTGGGGGGGGGGGGAGCCCAACTCTGTACGTGATCACAGGGTGATCGGTGGGGGGCCACCCACCTCTGTACGTGATCGCAGGGTGATCGGTGGGGGGGGGGCGCGCACCTCGGTACGTGATCGCAAGGTGATCGGTGGGGGGGTGCCCACCTCGGTACGTGATCGCAGGGTGATCGGTGGGGGGGGCCACCTCGGTACGTGATCGCAGGGTGATCGGTGGGGGGGGCCACCTCGGTACGTGATCGCAGGGTGATCGGTGGGGGGAGCCCACCTCGGTACGTGATCGCAAGGTGATCGGTGGGGGGGGGGGGAGCCCAACTCTGTACGTGATCACAGGGTGATCGGTGGGGGGGCCACCCACCTCTGTACGTGATCGCAGGGGGATCAGTGGGGGGGCCACCCACCTCTGTACGTGATCGCAGGGTGATCGGTGGGGGGGCCGCTCACCTCGGTACGTGATCGCAGGGTTATCGGTGGGGGGGGAGCCCACCTCTGTACGTGATCGCAGGGTGATCGGTGGGGGGGCGCCACCTCGGTACGTGATCGCAGGGTGATCGGTGGGGGGGGAGCCCACCTCGGTACGTGATCGCAGGGTGATCGGTGGGGGGGAGGCCACCTCGGTACGTGATCGCAGGGTGATCGGTGGGGGGGAGCCCACCTCGGTACGTGATCACAGGGTGATCGATGGGGGGGGGCCGCCCACCTCGGTACGTGATCGCAGGGTGATCGGTGTTGGGGGGGAGCTCACCTCGGTACGTGATCGCAGGGTGATCGGTGTGGGGGGGGAGCTCACCTCGGTACGTGATCGCAGGGTGATCGGTGGGGGGGGAGCCCACCTCTGTACGTGATCGCAGGGTGATCGGTGGGGGGGCCGCCCACCTCGGTACGTGATCGCAGGGTGATCTGTGAGGGGGGAGCCCACCTCGGTACGTGATCGCAGGGTGATTGGTGGGGGGCCGCCCACCTCGGTACATGATCGCAGGGTGATCGGTGGGGGGGGGCCCACCTCGGTACGTGATCGAAGGGTGATCGGTGGGGGGGGCTGCCCACCTTGGTACGTGATCGAAGGGTGATCGGTGGGGGGGGAGCCCACCTCGGTACGTGATCGCAGGGTGATCGGTGGGGGGGGCCGCCCACCGCGGTACGTGATCGCAGGGTGATCGGTGGGGGGGGGAGCCCACCTCGGTACGTGATCGCAGGGTGATCGGTGGGGTGGGCCGCCCACCTCGGTACGTGATCGCAGGGTGATCGGTGGGGGGGGCCGCCCACCTCGGTACGTGATCGCAGGGTGATCGGTGGGGGGGGAGCCCACCTCGGTACGTGATCGCAGGGTGATCGGTGGGGGGGCCGCCCACCTCGGTACGTGATCGCAGGGTGATCGGTGGGGAGGGGGCCGCCCACCTCGGTAGGTGACCGCAGGGTGATCGGCGGGGGGGGGCGCACCTCGGTACGTGATCGCAGGGTGATCGGTGGGGGGGGAGCCCACCTCGGTACGTGATCGCAGGGTGATCGGTGGGGGGGGAGCCCACCTCGGTACGTGATCGCAGGGTGATCGGTGGGGGGGGCGCCCACCTCGGTACGTGATCGCAGGGTGATCTGTGGGGGGGCGCCCACCTCGGTACGTGATCGGTGGGTGGGGGAGCCCACCTCGGTACGTGATCGCAGGGTGATCGTGGGGGGGGAGCCCACCTCGGTACGTGATCGCAGGGTGATCGTGGGGGGGGGAGCCCACCTCGGTACGTGATCGCAGGGTGATCTCGGTACGTGATCGCAGGGTGATCGGTGGGGGGAGGGGAGCCCACCTCGGTTCGTGATCGCAGGGTGATCGGTGGGGGGGGAGCCCACCTCGGTACGTGATCGCAGGGTGATCGGTGGGGGGGGAGCCCACCTCGGTACGTGATCGCAGGGTGATCGGTGGGGGGGCGCAACTCGGTACGTGATCGCAGGGTGATCGGTGGGGCGGCCCACCTCGGTACGTGATCGCAGGGTGATCGGTGGGGGAGGCCCACCTCAGTACGTGATCGCAGGGTGATCGGTGGGGGGGGCCCACCTCAGTACGTGATCGCAGGGTGATCGGTGGGGGTGGCCCACCTCGGTACGTGATCGCAGGGTGATCGGTGGGGGGGGAGCCCACCTCGGTACGTGATCGCAGGGTGATCGGTGGGGGGGCGCACCTCGGTACGTGATCGCAGGGTGATCGGTGGGGGGGCCCACCTCGGTACGTGATCGCAGGGTGATCGTGGGGGGGGGCCCACCTCAGTACGTGATCGCAGGGTGATCGGTGGGGGGCCCACCTCGGTACGTGATCGGTGGGGGGGGAGCCCACCTCAGTACGTGATCGCAGGGTGATCGGTGGGGGGGCCCACCGATCGCGGGGTGATCGGTGGGGGGGCCCACCGATCGCAGGGTGATCGGTGGGGGGGGCCCACCTCAGTACGTGATCGCAGGGTGATCGGTGGGGGGGCCCACCTCGGTATGTGATCGCAGGGTGATCGTGGGGGGGGAGCCCACCTCGGTACGTGATCGCAGGGTGATCGTGGGGGGGCCCACCTCAGTACGTGATCGCATTTTGGGGGGCCCACCTCAGTACGTGATCGCAGGGTGATCGGTGGGGGGGCCCACCTCGGTACGTGAGCGCAGGGTGATCTGTGGGGGGGGCCCACCTCGGTACGTGATCGCAGGGTGATCGGTGGGGGAGCCCACCTCGGTACGTCATCGCAGGGTGATCGGTGGGGGGGCCCACCTCGGTACGTGAGCGCAGGGTGATATGTGGGGGGGGCCCACCTCGGTACGTGATCGCAGGGTGATCGGTGGGGGGGGCCACCTCGGTACGTGATCGCAGGGTGATCGGTGGGGGGGGCCACCTCGGTACGTGATCGCAGGGTGATCGGTGGGGGGGCCCACCTCGGTACGTGATCGCAGGGTGATCGGTGGGGGGGGCCCACCTCGGTACGTGATTACAGGGTGATCTGTGGGGGGGCCCACCTCTGTACGTGATCACAGGGTGATCGGTGGGTGGGAAGCCCACCTCGGTACGTGATCGCAGGGTGATCGGTGGGGAGGAGCCACCTCGGTACGTGATCGCAGGGTGATCGGTGGGGCTGGCCCACCTCGGTACGTGATCACAGGGTGATCGGTGGGGGGGGCCCACCTCCGTACGTGATCGCAGGGTAATCGGTGGGGGGGCGCCCACCTCGGTACGTGATCGCAGGGTGATCGGTGGGGGGGCGCCCACCTCGGTACGTGATCGCAGGGTGATCGGTGGGGGGTAGCCCACCTCGGTACGTGATCGCAGGGTGATCGGTGGGGGGGCGCCCACCTCTGTACGTGATCGCAGGGTGATCGGTGGGCGGGGGGAACCCACCTCGGTACGTGATCGCAGGGTGATCGGTGGGGGGGGAGCCCAACTCTGTACGTGATCACAGGGTGATCGGTGGGGGGGGGGAGCCCACCTTTGTACGTGATCGCAGGGGGATCAGTGGGGGGCCACCCACCTCTGTACGTGATCGCAGGGTGATCGGTGGGAGGGCCGCTCACCTCGGTACGTGATCGCAGGGTGATCGGTGGGGGGGGGGAGCCCACCTCTGTACGTGATCGCAGGGTGATCGGTGGGGGGGGCGCCCACCTCGGTACGTGATCGCAGGGTGATCGGTGGGGGGGGAGCCCACCTCTGTACGTGATCGCAGGGTGATCGGTGGGGGGGCGCCCACCTCGGTATGTGATTGCAGGGTGGGGGGGGGAGCCCACCTCGGTACGTGATCACAGGGTGATCGGTGGGGGGGAGCCCACCTCGGTACGTGATCGCAGGGTGATCGGTGGGGGGGTGCCCACCTCGGTACGTGATCGCAGGGTGATCGGTGGGCGGGGGGAACCCACCTCGGTACGTGATCGCAGGGTGATCGGTGGGGGGGGCCACCTCGGTACGTGATCGCAGGGTGATCGGTGAGGGGGGCCACCCACCTCGGTACGTGATCGCAGGGTGATCGGTGGGGGGGGAGCCCACCTTGGTACGTGATCGCAGGGTGATAGGTGGGGGGCGCCCACCTCGGTACGTGATCGCAGGGTGATCGGTGGGGGGGGAGCCCACCTCTGTACGTGATCGCAGGGTGATCGGTGGGGGGGGCGCCCACCTCGGTACGTGATCGCAGGGTGATCGGTGGGGGGGGAGCCCACCTCTGTACGTGATCGCAGGGTGATCGGTGGGGGGGCGCCCACCTCGGTACGTGATCGCAGGGTGATCGGTGGGGGGGGAGCCTACCTCGGTACGTGATCGCAGGGTGATCGGTGGGGGGGAGCCCACCTCGGTACGTGATCGCAGGGTGATCGGTGGGGGGGGGCGCCCACCTCGGTACGTGATCGCAGGGTGATCGGTGGGGGGGTGCCCACCTCGGTACGTGATCGCAGGGTGATCGGTGGGCGGGGGGAACCCACCTCGGTACGTGATCGCAGGGTGATCGGTGGGGGGAGCCCACCTCGGTACGTGATCGCAGGGTGATCGGTGGGGGGGGAGCCCAACTCTGTACATGATCACAGGGTGATCAGTGGGGGGGGGCACCCACCTCTGTACGTGATCGCAGGGTGATCGGTGGGGGGGCCGCTCACCTCGGTACGTGATCGCAGGGTGATCGGTGGGGGGGGGCCACCTCGGTACGTGATCGCAGGGTGATCGGTGGGGGGGGCGCCCACCTCGGTACGTGATCGCAGGGTGATCGGTGGGGGGGGAGCCCACCTCGGTACGTGATCGCAGGGTGATCGGTGGGGGGGAGCCCACCTCGGTACGTGATCGCAGGGTGATCGGTGGGGGGGGAGCCCACCTCGGTACGTGATCGCAGGGTGATCGGTGGGGGGGGCCGCCCACCTCGGTACGTGATCGCAGGGTGATCGGTGTGGGGGGGGAGCTCACCTCGGTACGTGATCGCAGGGTGATCGGTGGGGGGGGAGCCCACCTCTGTACGTGATCGCAGGGTGATCGGTGGGGGGGGCCGCCCACCTCGGTACGTGATCGCAGGGTGATAGGTGGGGGGGCGCCCACCTCGGTACGTGATCGCAGGGTGATCGGTGGGGGGGGAGCCCACCTCGGTATGTGATCGCAGGGTGATCGGTGGTGTGGGGAGCCCACCTCGGTACGTGATCGCAGGGTGATCGGTGGGGGGGGGGGGCGCCCACCTCGGTACATGATCGCCGGGTGATCGGTGGGGAAGGAGCCCACCTCGGTACGTGATCGCAGGGTGATCGGTGGGGGGGGCCCACCTCGGTACGTGATCGCAGGGTGATCGTGGGGGGGGAGCCCACCTCGGTACGTGATCGCAGGGTGATCGGTGGGGGGGGCCACCTCGGTACGTGATCGCAGGGTGATCGGTGGGGGGGAGCCCACCTCCGTACGTGATCGCAGGGTGATCGGTGGGGGGGAGCCCACATCCGTACCTGATCGCAGGGTGATCGGTGGGGGGGGCGCCCACCTCGGTACGTGATCGCAGGGTGATCGGTGGGGGGTGCCCACCTCGGTACGTGATCGCAGGGTGATCGGTGGGCGGGGGGAACCCACCTCGGTACGTGATCGCAGGGTGATCGGTGGGGGGGCCACCTCGGTACGTGATCGCAGGGTGATCGGTGGGGGGGGCCCACCTCGGTACGTGATCGCAGGGTGATATGTGGGGGGAGCCCACCTCGGTACGTGATCGCAGGGTGATCGGTGGGGGGGGGAGCCCACCTCGGTACGTGATCGCAGGGTGATCGGTGGGGGGGGGGGGAGCCCAACTCTGTACGTGATCGCAGGGGGATCAGTGGGGGGGCCACCCACCTCTGTACGTGATCGCAGGGTGATCGGTGGGGGGGCCGCTCACCTCGGTACGTGATCGCAGGGTTATCGGTGGGGGGGAGCCCA
Organism: Gastrophryne carolinensis; assembly: GCA_027917425.1. Classification (NCBI taxonomy): domain Eukaryota; kingdom Metazoa; phylum Chordata; class Amphibia; order Anura; family Microhylidae; genus Gastrophryne; species Gastrophryne carolinensis. Next base: position 355,413 of record JAQIHN010000046.1, on the reverse strand, counting down.
CCTCTGTACATGATCGCAGGGTGATCGGTGGGGGGGGCGCCCACCTCGGTACGTGATCGCAGGGTGATCGGTGGGGGGGGAGCCCACCTCGGTACGTGATCGCAGGGTGATCGGTGGGGGGGAGCCCACCTTGGTACGTGATCGCAGGGTGATCGGTGGGGGGGGAGCCCACCTCGGTACGTGATCGCAGGGTGATCGGTGGGGGGGGGGGCGCCCACCTCGGTACGTGATCGCAGGGTGATCGGTGTGGGGGGGGAGCTCACCTCGGTACGTGATCGCAGGGTGATCGGTGGGGGGGAGCCCACCTCTGTACGTGATCGCAGGGTGATCGGTGGGGGGGGCCGCCCACCTCGGTACGTGATCGCAGGGTGATCTGTGAGGGGGGAGCCCACCTCGGTACGTGATCGCAGGGTGATAGGTGGGGGGGCGCCCACCTCGGTACGTGATCGCAGGGTGATCGGTGGGGGGGAGCCCACCTCGGTACGTGATCGCAGGGTGATCGGTGGGGGGGGAGCCCACCTCGGTACGTGATCGCAGGGTGATCGGTGGGGGGGGGGGCCGCCCACCTCGGTACGTGATCGCAGGGTGATCGGTGTGGGGGGGGAGCTCACCTCGGTACGTGATCGGTGGGGGGGGGAGCCCACCTCTGTACGTGATCGCAGGGTGATCGGTGGGGGGGGGCCGCCCACCTCGGTACGTGATCGCAGGGTGATCTGTGAGGGGGGAGCCCACCTCGGTACGTGATCGCAGGGTGATAGGTGGGGGGGCGCCCACCTCGGTACGTGATCGCAGGGTGATAGGTGGGGGGGGGAGCCCACCTCGGTATGTGATCGCAGGGTGATCGGTGGCGGGGGGAGCCCACCTCGGTACGTGATCGCAGGGTGATCGGTGGGGGGGAGCCCACCTCGGTACGTGATTGCAGGGTGATCGGTGGGGGGAGCCCACCTCGGTACGTGATCGCAGGGTGATCGGTGGGGGGGGCCGCCCACCTCGGTACGTGATCGCAGGGTGATCGGTGGGGGGAGCCACCTCGGTACGTGATCGCAGGGTGATTGGTGGGGGGGCCGCCCACCTCGGTACATGATCGCAGGGTGATCGGTGGGGGGGAGCCCACCTCGGTACGTGATCGCAGGGTGATCGGTGGGGGGGCCGCCCACCTCGGTACGTGATCGCAGGGTGATCGGTGGGGGGGCCGCCCACCTCGGTACGTGATCGCAGGGTGATCGGTGGGGGGGGGAGCCCACCTCGGTACGTGATCGCAGGGTGATCGGTGGGGGGGGGAGCCCACCTCGGTACGTGATCGCAGGGTGATCGGTGGGGGGGGGCCGCCCACCTCGGTACGTGATCGCAGGGTGATCGGTGGGGAGGGGGCCGCCCACCTCGGTAGGTGACCGCAGGGTGATCGGCGGGGGGGGCGAACCTCGGTACGTGATCGCAGGGTATTCGGTGGGGGGGGAGCCCACCTCGGTACGTGATCGCAGGGTGATCGGTGGGGGGGGGAGCCCACCTCGGTACGTGATCGCAGGGTGATCGGTGGGGGGGGCGCCCACCTCGGTACGTGATCGCAGGGTGATCTGTGGGGGGGCGCCCACCTCAGTACGTGATCGCAGGGTGATCGGTGGGGGTGGCCCACCTCGGTACGTGATCGCAGGGTGATCGGTGGGGGGAGGGGAGCCCACCTCGGTTCGTGATCGCAGGGTGATCGGTGGGGGGGGAGCCCACCTCGGTACGTGATCGCAGGGTGATCGGTGGGGGGGGAGCCCACCTCGGTACGTAATCGCAGGGTGATCGGTGGGGGGGTGCACCTCGGTACGTGATCGCAGGGTGATCGGTGGGGCGGCCCACCTCGGTACGTGATCGCAGGGTGATCGGTGGGGGAGGCCCACCTCAGTACGTGATCGCAGGGTGATCGGTGGGGGGGGCCCACCTCAGTACGTGATCGCAGGGTGATCGGTGGGGGTGGCCCACCTCGGTACGTGATCGCAGGGTGATCGGTGGGGGGGGAGCCCACCTCGGTACGTGATCGCAGGGTGATCGGTGGGGGGGCGCACCTCGGTACGTGATCGCAGGGTGATCGGTGGGGGGGCCCACCTCGGTACGTGATCGCAGGGTGATCGGTGGGGGGGAGCCCACCTCGGTACGTGATCGCAGGGTGATCGGTGGGGGGGGGCCCACCTCAGTACGTGATCGCAGGGTGATCGGTGGGGGGGCCCACCTCGGTACGTGATCGCAGGGTGATCGGTGGGGGGCCCACCTCGGTACGTGATCGCAGGGTGATCGGTGGGGGGGGCGCCCACCTCGGTACGTGATTACAGGGTGATCTGTGGGGGGCCCACCTCTGTACGTGATCACAGGGTGATCGGTGGGTGGGGAGCCCACCTCGGTACGTGATCGCAGGGTGATCGGTGGGGAGGGGGCCGCCCACCTCGGTAGGTGACCGCAGGGTGATCGGCGGGGGGGCGCACCTCGGTACGTGATCGCAGGGTATTCGGTGGGGGGGGGGAGCCCACCTCGGTACGTGATCGCAGGGTGATCGGTGGGGGGGGGAGCCCACCTCGGTACGTGATCGCAGGGTGATCGGTGGGGGGGGCGCCCACCTCGGTACGTGATCGCAGGGTGATCTGTGGGGGGGCGCCCACCTCAGTACGTGATCGCAGGGTGATCGGTGGGGGTGGCCCACCTCGGTACGTGATCGCAGGGTGATCGGTGGGGGGAGGGGAGCCCACCTCGGTTCGTGATCGCAGGGTGATCGGTGGGGGGGGAGCCCACCTCGGTACGTGATCGCAGGGTGATCGGTGGGGGGGGAGCCCACCTCGGTACGTAATCGCAGGGTGATCGGTGGGGGGGTGCACCTCGGTACGTGATCGCAGGGTGATCGGTGGGGCGGCCCACCTCGGTACGTGATCGAAGGGTGATCGGTGGGGGAGGCCCACCTCAGTACGTGATCGCAGGGTGATCGGTGGGGGAGGCCCACCTCAGTACGTGATCGCAGGGTGATCGGTGGGGGTGGCCCACCTCGGTACGTGATCGCAGGGTGATCGGTGGGGGGGGAGCCCACCTCGGTACGTGATCGCAGGGTGATCGGTGGGGGGGCGCACCTCGGTACGTGATCGCAGGGTGATCGGTGGGGGGGCCCACCTCGGTACGTGATCGCAGGGTGATCGGTGGGGGGGAGCCCACCTCGGTACGTGATCGCAGGGTGATCGGTGGGGGGGGGCCCACCTCAGTACGTGATCGCAGGGTGATCGGTGGGGGGGCCCACCTCGGTACGTGATCGGTGGGGGGGGAGCCCACCTCAGTACGTGATCGCAGGGTGATCGGTGGGGGGGGCCCACCTCAGTACGTGATCGCAGGGTGATCGGTGGGGGGGGCCCACCTCAGTACGTGATCGCAGGGTGATCGGTGGGGGGGCCCACCTCGGTACGTGATCGCAGGGTGATCGGTGGGGGGGCCCACCTCGGTACGTGATCGCAGGGTGATCGGTGGGGGGGGGCCCACCTCGGTACGTGAGCGCAGGGTGATCTGTGGGGGGGCCCACCTCGGTACGTGATCGCAGGGTGATCGGTGGGGGGGGCCACCTCGGTACGTGACGCAGGGTGATCGGTGGGGGGCCCACCTCGGTACGTGATCGCAGGGTGATCAGTGGGGGGCCCACCTCGGTACGTGATCGCAGGGTGATCTGTGGGGGGGCCCACCTCTGTACGTGATCACAGGGTGATCGGTGGGTGGGGAGCCCACCTCGGTACGTGATCGCAGGGTGATCGGTGGGGGGGAGCCACCTCGGTACATGATCGCAGGGTGATCGGTGGGGCTGGCCCACCTCGGTACGTGATCACAGGGTGATCGGTGGGGGGCCCACCTCGGTACGTGATCGCAGGGTGATCGGTGGGGGGGAGCCCACCTCCGTACGTGATCGCAGGGTGATCGGTGGGGGGGCGCCCACCTCGGTACGTGATCGCAGGGTGATCGGTGGGGGGGCGCCCACCTCGGTACGTGATCGCAGGGTGATCGGTGGGGGGTAGCCCACCTCGGTACGTGATCGCAGGGTGATCGGTGGGGGGGCGCCCACCTCGGTACGTGATCGCAGGGTGATCGGTGGGGGGGCGCCCACCTCGGTACGTGATCGCAGGGTGATCGGTGGGCGGGGGGAACCCACCTCGGTACGTGATCGCAGGGTGATCGTGGGGGGGCCACCTTGGTACGTGATCGCAGGGTGATCGGTGGGGGGGGCCCAACTCTGTACGTGATCACAGGGTGATCGTGGGGGGGGGAGCCCACCTCTGTACGTGATCGCAGGGGGATCAGTGGGGGGGCCACCCACCTCTGTACGTGATCGCAGGGTGATCGGTGGGAGGGCCGCTCACCTCGGTACGTGATCGCAGGGTGATCGGTGGGCGGGGAGCCCACCTCTGTACGTGATCGCAGGGTGATCGGTGGGGGGGTGCCCACCTCGGTACGTGATCGCAGGGTGATCGGTGAGCGGGGGGGAACCCACCTCGGTACGTGATCGCAGGGTGATCGGTGGGGGGGGCCACCTCGGTACGTGATCGCAGGGTGATAGGTGGGGGGGAGCCCACCTCGGTACGTGATCGCAGGGTGATCGGTGGGGGGGGCGAGCCCACCTCTGTACGTGATCACAGGGTGATCGGTGGGGGGGGCGCCCACCTCGGTACGTGATCGCAGGGTGATCGGTGGGGGGGGGAGCCCACCTCTGTACGTGATCGCAGGGTGATCGGTGGGGGGGGCGCCAACCTCGGTACGTGATCGCAGGGTGATCGGTGGGGGGGAGCCCACCTCGGTACGTGATCGCAGGGTGATCGGTGGGGGGGAGCCCACCTCGGTACGTGATCGCAGGGTGATCGGTGGGGGGGAGCCCACCTCGGTACGTGATCGCAGGGTGATCGGTGGGGGGGGAGCCCACCTCGGTACGTGATCGCAGGGTGATCGGTGGGGGGTGCCCACCTCGGTACGTGATCGCAGGGTGATCGGTGGGCGGGGGGAACCCACCTCGGTACGTGATCGCAGGGTGATCGGTGGGGGGGGGCACCTCGGTACGTGATCGCAGGGTGATCGGTGGGGGGAGCCCACCTCGGTACGTGATCGCAGGGTGATCGGTGGGGGGGGGAGCCCAACTCTGTACATGATCACAGGGTGATCGGTGGGGGGGGCCACCCACCTCTGTACGTGATCGCAAGGTGATCGGTGGGGGGGCCTCTCACCTCGGTACGTGATCGCAGGGTGATCGGTGGGGGGGGGGGCACCTCGGTACGTGATCGCAGGGTGATCGGTGGGGGGGGGCGCCCACCTCGGTACGTGATCGCAGGGTGATCGGTGGGGGGGGGGAGCCCACCTCGGTACGTGATCGCAGGGTGATCGGTGGGGGGGAGCCCACCTCGGTACGTGATCGCAGGGTGATCGGTGGGGGGGGCCGCCCACCTCGGTACGTGATCGCAGGGTGATCGGTGTGGGGGGGGAGCTCACCTCGGTACGTGATCGCAGGGCGATCGGTGGGGGGGGAGCCCACCTCTGTACGTGATCACAGGGTGATCGGTGGGGGGGGTCGCCCACCTCGGTACGTGATCGCAGGGTGATAGGTGGGGGGGCGCCCACCTCGGTACGTGATCGCAGGGTGATCGGTGGGGGGGGAGCCCACCTCGGTATGTGATCGCAGGGTGATCGGTGGGGGGGGGAGCCCACCTCGGTACATGATCGCAGGGTGATCGGTGGGGAAGGAGCCCACCTCGGTACGTGATTGCAGGGTGATCGGTGGGGGGGGGCCCACCTCGGTACGTGATCGCAGGGTGATCGTGGGGGGGAGCCCACCTCGGTACGTGATCGCAGGGTGATCGGTGGGGGGGGCCACCTCGGTACGTGATCGCAGGGTGATCGTGGGGGGGAGCCCACCTCCGTACGTGATCGCAGGGTGATCGGTGGGGGGAGCCCACCTCGGTACGTGATCACAGGGTGATCGGTGGGGGGGGGAGCCCACCTCGGTACGTGATCGCAGGGTGATCGGTGGGGGGTGCCCACCTCGGTACGTGATCGTAGGGTGATCGGTGGGCGGGGGGAACCCACCTCGGTACGTGATCGCAGGGTGATCGGTGGGGGGGGCACCTCGGTACGTGATCGCAGGGTGATCGGTGGGGGGAGCCCACCTCGGTACGTGATCGCAGGGTGATCGGTGGGGGGGGGGGAGCCCAACTCTGTACATGATCACAGGGTGATCGGTGGGGGGGGCCACCCACCTCTGTACGTGATCGCAGGGTGATCGGTGGGGGGGGCCTCTCACCTCGGTACGTGATCGCAGGGTGATCGGTGGGGGGGGCCACCTCGGTACGTGATCGCAGGGTGATCGGTGGGGGGGGCGCCCACCTCGGTACGTGATCGCAGGGTGATCGGTGGGGGGGGAGCCCACCTCGGTACGTGATCGCAGGGTGATCGGTGGGGGGGAGCCCACCTCGGTACGTGATCGCAGGGTGATCGGTGGGGGGGGGCCGCCCACCTCGGTACGTGATCGCAGGGTGATCGGTGTGGGGGGGGAGCCCACCTCGGTACGTGATCGCAGGGTGATCGGTGTGGGGGGGAGCCCACCTCTGTACGTGATCGCAGGGTGATCGGTGGGGGGGGTCGCCCACCTCGGTACGTGATCGCAGGGTGATAGGTGGGGGGGGCGCCCACCTCGGTACGTGATCGCAGGGTGATCGGTGGGGGGGGGGGAGCCCACCTCGGTATGTGATCGCAGGGTGATCGGTGGCGGGGGGAGCCCACCTCGGTACGTGATCGCAGGGTGATCGGTGGGGGGGGCGCCCACCTCGGTACGTGATCGCAGGGTGATCGGTGGGGAAGGAGCCCACCTCGGTACGTGATTGCAGGGTGATCGGTGGGGGGGGCCCACCTCGGTACGTGATCGCAGGGTGATCGTGGGGGGGAGCCCACCTCGGTACGTGATCGCAGGGTGATCGGTGGGGGGGGCCACCTCGGTACGTGATCGCAGGGTGATCGTGGGGGGGAGCCCACCTCCGTACGTGATCGCAGGGTGATCGGTGGGGGGAGCCCACCTCGGTACGTGATCACAGGGTGATCGTGGGGGGGGAGCCCACCTCGGTACGTGATCGCAGGGTGATCGGTGGGGGGGGGCTGTAGCGATAACCCTTATCGCCGGAGGGCTTCACCGCCCGAGACGTCCTTTTCCCAATCGTAAGAGGTGCTGCTGGAATTCCAGAGTCGTCCGTGAGGAAACAGGAACAGCCCTTACAAGGGCTAGTGAATTGTAATATAGCGTTTCCCCCAATAAGAGACAGAACTCAGTATTGAGGGTGAAGGTGAAGTGTTTTTATTAGTGCCACTCTAGGCCTTATATACACAAGTCTCCATGCAATGACAACCACACTGACCAATAGCAGCAGGGCACACAATCCCTCAACTCTGCCGGTGACGCAATCAGTAGAACAATAGCAGGCTGTAATACAATCAATCAGGACAATGCCATTGACTGTGACGTAATCAACAATACACAATGGCAGTCAAAATACAATGACATTGCCTGTAACAGTATCAAAATACAATTACATTGTCTGGAACCTAATTAAGAAAAGGCCAGTGAATGACCCGGTGGGCAACTGAATAGTGATGACATCCAAAAGACAGAGCGTCTGTCACAGGGGCCACCTCGGTACGTGATCGCAGGGTGATCGGTGGGGGGGCCGCCCACCTTGGTACATAATCGCAGGGTGATCGGTGGGGGGGGAGCCCACCTCGGTACGTGATCGCAGGGTGATCGGTGGGGGGGCCGCCCACCTCGGTACGTGATCGCAGGGTGATCGGTGGGGGGGGGAGGCCACCTCGGTACGTGATCGCAGGGTGATCGGTGGGGGGGGGCCCCACCTCGGTACGTGATCGCAGGGTGATCGGTGGGGGGGGAGCCCACCTCGGTACGTGATCGCAGGGTGATCGGTGGGGAGGGGGCCGCCCACCTCGGTAGGTGACCGCAGGGTGATCGGCGGGGGGGGGGCGCACCTCGGTACGTGATCGCAGGGTGATCGGCGGGGGGGGGCGCACCTCGGTACGTGATCGCAGGGTGATCGGTGGGGGGGGAGCCCACCTCGGTACGTGATCGCAGGGTGATCGGTGGGGGGGAGCCCACCTCGGTACGTGATCACAGGGTGATCGGTGGGGGGGGGAGCCCACCTCGGTACGTGATCGCAGGGTGATCGGTGGGGGGCCGTCCACCTCGGTACGTGATCGCAGGGTGATCGGTGGGGGGGAGCCCACCTCGGTACGTGATCACAGGGTGATGGTGGGGGGGGGCGCACCTCGGTACGTGATCGCAGGGTGATCGGTGGGGGGGAGCCCACCTCGGTACGTGATCGCAGGGTGATCGGTGGGGGGGAGCCCACCTCGGTACGTGATCGCAGGGTGATCGGTGGGGGGGGGCGCCCACCTCGGTACGTGATTGCAGGGTGATCGGTGGGGGGGGCCCACCTCGGTACGTGATCGCAGGGTGATCGGTGGGGGGGCCCACCTCGGTACGTGATCGCAGGGTGATCGGTGGGGGGGCCCACCTCGGTACGTGATCGCAGGGTGATCGGTGGGGGGGAGCCCACCTCGGTACGTGATCGCAGGGTGATCGGTGGGGGGGGCTGCCCACCTCGGTACGTGATCGCAGGGGTGATCGGTGGGGGGGCCGCCCACCTCGGTACGTGATCGCAGGGTGATCGGTGGGGGGGCCCACCTCGGTACGTGATCGCAGGGTGATCGGTGGGAGGGGAGCCCACCTCGGTACGTGATCGCAGGGTGATCGGTGGGGGGGGAGCCCACCTCGGTACGTGATCGCAGGGTGATCGGTGGGGGGGCCGTCCACCTCGGTACGTGATCGCAGGGTGATCGGTGGGGGGGCCGTCCACCTCGGTACGTGATCGCAGGGTGATCGGTGGGGGGGCCGTCCACCTCGGTATGTGATCGCAGGGTGATCGGTGGGGGGAGCCCACCTCGGTACGTGATCGCAGGGTGATCGGTGGGGGGGCCCACCTCGGTACGTGATCGCAGGGTGATCGGTGGGAAGGGAGCCCACCTCGGTACGTGATCGCAGGGTGATCGGTGGGGGGGCCGTCCAGCTCAGTACGTGATCGCAGGGTGATCGGTGGGGGGGCCGTCTACCTCTGTATGTGATCGCAGGGTGATCGGTGGGGGGAGCCCACCTCGGTACGTGATCGCAGGGTGATCGGTGGGGGGGCCCACCTCGGTACGTGATCGCAGGGTGATCGGTGGGGGGGAGCCCACCTCGGTACGTGATCGCAGGGTGATCGGTGGGGGGGCTGCCCACCTCGGTACGTGATCGCAGGGGTGATCGGTGGGGGGGCCGCCCACCTCGGTACGTGATCGCAGGGTGATCGGTGGGGGGGGCGCCCACCTCGGTACGTGATCGCAGGGTGATCAGTGGGGGGGCCGTCCACCTCGGTACGTGATCGCAGGGTGATCGGTGGGGGGGCCGCCCACCTCGGTACGTGATCGCAGGGTGATCGGTGGGGGGAGCCATCTCGGTACGTGATCGCAGGGTGATCGGTGGGGGTGGCCCACCTCGGTACGTGATTGCAGGGTGATCGGTGGGGGGGGAGCCCACCTCGGTAAGTGATCGCAGGGTGATCGGTGGGGGGGGAGCCCACCTCGGTACGTGATCGCAGGGTGATCGGTGGGGGGGCCGCCCACCTCGGTACGTGATCGCAGGGTGATCGGTGGGGGGGCCGCCCACCTCGGTACGTGATCGCAGGGTGATCGGTGGGGGGGGGGAGCCCACTTCGGTACGTGATCGCAGGGTGATTGGTGGGGGGCGATCTAGTGAAACCAGCGAGAGGAAGGGGGCGTGGCCCCGCCGGCAGGATGCAAATAGCGCCACTGCCTCTCTCTTTCTCTCTCACACTCTCTCAACTTTTTCTCTTTCTTTCTTTGTCCCCCCTTTTTTATTTTGTCCACCTTCCTTCTTCCCTTCCCTCTCTACTTCTTTTGTCCATTTCTCCCTTCTATCTCTTTTCCCTCCCCTTCCTTACTCCTTCCTTACTCCCATTGCTTTCTCCCGCCTTTCTCTCTCTCCTTCTCCCGCACTCTTCTACTGCCTCCTTCCTTTCCTTCACTCTCTTGCATTTTCTTATCAACTATGCTTCCTTCCTTTCTTTCCTTCTTTATTTCTCCTTTTATTTCTTTCTTACATTCTTTCTTTCTCTCCTTCCTTCTTTCTTTCTCTCCTTCCTTCTTTCTTTCTCTCTCCTTCCTTCTTTCTCTCTCCTTCCTTCTTTCTTTTTTCCCTCCTTCTTTCTCTCCTTCCTTTTTTCTTCCTCTCCTTCCTTCTTTTTTTCTCTCTTTTTTTCTCTCTCCTTCCTTCTTTCTTTCTCTCCTTCTTTCTTTCTCTCCTTCTTTCTTTCTCTCCTTCCTTCTTTCTATCTCTCCTTCCTTCTTTCTATCTCTCCTTCCTTCTTTCTTTCTCTCCTTCCTTCCTTTCTCTCCTTCCTTCCTTCTTTCTTTCCCTCCTTCCTTCTTTCTCTGCTTCCTTCCTTCTTTCTCTCCTTCCTTCTTTCTTTCTTTCTTTCTCTCCTTCCTTCCTTATTTCTTTCTCTCCTTCCTTCCTTCTTTCTCTCCTTCCTTCCTTCTTTCTTTCTCTCCTTCCTTCCTTCTTTCTTTCTCTCCTTCCTTCCTTCTTTCTTTCTCTCCTTCCTTCCTTCCTTCTTTTTCTTTCTCTCCTTCCTTCCTTCTTTCTTTCTCTCCTTCCTTCTCTTTCTCTCTCTCCTTCCTTCTTTCTTTCTTTCTCTCCTTCCTTCTTTCTTTCTTTCTCTCTCCTTCCTTCTTTCTTTCTCTCTTTCCTTCCTTCTTTCTTTCTTTCTCTCCTTCCTTCCTTCTCTCTCTCCTTCCTTCCTTCTTTCTTTCTTTCTCTCTTTCCTTCCTTCTTTCTTTCTCTCCTTCCTTCCTTCTTTCTTTCTCTCTTTCCTTCCTTCTTTCTTTCTTTCTCTCCTTCCTTCCTTCTCTCTCTCTCCTTCCTTCCTTCTTTCTTTCTCTGCTTCTTTCTTTCTGTATAAGCCTGTATAAGAAGAGAGCACACGGCCTTTCCTTTGTCTAGGACCAGCCTGTTGGAGTGAGCCCAGGCTGAGCTGCACCGTGGTGAAGGACAGCACAGGACATGGAGCAGAGGACTTGGATTTTGTACCCCCTGACGGTGGATTTGTGGGGGATGAGCAGCAGCAGAGGGCTGATACGCGCTGTATAGTGACTGGAACTGATCAGCCTGCTGGACCCAGCCGGGGACTATTTGGTTGGTGAAGTAACAGTTTTTGCTTTCTGCATTTATGCTGCAATCTCTGGACTGTCTACTGAACTTTGCTGAATAAAAGACGTTTTGCTGTTCAAATCCGTTGTCGTCACTGCTGATTGTTTGCCCGCTTACAGTATAATATATATATATATATATATATATATATATATATATACACACACATATATCTCTACATACACACATATATATAATAAATATTGATGCAATTCACCAAAATAAACCTTATGTTATATTATATGTGTATGATTTCCCCTGTATCAGCCAGCCCTGGATCTGAATCATATTGCAGATAAACATCCACAGATTCCATTCATCCAAATTACCCAATTTTCAGTAATATTAGTGATTTAATAATAATTCATTAATAATTGAGATCATAAACATTTTATTCCTCTGGAACCTTCTTACAGGAGGCCAGGGCCAACACCAACCTGTCGAAGAGATGCCTCCATGAACGTCCAATCCACTCGATCAAATAAAGAAAGTATAAACATCGTGCACAAGAAAGTTCTCAATAAATAGAGGGGTGCCGATTCCTCTCAGTCCACTTGTATGGTTAATAACGCTACTACGCGCTGAACTTCTTATCCCATTAAAGTCCACAGCTCAAAACACAATAGAAAAGCATGGAGCGTAGGTGCAACTCTCACAAATTGCCAATCAGTAAGGGCGTCCCAAGGTGCATGTGCTACTCTTCAATTAGTGACACGCGTGCCCGCCACCTTCCAGCTAATAATATAAACACGGCTTTCTCATATACAATTCATATGTCACCTTCCGGGCATTTGAAACTTCTTAAGTCCAGTTGGCTGACCAGTCCTCTTTAAGGCCAGTGTCCAGCTCACAGCAAAAGTATAATTATATATATCTATAATATATAATATATATATATAAATAAAAATATATATATATAAATAAAATAAAAGTATAAATAAAAATAAAAAATAAATACAATAATAAATAAATTATTTAATAAATAAAAAAATTAAAATATATATAAATAAAATACAAATAAAATAAAAATATAAAATAAATAATAAATACATTATTTAACAAATACATAAAATAAAAAAATAAAAATATATATAAATAATATATATATAAATAAAATAAAACAAAAATATATATAAAAAATAAAATAAATATAATAAAAAATAAATAAATTATTTAATTAATAAAACAAAATATATATAAATAAAATAAATACAATAATAAATAAATTATTTAATAAATAAATATAACAAAATATATATAAATAAAATAAAATAAAAATGTAAATAAAATAAAAATATAAATAAAATCAAAATTAAAAATTAAATATAATAATAAATAAATTATTTAATAAATAAAGAAAATAAATATATATTAAAAAAAAAATATATATATATATATATATATATATATATATATATATATATATAAATAAAATAAAAATATAAATAAAAAAAATAAAATAAATAATAAATAAAATATTAAATAAATTAAAAAAAATATATATAAATAAAATATATATAAATATATATATATATATATATATATATATATATATATATATATATAAAAAATATATATATATATATTGTATTATCAAATCACAAACATGTAAAAAATCACAATGGAATCTAGTGCAACCCCGTAATATTCAAAGACATTTATTTAATAAAAAATGAACACTCACATGTTCCAAATAAAGGAAACATGACATGCAGAGAAACGCTCCACCTCCGTTGTCTCCACTGCAGCCGTTCGTGGAAAGATGAAGGCGTTGTATCTAAGCAAGCTTTTGATGATCCAAAGGTAGGGAAGAAATCTCCCGCCGCTGCCCGCCTAACGCGTTTCGCTGCTTTAGCTCAATCAAATGCTTTCTCTGCATCGCACAAAAGTGAGCAACCTGGCTCCTTCAAAGAGACAACGTGCGCTATTAGATGGAGCAGTTTGTTAGTGTCAGCCCTGGCCTCCCTCCCCCGGATGAATCCTACCTGGTCCAGGTGTATCAGCCCTGGCCTCCCTCCCCCGGATGAATCCCACCTGGTCCAGGTGTATCAGCCCTGGCCTCCCTCCCCCGGATGAATCCCACCTGGTCCAGGTGTATCAGCGCTGGCCTCCCTCCCCCGGAGGAATCCCACCTGGTCCAGGTGTATCAGCGCTGGCCTCCCTCCCCCAGAGGAATCCCACCTGGTCCAGGTGTATCAGCGCTGGCCTCCCTCCCCCGGAGGAATCCCACCTGGTCCAGGTGTATCAGCGCTGGCCTCCCTCCCCCGGAGGAATCCCACCTGGTCCAGGTGTATCAGCGCTGGCCTCCCTCCCCCAGAGGAATCCCACCTGGTCCAGGTGTATCAGCCCTGGCCTCCCTCCCCCGGAGGAATCCCACCTGGTCCAGGTGTATCAGCGCTGGCCTCCCTCCCCCGGAGGAATCCCACCTGGTCCAGGTGTATCAGCGCTGGCCTCCCTCCCCCGGAGGAATCCCACCTGGTCCAGGTGTATCAGCCCTGGCCTCCCTCCCCCGGAGGAATCCCACCTGGTCCAGGTGTATCAGCGCTGGCCTCCCTCCCCCGGAGGAATCCCACCTGGTCCAGGTGTATCAGCGCTGGCCTCCCTCCCCCGGAGGAATCCCACCTGGTCCAGGTGTATCAGCCCTGGCCTCCCTCCCCCGGAGGAATCCCACCTGGTCCAGGTGTATCAGCGCTGGCCTCCCTCCCCCGGATGAATCCCACCTGGTCCAGGTGTATCAGCGCTGGCCTCCCTCCCCCGGATGAATCCCACCTGGTCCAGGTGTATCAGCGCTGGCCTCCCTCCCCCGGATGAATCCCACCTGGTCCAGGTGTATCAGCGCTGGCCTCCCTCCCCCGGATGAATCCCACCTGGTCCAGGTGTATCAGCCCTGGCCTCCCTCCCCCGGATGAATCCCACCTGGTCCAGGTGTATCAGCGCTGGCCTCCCTCCCCCGGATGAATCCCACCTGGTCCAGGTGTATCAGCGCTGGCCTCCCTCCCCCGGATGAATCCCACCTGGTCCAGGTGTATCAGCGCTGGGAGCAATGGCTGAAGTCTTACAGTAATAAACTTTGCATAAAGTTTAAAGTGGACCAACACCCAGGATTTTGACTATCCTGGGTCTTGGTCCACTTCGGTGGGGCACCCCCGATCGAGGTGCCCCGCTGTGTGAAACCCCCCCGAACCCCCCGAAAAACTCACCTCTCCCCGCTCCCAGCACCGACGGACAAGCAATCTGACAGTCCCGGACAAGCGGCTCCTCCGCCGCCGCCTCCCGCGCTTCCCTCTTGATGCGCGCGCGCCCGCGCCGGCCATTCACGGACGGCCGGCGCGGGCGCACGCACGCCTAGAGGGGAGCGATAAGGTAAGGGGGTTTGGGGTGTTTGGGGGGTTTCACCCCGCGGGACATCCCGATCTCGGATGTCCCGCGGTGTGTGAGGTGATCGGCCCGGGAATCTTATAGATTCCCGGGCCGATCACCCGTGGGTGTTGGTCCACTTTAAGGTCAATGCTTGTATTGCGAGTTACTTGTGGTGTTACACTGACCTCTAGTGTCTGGCGCTGGAACTGCAGCTCCATTGCCACTGCCCCCCCCCCCCCCCGCCACAGACTCGCCCCCCCCCCGCCTGCTGCCCCCCCTCCTCTGTCTGGTCCCCCACCGCCTCCTCTCTTGCTGCCCTTGGGGGGGGGGTGATTTGGGATGCCCCAGGCCCCATCAGGGGGTTTCACAGAGAATCATCCAGACTCGGGATGCCCCGGGGAAAAGCCATTGGCCCACCCTGGAATCTTTTCATGTTGGTCACAATCAGAGGGTCACCCAGGGCCCCATAACAGCCTGTGACCCTTACCTTGCTGATGTCATGTAATAATGGGCGGAGCCTCTAATGCTGCGGATGCCACCTGTCCTTTATTTCTCTTATCCAGCCAATAGCATATGATGGCCACTGGCCCCTCCCCCTCGGGGGCGTCCAATAGCGGGATGCCCCATTGTGTGAAACCCCCAGAGTCACCGATAAACTCGCTTATACCAGCGGCTCCCACAATGCCGCATCCCTATAGCTGTGCGCGCTCCCGTGCCGGGCCTATGTAAATGGTTGGGCGCGGGGGGCCGTGATGTCACAGATGCAGGGTCACAACATCCGGGTACCCCAATAACTGCACCAAAATCGGGTGTATGGTCCCACACACAGACACGCTGCTGGGTCTCCTAATAATTATAATAACATGATAATAATAATAATAATAACATAATAATACCATAGTAATAATATGATAATATAATAATAACATGATAATAATATAATAATATAAGAATACCATAATAATACCATAATAATAATAATAATAATGTAATAATAACAACAACAACATAATAATAATAATAAAATAATATAATAATAACATAATAATACCATAATATTAATAATAGTAATAATAATGTAATACTTACAACAACAACAATAATATAATAATAATAACAATAGTAAAATACCATAATAATAATAGTAATTATAATGTAATAATGACAACATAATAATAACAATAATATAATAATACCAACGTAATAATAATAATAATATAATAACAATAATTATATAATAATAGCAACAACAACATAGTAATAATAACAATATAATAATAATAATTAATATAATAATACAAATAATACCAACATAATAATACCATAATAACAATAATATAATAATAATAATAATACCATAATAATAATAATATTAATAATAACATATTATTAATCATAATAATAACATAATAATAGTAATAATATAATAATACTAACCTCTTGTCACTCTTTCTTCTGTGCGTTTCAGTCCACACATATAAATGAATGGCGTGCTCAGCGCTGTGGCCGGGTCGCAATGCCCCTGGGGACCATCTTCTAATACACTGCACGGCCTCTCTGGCTGCCTGAGATGGATGATGCCCCCGCGCTCGCTGCCCATTTGCTGTTTGCCCCTCGCGGGGCCGTTCCCTTCTTTCCCGCTTCACTCTGAGGAAATTGAGCAGCGCTGAGATGTAATTCTCCCGCCACATAAACACTTCAAACAAGAATTTCTTTATTTTTCAATACTACAGCAATACGCGCGTTTCGCCAGCGACTTCATCAGAGTCTTGCAATACGTTTAAAGCACCTCACACCGATATTAATAACTTACCAAAATATCACCAAATTGGCTAATAAATGGCAAACATACAGCTAATGCCCCCCCAGGCCCCGAGGGGCTCGTGCACGGTGTCACTGCCACTTACCTGTACGCACCAACCTGCACCTACCTGTATAGGCAGCTCACACTGGCCTGGCACTTTAGAGATCAGCCAATCGGATAAACCGATGGGCGTGGCTTCGGCAGTGGAAAAACCCCGACATCGCCCCAGGTACTCGGATGAGGAGGGCAGATCCACCCCTTGTGCATTCCAGGGCTGGCCACCAGCCTTCCCCCAGGCCAGGACATAATAATAATAATATTAATAACATAATAACAGCAGTGGTAATAATAATCATATAATAATAATAAAATAATAATAATAATAATTAATAACAACAATAATATAATAATGATAACATAATAATAATAATAATATAATAATGATAACATAATAATAATAAAATAATAATATTAATAACATAATATTAGTAGTGGCAATAATAATGATATAATACAATAATAATAATTAATAACAACAATAATATAATAATGATAACATAATATTAATAACATAATAATAGTGGTAATAATAATAATATAATAATACAATAATAATAATAATTAATAACAACAATAATATAATAATGATAACATAATAATAATATTAATAACATAATATTAGTGGTGGTAATAATAATATAATACAATTATAATAATAATTAATAACAACAATAATGTAATAATAACATAATAATAATATTAATAACATAATAATAGTAGTGGCAATAATAATAATATAATAATGCAACAATAATAATAATTAATAACAACAATAATATAATAATGATCACATAATAATAATATTAATAACATAATAATAGTAGTTTGTAAAGTGCTACGGAAGATGATGGCGCTATATAAATAAACAATAATAATAATAATAATAGTGGTGATAATAATAAAAATAATAATATAATAATACAATTATAATAATAGTTAATAACAACAATAATATAATAATAACATAATAATAATAATATTAATAACATAATAATAGTAGTGGTAATAATAATAATACTATAATAATATAATAATAATAATTAATAACAACAATAATATAGTAATAATAACATAATAATAATATTAATAACATCCCTGATGGGGGGCCGCACCCCTTGTGCATTCCAGGGCCGGCCACCAGCCTGCCATCCTGCACCGGATGCCCCGCTGTGTGAAACGCCCCCAGGGCACCAGTTATTCAGCGGCTTTAGTCTGCGTCGCATAAAGCTCTGATTGGACGAGCGCCCGCGCATGTTCAGGGGGGAAAAACTTAAAGGTGAGTGAAAGGGGGGGATCTGGGGGGTTTCACATTGGGACGCCCCCGCGGCAGGGACCAGTCATCTGTGATAGTCAAAATCCTGACTTTAAAGTGGATCAAACCCAGGGGTTTGAAAGTCCTGGGGATGGCCCCCGCTGTGTGACACCACCCAAATCACCTCTTCCCGGTCCTATGGCGCATGTGCGGCCTCTCGTCCAATCAGCACGCTCGGA
This sequence comes from Gastrophryne carolinensis, assembly GCA_027917425.1. NCBI lineage: Eukaryota > Metazoa > Chordata > Amphibia > Anura > Microhylidae > Gastrophryne > Gastrophryne carolinensis. Next base: position 337,387 of record JAQIHN010000046.1, on the reverse strand, counting down.
GCCGCTGACATCCCTTCGTCTAAGGCCAGCGTATCGGAGCGTCCCCCGCTTGCCTCTAACAGGGAGCGCGCCCGGCTGAAGGGAAGCGGGGATGCGGCTCGCACATGCGCCATTGGACCGGGCTACAAGGTGAGTGTATGGGGCGACCTGGCGGGTATCACACAGAGGGGCATCCCGATTCTGGATGCCCGGGGGGGGGTAATCCCGGGCCGATCGGTCCTGGGTTTCTGTCCACTTTAGGTGGAACATTTTCCCTCATTTGATTCTATTTTCTATTTGTTGGGCAGCGCCGCCATCTAGTGGTTTGGTGGAGCCATTACCAACCCAGCAATAGAGAATAACCTCTATAGAAAGGCTCACTCAGGGCTTTCCACCTCAGAGGGTTCTAACCTTTCCACTATATACACACTATAGACACATACACACTATAGACACATATATACACTATAGACACATATATACACTATAGACACATACACACTATAGACACATATATACACTATAGACACATATACACACTATAGACACATATACACACTATAGACACATATACACACTATAGACACATATATATACTATAGACACATATACACACTATAGACACATATACACTATAGACACATATATACACTATAGACACATATACACACTATAGACACATATACACACTATAGACACATATACACACTATAGACACATATACACACTATAGACACATATATACACTATAGACACATATACACTATAGACACATATACACACTATAGACACATATACACACTATAGACACATATACACACTATAGACACATATACACACTATAGACACATATACACACTATAGACACATATACACTATAGACACATACACACTATAGACACATACACACTATAGACACATACACACTATAGACACATATACACACTATAGACACATATATACACTATAGACACATATACACACTATAGACACATATATACACTATAGACACATATACACTATAGACACATATACACTATAGACACATATATACACTATAGACACATACACACAATAGACACATACACACTATAGACACATATACACACTATAGACACATATACACACTATAGACACATATACACACATATATACACTATAGACACATATACACACTATAGACACATATATACACTATAGACACATATACACTATAGACACATATACACACTATAGACACATATACACACTATAGACACATACACACTATAGACACATATACACACTATAGACACATATACACACTATAGACACATATACACTATAGACACATATATACACTATAGACACATATATACACTATAGACACATATACACACTATAGACACATATACACACTATAGACACATATACACTATAGACACATATATACACTATAGACACATATATACACTATAGACACATATACACACTATAGACACATACACACTATAGACACATATATACACTATAGACACATATACACACTATAGACACATATATACACTATAGACACATATACACACTATAGACACATACACACTATAGACACATACACACTATAGACACATACACACTATAGACACATATATACACTATAGACACATATACACACTATAGACACATACACACTATAGACACATATACACACTATAGACACATATACACACTATAGACACATATACACTATAGACACATATATACACTATAGACACATATACACACTATAGACACATATACACACTATAGACACATATACACACTATAGACACATATACACACTATAGACACATACACACTATAGACACATATATACACTATAGACACATATATACACTATAGACACATATACACTATAGACACATACACACTATAGACACATATATACACTATAGACACATATATACACTATAGACACATATATACACTATAGACACATATATACACTATAGACACATATATACACTATAGACACATATACACACTATAGACACATATACACTATAGACACATATATACACTATAGACACATACACACTATAGACACATATATACACTATAGACACATATATACACTATAGACACATATACACTATAGACACATACACACTATAGACACATATATACACTATAGACACATATATACACTATAGACACATATATACACTATAGACACATATATACACTATAGACACATATATACACTATAGACACATACACACTATAGACACATATATACACTATAGACACATATATACACTATAGACACATACACACTATAGACACATATATACACTATAGACACATATATACACTATAGACACATATATACACTATAGACACATACACACTATAGACACATATATACACTATAGACACATATATACACTATAGACACATACACACTATAGACACATATATACACTATAGACACATATACACACTATAGACACATATACACACTATAGACACATATACACACTATAGACACATATATATACTATAGACACATATACACACTATAGACACATATACACTATAGACACATATATACACTATAGACACATATACACACTATAGACACATATACACACTATAGACACATATACACACTATAGACATATATACACACTATAGACACATATACGCACTATAGACACATATACACACTATAGACACATATACACTATAGACACATATACACACTATAGACACATATACACACTATAGACACATATACACTATAGACACATATACACACTATAGACACATATACACACTATAGACACATATACACTATAGACACATACACACTATAGACACATACACACTATAGACACATACACACTATAGACACATATATACACTATAGACACATATATACACTATAGACACATACACACTATAGACACATACACACTATAGACACATATACACACTATAGACACATATACACACTATAGACACATATACACACATATATACACTATAGACACATATACACACTATAGACACATATATACACTATAGACACATATACACTATAGACACATATACACACTATAGACACATATACACTATAGACACATATACACACTATAGACACATATACACACTATAGACACATATACACTATAGACACATATATACACTATAGACACATACACACTATAGACACATACACACTATAGACACATATATACACTATAGACACATATACACACTATAGACACATATACACACTATAGACACATACACACTATAGACACATACACACTATAGACAGACACATATATACACTATAGACACATATATACACTATAGACACATATACACACTATAGACACATACACACTATAGACACATATACACACTATAGACACATATACACACTATAGACACATATACACTATAGACACATATATACACTATAGACACATATACACACTATAGACACATATACACACTATAGACACATATACACACTATAGACACATATACACACTATAGACACATACACACTATAGACACATATATACACTATAGACACATATATACACTATAGACACATATACACTATAGACACATATATACACTATAGACACATATATACACTATAGACACATATATACACTATAGACACATATATACACTATAGACACATATATACACTATAGACACATATATACACTATAGACACATACACACTATAGACACATATATACACTATAGACACATATATACACTATAGACACATATATACACTATAGACACATATACACACTATAGACACATATATACACTATAGACACATATATACACTATAGACACATATATACACTATAGACACATACACACTATAGACACATATATACACTATAGACACATATATACACTATAGACACATATATACACTATAGACACATATACACACATATATACACTATAGACACATATACACACTATAGACACATATATACACTATAGACACATATACACACTATAGACACATACACACATATATACACTATAGACACATATACACTATAGACACATATACACACTATAGACACATATATACACTATAGACACATATACACTATAGACACATATATACACTATAGACACATATATACACTATAGACACATACACACTATAGACACATATATACACTATAGACACATATATACACTATAGACACATATACACTATAGACACATATATACACTATAGACACATATATACACTATAGACACATACACACTATAGACACATATATACACTATAGACACATATATACACTATAGACACATATATACACTATAGACACATATACACACATATATACACTATAGACACATATACACACTATAGACACATATATACACTATAGACACATATACACACTATAGACACATACACACATATATACACTATAGACACATATACACTATAGACACATATACACACTATAGACACATATACACACTATAGACACATATACACACTATAGACACATATACACACTATAGACACATATACACTATAGACACATATATACACTATAGACACATATATACACTATAGACACATACACACTATAGACACATATACACACTATAGACACATATACACTATAGACACATATACACACTATAGACACATATATACACTATAGACACATATACACACTATAGACACATATATACACTATAGACACATATACACACACTATAGACACATATATACACTATAGACACATATACACACTATAGACACATATACACACTATAGACACATATATACACTATAGACACATATATACACTATAGACACATATATACACTATAGACACATATATACACTATAGACACATACACACTATAGACACATATATACACTATAGACACATATATACACTATAGACACATATATACACTATAGACACATATACACACATATATACACTATAGACACATATACACACTATAGACACATATATACACTATAGACACATATACACACTATAGACACATACACACATATATACACTATAGACACATATACACTATAGACACATATACACACTATAGACACATATACACACTATAGACACATACACACTATAGACACATATACACACTATAGACACATATACACACTATAGACACATATACACTATAGACACATATATACACTATAGACACATACACACTATAGACACATATACACACTATAGACACATATACACTATAGACACATATACACACTATAGACACATATATACACTATAGACACATATACACACTATAGACACATATATACACTATAGACACATATACACACACTATAGACACATATATACACTATAGACACATATACACACTATAGACACATATACACACTATAGACACATATATACACTATAGACACATATATACACTATAGACACATATATACACTATAGACACATATATACACTATAGACACATATATACACACACTATAGACACATATACACACTATAGACACATATATACACTATAGACACATATATACACTATAGACACATATACACACTATAGACACATATACACTATAGACACATATATACACTATAGACACATATACACACTATAGACACATATACACACTATAGACACATATACACACTATAGACACATACACACTATAGACACATATACACACTATAGACACATATATACACTATAGACACATATATACACTATAGACACATATACACACTATAGACACATACACACTATAGACACATATACACACTATAGACACATATACACACTATAGACACATATACACATATACACACTATAGACACATATACACACTATAGACACATATACACACTATAGACACATATACACACTATAGACACATACACACTATAGACACATATACACACACTATAGACACATATATACACTATAGACACATATACACACTATAGACACATATATACACTATAGACACATATACACACTATAGACACATATATACACTATAGACACATATATACACTATAGACACATATATACACTATAGACACATATACACACTATAGACACTGTGGAGATTAGCTCTGGTAGGCGACCGGGTGTCAGCAGTATAGAGGCGGAGGCAAACAGTTCAAAGTAAAGTCTGTGTTTATTTCACACATAAATCCACAAAAGCATATGTCCATACAGGTTACATCACCTTTTCAGGAAACAGCAGCATAAATGATACAGTCAGGCAAACAGCTTTTGGTCCTTGAGCAAACGTCCTGTTTACAGTCTAAATAGGCCTCAGGTCCACATGAAACAGCCTCCACAGGAGATTTCAGCCAGGCTCACAGAGTCTCACTCCCATGTGAGCTCTAGACAAAGGACAGAGCACAGCTGATTCCCCAGGCTATTTAAACAGCCCGCAAAACCCGGACCTGGGTAGTGGGATGGAGTCCCACCCTGCTCTACTCCATCCCAGTAAAGCCGTCCCAGGTTAGCCTTTCGGCTATTCTAAATCATCAGCAGCAAACTGCCACCAGCAGCTGATGCTGGAAAACAAGCTATACGGCTTTACTGCACCAATGCCAGGTACATTGGTGCTACATACCTGCCGTCAATAACGGCCCCTTGCACCTTACCACATACCCCCCCCCTTTGTTCAACCCTGAGGGGGTGGACACATGCCAAACAATGTGTTCTGGACAGGGCATCCGCGTTACCCAACAATCGTCCCGCTCTGTGCTCTACTGTAAACTTGAAGTTTTGTAATGACAAGAACCATCGGGTGACCCTGGCATTCCTGTCCTTAGCCTGGCACATCCACTTGAGGGGAGAGTGGTCCGTAATCAGCCGGAACCTTCTCCCCAGCAAGTAGTAGCGAAGAGACTCCAGGGCCCATTTAATGGCCAAACACTTCCTCTCCACTATACTATACCGGGTCTCCGCGGGTGTTAATTTGCGACTCATGTAGACAACGGGGTGCTCCTCCCCATTGACTTCCTGAGACAGTACAGCACCGAGACCTACCTCGGAGGCATCGGTCTGCACTATGAACTCCCTCTTAAAGTCGGGTGTCACCAACACCGGAGACCCACACAGGGCAGACTTCAAAGCGGAGAACGCTTTTTCGGCCTGTTCATTCCACTTCACCATGACAGACTTGCGTCCCTTTAACAGGTCTGTCAATGGTGCCGCTAGGGTGGCAAAATTGGGAATGAACCGCATATAATATCCCACCAACCCCAGAAATGACTTTACCTGGCGGGTGGTGTTAGGCCGTGGCCAGTTACGGATGGCTTCTAGTTTGTTCACCTGGGGCTTGACCACTCCTCGTCCAATCACATAGCCCAGGTATTTTGTTTCTTCTAGGCCTAAAGCACATTTTTTCGGGTTTGCCGTCAACCCAGCCTTCCTGAGGGAATCCACTACGGCCTGGACTTTGGGTAGGTGACTTTCCCAATCCGTGCTATGGATAATTATATCGTCCAGATATGCCGAAGCATACCGACGGTGTGGCCTGAGGACAATATCCATTAACCTTTGGAACGTAGCGGGAGCGCCGTGTAACCCAAAGGGTAATACCTTGTACTGGAACAGTCCCTCTGGTGTAATAAAGGCTGTTTTCTCCTTGGCAGCCTCAGTCAAGGGCACCTGCCAGTACCCTTTTGTGAGGTCCAAAACCGAAAAGTACCTGGCTTGGCCTAGCTTCTCAATGAGTTCATCTACCCGGGGCATAGGGTAGGCATCAAACTTGGAAACTTCATTAAGTTTGCGGAAATCGTTACAGAACCGCAACGTACCATCGGGCTTGGGAATCAAGACTATGGGGCTGGCCCACTCACTCTTTGATTCTTCAATCACGTCTAACCGGAGCATTTGCTGCACTTCCTCCGCGATAGCTTGTCGCTGGGACTCAGGTACCCGGTAAGGCCTCAACCGGACCTTGACCTGAGGTTCCGTGACGACATCATGTTGGATGACCGAAGTGCGCCCAGGGAGTTCTGAAAACACGTCTGTGTTTCTGCTAATAAACTCCCTGGCTTCCTGAGTCTGTTTAGAGGAGAGGTTGTCCCCAGTTTTCACCTTGACTACTGCTTCTCTAATAACAGACCGAGGAATGGGAAGCTCCACCCCCACCATACCTGGTCGGGGACTGTCACCCCCAGGGGTCTCCCTGTCTTTCCATAGTTTCAGCAGGTTTACATGGTACACCTGCTCGGGCTTCCTCCGCCCAGGCTGATGTACCTTGTAAGTCACTTCCCCAACTTTTTCAATGACCTCATAGGGACCCTGCCACCTAGCTAGAAATTTACTGTCCACCGTGGGTACCAGAACCACAACTCTGTCACCTGGGTTAAAGTTCCGTACCCTGGCTTGCTGATTATAAATCCTGCTTTGGGCACGCTGCGCTGCCTCCATGTGTTCTCTGACAAGCGGCAAGACGGTCTCTATCCGTTCCTGTAGGTGAGTAACGTACTCTACCACACTTTTGTGGGGTGTGGGTTGCTGTTCCCAGGCCTCCTTGGCTATATCCAACAGGCCCCGTGGATGTCGACCGTATAAGAGTTCGAAGGGCGAGAACCCCGTAGAGGCCTGGGGCACCTCTCGCACTGCGAACATCAGATAGGGCAGCAGCAAGTCCCAATTCTTCCCATCCTTGGCGACCACCCTTTTTAACATGGTCTTTAAAGTTTGATTAAACCGTTCTACTAGGCCGTCTGTTTGCGGGTGGTAAACGGATGTCCGCAACTGTTTCACCTGCAGCAGTTTACAGAGCTCTTTCATTACTTTCGACATAAACGGGGTACCTTGATCGGTCAGGACCTCTTTAGGCAGACCTACTCTGGAAAACATTTCCATAAGCTCCTTAGCAATGAGCTTGGCAGAGGTGTGACGCAGGGGCACTGCCTCAGGGTACCGCGTGGCATAGTCCAAGATCACCAGAATATGTTGGTGCCCTCTAGCGGACTTTGGCACTGGACCCACTAGATCCATGGCAATCCGCTCAAAGGGTACCTCAATAACTGGGAGAGGAACTAAGGGACCACGGTAATGAGGCTGAGGGCTGGTCATCTGACATGTTGGGCAGGACTCACAATATCTCTCCACCTCCTTGTACACACTGGGCCAGTAGAATCGTTGTAAAATGCGGTCCAGTGTTTTCTGCTGGCCTAGGTGTCCACCCAGAACATGTTGGTGGGCCAAATCCAACACCAATTTGCAATATGAATTGGGTACCACCAATTGTTCCACCACCTCTTCACGTACCTTGTTTACTCGGTACAACATTTCCTGGTGAACCACAAAGCGAGGAAACTGTAACTCCGCCCCTGGCTGTTGTGGTTCACCTTCCACCTCAAGAACATTCTCCCAGGCCCGAGACAGGGTCGGGTCCTGGTGTTGAGCGGTACCAAAGTTAGTTGTGGAGACATGGAGATCTGCCAACTCTGGACCTGTTGTCAACTCTTCCACATCTCCAACCATAACATTTAGTGGGGTTGACTTCCCCTCTTCCATTTTAGGGATGGGCACCTCTTCCACGGTGCCTCCTGATTCCGGTTCCCAGGGCACCGGGGTCTCCCCTGAGTAGGGCCAGTCTATTGGGGATACACCCGCCTCGCGGGTTTCCGGAACTGCCAGCTTGGCCCACAGTGACCTGAACCCTGGAAAGTCTCTCCCAATAATCAGTTCATATGGGAGTTTAGCGGCGACAGCGACTTCATGTTTCCAGCTGCCGGAGACGGTGGTGAGAGACACTTGTGCTGTGGCATAGTCTCTCAAGTCCCCATGAATGCACAAAACCCCGGTTTTCCGCCCAGTGTACTCATCGGGCAGTACTAAGGCGGGTCTTGCCAGGGTAACCATACTCCCCGAGTCCAAAAGGGCCACAGCCAGGGTGTCTCCCACTTTCACCTGACAGAGGTGACTTTGCCCCACAAGCTCAGGGACACCGGCAGCACACAGCCTCCTGGCATACATGGAAGGGCGGTAACCAAAGTTCACGTCCATGGGCTCCCCCTGGTGGGGACAATTGGCTCTGATATGTCCCGGCTCCTTACATCCCCAACACAACACTTGGGCAGGGACTTTGGGGGGTAGGTCCTGAGAGGGTTTAGGGGACACCACTCGCCTGAGCTGGGGCGGGGACCTCCGGGGTTTCCCCAAATCCCTCCTCATGGAGCCGCCTTGCAAGTTCCTGGTGGCCTCATATCGCTCCACTAGGTCCACCATCCCTAGTGCGTTGTCAGGGGATACCTGGCCAACCCAGTGCTGAAGAGGGTGCGGTAAAGCCCTCCAAAACATGTCCGCCAGCAAGCGGTCCAACATGGCAGTGGGGCTTAACAACTCCGGCTGCAGCCATTTTTGCAGCAGGTGCAGCAGTTTATAATACTGGGGTCGGGCGGGCTCTGCCGACTGGTAGCTCCACTGATGCACCCGCTGAGCCCGAACCCACACATTCACCCCCAGTCTGGCCAGTATCTCACCCTTCAAAGTCGGTCCTCTGGGAGATCAAACAACACCTGCTGGGGTCCCGACGCCAGAAATGGAGCGATGACATCAGCCCACTGGTCATGCGGCAACTTCTCCCTTGCAGCCACCTTTTCAAACACCGCCAGGTAAGTCTCCACGTCATCTGAAGGGGCCATTTTTGTGAGCGCTGAGCGGACAGCTTTCCTGGCATCAGGAATACTTTTGGGCGCACCTGCAGCTTGCTGCGCCATCATATGTTGCAAAAACAGCTGGTTGGTCTCATGCTGCTGACTGTTGGCCTCCACGAGCGCTTCCACGACCGCCTCCATTTTGTCTGCAGTCCCAGGTAGCAGCCTGGCAGGTTTAATATAGGACATGGACAACAAAAAACTTTTTCGTCGGTTGCTCCTAGCAACGGCCTCACTGCTGTGCCCGCATCCGACACCAAATGTGGAGATTAGCTCTGGTAGGCGACCGGGTGTCAGCAGTATAGAGGCGGAGGCAAACAGTTCAAAGTAAAGTCTGTGTTTATTTCACACATAAATCCACAAAAGCATATGTCCATACAGGTTACATCACCTTTTCAGGAAACAGCAGCATAAATGATACAGTCAGGCAAACAGCTTTTGGTCCTTGAGCAAACGTCCTGTTTACAGTCTAAATAGGCCTCAGGTCCACATGAAACAGCCTCCACAGGAGATTTCAGCCAGGCTCACAGAGTCTCACTCCCATGTGAGCTCTAGACAAAGGGGAGAGCACAGCTGATTCCCCAGGCTATTTAAACAGCCCGCAAAACCCGGACCTGGGTAGTGGGATGGAGTCCCACCCTGCTCTACTCCATCCCAGTAAAGCCGTCCCAGGTTAGCCTTTCGGCTATTCTAAATCATCAGCAGCAAACTGCCACCAGCAGCTGATGCTGGAAAACAAGCTATACGGCTTTACTGCACCAATGCCAGGTACATTGGTGCTACATACCTGCCGTCAATAACGGCCCCTTGCACCTTACCACAACACATATACACTATAGACACATACACACTATAGACACATACACACTATAGACACATATATACACTATAGACACATATACACTATAGACACATATACACTATAGACACATACACACTATAGACACATATATACACTATAGACACATATACACTATAGACACATATATACACTATAGACACATACACACTATAGACACATATATACACTATAGACACATATACACTATAGACACATATACACTATAGACACATATATACACTATAGACACATATACACTATAGACACATATACACTATAGACACATACACACTATAGACACATATATACACTATAGACACATATACACTATAGACACATATACACACTATAGACACATATATACACTATAGACACATATACACACTATAGACACATATATACACTATAGACACATATACACACTATAGACACATATATACACTATAGACACATATATACACTATAGACACATATACACACTATAGACACATACACACTATAGACACATATACACACTATAGACACATACACACTATAGACACATATATACACTATAGACACATATACACTATAGACACATATATACACTATAGACACATATACACTATAGACACATATATACACTATAGACACATATACACTATAGACACATATATACACTATAGACACATATACACTATAGACACATACACACTATAGACACATATACACTATAGACACATATATACACTATAGACACATATACACTATAGACACATATATACACTATAGACACATAGACACTATAGACACATAGACACTATAGACACATATATACACTATAGACACATACACACTATAGACACATACACACTATAGACACATATACACTATAGACACATATATACACTATAGACACATACACACTATAGACACATATATACACTATAGACACATACACACTATAGACACATATACACTATAGACACATATATACACTATAGACACATACACACTATAGACACATATATACACTATAGACACATACACACTATAGACACATACACACTATAGACACATATATACACTATAGACACATATATACACTATAGACACATATATACACTATAGACACATATACACTATAGACACATATATACACTATAGACACATATATACACTATAGACACATAGACACTATAGACACATAGACACTATAGACACATATATACACTATAGACACATATACACTATAGACACATATACACTATAGACACATATATACACTATAGACACATACACACTATAGACACATACACACTATAGACACATATACACTATAGACACATATATACACTATAGACACATACACACTATAGACACATATATACACTATAGACACATACACACTATAGACACATACACACTATAGACACATATATACACTATAGACACATATATACACTATAGACACATATATACACTATAGACACATATACACTATAGACACATATATACACTATAGACACATATATACACTATAGACACATAGACACTATAGACACATAGACACTATAGACACATATATACACTATAGACACATATACACTATAGACACATATACACTATAGACACATATATACACTATAGACACATACACACTATAGACACATACACACTATAGACACATATACACTATAGACACATATATACACTATAGACACATACACACTATAGACACATATATACACTATAGACACATATACACTATAGACACATATATACACTATAGACACATACACACTATAGACACATATATACACTATAGACACATACACACTATAGACACATACACACTATAGACACATATATACACTATAGACACATATATACACTATAGACACATATATACACTATAGACACATATACACTATAGACACATATATACACTATAGACACATATATACACTATAGACACATATACACTATAGACACATATATACACTATAGACACATATATACACTATAGACACATATACACTATAGACACATATATACACTATAGACACATATACACACTATAGACACATATATACACTATAGACACATATACACTATAGACACATATATACACTATAGACACATACACACTATAGACACATATATACACTATAGACACATACACACTATAGACACATACACACTATAGACACATATATACACTATAGACACATATATACACTATAGACACATATACACTATAGACACATATATACACTATAGACACATATATACACTATAGACACATATACACTATAGACACATATACACACTATAGACACATATACACACTATAGACACATATACACACTATAGACACATATATACACTATAGACACATATACACTATAGACACATATACACACTATAGACACATATATACACTATAGACACATATACACTATAGACACATATATACACTATAGACACATACACACTATAGACACATACACACTATAGACACATATATACACTATAGACACATATATACACTATAGACACATATATACACTATAGACACATATACACTATAGACACATATATACACTATAGACACATATATACACTATAGACACATATACACTATAGACACATATACACTATAGACACATATATACACTATAGACACATATATACACTATAGACACATATACACTATAGACACATATATACACTATAGACACATATATACACTATAGACACATATATACACTATAGACACATATACACTATAGACACATATATACACTATAGACACATATATACACTATAGACACATATATACACTATAGACACATATACACTATAGACACATATACACACTATAGACACATATATACACTATAGACACATATACACTATAGACACATATATACACTATAGACACATACACACTATAGACACATATATACACTATAGACACATACACACTATAGACACATACACACTATAGACACATATATACACTATAGACACATATACACTATAGACACATATATACACTATAGACACATATATACACTATAGACACATATACACTATAGACACATATACACTATAGACACATATATACACTATAGACACATATATACACTATAGACACATATACACTATAGACACATATATACACTATAGACACATATATACACTATAGACACATATATACACTATAGACACATATACACTATAGACACATATATACACTATAGACACATATATACACTATAGACACATATATACACTATAGACACATATACACACTATAGACACATATATACACTATAGACACATATACACTATAGACACATATATACACTATAGACACATATATACACTATAGACACATATATACACTATAGACACATATACACACTATAGACACATATATACACTATAGACACATATACACTATAGACACATATATACACTATAGACACATATACACTATAGACACATATATACACTATAGACACATACACACTATAGACACATATATACACTATAGACACATACACACTATAGACACATACACACTATAGACACATATACACTATAGACACATATACACTATAGACACATATATACACTATAGACACATATATACACTATAGACACATATATACACTATAGACACATATATACACTATAGACACATATATACACTATAGACACATATACACTATAGACACATATACACACTATAGACACATATACACACTATAGACACATATACACACTATAGACACATATATACACTATAGACACATATACACTATAGACACATATACACACTATAGACACATATATACACTATAGACACATATACACTATAGACACATATACACACTATAGACACATATATACACTATAGACACATATATACACTATAGACACATATACACACTATAGACACATATACACTATAGACACATATATACACTATAGACACATATACACTATAGACACATATATACACTATAGACACATATACACTATAGACACATATACACACTATAGACACATATATACACTATAGACACATATATACACTATAGACACATATATACACTATAGACACATATACACTATAGACACATATACACACTATAGACACATATACACACTATAGACACATATACACACTATAGACACATATATACACTATAGACACATATACACTATAGACACATATACACACTATAGACACATATATACACTATAGACACATATACACTATAGACACATATACACACTATAGACACATATATACACTATAGACACATATACACACTATAGACACATACACACTATAGACACATATACACTATAGACACATATACACTATAGACACATATACACTATAGACACATATATACACTATAGACACATATATACACTATAGACACATACACACTATAGACACATATACACACTATAGACACATACACACTATAGACACATACACACTATAGACACATATACACACTATAGACACATACACACTATAGACACATATACACTATAGACACATATACACTATAGACACATATACACTATAGACACATATATACACTATAGACACATACACACTATAGACACATATATACACTATAGACACATACACACTATAGACACATACACACTATAGACACATATACACACTATAGACACATACACACTATAGACACATATACACTATAGACACATATACACTATAGACACATATACACTATAGACACATATATACACTATAGACACATAGACACTATAGACACATAGACACTATAGACACATATATACACTATAGACACATACACACTATAGACACATACACACTATAGACACATATACACTATAGACACATATATACACTATAGACACATACACACTATAGACACATATATACACTATAGACACATATATACACTATAGACACATATATACACTATAGACACATATACACTATAGACACATATATACACTATAGACACATACACACTATAGACACATATATACACTATAGACACATATATACACTATAGACACATATACACTATAGACACATACACACTATAGACACATATATACACTATAGACACATATATACACTATAGACACATATATACACTATAGACACATATATACACTATAGACACATATACACTATAGACACATACACACTATAGACACATACACACTATAGACACATATATACACTATAGACACATATATACACTATAGACACATATATACACTATAGACACATATACACTATAGACACATATATACACTATAGACACATATACACTATAGACACATACACACTATAGACACATATATACACTATAGACACATATATACACTATAGACACATATATACACTATAGACACATACACACTATAGACACATATATACACTATAGACACATATATACACTATAGACACATATATACACTATAGACACATATACACTATAGACACATATATACACTATAGACACATACACACTATAGACACATATATACACTATAGACACATACACACTATAGACACATATATACACTATAGACACATATATACACTATAGACACATATACACTATAGACACATATATACACTATAGACACATATACACTATAGACACATATATACACTATAGACACATACACACTATAGACACATACACACTATAGACACATATATACACTATAGACACATATATACACTATAGACACATATACACTATAGACACATACACACTATAGACACATACACACTATAGACACATATATACACTATAGACACATATATACACTATAGACACATATACACATATATACACTATAGACACATACACACTATAGACACATACACACTATAGACACATATATACACTATAGACACATATATACACTATAGACACATATACACTATAGACACATATATACACTATAGACACATACACACTATAGACACATACACACTATAGACACATATATACACTATAGACACATATATACACTATAGACACATATACACTATAGACACATACACACTATAGACACATACACACTATAGACACATATATACACTATAGACACATATATACACTATAGACACATATACACTATAGACACATATATACACTATAGACACATACACACTATAGACACATATATACACTATAGACACATATATACACTATAGACACATATACACTATAGACACATATATACACTATAGACACATATACACACTATAGACACATATACACTATAGACACATATATACACTATAGACACATATACACACTATAGACACATATACACTATAGACACATATACACTATAGACACATATATACACTATAGACACATATACACACTATAGACACATATATACACTATAGACACATATACACTATAAACACATATATACACTATAGACACATAGACACTATAGACACATATATACACTATAGACACATATACACACTATAGACACATATACACTATAGACACATATATACACTATAGACACCTATACACACTATAGACACATATACACTATAAACACATATATACACTATAGACACATATATACACTATAGACACATATACACTATAGACACATATATACACTATAGACACATATACACTATAGACACATACACACTATAGACACATACACACTATAGACACATATATACACTATAGACACATATATACACTATAGACACATATATACACTATAGACACATATACACTATAGACACATATATACACTATAGACACATACACACTATAGACACATATATACACTATAGACACATACACACTATAGACACATATATACACTATAGACACATATACACTATAGACACATATATACACTATAGACACATATACACATATATACACTATAGACACATACACACTATAGACACATACACACTATAGACACATATATACACTATAGACACATATATACACTATAGACACATATACACTATAGACACATATATACACTATAGACACATATACACTATAGACACATACACACTATAGACACATACACACTATAGACACATATATACACTATAGACACATACACACTATAGACACATATATACACTATAGACACATATACACTATAGACACATATATACACTATAGACACATATACACATATATACACTATAGACACATACACACTATAGACACATACACACTATAGACACATATACACTATAGACACATATATACACTATAGACACATATACACTATAGACACATACACACTATAGACACATACACACTATAGACACATATATACACTATAGACACATATATACACTATAGACACATATACACTATAGACACATACACACTATAGACACATACACACTATAGACACATATATACACTATAGACACATATATACACTATAGACACATATACACTATAGACACATATATACACTATAGACACATACACACTATAGACACATATATACACTATAGACACATATATACACACTATAGACACATAGACACTATAGACACATATACACTATAAACACATATATACACTATAGACACATATACACACTATAGACACATAGACACTATAGACACATATACACTATAAACACATATATACACTATAGACACATATACACACTATAGACACATATACACTATAGACACATATATACACTATAGACACCTATACACACTATAGACACATATACACTATAAACACATATATACACTATAGACACATATACACTATAGACACATAGACACTATAGACACATAGACACTATAGACACATATATACACTATAGACACATATACACTATAAACACATATATACACTATAGACACATATATACACTATAGACACATATACACTATAAACACATATATACACTATAGACACATATATACACTATAGACACATATACACTATAAACACATATATACACTATAGACACATATATACACTATAGACACATATACACTATAGACACATAGACACTATAGACACATAGACACATATATACACTATAGACACATATACACTATAAACACATATATACACTATAGACACATATATACACTATAGACACATATACACTATAGACACATATACACACTATAGACACATATACACTATAGACACATATACACTATAGACACATAGACACTATAGACACATAGACACTATAGACACATATATACACTATAGACACATATATACACTATAGACACATATACACTATAGACACATATACACACTATAGACACATATACACTATAGACACATATACACACTATAGACACATATACACTATAGACACATATACACACTATAGACACATATACACTATAGACACATATACACTATAGACACATAGACACTATAGACACATAGACACTATAGACACATATATACACTATAAACACATATATACACTATAGACACCTATACACACTATAGACACATATACACTATAAACACATATATACACTATAGACACATATACACTATAGACACATAGACACTATAGACACATAGACACTATAGACACATATATACACTATAGACACATATACACTATAAACACATATATACACTATAGACACATATATACACTATAGACACATAGACACTATAGACACATATACACTATAGACACATATACACACTATAGACACATATATACACTATAAACACATATATACACTATAGACACATATACACTATAGACACATATATACACTATAGACACATATATACACTATAAACACATATATACACTATAGACACATATACACTATAGACACATATATACACTATAGACACATATACACTATAAACACATATATACACTATAGACACATATATACACTATAGACACATATACACTATAGACACATAGACACTATAAACACATATATACACTATAGACACATATACACACTATAGACACATATATACACTATAAACACATATATACACTATAGACACATATACACTATAGACACATATATACACTATAGACACATATACACTATAAACACATATATACACTATAGACACATATACACACTATAGACACATATACACACTATAGACACATATATACACTATAGACACATATATACACTATAGACACATATACACACTATAGACACATATATACACTATAGACACATATACACACTATAGACACATATATACACTATAGACACATATACACTATAGACACATATACACTATAGACACATATACACTATAGACACATATATACACTATAGACACATACACACTATAGACACATATATACACTATAGACACATACACACTATAGACACATATATACACTATAGACACATATATACACTATAGACACATATACACTATAGACACATATATACACTATAGACACATATACACATATATACACTATAGACACATATATACACTATAGACACATACACACTATAGACACATATATACACTATAGACACATATACACACTATAGACACATATACACACTATAGACACATATATACACTATAGACACATATACACTATAGACACATATACACACTATAGACACATATATACACTATAGACACATATACACACTATAGACACATATATACACTATAGACACATATACACACTATAGACACATATATACACTATAGACACATATACACACTATAGACACATATACACACTATAGACACATATACACTATAGACACATACTACAGACGCTATAAAAACATAGACATTATAGGAACATAGGAACACCTAACACCAACCACCGCTGCTGATCCACACCCCTCACCTAACCCCCAACCACAGCTGCTGATCCACACCCCTCACCTAACCCCCAACCACAGCTGCTGATCCACACCCCTCACCTAACACCAACCACCGCTGCTGATCCACACCCCTCACCTAACACCAACCACAGCTGCTGATCCACACCCCTCACCTAACACCAACCACCGCTGCTGATCCACACCCCTCACCTAACCCCCAACCCCAGCTGCTGATCCACACCCCTCACCTAACCCCCAACCACAGCTGCTGATCCACACCCCTCACCTAACCCCCAACCACAGCTGCTGATCCACACCCCTCACCTACCCCAATCACAGCTGCTGATCCACACCCCTCACCTAACACCCAACCACAGCTGCTGATCCACACCCCTCACCCCAATCACAGCTGCTGATCCACACCCCTCACCTAACACCCAACCACAGCTGCTGATCCACACCCCTCACCTAACCCCAACCACAGCTGCTGATCCACACCCCTCACCTAACCCCCAACCACAGCTGCTGATCCACACCCCTCACCTAACCCCAACCACAGCTGCTGATCCACACCCCTCACCTAACCCCCAACCACAGCTGCTGATCCACACCCCTCACCTAACCCCAACCACAGCTGCTGATCCCACACCCCTCACCTAACCCCCCCTCCCCAGCTGCTGATCCACACCCCTCACCTAACCCCCAACCACAGCTGCTGATCCACACCCCTTACCTAACCCCAACCACAGCTGCTGATCCACACCCCTCACCTAACCCCAACCACAGCTGCTGATCCACACCCCTCACCTAACACCAACCACAGCTGCTGATCCACACCCCTCACCTAACCCCCAACCACAGCTGCTGATCCTCACCCCTCACCTAACCCCCAACCACAGCTGCTGATCCACACCCCTCACCTAACCCCAACCACAGCTGCTGATCCACACCCCTCACCTAACACCAACCACAGCTGCTGATCCACACCCCTCACCTAACACCAACCCCAGCTGCTGATCCACACCCCTCACCTAACCCCCAACCACAGCTGCTGATCCACACCCCTCACCTAACCCCCAACCACAGCTGCTGATCCACACCCCTCACCTAACCCTCGTCCCAAGATGCTGATCCACACCCCTCACCTAACCGCCCTCCCCAGCTGCTGATCCACACCCCTCACCTAACCCCCCTCCCCAGCTGCTGATCCACACCCCTCACCAAACCCCCCTCCCCAGCTGCTGATCCACACCCCTCACCTAACCCCCCTCCCCAGCTGCTGATCCACACCCCTCACCAAACCCCCCTCCCCAGCTGCTGATCCACACCCCTCACCTAACCCCCCTCCCCAGCTGCTGATCCACACCCCTCACCTAACCCCCATCCGCAGCTGCTGATCCACATCCCTCACCTAACCCCCAACCACAGCTGCTGATCCACACCCCTCACCTAACACCAACCACAGCTGCTGATCCACACCCCTCACCTAACCCCCATCCGCAGCTGCTGATCCACATCCCTCAACTTACCCCAACCACAGCTGCTGATCCACACCCCTCACCTAACCCCCAACCACAGCTGCTGATCCACACCCCTCACCTAACCCCAACCACAGCTGCTGATCCACACCCCTCACCTAACTCTCCTTCCCAGCTGCTGATCCACACCCCTCACCTAACCCCAACCACAGCTGCTGATCCACACCCCTCACCTGACCCCCAACCACAGCTGCTGATCCACACCCCTCACCTAACCCCAACCACAGCTGCTGATCCACACCCCTCACCTAACCCCCAACCACAGCTGCTGATCCACACCTCTCACCTAACCCCCAACCACAGCTGCTGATCCACACCCCTCACCTAACCCCCAACCCCAGCTGCTGATCCACACCCCTCACCTAACCCCCAACCACAGCTGCTGATCCACACCCCTCACCTAACACCAACCACAGCTGCTGATCCACACCCCTCACCTAACCCCAACCACAGCTGCTGATCCACACCCCTCACCGAACCCCCAACCACAGCTGCTGATCCACACCCCTCACCTAACCCCCAACCACAGCTGCTGATCCACACCCCTCACCTAACTCTCCTTCCCAGCTGCTGATCCACACCCCTCACCTAACCCCCAACCACAGCTGCTGATCCACACCTCTCACCTAACCCCCAACCACAGCTGCTGATCCACACCCCTCACCTAACACCAACCACAGCTGCTGATCCACACCTCTCACCTAACCCCAACCACAGCTGCTGATCCACACCCCTCACCTAACCCCAACCACAGCTGCTGATCCACACCCCTCACCTAACACCAACCACAGCTGCTGATCCACACCCCTCACCTAACCCTCCTCCCCAGATGCTGATCCACACCCCTCACCTAACCCCCAACCACAGCTGCTGATCCACACCCCTCACCTAACTCTCCTTCCCAGCTGCTGATCCACACCCCTCACCTAACCCCCCTCCCCAGCTGCTGATCCACACCCCTCACCTAACCCCCATCCGCAGCTGCTGATCCACATCCCTCACCTAACCCCCAACCACAGCTGCTGATCCACACCCCTCACCTAACACCAACCACAGCTGCTGATCCACACCCCTCACCTACCACCAACCACAGCTGCTGATCCACACCCCTCACCTAACCCCCATCCGCAGCTGCTGATCCACATCCCTCACCTAACCCCCAACCACAGCTGCTGATCCCCACCCCTCACCTAACCCCCAACCACAGCTGCTGATCCACACCCCTCACCTAACTCCCAACCACAGCTGCTGATCCCACACCCCTCACCTACCACCAACCACAGCTGCTGATCCACACCCCTCACCAAACCCCCTCCCCAGCTGCTGATCCACACCCCTCACCTAACCCCCATCCGCAGCTGCTGATCCACACCCCTCACCTAACCCCCAACCACAGCTGCTGATCCACACCCCTCACCTAACCCCCAACCACAGCTGCTGATCCACACCCCTCACCTAACACGATCCCCAGCTGCTGATCCACACTCCTCACCTAACACCATCCCCAGCTGCTGATCCACACTCCTCACCTAACCCCCAACCACAGCTGCTGATCCACACCCCTCACCTAACCCCCAACCACAGCTGCTGATCCACACCCCTCACCTAACCCCCCTTCCCAGCTGCTGATCCACACCCCTCACCTAACCCCAAGCACAGCTGCTGATCCACACCCCTCACCTAACCCCCCCTCCCCAGCTGCTGATCCACACCCCTCACCTAACACCAACCACAGCTGCTGATCCCCACCCCTCACCTAACCCCCAACCACAGCTGCTGATCCACACCCCTCACCTAACTCCCAACCACAGCTGCTGATCCCACACCCCTCACCTACCACCAACCACAGCTGCTGATCCACACCCCTCACCAAACCCCCTCCCCAGCTGCTGAATCCACACCCCTCACCTAACCCCCATCCGCAGCTGCTGATCCACACCCCTCACCTAACCCCCAACCACAGCTGCTGATCCACAC
Organism: Gastrophryne carolinensis; assembly: GCA_027917425.1. Lineage (NCBI taxonomy): Eukaryota > Metazoa > Chordata > Amphibia > Anura > Microhylidae > Gastrophryne > Gastrophryne carolinensis. The sequence goes on along the minus strand of JAQIHN010000046.1, from coordinate 312,448 downwards.
CCCTCACCTAACCCCCAACCACAGCTGCTGATCCACACCCCTCACCTAACACGATCCCCAGCTGCTGATCCACACTCCTCACCTAACACCATCCCCAGCTGCTGATCCACACTCCTCACCTAACCCCCAACCACAGCTGCTGATCCACACCCCTCACCTAACCCCCAACCACAGCTGCTGATCCACACCCCTCACCTAACCCCCCTTCCCAGCTGCTGATCCACACCCCTCACCTAACCCCAAGCACAGCTGCTGATCCACACCCCTCACCTAACCCCCCCTCCCCAGCTGCTGATCCACACCCCTCACCTAACACCAACCACAGCTGCTGATCCACACCCCTCACCGAACCCCCAACCACAGCTGCTGATCCACACCCCTCACCTAACCCCCAACCACAGCTGCTGATCCACACCCCTTACCTAACCCCCAACCACAGCTGCTGATCCACACCCCTCACCTAACCCCCCTCCCCAGCTGTTGATCCACACCCCTCACCTAACCCCCTCCCCAGCTGCTGATCCACACCCCTCACCTAACCGCCAACCACAGCTGCTGATCCACACCCCTCACCTAACCCCCCTCCCCAGCTGCTGATCCACACCCCTCACCTAACCCCCAACCACAGCTGCTGATCCACACCCTTCACCTAACCCCCAACCACAGCTGCTGATCCACACCCCTCACCTAACCCCCCTCCCCAGCTGCTGATCCACACCCCTCACCTAACTCTCCTTCCCAGCTGCTGATCCACACCCCTCACCTAACCCCCAACCACAGCTGCTGATCCACACCCCTCACCTAACCCCAACCACAGCTGCTGATCCACACCCCTCACCTAACACCAACCACAGCTCCTGATCCACACCCCTCACCTAACCCCAACCACAGCTGCTGATCCACACCCCTCACCTAACCCCCAACCACAGCTGCTGATCCCACACCCCTCACCTAACCCCAACCACAGCTGCTTATCCACACCCCTCACCTAACCCCAACCACAGCTGCTGATCCACACCCCTCACCTAACCCCCCTCCCCAGCTGCTGATCCACACCCCTCACCTAACTCTCCTTCCCAGCTGCTGATCCACACCCCTCACCTAACCCCCAACCACAGCTGCTGATCCACACCCCTCACCTAACCCCAACCACAGCTGCTGATCCACACCCCTCACCTAACCCCCAACCACAGCTGCTGATCCCACACCCCTCACCTAACCCCAACCACAGCTGCTGATCCACACCCCTCACCTAACCCCAACCACAGCTGCTGATCCACACCCCTCACCTAACTCTCCTTCCCAGCTGCTGATCCACACCCCTCACCTAACCCCCAACCACAGCTGCTGATCCACACTGCTCACCTAACCCCCGACCACAGCTGCTGATCCACACCCCTCACCTAACTCTCCCTCCCTAGCTGCTGAATCACACCCTGCACTTAACTCCTCTACTTAGCCCCTTAACTGAACCTCTCCCCCTCCTCCCCAGCTGGGGGCCCCACTTTAAAATTTTGCCTAGGGTATTATTTTTTCCTTTACTGTGTACTTGCCTTGGTCTGGTGGTTCCTCAGCACATGCACAGGCCTCATCTGGGATCCCGGGCACCCCATTTCCTGTGTGCATCTGTGCTCTGATATCTGATTGGCTGACAGCAGCATCATGTGACTAGCTCCACATGTCAAGACAATCCCAGGCAAAGGGTAAAACTCTCCCGCCTCCTGCTCTCCCCGTGGCTGTCAATTACCCGGCTCAATCATTCCCAGTGTCCCCTTTGCAAGGCCACCTTAGCGGCAGAGGATGACTGACCTAGGTGTGTTCCAATGTGAAGGTCCCTTCAGAAGTCAATTCCTTTTCGGGGACCCTGAAAAATGAGTCAGCAGAAAGGAGCAAGTTCAGTAGGGTTGATCAGGGAATGCACAGTGCTGGAGAATGACAGATGCCACCCCTGACAGCCAGCATGGAGCAAGCAAAAAGCAGCCAATTTAACCCTTTGCTTGGAGTGTCCCTTTAAGTGATGAGCCATTATAGAGATTAGCACATCTCACAGGTGAGAGAGGTGAAGCCAGACGGGGAGAAAGTTTGATGCATGATAAATTCTGGGTGCGCAGATCGAGGGGGGAACCCGTCGAGACAAAGAAATGGGAGGGGGGCCTGTATCCTCTGAATCGACTCTTCCTCCTGAAACCTCTTGATACATCTTGTTTCCCAGAAAAAAATCCATCTGCAGAAATAAGGACGAGACAAGCAGCAGCAGCAGCACAGATCTGAGGCTCCCCCCTCCCCCTGGGAATTCTGGGATATTACAGCAGACCATCCCGCAAGCAGCACCTGATCACACGGCCCCTTAAATGGAAGAGCTCAAGTGGAAACCTTCACACGTCCAGAGGTAGAGGAGAGACGCCTGGCGAAGAAGAAGGAGGAAGAAGAATGGGGGAAGAGAGACGGCTCCATACAACGGGAGAGAGGAGGAGGGGCTGAGCAACGGCACAAACAGAGGAGGAAAGGCGAGCCATACGGGACCGGGAGAAGGGGACAGAACGGGATCATCCAGACACCAGACAATCGAGACAGACGAGAAAAACACAGCGAGAGACCTCAGAAAACCCGAGAGCACACGAGAGCTTCATAACCAGGAGCTGTCCAGTGCTGAAACCAGGAGAGACATCCCAACCGCTGTCCAGTGCTGAAACCAGGAGAGACATCCCAACCGCTGTAAAGTGCTGGAACCAGGCGAGACATCCCAACCGCTGTCCAGTGCTGGAACCAGGAGAGACATCCCAACCACTGTCCAGTGCTGGAACCAGGCGAGACATCCCAACCGCTGTCCAGTGCTGAAACCAGGAGAGACATCCCAACCGCTGTCCAGTGCTGAAACCAGGAGAGACATCCCAACCGCTGTCCAGTGCTGAAACCAGGAGAGACATCCCAACCGCTGTCCAGTGCTGAAACCAAGAGAGACATCCCAACCGCTGTCCAGTGCTGAAACCAGGAGAGACATCCCAACCGCTGTCCAGTGCTGAAACCAGGAGAGACATCCCAACCGCTGTCCAGTGCTGGAACCAGGAGAGACATCCCAACCGCTGTCCAGTGCTGAAACCAGGAGAGACATCCCAACCGCTGTCCAGTGCTGAAACCAGGCGAGACATCCCAACCGCTGTCCAGTGCTGAAACCAAGAGAGACATCCCAACCGCTGTCCAGTGCTGGAACCAGGAGAGACATCCCAACCGCTGTCCAGTGCTGGAACCAGGCGAGACATCCCAACCGCTGTCCAGTGCTGGAACCAGGCGAGACATCCCAACCGCTGTCCAGTGCTGAAACCAAGAGAGACATCCCAACCGCTGTCCAGTGCTGAAACCAGGAGAGACATCCCAACCGCTGTCCAGTGCTGAAACCAGGAGAGACATCCCAACCGCTGTCCAGTGCTGAAACCAGGAGAGACATCCCAACCGCTGTCCAGTGCTGAAACCAGGAGAGACATCCCAACCGCTGTCCAGTGCTGAAACCAGGAGAGACATCCCAACCGCTGTCCAGTGCTGAAACCAGGAGAGACATCCCAACCGCTGTCCAGTGCTGAAACCAGGAGAGGCATCCCAACCGCTGTCCAGTGCTGAAACCAGGAGAGACATCCCAACCGCTGTCCAGTGCTAAAACCAGGAGAGAGATCCCAACTGCTGTCCAGTGCTGAAACCAGGAGAGACATCCCAACCGCTGTCCAGTGCTGAAATCAGGAGAGACATCCCAACCGCTGTCCAGTGCTGGAACCAGGCGAGACATCCCAACCGCTGTCCAGTGCTGAAACCAGGAGAGACATCCCAACCGCTGTCCAGTGCTAAAACCAGAAGAGACATCCCAACCGCTGTCCAGTGCTGAAACCAGGAGAGACATCATAACGTCTGTCCAATGTTAGATCTGTCTAGTCCTGAATTGGGGATACCCTCCATCCTCAACGCTGTCCGGTGCTGCACCCCAGAGACCTGATGGTGCCCAGCAGAGGTTCCCCTTATTTCGAGGCCCGGGACTCGTTCCCTCCCCTGGCACCATCTCTCTGACCCTGCAGAAGGACTCTTGTGTTCCCCTTTCCAGGGAGGGTGGAGGGGAACCGCAGTTGATGTCCCTCCTTTGCCTCTCTTCATTCTTCTTTGGCCGCCTCGTGTGACCCTCTCCTCCTCCTCTTCCTCCCCCTCCTCCGACCCTGACCCCGCTTTGACCTTTCACCTCTGGAGTGGAAGAGAACAATGCCAAGGTCCTTTCTGGTGAAAAAGGTCAAAGACGGCTTCAGCTCTGTGGACAATGAGAACGCTTACCCCCGCCATCGCTCCGACTTTCCCACGCACCTCTCCGAAAAAGGTGAGCACTATTTATGGCTTTAGGGCTTCTCCGCGACCCTCCAGGGCATGCTGGGCAGTATCGGTGTTTAGCTGAGGGGACATTGGGGGGTATCCCAGGTAGGAACCATTCTGCAGTTTAGGGCTTCCCTGCGACCCTCCAGGGCATGGTGGGCAGTATGAGGGCACCTTGGGGGGTATCCCATGTAGGGAACCATTCTGCAGTTTAGGGCTTCCCTGCGACCTTCCAGGGCATGGTGGGCAGTATGATGGGACATTGGGGGGTATCTCATGTAGGGAATCAATCTACACTACACAGGGAGCACTAGGATAAGAATGAGGATGAGAAGGTCACCATGGGGTTCTGAAGCCCCCCCCCCACACAGCGGCATGGCCCCCAGCATCTGTGTCACTGGGGGGGGGCCCATGAAAATTACACGGGACCTCTCTTATAGGAAATGACCTCCACTGAAGAGGCTGCACATGTGTGAGGCCAACTCTGCAGTATCTGGCGAGCAGCTGACTGCAGCACATCTCGCACCATGTGCTCCACATTTCTGCAACATACAGGAGGATCGGGCTCTGCAGAGGCTACCCGGGGCCCCGGTGCACCTTCAGTGCTATATATAGAGACTGACAGGGGGGGTGTCATGGAGACCCCTCTATCTGCCCCCGATTTATTTACATGCATACTAGGAATTCCTTCTGCCCCCATCAGCATTGGGGGGGTATCCCTTAATGACCATAAAGATACCCCAAGAGCATCCCCCTCATCTGCTCTGCGCCCAAGATGTTGCCTCCCATTCCGCATGCTGACCTTGAGAGATTCCGGAGGGAGCGCGTCAGGAAGGGGAGGGGGGAGATGGGGGGATGGGGGATGGGGGGAGATGGGGGGAGGGGGGGGAGCTCCCGACTGCTGGAATTTCATTGTTTTGGCTATTTTTAGGAATTTGCTGATTGTTCAGCTTTATTCGATGCGGTGCCAGATTTAACCCCCACAGTGCCAGATTTAACCCCCGCGGAGCCAGATTTAACCCCCACAGTGCCAGATTTAACCCTCGCGGAGCCAGATTTAACCCCCGCGGAGCCATATTTAACCCCCACAGTGCCAGATTTAACCCTCGCGGAGCCAGATTTAACCCTCATGGTGCCAGATTTAACCCTCGCAGAGCCAGATTTAACCCTCATGGTGCCAGATTTAACCCTCGCAGAGCCAGATTTAACCCTCATGGTGCCAGATTTAACCCTCGCGGAGCCAGATTTAACCCTCATGGTGCCAGATTTAACCCTCGCGTAGCCAGATTTAACCCTCATGGTGCCAGATTTAACCCTCGCAGAGCCAGATTTAACCCAGGCCGTGCCAGATTTAACCCTCGCAGTGCCAGATTTAACCCCTGCGGAGCCATATTTAACCCCCACAGTGCCAGATTTAACCCTTGCAGTGCCAGATTTAACCCACGCCGTGCCAGATTTAACCCCAGCGGAGCCAGATTTAACCCCGGCAGTGCCAGATTTAACCCTCGCAGTGCCAGATTTAACCCTCGTGGTGCCAGATTTAACCCTCGCAGTGCCAGATTTAACCCTCGTGGTGCCAGATTTAACCCTCGCAGTGCCAGATTTAACCCTCGCAGTGCCAGATTTAACCCTCGTGGTGCCAGATTTAACCCTCGCAGTGCCAGATTTAACACTCGCGGTGCCAGATTTAACACCCGTGGAGCCACATTTAACCCTCGTGGTGCCAGATTTAACCCTCGTGGAGCCAGATTTAACCCTCGCGGAGCCAGATTTAACCCCCGCAGTGCCAGATTTAACTCCCGCGGTGCCAGAAGGACACCGGAATCCTGCACCAGCAGCTCCTGGCACCGGGCACGGCTCCGCCGCTGCAGAGACCCCCCACCCCCTGCCGAGGGTAAAACAAGTGAGACAATGTTCTTTATGTCGTTTACGATGAGAAACAAAGATGGAGGCCGGGAGAGCAACAGGGTCCATCGTAACTTCACAGCCAGAACGTGACGGCTCTCCCTGCAGATAAACCCCCACCTGAGGCCAAGGTGACCCCCTCCCTCCCTGAGGCCAAGGTGACCCTATCCCCCCCCCGAGGCCAAGGTGACCCTATCCCCCCTCCGAGGCCAAGGTGACCCTATCCCCCCTCCTGCCCCTGATCAGCCCCTCGCTAGCTCCTCTGCAGCTTAGCATATAATAGAGGTGATGGCCTGATGGCCGGGCTCTCATCCATTTCTCATCCATTGCAGCAGATGGAGCCACGTCTGCAGGAAATGGAGGAGGGGGGAGAAGTGGGTCACGGTTGGAGCGGCTGTAGGGGGGGGAGGAAGTGCTGACACCGGAGAGAACAGCCAATATGGGGCAGAATCTGCTGAGGTCAGGGAAACACAGAACCATTAGAGGAGAAAGACTGAGGAAAAAAGGAGGAGGATGGAGCGAGGACTGGGATCTGCTGCCAGCGGCCAGAAGGGGGCAACACTGAGCTCATATAATAAACTCACATAACTGGAGGCACCCAAATGCCCCTAAACAGGTGCAGATCTGGAGCTGCCCCCTCACCCTGTGTGCCCGGACCCTGCACTGTGTGTCTGCCCCTTACTGCCCCCTCACCCTGTGTGCCCGGACCCTGCCCTGTGTGTCTGGTGCTGCCCCTTGCTGCCCCCTCACCCTGTGTGCCCGGACCCTGCACTGTGTGTCTGGTGCTGCCCCTTGCTGCCCCCTCACCCTGTGTGCCCGGACCCTGCACTGTGTGTCTGCCCCTTACTGCCCCCTCACCCTGTGTCCCCGGACCCCGCACTGTGTGTCTGGTGCTGCCCCTTACTGCCCCCTCACCCTGTGTGCCCGGACCCTGCACTGTGTGTCTGTATCTGCCCCTTACTGCCCCCTCACCCTGTGTGCCCGGACCCCGCACTGTGTGTCTGCCCCTTACTGCCCCCTCACCCTGTGTGCCCGGACCCTGCACTGTGTGTCTGTATCTGCCCCTTACTGCCCCCTCACCCTGTGTGCCCGGACCCTGCACTGTGTGTCTGGTGCTGCCCCTTACTGCCCCCTCACCCTGTGTGCCCGGACCCTGCACTGTGTGTCTGCCCCTTACTGCCCCCTCACCCTGTGTGCCCGGACCCTGCACTGTGTGTCTGGTGCTGCCCCTTACTGCCCCCTCACCCTGTGTGCCCGGACCCCGCACTATGTGTCTGCCCCTTACTGCCCCCTCACCCTGTGTGCCCGGACCCTGCACTGTGTGTCTGGTGCTGCCCCTTACTGCCCCCTCACCCTGTGTGCCCGGACCCTGCACTGTGTGTCTGCCCCTTACTGCCCCCTCACCCTGTGTGCCCGGACCCTGCACTGTGTGTCTGGTGCTGCCCCTTACTGCCCCCTCACCCTGTGTGCCCGGACCCCGCACTGTGTGTCTGGTGCTGCCCCTTACTGCCCCCTTACCCTGTGTGCCCGGACCCCGCACTGTGTGTCTGGTGCTGCCCCTTACTGCCCCCTCACCCTGTGTGCCCGGACCCTGCACTGTGCGTCTGGTGCTGCCCCTTACTGCCCCCTCACCTTGTGTGCCCGGACCCTGCACTGTGTGTCTGCCCCTTACTGCCCCCTCACCCTGTGTGCCCGGACCCCGCACTGTGTGTCTGCTGCCCCTTACTGCCCCCTCACCCTGTGTGCCCGGACCCTGCACTGTGTGTCTGCTGCCCCTTACTGCCCCCTCACCCTGTGTGCCCGGACCCTGCACTGTGCGTCTGGTGCTGCCCCTTACTGCCCCCTTACCCTGTGTGCCCGGACCCCGCACTGTGTGTCTGGTGCTGCCCCTTACTGCCCCCTCACCCTGTGTGCCCGGACCCTGCACTGTGTGTCTGTATCTGCCCCTTACTGCCCCCTCACCCTGTGTGCCCGGACCCCGCACTGTGTGTCTGCCCCTTACTGCCCCCTCACCCTGTGTGCCCGGACCCTGCACTGTGTGTCTGCCCCTTACTGCCCCCTCACTCTGTGTGCCCGGACCCTGCACTGTGCGTCTGGTGCTGCCCCTTACTGCCCCCTCACCTTGTGTGCCCGGACCCTGCACTGTGTGTCTGCCCCTTACTGCCCCCTCACCCTGTGTGCCCGGACCCCGCACTGTGTGTCTGCTGCCCCTTACTGCCCCCTCACCCTGTGTGCCCGGACCCTGCACTGTGTGTCTGCTGCCCCTTACTGCCCCCTCACCCTGTGTGCCCGGACCCTGCACTGTGCGTCTGGTGCTGCCCCTTACTGCCCCCTCACCCTGTGTGCCCGGACCCCGCACTGTGTGTCTGCCCCTTACTGCCCCCTCACCCTGTGTGCCCGGAACCCTGCACTGTGTGTCTGCCCCTTACTGCCCCCTCACCCTGTGTGCCCGGACCCCGCACTGTGTGTCTGGTGCTGCCCCTTACTGCCCCCTCACCCTGTGTGCCCGGACCCTGCACTGTGTGTCTGGTGCTGCCCCTTACTGCCCCCTCACCCTGTGTGCCCGGACCCTGCACTGTGTGTCTGCCCCTTACTGCCCCCTCACCCTGTGTGCCCGGACCCTGCACTGTGTGTCTGCCCCTTACTGCCCCCTCACCCTGTGTGCCCGGACCCTGCACTGTGTGTCTGCCCCTTACTGCCCCCTCACCCTGTGTGCCCGGACCCTGCACTGTGTGTCTGCCCCTTACTGCCCCTCACCCTGTGTGCCCGGACCCTGCACTGTGTGTCTGCTGCCCCTTACTGCCCCCTCACCCTGTGTGCCCGGACCCTGCACTGTGTGTCTGCCCCTTACTGCCCCCTCACCCTGTGTGCCCGGACCCTGCACTGTGTGTCTGCCCCTTACTGCCCCCTCACCCTGTGTGCCCGGACCCTGCACTGTGTGTCTGCTGCCCCTTACTGCCCCCTCACCCTGTGTGCCCGGACCCCGCACTGTGTGTCTGCCCCTTACTGCCCCCTCACCCTGTGTGCCCGGACCCTGCACTGTGTGTCTGCCCCTTACTGCCCCCTCACCCTGTGTGCCCGGACCCTGCACTGTGTGTCTGTATCTGCCCCTTACTGCCCCCTCACCCTGTGTGCCCGGACCCTGCACTGTGTGTCTGCCCCTTACTGCCCCCTCACCCTGTGTGCCCGGACCCCGCACTGTGTGTCTGCCCCTTACTGCCCCCTCACCCTGTGTGCCCGGACCCCGCACTGTGTGTCTGCCCCTTACTGCCCCCTCACCCTGTGTGCCCGGACCCTGCACTGTGTGTCTGCCCCTTACTGCCCCCTCACCCTGTGTGCCCGGACCCTGCACTGTGTGTCTGCCCCTTACTGCCCCCTCACTCTGTGTGCCCGGACCCTGCACTGTGCGTATGGTGCTGCCCCTTACTGCCCCCTCACCTTGTGTGCCCGGACCCTGCACTGTGTGTCTGCCCCTTACTGCCCCCTCACCCTGTGTGCCCGGACCCCGCACTGTGTGTCTGCTGCCCCTTACTGCCCCCTCACCCTGTGTGCCCGGACCCTGCACTGTGTGTCTGCTGCCCCTTACTGCCCCCTCACCCTGTGTGCCCGGACCCTGCACTGTGCGTCTGGTGCTGCCCCTTACTGCCCCCTTACCCTGTGTGCCCGGACCCCGCACTGTGTGTCTGGTGCTGCCCCTTACTGCCCCCTCACCCTGTGTGCCCGGACCCTGCACTGTGTGTCTGTATCTGCCCCTTACTGCCCCCTCACCCTGTGTGCCCGGACCCCGCACTGTGTGTCTGCCCCTTACTGCCCCTCACCCTGTGTGCCCGGACCCTGCACTGTGTGTCTGCCCCTTACTGCCCCCTCACTCTGTGTGCCCGGACCCTGCACTGTGCGTCTGGTGCTGCCCCTTACTGCCCCCTCACCTTGTGTGCCCGGACCCTGCACTGTGTGTCTGCCCCTTACTGCCCCCTCACCCTGTGTGCCCGGACCCCGCACTGTGTGTCTGCTGCCCCTTACTGCCCCCTCACCCTGTGTGCCCGGACCCTGCACTGTGTGTCTGCTGCCCCTTACTGCCCCCTCACCCTGTGTGCCCGGACCCTGCACTGTGCGTCTGGTGCTGCCCCTTACTGCCCCCTCACCCTGTGTGCCCGGACCCCGCACTGTGTGTCTGCCCCTTACTGCCCCCTCACCCTGTGTGCCCGGAACCCTGCACTGTGTGTCTGCCCCTTACTGCCCCCTCACCCTGTGTGCCCGGACCCCGCACTGTGTGTCTGGTGCTGCCCCTTACTGCCCCCTCACCCTGTGTGCCCGGACCCTGCACTGTGTGTCTGGTGCTGCCCCTTACTGCCCCCTCACCCTGTGTGCCCGGACCCTGCACTGTGTGTCTGCCCCTTACTGCCCCCTCACCCTGTGTGCCCGGACCCTGCACTGTGTGTCTGCCCCTAACTGCCCCCTCACCCTGTGTGCCCGGACCCTGCACTGTGTGTCTGCCCCTTACTGCCCCCTCACCCTGTGTGCCCGGACCCTGCACTGTGTGTCTGCCCCTTACTGCCCCTCACCCTGTGTGCCCGGACCCTGCACTGTGTGTCTGCCCCTTACTGCCCCCTCACCCTATGTGCCCGGACCCTGCACTGTGTGTCTGCCCCTTACTGCCCCCTCACCCTGTGTGCCCGGACCCTGCACTGTGTGTCTGCCCCTTACTGCCCCCTCACCCTGTGTGCCCGGACCCTGCACTGTGTGTCTGTATCTGCCCCTTACTCCCCCCTCACCCTGTGTGCCCGGACCCTGCACTGTGTGTCTGCTGCCCCTTACTGCCCCCTCACCCTGTGTGCCCGGACCCTGCACTGTGTGTCTGCCCCTTACTGCCCCCTCACCCTGTGTGCCCGAACCCTGCACTGTGTGTCTGCTGCCCCTTACTGCCCCCTCACCCTGTGTGCCCGGACCCCGCACTGTGTGTCTGCCCCTTACTGCCCCCTCACCCTGTGTGCCCGGACCCTGCACTGTGTGTCTGCCCCTTACTGCCCCCTCACCCTGTGTGCCCGGACCCTGCACTGTGTGTCTGTATCTGCCCCTTACTGACCCCTCACCCTGTGTGCCCGGACCCTGCACTGTGTGTCTGCCCCTTACTGCCCCCTCACCCTGTGTGCCCGGACCCCGCACTGTGTGTCTGCCCCTTACTGCCCCCTCACCCTGTGTGCCCGGACCCTGCACTGTGTGTCTGCCCCTTACTGCCCCCTCACCCTGTGTGCCCGGACCCTGCACTGTGTGTCTGCCCCTTACTGCCCCCTCACCCTGTGTGCCCGGACCCCGCACTGTGTGTCTGCCCCTTACTGCCCCCTCACCCTGTGTGCCCGGACCCTGCACTGTGTGTCTGCCCCTTACTGCCCCCTCACCCTGTGTGCCCGGACCCTGCACTGTGTGTCTGGTGCTGCCCCTTACTGCCCCCTCACCCTGTGTGCCCGGACCCTGCACTGTGTGTCTGCTGCCCCTTACTGCCCCCTCACCCTGTGTGCCCGGACCCCGCACTGTGTGTCTGCCCCTTACTGCCCCCTCACCCTGTGTGCCCGGACACTGCACTGTGTGTCTGCCCCTTACTGCCCCCTCACCCTGTGTGCCCGGACACTGCACTGTGTGTCTGCCCCTTACTGCCCCCTCACCCTGTGTGCCCGGACCCTGCACTGTGTGTCTGGTGCTGCCCCTTACTGCCCCCTCACCCTGTGTGCCCGGACCCTGCACTGTGTGTCTGCCCCTTACTGCCCCCTCACCCTGTGTGCCCGGACCCCGCACTGTGTGTCTGGTGCTGCCCCTTACTGCCCCCTCACCCTGTGTGCCCGGACCCTGCACTGTGTGTCTGCCCCTTACTGCCCCCTCACCCTGTGTGCCCGGACCCTGCACTGTGTGTCTGCCCCTTACTGCCACCTCACCCTGTGTGCCCGGACCCTGCACTGTGTGTCTGCCCCTTACTGCCCCCTCACCCTGTGTGCCCGGACCCTGCACTGTGTGTCTGGAGCTGCCCCTTACTGCCCCCTCACCCTGTGTGCCCGGACCCTGCACTGTGTGTCTGGTGCTGCCCCTTACTGCCCCCTCACCCTGTGTGCCCGGACCCTGCACTGTGTGTCTGCCCCTTACTGCCCCCTCACCCTGTGTGCCCGGACCCTGCACTGTGTGTCTGCCCCTTACTGCCCCCTCACCCTGTGTGCCCGGACCCCGCACTGTGTGTCTGCTGCCCCTTACTGCCCCCTCACCCTGTGTGCCCGGACCCTGCACTGTGTGTCTGCTGCCCCTTACTGCCCCCTCACCCTGTGTGCCCGGACCCTGCACTGTGCGTCTGGTGCTGCCCCTTACTGCCCCCTCACCCTGTGTGCCCGGACCCCGCACTGTGTGTCTGCCCCTTACTGCCCCCTCACCCTGTGTGCCCGGAACCCTGCACTGTGTGTCTGCCCCTTACGGCCCCCTCACCCTGTGTGCCCGGACCCCGCACTGTGTGTCTGGTGCTGCCCCTTACTGCCCCCTCACCCTGTGTGCCCGGACCCTGCACTGTGTGTCTGGTGCTGCCCCTTACTGCCCCCTCACCCTGTGTGCCCGGAGGCTGCACTGTGTGTCTGCCCCTTACTGCCCCCTCACCCTGTGTGCCCGGAGGCTGCACTGTGTGTCTGGTGCTGCCCCTTACTGCCCCCTCACCCTGTGTGCCCGGAGGCTGCACTGTGTGTCTGCCCCTTACTGCCCCCTCACCCTGTGTGCCCGGAGGCTGCACTGTGTGTCTGCCCCTTACTGCCCCCTCACCCTGTGTGCCCGGACCCTGCACTGTGTGTCTGCCCCTTACTGCCCCCTCACCCTGTGTGCCCGGACCCTGCACTGTGTGTCTGCCCCTTACTGCCCCCTCACCCTGTGTGCCCGGACCCTGCACTGTGTGTCTGCCCCTTACTGCCCCTCACCCTGTGTGCCCGGTCCCTGCACTGTGTGTCTGCCCCTTACGGCCCCCTCACCCCGTGTGCCCGGACCCTGCACTGTGTGTCTGCCCCTTACTGCCCCCTCACCCTATGTGCCCGGACCCTGCACTGTGTGTCTGGTGCTGCCCCTTACTCCCCCCTCACCCTGTGTGCCCGGACCCTGCACTGTGTGTCTGCCCCTTACTGCCCCCTCACCCTGTGTGCCCGGACCCTGCACTGTGTGTCTGCTGCCCCTTACTGCCCCCTCACCCTGTGTGCCCGGACCCTGCACTGTGTGTCTGCCCCTTACTGCCCCCTCACCCTGTGTGCCCGGACCCTGCACTGTGTGTCTGCTGCCCCTTACTGCCCCCTCACCCTGTGTGCCCGGACCCCGCACTGTGTGTCTGCCCCTTACTGCCCCCTCACCCTGTGTGCCCGGACCCTGCACTGTGTGTCTGCCCCTTACTGCCCCCTCACCCTGTGTGCCCGGACCCTGCACTGTGTGTCTGCCCCTTACTGCCCCCTCACCCTGTGTGCCCGGACCCTGCACTGTGTGTCTGCCCCTTACTGCCCCCTCACCCTGTGTGCCCGGACCCCGCACTGTGTGTCTGCCCCTTACTGCCCCCTCACCCTGTGTGCCCGGACCCTGCACTGTGTGTCTGCCCCTTACTGCCCCCTCACCCTGTGTGCCCGGACCCTGCACTGTGTGTCTGTATCTGCCCCTTACTGACCCCTCACCCTGTGTGCCCGGACCCTGCACTGTGTGTCTGCCCCTTACTGCCCCCTCACCCTGTGTGCCCGGACCCCGCACTGTGTGTCTGCCCCTTACTGCCCCCTCACCCTGTGTGCCCGGACCCCGCACTGTGTGTCTGCCCCTTACTGCCCCCTCACCCTGTGTGCCCGGACCCTGCACTGTGTGTCTGCCCCTTACTGCCCCCTCACCCTGTGTGCCCGGACCCTGCACTGTGTGTCTGCTGCCCCTTACTGCCCCCTCACCCTGTGTGCCCGGACCCCGCACTGTGTGTCTGCCCCTTACTGCCCCCTCACCCTGTGTGCCCGGACACTGCACTGTGTGTCTGCCCCTTACTGCCCCCTCACCCTGTGTGCCCGGACACTGCACTGTGTGTCTGCCCCTTACTGCCCCCTCACCCTGTGTGCCCGGACCCTGCACTGTGTGTCTGGTGCTGCCCCTTACTGCCCCCTCACCCTGTGTGCCCGGACCCTGCACTGTGTGTCTGCCCCTTACTGCCCCCTCACCCTGTGTGCCCGGACCCCGCACTGTGTGTCTGGTGCTGCCCCTTACTGCCCCCTCACCCTGTGTGCCCGGACCCTGCACTGTGTGTCTGGAGCTGCCCCTTACTGCCCCCTCACCCTGTGTGCCCGGACCCTGCACTGTGTGTCTGGTGCTGCCCCTTACTGCCCCCTCACCCTGTGTGCCCGGACCCTGCACTGTGTGTCTGCCCCTTACTGCCCCCTCACCCTGTGTGCCCGGACACTGCACTGTGTGTCTGCCCCTTACCGCCCCCTCACCCTGTGTGCCCGGACCCCGCACTGTGTGTCTGCCCCTTACTGCCCCTCACCCTGTGTGCCCGGACCCTGCACTGTGTGTCTGTATCTGCCCCTTACTGCCCCCTCACCCTGTGTGCCCGGACCCTGCACTGTGTGTCTGCCCCTTACTGCCCCTCACCCTGTGTGCCCGGACCCTGCACTGTGTGTCTGTATCTGCCCCTTACTGCCCCCTCACCCTGTGTGCCCGGACCCTGCACCGTGTGTCTGTATCTGCCCCTTACTGCCCCCTCACCCTGTGTGCCCGGACCCTGCACTGTGTGTCTGGAGCTGCCCCTTACTGCCCCCTCACCCTGTGTGCCCGGACCCTGCACTGTGTGTCTGGAGCTGCCCCTTACTGCCCCCTCACCCTGTGTGCCCGGACCCTGCACTGTGTGTCTGCCCCTTACTGCCCCCTCACCCTGTGTGCCCGGACACTGCACTGTGTGTCTGCCCCTTACTGCCCCCTCACCCTGTGTGCCCGGACCCTGCACTGTGTGTCTGCCCCTTACTGCCCCCTCACCCTGTGTGCCCGGACCCCGCACTGTGTGTCTGCCCCTTACTGCCCCTCACCCTGTGTGCCCGGACCCTGCACTGTGTGTCTGTATCTGCCCCTTACTGCCCCCTCACCCTGTGTGCCCGGACCCTGCACTGTGTGTCTGCCCCTTACTGCCCCTCACCCTGTGTGCCCGGACCCTGCACTGTGTGTCTGTATCTGCCCCTTACTGCCCCCTCACCCTGTGTGCCCGGACCCTGCACCGTGTGTCTGTATCTGCCCCTTACTGCCCCCTCACCCTGTGTGCCCGGACCCTGCACTGTGTGTCTGTATCTGCCCCTTACTGCCCCCTCACCCTGTGTGCCCGGACCCTGCACTGTGTGTCTGTATCTGCCCCTTACTGCTCCCTCACCCTGTGTGCCCGGACCCTGCACTGTGTGTCTGCCCCTTACTGCCCCCTCACCCTGTGTGCCCGGACCCTGCACTGTGTGTCTGGTGCTGCCCCTTACTGCCCCCTCACCCTGTGTGCCCGGACCCTGCACTGTGTGTCTGCCCCTTACTGCCCCCTCACCCTGTGTGCCCGGGACCCTGCACTGTGTGTCTGGTGCTGCCCCTTACTGCCCCCTCACCCTGTGTGCCCGGACCCTGCACTGTGTGTCTGCCCCTTACTGCCCCCTCACCCTGTGTGCCCGGACCCCGCACTGTGTGTCTGCCCCTTACTGCCCCCTCACCCTGTGTGCCCGGACCCTGCACTGTGTGTCTGCCCCTTACTGCCCCCTCACCCTGTGTGCCCGGACCCTGCACTGTGTGCCTGGTGCTGCCCCTTACTGCCCCCTCACCCTGTGTGCCCGGACCCCGCACTGTGTGTCTGCCCCTTACTGCCCCCTCACCCTGTGTGCCCGGACCCCGCACTGTGTGTCTGCCCCTTACTGCCCCCTCACCCTGTGTGCCTGGACCCTGCACTGTGTGTCTGCCCCTTACTGCCCCCTCACCCTGTGTGCCCGGACCCTGCACTGTGTGTCTGTATCTGCCCCTTACTGCCCCCTCACCCTGTGTGCCCGGACCCTGCACTGTGTGTCTGCCCCTTACTGCCCCCTCACCCTGTGTGCCCGGACCCCGCACTGTGTGTCTGCCCCTTACTGCCCCCTCACCCTGTGTGCCCGGACCCTGCACTGTGTGTCTGCCCCTTACTGCCCCCTCACCCTGTGTGCCCGGACCCTGCACTGTGTGTCTGCCCCTTACTGCCCCCTCACCCTGTGTGCCCGGACCCTGCACTGTGTGTCTGCCCCTTACTGCCCCCTCACCCTGTGTGCCCGGACCCTGCACTGTGTGTCTGCCCCTTACTGCCCCCTCACCCTGTGTGCCCGGACCCTGCACTGTGTGTCTGCCCCTTACTGCCCCCTCACCCTGTGTGCCCGGACCCTGCACTGTGTGTCTGCTGCCCCTTACTGCCCCCTCACCCTGTGTGCCCGGACCCTGCACTGTGTGTCTGTCCCTTACTGACCCCTCACCCTGTGTGCCCGGACCCTGCACTGTGTGTCTGCTGCCCCTTACTGCCCCCTCACCCTGTGTGCCCGGACCCTGCACTGTCTCTGTATCTGCCCCTTACTGCCCCCTCACCCTGTGTGCCCGGACCCTGCACTGGGTCTGTATCTGCCCCTTACTGCCCCCTCACCCTGTGTGCCCGGACCCTGCACTGTGTGTCTTCCCCTTACTGCCCCCTCACCCTGTGTGCCCGGACCCTGCACTGTCTCTGTATCTGCCCCTTACTGCCCCCTCACCCTGTGTGCCCGGACCCTGCACTGTGTGTCTGCCCCTTACTGCCCCCTCACCCTGTGTGCCCGGACCCTGCACTGTGTGTCTGCTCCTTACTGCCCCCTCACCCTGTGTGCCCGGACCCCGCACTGTGTGTCTGGAGCTGCCCCTTACTGCCCCCTCACCCTGTGTGCCCGGACCCCGCACTGTGTGTCTGGTGCTGCCCCTTACTGCCCCCTCACCCTGTGTGCCCAGACCCTGCACTGTGTGTCTGCCCCTTACTGCCTCCTCACCCTGTGTGCCCGGACCCTGCACTGTGTGTCTGCCCCTTACTGCCCCCTCACCCTGTGTGCCCGGACCCTGCACTGTGTGTCTGCCCCTTACTGCCCCCTCACCCTGTGTGCCCGGACCCTGCACTGTGTGTCTGCTGCCCCTTACTGCCCCCTCACCCTGTGTGCCCGGACCCTGCACTGTGTGTCTGCCCCTTACTGCCCCCTCACCCTGTGTGCCCGGACCCTGCACTGTGTGTCTGCTGCCCCTTACTGCCCCCTCACCCTGTGTGCCCGGACCCTGCACTGTGTGTCTGCCCCTTACTGCCCCCTCACCCTGTGTGCCCGGACCCCGCACTGTGTGTCTGCCCCTTACTGCCCCCTCACCCTGTGTGCCCGGACCCCGCACTGTGTGTCTGGTGCTGCCCCTTACTGCCCCCTCACCCTGTGTGCCCAGACCCTGCACTGTGTGTCTGCCCCTTACTGCCTCCTCACCCTGTGTGCCCGGACCCTGCACTGTGTGTCTGCCCCTTACTGCCCCCTCACCCTGTGTGCCCGGACCCTGCACTGTGTGTCTGCCCCTTACTGCCCCCTCACCCTGTGTGCCCGGACCCTGCACTGTGTGTCTGCTGCCCCTTACTGCCCCCTCACCCTGTGTGCCCGGACCCTGCACTGTGTGTCTGCCCCTTACTGCCCCCTCACCCTGTGTGCCCGGACCCTGCACTGTGTGTCTGCCCCTTACTGCCCCCTCACCCTGTGTGCCCGGACCCTGCACTGTGTGTCTGTATCTGCCCCTTACTGCCCCCTCACTCTGTGTGCCCGGACCCCGCACTGTGTGTCTGGTGCTGCCCCTTACTGCCCCCTCACCCTGTGTGCCCAGACCCTGCACTGTGTGTCTGCCCCTTACTGCCCCCTCACCCTGTGTGCCCGGACCCTGCACTGTGTGTCTGCCCCTTACTGCCTCCTCACCCTGTGTGCCCGGACCCTGCACTGTGTGTCTGCCCCTTACTGCCCCCTCACCCTGTGTGCCCGGACCCTGCACTGTGTGTCTGCCCCTTACTGCCCCCTCACCCTGTGTGCCCGGACCCTGCACTGTGTGTCTGCCCCTTACTGCCCCCTCACCCTGTGTGCCCGGACCCCGCACTGTGTGTCTGGTGCTGCCCCTTACTGCCCCCTCACCATGTGTGCCCGGACCCTGCACTGTGTGTCTGCCCCTTACTGCCCCCTCACCCTGTGTGCCCGGACCCCGCACTGTGTGTCTGGTGCTGCCCCTTACTGCCCCCTCACCCTGTGTGCCCGGACCCCGCACTGTGTGTCTGGAGCTGCCCCTTACTGCCCCCTCATCCTGTGTGCCCGGACCCTGCACTGTGTGTCTGGTGCTGCCCCTTACTGCCCCCTCACCCTGTGTGCCCGGACCCTGCACTGTGTGTCTGCCCCTTACTGCCCCCTCACCCTGTGTGCCCGGACCCTGCACTGTGTGTCTGCCCCTTACTGCCCCCTCACCCTGTGTGCCCGGACCCTGCACTGTGTGTCTGCCCCTTACTGCCCCCTCACCCTGTGTGCCCGGACCCTGCACTGTGTGTCTGCCCCTTACTGCCCCCTCACCCTGTGTGCCCGGACCCTGCACTGTGTGTCTGCCCCTTACTGCCTCCTCACCCTGTGTGCCCGGACCCTGCACTGTGTGTCTGCCCCTTACTGCCCCCTCACCCTGTGTGCCCGGACCCTGCACTGTGTGTCTGCCCCTTACTGCCCCCTCACCCTGTGTGCCTGGACCCTGCACTGTGTGTCTGCCCCTTACTGCCCCCTCACCCTGTGTGCCCGGACCCCGCACTGTGTGTCTGGTGCTGCCCCTTACTGCCCCCTCACCCTGTGTGCCCGGACCCCGCACTGTGTGTCTGGAGCTGCCCCTTACTGCCCCCTCACCCTGTGTGCCCGGACCCTGCACTGTGTGTCTGCCCCTTACTGCCCCCTCACCCTGTGTGCCCGGACCCTGCACTGTGTGTCTGCCCCTTACTGCCCCCTCACCCTGTGTGCCCGGACCCTGCACTGTGTGTCTGCCCCTTACTGCCCCCTCACCCTGTGTGCCCGGGCCCCGCACTGTGTGTCTGCCCCTTACTGCCCCCTCACCCCGTGTGCCCGGACCCTGCACTGTGTGTCTGCCCCTTACTGCCCCCTCACCCTGTGTGCCCGGACCCTGCACTGTGTGTCTGCCCCTTACTGCCCCCTCACCCTGTGTGCCCGGACCCTGCACTGTGTGTCTGCCCCTTACTGCCCCCTCACCCCGTGTGCCCGGACCCTGCACTGTGTGTCTGCCCCTTACTGCCCCCTCACCCCGTGTGCCCGGACCCTGCACTGTGTGTCTGCCCCTTACTGCCCCCTCACCCTGTGTGCCCGGACCCTGCACTGTGTGTCTGCCCCTTACTGCCCCCTCACCCTGTGTGCCCGGATCCTGAACTGTGTGTCTGCCCCTTACTGCCCCCTCACCCTGTGTGCCCGGACCCTGCACTGTGTGTCTGGTGCTGCCCCTTACTGCCCCCTCACCCTGTGTGCCCGGACCCTGCACTGTGTGTCTGCCCCTTACTGCCCCCTCACCCTGTGTGCCCGGACCCTGCACTGTGTGTCTGCCCCTTACTGCCCCCTCACCCTGTGTGCCCGGACCCTGCACTGTGTGTCTGCTGCCCCTTACTGCCCCCTCACCCTGTGTGCCCGGACCCTGCACTGTGTGTCTGCCCCTTACTGCCCCCTCACCCTGTGTGCCCGGACCCTGCACTGTGTGTCTGCTGCCCCTTACTGCCCCCTCACCCTGTGTGCCCGGACCCTGCACTGTGTGTCTGGTGCTGCCCCTTACTGCCCCCTCACCCTGTGTGCCCGGACCCTGCACTGTGTGTCTGCCCCTTACTGCCCCCTCACCCTGTGTGCCCGGACCCTGCACTGTGTGTCTGCCCCTTACTGCCCCCTCACCCTGTGTGCCCGGACCCTGCACTGTGTGTCTGCCCCTTACTGCCCCCTCACCCTGTGTGCCCGGACCCTGCACTGTGTGTCTGCCCCTTACTGCCCCCTCACCCTGTGTGCCCGGACACTGCACTGTGTGTCTGCCCCTTACTGTCCCCTCACCCTGTGTGCCCGGACCCTGCACTGTGTGTCTGCCCCTTACTGCCCCCTCACCCTGTGTGCCCGGACCCTGCACTGTGTGTCTGCCCCTTACTGCCCCCTCACCCTGTGTGCCCGGACCCCGCACTGTGTGTCTGCCCCTTACTGCCCCCTCACCCTGTGTGCCCGGACCCGCACTGTGTGTCTGCCCCTTACTGCCCCTCACCCTGTGTGCCCGGACCCTGCACTGTGTGTCTGTATCTGCCCCTTACTGCCCCCTCACCCTGTGTGCCCGGACCCTGCACTGTGTGTCTGCCCCTTACTGCCCCTCACCCTGTGTGCCCGGACCCTGCACTGTGTGTCTGCCCCTTACTGCCCCTCACCCTGTGTGCCCGGACCCTGCACTGTGTGTCTGGAGCGGCCCCTTACTGCCCCCTCACCCTGTGTGCCCGGACCCCGCACTGTGTGTCTGGCCCTTACTGCCCCCTCACCCTGTGTGCCCGGACCCCGCACTGTGTGTCTGTATCTGCCCCTTACTGCCCCCTCACCCTGTGTGCCCGGACCCTGCACTGTGTGTCTGGTGCTGCCCCTTACTGCCCCCTCACCCTGTGTGCCCGGACCCTGCACTGTGTGTCTGCCCCTTTCTGCCCCCTCACCCTGTGTGCCCGGACCCTGCACTGTGTGTCTGCCCCTTACTGCCCCCTCACCCTGTGTGCCCGGACCCTGCACTGTGTGTCTGCCCCTTACTGCCCCCTCACCCTGTGTGCCCGGACCCTGCACTGTGTGTCTGCCCCTTACTGCCCCCTCACCCTGTGTGCCCGGACCCCGCACTGTGTGTCTGCCCCTTACTGCCCCCTCACCCTGTGTGCCCGGACCCTGCACTGTGTGTCTGTATCTGCCCCTTACTGCCCCCTCACCCTGTGTGCCCGGACCCTGCACTGTGTGTCTGCCCCTTACTGCCCCCTCACCCTGTGTGCCCGGACCCTGCACTGTGTGTCTGCCCCTTACTGCCCCCTCACCCTGTGTGCCCGGACCCTGCACTGTGTGTCTGTATCTGCCCCTTACTCCCCCCTCACCCTGTGTGCCCGGACCCTGCACTGTGTGTCTGCTGCCCCTTACTGCCCCCTCACCCTGTGTGCCCGGACCCTGCACTGTGTGTCTGCCCCTTACTGCCCCCTCACCCTGTGTGCCCGAACCCTGCACTGTGTGTCTGCT
Organism: Gastrophryne carolinensis; assembly: GCA_027917425.1. Classification (NCBI taxonomy): domain Eukaryota; kingdom Metazoa; phylum Chordata; class Amphibia; order Anura; family Microhylidae; genus Gastrophryne; species Gastrophryne carolinensis. The sequence goes on along the minus strand of JAQIHN010000046.1, from coordinate 290,897 downwards.
GCCCCTTACTGCCCCCTCACCCTGTGTGCCCGGACCCCGCACTGTGTGTCTGCCCCTTACTGCCCCCTCACCCTGTGTGCCCGGACCCTGCACTGTGTGTCTGCCCCTTACTGCCCCCTCACCCTGTGTGCCCGGACCCTGCACTGTGTGTCTGTATCTGCCCCTTACTGACCCCTCACCCTGTGTGCCCGGACCCTGCACTGTGTGTCTGCCCCTTACTGCCCCCTCACCCTGTGTGCCCGGACCCCGCACTGTGTGTCTGCCCCTTACTGCCCCCTCACCCTGTGTGCCCGGACCCCGCACTGTGTGTCTGCCCCTTACTGCCCCCTCACCCTGTGTGCCCGGACCCTGCACTGTGTGTCTGCCCCTTACTGCCCCCTCACCCTGTGTGCCTGGACCCTGCACTGTGTGTCTGGTGCTGCCCCTTACTGCCCCCTCACCCTGTGTGCCCGGACCCTGCACTGTGTGTCTGCTGCCCCTTACTGCCCCCTCACCCTGTGTGCCCGGACCCCGCACTGTGTGTCTGCCCCTTACTGCCCCCTCACCCTGTGTGCCCGGACACTGCACTGTGTGTCTGCCCCTTACTGCCCCCTCACCCTGTGTGCCCGGACACTGCACTGTGTGTCTGCCCCTTACTGCCCCCTCACCCTGTGTGCCCGGACCCTGCACTGTGTGTCTGGTGCTGCCCCTTACTGCCCCCTCACCCTGTGTGCCCGGACCCTGCACTGTGTGTCTGCCCCTTACTGCCCCCTCACCCTGTGTGCCCGGACCCCGCACTGTGTGTCTGGTGCTGCCCCTTACTGCCCCCTCACCCTGTGTGCCCGGACCCTGCACTGTGTGTCTGCCCCTTACTGCCCCCTCACCCTGTGTGCCCGGACCCTGCACTGTGTGTCTGCCCCTTACTGCCCCCTCACCCTGTGTGCCCGGACCCTGCACTGTGTGTCTGCCCCTTACTGCCCCCTCACCCTGTGTGCCCGGACCCTGCACTGTGTGTCTGGAGCTGCCCCTTACTGCCCCCTCACCCTGTGTGCCCGGACCCTGCACTGTGTGTCTGGTGCTGCCCCTTACTGCCCCCTCACCCTGTGTGCCCGGACCCTGCACTGTGTGTCTGCCCCTTACTGCCCCCTCACCCTGTGTGCCCGGACCCTGCACTGTGTGTCTGCCCCTTACTGCCCCCTCACCCTGTGTGCCCGGACCCCGCACTGTGTGTCTGCTGCCCCTTACTGCCCCCTCACCCTGTGTGCCCGGACCCTGCACTGTGTGTCTGCTGCCCCTTACTGCCCCCTCACCCTGTGTGCCCGGACCCTGCACTGTGCGTCTGGTGCTGCCCCTTACTGCCCCCTCACCCTGTGTGCCCGGACCCCGCACTGTGTGTCTGCCCCTTACTGCCCCCTCACCCTGTGTGCCCGGAACCCTGCACTGTGTGTCTGCCCCTTACTGCCCCCTCACCCTGTGTGCCCGGACCCCGCACTGTGTGTCTGGTGCTGCCCCTTACTGCCCCCTCACCCTGTGTGCCCGGACCCTGCACTGTGTGTCTGGTGCTGCCCCTTACTGCCCCCTCACCCTGTGTGCCCGGAGGCTGCACTGTGTGTCTGCCCCTTACTGCCCCCTCACCCTGTGTGCCCGGAGGCTGCACTGTGTGTCTGGTGCTGCCCCTTACTGCCCCCTCACCCTGTGTGCCCGGAGGCTGCACTGTGTGTCTGCCCCTTACTGCCCCCTCACCCTGTGTGCCCGGAGGCTGCACTGTGTGTCTGCCCCTTACTGCCCCCTCACCCTGTGTGCCCGGACCCTGCACTGTGTGTCTGCCCCTTACTGCCCCCTCACCCTGTGTGCCCGGACCCTGCACTGTGTGTCTGCCCCTTACTGCCCCCTCACCCTGTGTGCCCGGACCCTGCACTGTGTGTCTGCCCCTTACTGCCCCTCACCCTGTGTGCCCGGTCCCTGCACTGTGTGTCTGCCCCTTACGGCCCCCTCACCCCGTGTGCCCGGACCCTGCACTGTGTGTCTGCCCCTTACTGCCCCCTCACCCTATGTGCCCGGACCCTGCACTGTGTGTCTGGTGCTGCCCCTTACTCCCCCCTCACCCTGTGTGCCCGGACCCTGCACTGTGTGTCTGCCCCTTACTGCCCCCTCACCCTGTGTGCCCGGACCCTGCACTGTGTGTCTGCTGCCCCTTACTGCCCCCTCACCCTGTGTGCCCGGACCCTGCACTGTGTGTCTGCCCCTTACTGCCCCCTCACCCTGTGTGCCCGGACCCTGCACTGTGTGTCTGCTGCCCCTTACTGCCCCCTCACCCTGTGTGCCCGGACCCCGCACTGTGTGTCTGCCCCTTACTGCCCCCTCACCCTGTGTGCCCGGACCCTGCACTGTGTGTCTGCCCCTTACTGCCCCCTCACCCTGTGTGCCCGGACCCTGCACTGTGTGTCTGTATCTGCCCCTTACTGACCCCTCACCCTGTGTGCCCGGACCCTGCACTGTGTGTCTGCCCCTTACTGCCCCCTCACCCTGTGTGCCCGGACCCCGCACTGTGTGTCTGCCCCTTACTGCCCCCTCACCCTGTGTGCCCGGACCCCGCACTGTGTGTCTGCCCCTTACTGCCCCCTCACCCTGTGTGCCCGGACCCTGCACTGTGTGTCTGCCCCTTACTGCCCCCTCACCCTGTGTGCCCGGACCCTGCACTGTGTGTCTGCTGCCCCTTACTGCCCCCTCACCCTGTGTGCCCGGACCCCGCACTGTGTGTCTGCCCCTTAGTGCCCCCTCACCCTGTGTGCCCGGACACTGCACTGTGTGTCTGCCCCTTACTGCCCCCTCACCCTGTGTGCCCGGACCCCGCACTGTGTGTCTGCCCCTTACTGCCCCCTCACCCTGTGTGCCCGGACCCCGCACTGTGTGTCTGCCCCTTACTGCCCCCTCACCCTGTGTGCCCGGACACTGCACTGTGTGTCTGCCCCTTACTGCCCCCTCACCCTGTGTGCCCGGACACTGCACTGTGTGTCTGCCCCTTACTGCCCCCTCACCCTGTGTGCCCGGACCCCGCACTGTGTGTCTGCCCCTTACTGCCCCCTCACCCTGTGTGCCCGGACCCTGCACTGTGTGTCTGCCCCTTACTGCCTCCTCACCCTGTGTGCCCGGACACTGCACTGTGTGTCTGCCCCTTACTGCCCCCTCACCCTGTGTGCCCGGACCCTGCACTGTGTGTCTGGTGCTGCCCCTTACTGCCCCCTCACCCTGTGTGCCCGGACCCTGCACTGTGTGTCTGCCCCTTACTGCCCCCTCACCCTGTGTGCCCGGACCCCGCACTGTGTGTCTGGTGCTGCCCCTTACTGCCCCCTCACCCTGTGTGCCCGGACCCTGCACTGTGTGTCTGGAGCTGCCCCTTACTGCCCCCTCACCCTGTGTGCCCGGACCCTGCACTGTGTGTCTGGTGCTGCCCCTTACTGCCCCCTCACCCTGTGTGCCCGGACCCTGCACTGTGTGTCTGCCCCTTACTGCCCCCTCACCCTGTGTGCCCGGACACTGCACTGTGTGTCTGCCCCTTACTGCCCCCTCACCCTGTGTGCCCGGACCCCGCACTGTGTGTCTGCCCCTTACTGCCCCTCACTCTGTGTGCCCGGACCCTGCACTGTGTGTCTGTATCTGCCCCTTACTGCCCCCTCACCCTGTGTGCCCGGACCCTGCACTGTGTGTCTGCCCCTTACTGCCCCTCACCCTGTGTGCCCGGACCCTGCACTGTGTGTCTGTATCTGCCCCTTACTGCCCCCTCACCCTGTGTGCCCGGACCCTGCACCGTGTGTCTGTATCTGCCCCTTACTGCCCCCTCACCCTGTGTGCCCGGACCCTGCACTGTGTGTCTGGAGCTGCCCCTTACTGCCCCCTCACCCTGTGTGCCCGGACCCTGCACTGTGTGTCTGGAGCTGCCCCTTACTGCCCCCTCACCCTGTGTGCCCGGACCCTGCACTGTGTGTCTGCCCCTTACTGCCCCCTCACCCTGTGTGCCCGGACACTGCACTGTGTGTCTGCCCCTTACTGCCCCCTCACCCTGTGTGCCCGGACCCCGCACTGTGTGTCTGCCCCTTACTGCCCCTCACCCTGTGTGCCCGGACCCTGCACTGTGTGTCTGTATCTGCCCCTTACTGCCCCCTCACCCTGTGTGCCCGGACCCTGCACTGTGTGTCTGCCCCTTACTGCCCCTCACCCTGTGTGCCCGGACCCTGCACTGTGTGTCTGTATCTGCCCCTTACTGCCCCCTCACCCTGTGTGCCCGGACCCTGCACCGTGTGTCTGTATCTGCCCCTTACTGCCCCCTCACCCTGTGTGCCCGGACCCTGCACTGTGTGTCTGTATCTGCCCCTTACTGCCCCCTCACCCTGTGTGCCCGGACCCTGCACTGTGTGTCTGTATCTGCCCCTTACTGCTCCCTCACCCTGTGTGCCCGGACCCTGCACTGTGTGTCTGCCCCTTACTGCCCCCTCACCCTGTGTGCCCGGACCCTGCACTGTGTGTCTGGTGCTGCCCCTTACTGCCCCCTCACCCTGTGTGCCCGGACCCTGCACTGTGTGTCTGCCCCTTACTGCCCCCTCACCCTGTGTGCCCGGGACCCTGCACTGTGTGTCTGGTGCTGCCCCTTACTGCCCCCTCACCCTGTGTGCCCGGACCCTGCACTGTGTGTCTGCCCCTTACTGCCCCCTCACCCTGTGTGCCCGGACCCCGCACTGTGTGTCTGCCCCTTACTGCCCCCTCACCCTGTGTGCCCGGACCCTGCACTGTGTGTCTGCCCCTTACTGCCCCCTCACCCTGTGTGCCCGGACCCTGCACTGTGTGCCTGGTGCTGCCCCTTACTGCCCCCTCACCCTGTGTGCCCGGACCCCGCACTGTGTGTCTGCCCCTTACTGCCCCCTCACCCTGTGTGCCCGGACCCTGCACTGTGTGTCTGCCCCTTACTGCCCCCTCACCCTGTGTGCCTGGACCCTGCACTGTGTGTCTGCCCCTTACTGCCCCCTCACCCTGTGTGCCCGGACCCTGCACTGTGTGTCTGTATCTGCCCCTTACTGCCCCCTCACCCTGTGTGCCCGGACCCTGCACTGTGTGTCTGCCCCTTACTGCCCCCTCACCCTGTGTGCCCGGACCCCGCACTGTGTGTCTGCCCCTTACTGCCCCCTCACCCTGTGTGCCCGGACCCTGCACTGTGTGTCTGCCCCTTACTGCCCCCTCACCCTGTGTGCCCGGACCCTGCACTGTGTGTCTGCCCCTTACTGCCCCCTCACCCTGTGTGCCCGGACCCTGCACTGTGTGTCTGCCCCTTACTGCCCCCTCACCCTGTGTGCCCGGACCCTGCACTGTGTGTCTGCCCCTTACTGCCCCCTCACCCTGTGTGCCCGGACCCTGCACTGTGTGTCTGCCCCTTACTGCCCCCTCACCCTGTGTGCCCGGACCCTGCACTGTGTGTCTGCTGCCCCTTACTGCCCCCTCACCCTGTGTGCCCGGACCCTGCACTGTGTGTCTGTCCCTTACTGACCCCTCACCCTGTGTGCCCGGACCCTGCACTGTGTGTCTGCTGCCCCTTACTGCCCCCTCACCCTGTGTGCCCGGACCCTGCACTGTCTCTGTATCTGCCCCTTACTGCCCCCTCACCCTGTGTGCCCGGACCCTGCACTGGGTCTGTATCTGCCCCTTACTGCCCCCTCACCCTGTGTGCCCGGACCCTGCACTGTGTGTCTTCCCCTTACTGCCCCCTCACCCTGTGTGCCCGGACCCTGCACTGTCTCTGTATCTGCCCCTTACTGCCCCCTCACCCTGTGTGCCCGGACCCTGCACTGTGTGTCTGCCCCTTACTGCCCCCTCACCCTGTGTGCCCGGACCCTGCACTGTGTGTCTGCTCCTTACTGCCCCCTCACCCTGTGTGCCCGGACCCCGCACTGTGTGTCTGGAGCTGCCCCTTACTGCCCCCTCACCCTGTGTGCCCGGACCCCGCACTGTGTGTCTGGTGCTGCCCCTTACTGCCCCCTCACCCTGTGTGCCCAGACCCTGCACTGTGTGTCTGCCCCTTACTGCCTCCTCACCCTGTGTGCCCGGACCCTGCACTGTGTGTCTGCCCCTTACTGCCCCCTCACCCTGTGTGCCCGGACCCTGCACTGTGTGTCTGCCCCTTACTGCCCCCTCACCCTGTGTGCCCGGACCCTGCACTGTGTGTCTGCTGCCCCTTACTGCCCCCTCACCCTGTGTGCCCGGACCCTGCACTGTGTGTCTGCCCCTTACTGCCCCCTCACCCTGTGTGCCCGGACCCTGCACTGTGTGTCTGCTGCCCCTTACTGCCCCCTCACCCTGTGTGCCCGGACCCTGCACTGTGTGTCTGCCCCTTACTGCCCCCTCACCCTGTGTGCCCGGACCCCGCACTGTGTGTCTGCCCCTTACTGCCCCCTCACCCTGTGTGCCCGGACCCCGCACTGTGTGTCTGGTGCTGCCCCTTACTGCCCCCTCACCCTGTGTGCCCAGACCCTGCACTGTGTGTCTGCCCCTTACTGCCTCCTCACCCTGTGTGCCCGGACCCTGCACTGTGTGTCTGCCCCTTACTGCCCCCTCACCCTGTGTGCCCGGACCCTGCACTGTGTGTCTGCCCCTTACTGCCCCCTCACCCTGTGTGCCCGGACCCTGCACTGTGTGTCTGCCCCTTACTGCCCCCTCACCCTGTGTGCCCGGACCCTGCACTGTGTGTCTGTATCTGCCCCTTACTGCCCCCTCACTCTGTGTGCCCGGACCCCGCACTGTGTGTCTGGTGCTGCCCCTTACTGCCCCCTCACCCTGTGTGCCCAGACCCTGCACTGTGTGTCTGCCCCTTACTGCCCCCTCACCCTGTGTGCCCGGACCCTGCACTGTGGTTCTGCCCCTTACTGCCTCCTCACCCTGTGTGCCCGGACCCTGCACTGTGTGTCTGCCCCTTACTGCCCCCTCACCCTGTGTGCCCGGACCCTGCACTGTGTGTCTGCCCCTTACTGCCCCCTCACCCTGTGTGCCCGGACCCTGCACTGTGTGTCTGCCCCTTACTGCCCCCTCACCCTGTGTGCCCGGACCCCGCACTGTGTGTCTGGTGCTGCCCCTTACTGCCCCCTCAAGATGTGTGCCCGGACCCTGCACTGTGTGTCTGCCCCTTACTGCCCCCTCACCCTGTGTGCCCGGACCCCGCACTGTGTGTCTGGTGCTGCCCCTTACTGCCCCCTCACCCTGTGTGCCCGGACCCCGCACTGTGTGTCTGGAGCTGCCCCTTACTGCCCCCTCATCCTGTGTGCCCGGACCCTGCACTGTGTGTCTGGTGCTGCCCCTTACTGCCCCCTCACCCTGTGTGCCCGGACCCTGCACTGTGTGTCTGCCCCTTACTGCCCCCTCACCCTGTGTGCCCGGACCCTGCACTGTGTGTCTGCCCCTTACTGCCCCCTCACCCTGTGTGCCCGGACCCTGCACTGTGTGTCTGCCCCTTACTGCCCCCTCACCCTGTGTGCCCGGACCCTGCACTGTGTGTCTGCCCCTTACTGCCCCCTCACCCTGTGTGCCCGGACCCTGCACTGTGTGTCTGCCCCTTACTGCCTCCTCACCCTGTGTGCCCGGACCCTGCACTGTGTGTCTGCCCCTTACTGCCCCCTCACCCTGTGTGCCCGGACCCTGCACTGTGTGTCTGCCCCTTACTGCCCCCTCACCCTGTGTGCCTGGACCCTGCACTGTGTGTCTGCCCCTTACTGCCCCCTCACCCTGTGTGCCCGGACCCCGCACTGTGTGTCTGGTGCTGCCCCTTACTGCCCCCTCACCCTGTGTGCCCGGACCCCGCACTGTGTGTCTGGAGCTGCCCCTTACTGCCCCCTCACCCTGTGTGCCCGGACCCTGCACTGTGTGTCTGCCCCTTACTGCCCCCTCACCCTGTGTGCCCGGACCCTGCACTGTGTGTCTGCCCCTTACTGCCCCCTCACCCTGTGTGCCCGGACCCTGCACTGTGTGTCTGCCCCTTACTGCCCCCTCACCCTGTGTGCCCGGGCCCCGCACTGTGTGTCTGCCCCTTACTGCCCCCTCACCCCGTGTGCCCGGACCCTGCACTGTGTGTCTGCCCCTTACTGCCCCCTCACCCTGTGTGCCCGGACCCTGCACTGTGTGTCTGCCCCTTACTGCCCCCTCACCCTGTGTGCCCGGACCCTGCACTGTGTGTCTGCCCCTTACTGCCCCCTCACCCCGTGTGCCCGGACCCTGCACTGTGTGTCTGCCCCTTACTGCCCCCTCACCCCGTGTGCCCGGACCCTGCACTGTGTGTCTGCCCCTTACTGCCCCCTCACCCTGTGTGCCCGGACCCTGCACTGTGTGTCTGCCCCTTACTGCCCCCTCACCCTGTGTGCCCGGATCCTGAACTGTGTGTCTGCCCCTTACTGCCCCCTCACCCTGTGTGCCCGGACCCTGCACTGTGTGTCTGGTGCTGCCCCTTACTGCCCCCTCACCCTGTGTGCCCGGACCCTGCACTGTGTGTCTGCCCCTTACTGCCCCCTCACCCTGTGTGCCCGGACCCTGCACTGTGTGTCTGCCCCTTACTGCCCCCTCACCCTGTGTGCCCGGACCCTGCACTGTGTGTCTGCTGCCCCTTACTGCCCCCTCACCCTGTGTGCCCGGACCCTGCACTGTGTGTCTGCCCCTTACTGCCCCCTCACCCTGTGTGCCCGGACCCTGCACTGTGTGTCTGCTGCCCCTTACTGCCCCCTCACCCTGTGTGCCCGGACCCTGCACTGTGTGTCTGGTGCTGCCCCTTACTGCCCCCTCACCCTGTGTGCCCGGACCCTGCACTGTGTGTCTGCCCCTTACTGCCCCCTCACCCTGTGTGCCCAGACCCTGCACTGTGTGTCTGCCCCTTACTGCCCCCTCACCCTGTGTGCCCGGACCCTGCACTGTGTGTCTGCCCCTTACTGCCCCCTCACCCTGTGTGCCCGGACCCTGCACTGTGTGTCTGCCCCTTACTGCCCCCTCACCCTGTGTGCCCGGACACTGCACTGTGTGTCTGCCCCTTACTGTCCCCTCACCCTGTGTGCCCGGACCCTGCACTGTGTGTCTGTATCTGCCCCTTACTGCCCCCTCACCCTGTGTGCCCGGACCCTGCACTGTGTGTCTGCCCCTTACTGCCCCTCACCCTGTGTGCCCGGACCCTGCACTGTGTGTCTGCCCCTTACTGCCCCTCACCCTGTGTGCCCGGACCCTGCACTGTGTGTCTGGAGCGGCCCCTTACTGCCCCCTCACCCTGTGTGCCCGGACCCCGCACTGTGTGTCTGGCCCTTACTGCCCCCTCACCCTGTGTGCCCGGACCCCGCACTGTGTGTCTGTATCTGCCCCTTACTGCCCCCTCACCCTGTGTGCCCGGACCCTGCACTGTGTGTCTGGTGCTGCCCCTTACTGCCCCCTCACCCTGTGTGCCCGGACCCTGCACTGTGTGTCTGCCCCTTTCTGCCCCCTCACCCTGTGTGCCCGGACCCTGCACTGTGTGTCTGCCCCTTACTGCCCCCTCACCCTGTGTGCCCGGACCCTGCACTGTGTGTCTGCCCCTTACTGCCCCCTCACCCTGTGTGCCCGGACCCTGCACTGTGTGTCTGCCCCTTACTGCCCCCTCACCCTGTGTGCCCGGACCCCGCACTGTGTGTCTGCCCCTTACTGCCCCCTCACCCTGTGTGCCCGGACCCTGCACTGTGTGTCTGTATCTGCCCCTTACTGCCCCCTCACCCTGTGTGCCCGGACCCTGCACTGTGTGTCTGCCCCTTACTGCCCCTCACCCTGTGTGCCCGGACCCTGCACTGTGTGTCTGCTGCCCCTTACTGCCCCCTCACCCTGTGTGCCCGGACCCTGCACTGTGTGTCTGTATCTGCCCCTTACTGCCCCCTCACCCTGTGTGCCCGGACCCTGCACTGTGTGTCTGTATCTGCCCCTTACTGCCCCCTCACCCTGTGTGCCCGGACCCTGCACTGTGTGTCTGCCCCTTACTGCCCCCTCACCCTGTGTGCCTGGACCCTGCACTGTGTGTCTGCCCCTTACTGCCCCCTCACCCTGTGTGCCCGGACCCTGCACTGTGTGTCTGCCCCTTACTGCCCCCTCACCCTGTGTGCCCGGACCCCGCACTGTGTGTCTGCCCCTTACTGCCCCCTCACCCTGTGTGCCCGGACCCTGCACTGTGTGTCTGCCCCTTACTGCCCCCTCACCCTGTGTGCCCGGACCCTGCACTGTGTGTCTGCCCCTTACTGCCCCCTCACCCTGTGTGCCCGGACCCTGCACTGTGTGTCTGCTCCTTACTGCCCCCTCACCCTGTGTGCCCGGACCCTGCACTGTGTGTCTGTATCTGCCCCTTACTGCCCCCTCACTCTGTGTGCCCGGACCCTGCACTGTGTGTCTGGAGCTGCCCCTTACTGCCCCCTCACCCTGTGTGCCCGGACCCTGCACTGTGTGTCTGCCCCTTACTGCCCCCTCACCCTGTGTGCCCGGACCCTGACCTGTGTGTCTGGTGCTGCCCCTTACTGCCCCCTCACCCTGTGTGCCCGGACCCTGCACTGTGTGTCTGCCCCTTACTGCCCCCTCACCCTGTGTGCCCGGACCCTGCACTGTGTGTCTGCCCCTTACTGCCCCCTCACCCTGTGTGCCCGGACCCCGAACTGTGTGTCTGGAGCTGCCCCTTACTGCCCCCTCATCCTGTGTGCCTGGACCCTGCACTGTGTGTCTGTATCTGCCCCTTACTGCCCCCTCACCCTGTGTGCCCGGGCCCCGCACTGTGTGTCTGCCCCTTACTGCCCCCTGACCCTGTGTGCCCGGACCCTGACCTGTGTGTCTGGTGCTGCCCCTTACTGCCCCCTCACCCTGTGTGCCCGGGCCCCGCACTGTGTGTCTGCCCCTTACTGCCCCCTCACCCCGTGTGCCCGGACCCTGCACTGTGTGTCTGCCCCTTACTGCCCCCTCACCCTGTGTGCCCGGACCCTGCACTGTGTGTCTTGCCCCTTACTGCCCCCTCACCCTGTGTGCCCGGACCCTGCACTGTGTGTCTGCCCCTTACTGCCCCCTCACCCTGTGTGCCCGGACCCTGCACTGTGTGTCTGCCCCTTACTGCCCCCTCACCCTGTGTGCCCGGACCCTGCACTGTGTGTCTGCCCCTTACTGCCCCCTCACCCTGTGTGCCCGGACCCTGACCTGTGTGTCTGGTGCTGCCCCTTACTGCCCCCTCACCCTGTGTGCCCGGACCCTGCACTGTGTGTCTGCCCCTTACTGCCCCCTCACCCTGTGTGCCCGGACCCTGCACTGTGTGTCTGCCCCTTACTGCCCCCTCACCCTGTGTGCCCGGACCCCGCACTGTGTGTCTGGTGCTGCCCCTTACTGCCCCCTCACCCTGTGTGCCCGGACCCTGCACTGTGTGTCTGCCCCTTACTGCCCCCTCACCCTGTGTGCCCGGACCCCGCACTGTGTGTCTGGAGCTGCCCCTTACTGCCCCCTCATCCTGTGTGCCCGGACCCTGCACTGTGTGTCTGTATCTGCCCCTTACTGCCCCCTCACCCTGTGTGCCCGGGCCCCGCACTGTGTGTCTGCCCCTTACTGCCCCCTCACCCTGTGTGCCCGGACCCTGCACTGTGTGTCTGCCCCTTACTGCCCCCTCACCCTGTGTGCCCGGACCCTGCACTGTGTGTCTGCCCCTTACTGCCCCCTCACCCTGTGTGCCCGGACCCTGCACTCTGTGTCTGCCCCTTATTGCCCCCTCACCCTGTGTGCCCGGACCCTGCACTGTGTGTCTGCCCCTTACTGCCCCCTCACCCTGTGTGCCCGGACCATGCACCGTGTGTCTGCCCCTTACTGCCCCCTCACCCTGTGTGCCCGGACCCTGCACTGTGTGTCTGCCCCTTACTGCCCCCTCACCCTGTGTGACCGGACCCTGCACTGTGTGTCTGCCCCTTACTGCCCCCTCACCCTGTGTGCCCGGACCCTGCACTATGTGTCTGCCCCTTACTGCCCCCTCACCCTGTGTGCCCGGACCATGCACCGTGTGTCTGCCCCTTACTGCCCCCTCACCCTGTGTGCCCGGACCCTGCACTGTGTGTCTGCCCCTTACTGCCCCCTCACCCTGTGTGCCCGGACCCTGCACTGTGTGTCTGCCCCTTACTGCCCCCTCACCCTGTGTGCCCGGACCCTGCACTGTGTGTCTGCTGCCCCTTACTGCCCCCTCACCCTGTGTGCCCGGACCCCGCACTGTGTGTCTGCCCCTTACTGCCCCCTCACCCTGTGTGCCCGGACCCTGCACTGTGTGTCTGCCCCTTACTGCCCCCTCACCCTGTGTGCCCGGACCCTGCACTGTGTGTCTGCCCCTTACTGCCCCCTCACCCTGTGTGCCCGGACCCTGCACTGTGTGTCTGGTGCTGCCCCTTACTGCCCCCTCACCCTGTGTGCCCGGACCCTGCACTGTGTGTCTGCCCCTTACTGCCCCCTCACCCTGTGTGCCCGGACCCTGCACTGTGTGTCTGGTGCTGCCCCTTACTGCCCCCTCACCCTGTGTGCCCGGACCCTGCACTGTGTGTCTGCCCCTTACTGCCCCCTCACCCTGTGTGCCCGGACCCTGCACTGTGTGTCTGCCCCTTACTGCCCCCTCACCCTGTGTGCCCGGACCCTGCACTGTGTGTCTGCCCCTTACTGCCCCCTCACCCTGTGTGCCCGGACCCTGCACTGTGTGTCTGCCCCTTACTGCCCCCTCACCCTGTGTGCCCGGACCCTGCACTGTGTGTCTGCCCCTTACTGCCCCCTCACCCTGTGTGCCCGGACCCTGCACTGTGTGTCTGCCCCTTACTGCCCCCTCACTCTGTGTGCCCGGACCCTGCACTGTGTGTCTGTATCTGCCCCTTACTGCCCCCTCACCCTGTGGGCCCGGACCCTGCACTGTGTGTCTGTATCTGCCCCTTACTGCCCCCTCACCCCGTGTGCCCGGACCCTGCACTGTGTGTCTGCGCCTTACTGCCCCCTCACCCTGTGTGCCCGGACCCTGCACTGTGTGTCTGCCCCTTACTGCCCCGTCACCCTGTGTGCCCGGACCCTGCACTGTGTGTCTGCCCCTTACTGCCCCCTCACCCTGTGTGCCCGGACCCTACACTGTGTGTGTGCCCCTTACTGCCCCCTCACCCTGTGTGCCCGGACCCCGCACTGTGTGTCTGCCCCTTACTGCCCCCTCACCCTGTGTGCCCGGACCCTGCACTGTGTGTCTGCCCCTTACTGCCCCCTCACCCTGTGTGCCCGGACCCTGCACTGTCTGTCTGCCCCTTACTGCCCCCTCACCCTGTGTGCCCGGACCCTGCACTGAGTGTCTGCCCCTTACTGCCCCCTCACCCTGTGTGCCCGGACCCCGCACTGTGTGTCTGGTGCTGCCCCTTACTGCCCCCTCACCCTGTGTGCCCGGACCCTGCACTGTGTGTCTGCCCCTTACTGCCCCCTCACCCTGTGTGCCCGGACCCTGCACTGTGTGTCTGCCCCTTACTGCCCCCTCACCCTGTGTGCCTGGACCCTGCACTGTGTGTCTGCCCCTTACTGCCCCCTCACCCTGTGTGCCCGGACCCTGCACTGTGTGTCTGCCCCTTACTGCCCCCTCACCCTGTGTGCCCGGACCCTGCACTGTGTGTCTGCCCCTTACTGCCCCCCCACCCTGTGTGCCCGGACCCTGCACTGTGTGTCTGCCCCTTACTGCCCCCTCACCCTGTGTGCCCGGACCCTGCACTGTGTGGCTGCCCCTTACTGCCCCCTCACCCTGTGTGCCCGGACCCTGCACTGTGTGTCTGCCCCTTACTGCCCCCTCACCCTGTGTGCCCGGACCCTGCACTGTGTGTCTGGTGCTGCCCCTTACTGCCCCCTCACCCTTTGTGCCCGGACCCTGCACTGTGTGTCTGCCCCTTACTGCCCCCTCACCCTGTGTGCCCGGACCCTGCACTGTGTGTCTGCCCCTTACTGCCCCCTCACCCTGTGTGCCCGGACCCTGCACTGTGTGTCTGGTGCTGCCCCTTACTGCCCCCTCACCCTGTGTGCCCGGACCCTGCACTGTGTGTCTGCCCCTTACTGCCCCCTCACCCTGTGTGCCCGGACCCTGCACTGTGTGTCTGCCCCTTACTGCCCCCTCACCCTGTGTGCCCGGACCCTGCACTGTGTGTCTGCCCCTTACTGCCCCCTCACCCTGTGTGCCCGGACCCTGCACTGTGTGTCTGCCCCTTACTGCCCCCTCACCCTGTGTGCCCGGACCCTGCACTGTGTGTCTGTATCTGCCCCTTACTGCCCCCTCACCCTGTGTGCCCGGACCCTGCACTGTGTGTCTGCCCCTTACTGCCCCCTCACCCTGTGTGCCCGGACCCTGCACTGTGTGTCTGCCCCTTACTGCCCCCTCACCCTGTGTGCCCGGACCCTGCACTGTGTGTCTTGCCCCTTACTGCCCCCTCACCCTGTGTGCCCGGACCCTGCACTGTGTGTCTGGTGCTGCCCCTTACTGCCCCCTCACCCTTTGTGCCCGGACCCTGCACTGTGTGTCTGCCCCTTACTGCCCCCTCACCCTGTGTGCCCGGACCCTGCACTGTGTGTCTGCCCCTTACTGCCCCCTCACCCTGTGTGCCCGGACCCCGCACTGTGTGTCTGCCCCTCACCCTGTGTGCCCGGACCCTGCACTGTGTGTCTGCCCCTTACTGCCCCCTCACCCTGTGTGCCCGGACCCTGCACTGTGTGTCTGCCCCTTACTGCCCCCTCACCCTGTGTGCCCGGACCCCACACTGTGTGTCTGGTGCTGCCCCTTACTGCCCCCTCACCCTGTGTGCCCAGACCCTGCACTGTGTGTCTGTGTCTGCCCCTTACTGCCCCCTCACCCTGTGTGCCCGGACCCTGCACTGTGTGTCTGCCCCTTACTGCCCCCTCACCCTGTGTGCCCGGACCCTGCAATGTGTGTCTGCCCCTTACTGCCCCCTCACCCTGTGTGCCCGGACCCTGCACTGTGTGTCTGTATCTGCCCCTTACTGCCCCCTCACCCTGTGTGCCCGGACCCTGCACTGTATATCTGCCCCTTACTGCCCCCTCACCCTGTGTGCCCGGACCCTGCACTGTGTGTCTGGAGCTGCCCCTTACTGCCCCCTCACCCTGTGTGCCCGGACCCTGCACTGTGTGTCTGCCCCTTACTGCCCCCTCACCCTGTGTGCCCAGACCCTGCACTGTGTGTCTGCCCCTTACTGCCCCCTCACCCTGTGTGCCCGGACCCTGCACTGCGTGTCTGCCCCTTACTGCCCCCTCACCCTGTGTGCCCGGACCCTGCACTGTGTGTCTGCCCCTTACTGCCCCCTCACCCTGTGTGCCCGGACCCTGCACTGTTTTTCTGCTGCCCCTTACTGCCCCCTCACCCTGTGTGCCCGGACCCTGCACTGTGTGTCTGTATCTGCCCCTTACTGCCCCCTCACCCTGTGTGCCCGGACCCTGCACTGTGTGTCTGGTGCTGCCCCTTACTGCCCCCTCACCCTGTGTGCCCGGACCCTGCACTGTGTATCTGCCCCTTACTGCCCCCTCACCCTGTGTGCCCGGACCCTGCACTGTGTGTCTGGAGCTGCCCCTTACTGCCCCCTCACCCTGTGTGCCCGGACCCTGCACTGTGTGTCTGGTGCTGCCCCTTACTGCCCCCTCACCCTGTGTGCCCGGACCCTGCACTGTGTGTCTGCCCCTTACTGCCCCCTCACCCTGTGTGCCCGGACCCTGCACTGTGTGTCTGCCCCTTACTGCCCCCTCACCCTGTGTGCCCGGACCCTGCACTGTTTTTCTGCTGCCCCTTACTGCCCCCTCACCCTGTGTGCCCGGACCCTGCACTGTGTGTCTGTATCTGCCCCTTACTGCCCCCTCACCCTGTGTGCCCGGACCCTGCACTGTGTATCTGCCCCTTACTGCCCCCTCACCCTGTGTGCCCGGACCCTGCACTGTGTGTCTGGTGCTGCCCCTTACTGCCCCCTCACCCTGTGTGCCCGGACCCTGCACTGTGTATCTGCCCCTTACTGCCCCCTCACCCTGTGTGCCCAGACCCCGCACTGTGTGTCTGCCCCTTACTGCCCCCTCACCCTGTGTGCCCGGACCCTGCACTGTGTATCTGCCCCTTACTGCCCCCTCACCCTGTGTGCCCGGACCCTGCACTGTGTGTCTGGTGCTGCCCCTTACTGCCCTCTCACCCTGTGTGCCCGGACCCTGCACTGTGTGTCTGGCCCTTACTGCCCCCTCACCCTGTGTGCCCGGACCCTGCACTGTGTGTCTGCCCCTTACTGCCCCCTCACCCTGTGTGCCCGGACCCTGCACTGTGTGTCTGCCCCTTACTGCCCCCTCACCCTGTGTGCCCGGACCCTGCACTGTGTGTCTGCCCCTTACTGCCCCCTCATCCTGTGTGCCCGGACCCCGAACTGTGTGTCTGCCCCCTCACCCTGTGTGCCCGGACCCTGCACTGTGTGTCTGCCCCTTACTGCCCCCTCACCCTGTGTGCCCGGACCCTGCACTGTGTGTCTGCCCCTTACTGCCCCCTCACCCTGTGTGCCCGGACCCCGCACTGTGTGTCTGCCCCTTACTGCCCCCTCACCCTGTGTGCCCGGACCCTGCACTGTGTGTCTGGAGCGGCCCCTTACTGCCTCCTCACCCTGTGTGCCCGGACCCTGCACTGTGTGTCTGCCCCTTACTGCCTCCTCACCCTGTGTGCCCGGACCCCGCACTGTGTGTCTGCCCCTTACTGCCCCCTCACCCTGTGTGCCCGGACCCTGCACTGTGTGTCTGCCCCTTACTGCCCCCTCACCCTGTGTGCCCGGACCCTGCACTGTGTGTCTGCCCCCTCACCCTGTGTGCCCGGACCCTGCACTGTGTGTCTGCCCCCTCACCCTGTGTGCCCGGACCCTGCACTGTGTGTCTGCCCCTTACTGCCCCCTCACCCTGTGTGCCCGGACCCCGCACTGTGTGTCTGCCCCCTCACCCTGTGTGCCCGGACCCTGCACTGTGTGTCTGCCCCTTACTGCCCCCTCACCCTGTGTGCCCGGACCCTGCACTGTGTGTCTGCCCCTTACTGCCCCCTCACCCTGTGTGCCCGGACCCCACACTGTGTGTCTGGTGCTGCCCCTTACTGCCCCCTCACCCTGTGTGCCCGGACCCTGCACTGTGTGTCTGGTGCTGCCCCTTACTGCCCCCTCACCCTGTGTGCCCGGACCCCACACTGTGTGTCTGGTGCTGCCCCTTACTGCCCCCTCACCCTGTGTGCCCGGACCCTGCACTGTGTGTCTGGTGCTGCCCCTTACTGCCCCCTCACCCTGTGTGCCCGGACCCTGCACTGTGTGTCTGTGTCTGCCCCTTACTGCCCCCTCACCCTGTGTGCCCGGACCCTGCACTGTGTGTCTGCTGCCCCTTACTGCCCCCTCACCCTGTGTGCCCGGACCCTGCACTGTGTGTCTGTATCTGCCCCTTACTGCCCCCTCACCCTGTGTGCCCGGACCCTGCACTGTATATCTGCCCCTTACTGCCCCCTCACCCTGTGTGCCCGGACCCTGCACTGTGTGTCTGGAGCTGCCCCTTACTGCCCCCTCACCCTGTGTGCCCGGACCCTGCACTGTGTGTCTGCCCCTTACTGCCCCCTCACCCTGTGTGTCCAGACCCTGCACTGTGTGTCTGCCCCTTACTGCCCCCTCACCCTGTGTGCCCGGACCCTGCACTGCGTGTCTGCCCCTTACTGCCCCCTCACCCTGTGTGCCCGGACCCTGCACTGTGTGTCTGCCCCTTACTGCCCCCTCACCCTGTGTGCCCGGACCCTGCACTGTGTGTCTGGTGCTGCCCCTTACTGCCCCCTCACCCTGTGTGCCCGGACCCTGCACTGTGTGTCTGTATCTGCCCCTTACTGCCCCCTCACCCTGTGTGCCCGGACCCTGCACTGTATATCTGCCCCTTACTGCCCCCTCACCCTGTGTGCCCGGACCCTGCACTGTGTGTCTGGAGCTGCCCCTTACTGCCCCCTCACCCTGTGTGCCCGGACCCTGCACTGTGTGTCTGCCCCTTACTGCCCCCTCACCCTGTGTGTCCAGACCCTGCACTGTGTGTCTGCCCCTTACTGCCCCCTCACCCTGTGTGCCCGGACCCTGCACTGCGTGTCTGCCCCTTACTGCCCCCTCACCCTGTGTGCCCGGACCCTGCACTGTGTGTCTGCCCCTTACTGCCCCCTCACCCTGTGTGCCCGGACCCTGCACTGTGTGTCTGGTGCTGCCCCTTACTGCCCCCTCACCCTGTGTGCCCAGACCCCGCACTGTGTGTCTGCCCCTTACTGCCCCCTCACCCTGTGTGCCCGGACCCTGCACTGTGTATCTGCCCCTTACTGCCCCCTCACCCTGTGTGCCCGGACCCTGCACTGTGTGTCTGGTGCTGCCCCTTACTGCCCTCTCACCCTGTGTGCCCGGACCCTGCACTGTGTGTCTGGCCCTTACTGCCCCCTCACCCTGTGTGCCCGGACCCTGCACTGTGTGTCTGCCCCTTACTGCCCCCTCACCCTGTGTGCCCGGACCCTGCACTGCGTGTCTGCCCCTTACTGCCCCCTCACCCTGTGTGCCCGGACCCTGCACTGTGTGTCTGCCCCTTACTGCCCCCTCACCCTGTGTGCCCGGACCCTGCGCTGTGTGTCTGCCCCTTACTGCCCCCTCACCCTGTGTGCCCAGACCCTGCACTGTGTGTCTGGAGCTGCCCCTTACTGCCCCCTCACCCTGTGTGCCCGGACCCTGCACTGTGTGTCTGGAGCTGCCCCTTACTGCCCCCTCACCCTGTGTGCCCGGACCCTGCACTGTGTGTCTGCCCCTTACTGCCCCCTCACCCTGTGTGCCCGGACCCTGCACTGTGTGTCTGCCCCTTACTGCCCCCTCACCCTGTGTGCCCGGACCCCGCACTGTGTGTCTGCCCCTTACTGCCCCCTCACCCTGTGTGCCCGGACCCTGCACTGTGTGTCTGCCCCTTACTGCCCCCTCACCCTGTGTGCCCGGACCCTGCACTGTGTGTCTGCCCCTTACTGCCCCCTCACCCTGTGTGCCCGGACCCTGCACTGTGTGTCTGGTGCTGCCCCTTACTGCCCCCTCACCCTGTGTGCCCGGACCCCGCACTGTGTGTCTGGTGCTGCCCCTTACTGCCCCCTCACCCTGTGTGCCCGGACCCTGCACTGTGTGTCTGCCCCTTACTGCCCCTCACCCTGTGTGCCCGGACCCTGCACTGTGTGTCTGGAGCTGCCCCTTACTGCCCCCTCACCCTGTGTGCCCGGTCCCTGCACTGTGTGTCTGCCCCTTACTGCCCCCTCACCCTGTGTGCCCGGACCCCGCACTGTGTGTCTGCCCCTTACTGCCCCCTCACCCTGTGTGCCCGGACCCTGCACTGTGTGTCTGCCCCTTACTGCCCCCTCACCCTGTGTGCCCGGACCCTGCACTGTGTGTCTGCCCCTTACTGCCCCCTCACCCTGTGTGCCCGGACCCTGCACTGCGTGTCTGCCCCTTACTGCCCCCTCACCCTGTGTGCCCGGACCCTGCACTGTGTGTCTGCCCCTTACTGCCCCCTCACCCTGTGTGCCCGGACCCTGCACTGTGTGTCTGCCCCTTACTGCCCCCTCACCCTGTGTGCCCGGACCCTGCACTGTGTGTCTGCCCCTTACTGCCCCCTCACCCTGTGTGCCCGGACCCTGCACTGTGTGTCTGGTGCTGCCCCTTACTGCCCCCTCACCCTGTGTGCCCGGACCCCGCACTGTGTGTCTGGTGCTGCCCCTTATTGCCCCCTCACCCTGTGTGCCCGGACCCTGCACTGTGTGTCTGGTGCTGCCCCTTACTGCCCCCTCACCCTGTGTGCCCGGACCCTGCACTGTGTGTCTGCCCCTTACTGCCCCCTCACCCTGTGTGCCCGGACCCTGCACTGTGTGTCTGGTGCTGCCCCTTACTGCCCCCTCACCCTGTGTGCCCGGACCCCGCACTGTGTGTCTGGTGCTGCCCCTTACTGCCCCCTCACCCTGTGTGCCCGGACCCTGCACTCTGTATCTGCCCCTTACTGCCCCCTCACCCTGTGTGCCCGGACCCTGCACTGTGTGTCTGGTGCTGCCCCTTACTGGCCCCTCACCCTGTGTGCCCGGACCCTGCACTGTGTATCTGCCCCTTACTGCCCCCTCACCCTGTGTGCCCGGACCCTGCACTGTGTGTCTGGAGCTGCCCCTTACTGCCCCCTCACCCTGTGTGCCCAGACCCTGCACTGTGTGTCTGCCCCTTACTGCCCCCTCACCCTGTGTGCCCGGACCCTGCACTGTGTCTCTGCCCCTTACTGCCCCCTCACCCTGTGTGCCCGGACCCTGCACTGTGTGTCTGTATCTGCCCCTTACTGCCCCCTCACCCTGTGTGCCCGGACCCTGCACTGTATATCTGCCCCTTACTGCCCCCTCACCCTGTGTGCCCGGACCCTGCACTGTGTGTCTGGAGCTGCCCCTTACTGCCCCCTCACCCTGTGTGCCCGGACCCTGCACTGTGTGTCTGCCCCTTACTGCCCCCTCACCCTGTGTGCCCAGACCCTGCACTGTGTGTCTGCCCCTTACTGCCCCCTCACCCTGTGTGCCCGGACCCTGCACTGCGTGTCTGCCCCTTACTGCCCCCTCACCCTGTGTGCCCGGACCCTGCACTGTGTGTCTGCCCCTTACTGCCCCCTCACCCTGTGTGCCCGGACCCTGCACTGTTTTTCTGCTGCCCCTTACTGCCCCCTCACCCTGTGTGCCCGGACCCTGCACTGTGTGTCTGTATCTGCCCCTTACTGCCCCCTCACCCTGTGTGCCCGGACCCTGCACTGTGTGTCTGGTGCTGCCCCTTACTGCCCCCTCACCCTGTGTGCCCGGACCCTGCACTGTGTATCTGCCCCTTACTGCCCCCTCACCCTGTGTGCCCGGACCCTGCACTGTGTGTCTGGAGCTGCCCCTTACTGCCCCCTCACCCTGTGTGCCCGGACCCTGCACTGTGTGTCTGCCCCTTACTGCCCCCTCACCCTGTGTGCCCGGACCCTGCACTGTGTGTCTGGTGCTGCCCCTTACTGCCCCCTCACCCTGTGTGCCCGGACCCTGCACTGTGTGTCTGCCCCTTACTGCCCCCTCACCCTGTGTGCCCGGACCCTGCACTGTGTGTCTGCCCCTTACTGCCCCCTCACCCTGTGTGCCCGGACCCTGCACTGTTTTTCTGCTGCCCCTTACTGCCCCCTCACCCTGTGTGCCCGGACCCTGCACTGTGTGTCTGTATCTGCCCCTTACTGCCCCCTCACCCTGTGTGCCCGGACCCTGCAATGTGTATCTGCCCCTTACTGCCCCCTCACCCTGTGTGCCCGGACCCTGCACTGTGTGTCTGGTGCTGCCCCTTACTGCCCCCTCACCCTGTGTGCCCGGACCCTGCACTGTGTATCTGCCCCTTACTGCCCCCTCACCCTGTGTGCCCGGACCCTGCACTGTGTGTCTGGAGCTGCCCCTTACTGCCCCCTCACCCTGTGTGCCCGGACCCTGCACTGTGTGTCTGGTGCTGCCCCTTACTGCCCCCTCACCCTGTGTGCCCGGACCCTGCACTGTGTGTCTGGCCCTTACTGCCCCCTCACCCTGTGTGCCCGGACCCTGCACTGTGTGTCTGCCCCTTACTGCCCCCTCACCCTGTGTGCCCGGACCCTGCACTGTGTGTCTGCCCCTTACTGCCCCCTCACCCTGTGTGCCCGGACCCTGCACTGTGTGTCTGCCCCTTACTGCCCCCTCATCCTGTGTGCCCGGACCCCGAACTGTGTGTCTGCCCCCTCACCCTGTGTGCCCGGACCCTGCACTGTGTGTCTGCCCCTTACTGCCCCCTCACCCTGTGTGCCCGGACCCTGCACTGTGTGTCTGCCCCTTACTGCCCCCTCACCCTGTGTGCCCGGACCCTGCACTGTGTGTCTGCCCCTTACTGCCTCCTCACCCTGTGTGCCCGGACCCTGCACTGTGTGTCTGCCCCTTACTGCCCCCTTACCCTGTGTGCCCGGACCCTGCACTGTGTGTCTGCCCCTTACTGCCCCCTCACCCTGTGTGCCCGGACCCTGCACTGTGTGTCTGCCCCCTCACCCTGTGTGCCCGGACCCTGCACTGTGTGTCTGCCCCCTCACCCTGTGTGCCCGGACCCTGCACTGTGTGTCTGCCCCTTACTGCCCCCTCACCCTGTGTGCCCGGACCCCGCACTGTGTGTCTGCCCCCTCACCCTGTGTGCCCGGACCCTGCACTGTGTGTCTGCCCCTTACTGCCCCCTCACCCTGTGTGCCCGGACCCTGCACTGTGTGTCTGCCCCTTACTGCCCCCTCACCCTGTGTGCCCGGACCCCACACTGTGTGTCTGGTGCTGCCCCTTACTGCCCCCTCACCCTGTGTGCCCGGACCCTGCACTGTGTGTCTGGTGCTGCCCCTTACTGCCCCCTCACCCTGTGTGCCCGGACCCTGCACTGTGTGTCTGTGTCTGCCCCTTACTGCCCCCTCACCCTGTGTGCCCGGACCCTGCACTGTGTGTCTGCTGCCCCTTACTGCCCCCTCACCCTGTGTGCCCGGACCCTGCACTGTGTGTCTGTATCTGCCCCTTACTGCCCCCTCACCCTGTGTGCCCGGACCCTGCACTGTATATCTGCCCCTTACTGCCCCCTCACCCTGTGTGCCCGGACCCTGCACTGTGTGTCTGTGTCTGCCCCTTACTGCCCCCTCACCCTGTGTGCCCGGACCCTGCACTGCGTGTCTGCCCCTTACTGCCCCCTCACCCTGTGTGCCCGGACCCTGCACTGTGTGTCTGCCCCTTACTGCCCCCTCACCCTGTGTGCCCGGACCCTGCACTGTGTGTCTGGTGCTGCCCCTTACTGCCCCCTCACCCTGTGTGCCCGGACCCTGCACTGTGTGTCTGCCCCTTACTGCCCCCTCACCCTGTGTGCCCGGACCCTGCACTGTGTGTCTGCCCCTTACTGCCCCCTCACCCTGTGTGCCCGGACCCTGCACTGTGTGTCTGCCCCTTACTGCCCCCTCACCCTGTGTGCCCGGACCCTGCACTGTGTGTCTGCCCCTTACTGCCCCCTCACCCTGTGTGCCCGGACCCTGCACTGTGTGTCTGTATCTGCCCCTTACTGCCCCCTCACCCTGTGTGCCCGGACCCTGCACTGTGTGTCTGCCCCTTACTGCCCCCTCACCCTGTGTGCCCGGACCCTGCACTCTGTGTCTGCCCCTTATTGCCCCCTCACCCTGTGTGCCCGGACCCTGCACTGTGTGTCTGCCCCTTACTGCCCCCTCACCCTGTGTGCCCGGACCCCGCACTGTGTGTCTGCCCCTTACTGCCCCCTCACCCTGTGTGCCCGGACCCCGCACTGTGTGTCTGCCCCTTACTGCCCCCTCACCCTGTGTGCCCGGACCCTGCACTGTGTGTCTGGTGCTGCCCCTTACTGCCCCCTCACCCTGTGTGCCCGGACCCTGCACTGTGTGTCTGCCCCTTACTGCCCCCTCACCCTGTGTGCCCGGACCCCGCACTGTGTGTCTGCCCCTTACTGCCCCCTCACCCTGTGTGCCCGGACCCTGCACTGTGTGTCTGCCCCTTACTGCCCCCTCACCCTGTGTGCCCGGACCCTGCACTGCGTGTCTGCCCCTTACTGCCCCCTCACCCTGTGTGCCCGGACCCTGCACTGTGTGTCTGCCCCTTACTGCCCCCTCACCCTGTGTGCCCGGACCCTGCGCTGTGTGTCTGCCCCTTACTGCCCCCTCACCCTGTGTGCCCAGACCCTGCACTGTGTGTCTGGAGCTGCCCCTTACTGCCCCCTCACCCTGTGTGCCCGGACCCTGCACTGTGTGTCTGGAGCTGCCCCTTACTGCCCCCTCACCCTGTGTGCCCGGACCCTGCACTGTGTGTCTGCCCCTTACTGCCCCCTCACCCTGTGTGCCCGGACCCTGCACTGTGTGTCTGCCCCTTACTGCCCCCTCACCCTGTGTGCCCGGACCCCGCACTGTGTGTCTGCCCCTTACTGCCCCCTCACCCTGTGTGCCCGGACCCTGCACTGTGTGTCTGCCCCTTACTGCCCCCTCACCCTGTGTGCCCGGACCCTGCACTGTGTGTCTGCCCCTTACTGCCCCCTCACCCTGTGTGCCCGGACCCTGCACTGTGTGTCTGGTGCTGCCCCTTACTGCCCCCTCACCCTGTGTGCCCGGACCCCGCACTGTGTGTCTGGTGCTGCCCCTTACTGCCCCCTCACCCTGTGTGCCCGGACCCTGCACTGTGTGTCTGCCCCTTACTGCCCCTCACCCTGTGTGCCCGGACCCTGCACTGTGTGTCTGGAGCTGCCCCTTACTGCCCCCTCACCCTGTGTGCCCGGACCCTGCACTCTGTATCTGCCCCTTACTGCCCCCTCACCCTGTGTGCCCGGACCCCGCACTGTGTGTCTGCCCCTTACTGCCCCCTCACCCTGTGTGCCCGGACCCTGCACTGTGTGTCTGGAGCTGCCCCTTACTGCCCCCTCACCCTGTGTGCCCGGTCCCTGCACTGTGTGTCTGCCCCTTACTGCCCCCTCACCCTGTGTGCCCGGACCCCGCACTGTGTGTCTGCCCCTTACTGCCCCCTCACCCTGTGTGCCCGGACCATGCACTGTGTGTCTGCCCCTTACTGCCCCCTCACCCTGTGTGCCCGGACCCTGCACTGTGTGTCTGCCCCTTACTGCCCCCTCACCCTGTGTGCCCGGACCCTGCACTGCGTGTCTGCCCCTTACTGCCCCCTCACCCTGTGTGCCCGGACCCTGCACTGTGTGTCTGCCCCTTACTGCCCCCTCACCCTGTGTGCCCGGACCCTGCACTGTGTGTCTGCCCCTTACTGCCCCCTCACCCTGTGTGCCCGGACCCTGCACTGTGTGTCTGCCCCTTACTGCCCCCTCACCCTGTGTGCCCGGACCCTGCACTGTGTGTCTGGTGCTGCCCCTTACTGCCCCCTCACCCTGTGTGCCCGGACCCCGCACTGTGTGTCTGGTGCTGCCCCTTATTGCCCCCTCACCCTGTGTGCCCGGACCCTGCACTGTGTGTCTGGTGCTGCCCCTTACTGCCCCCTCACCCTGTGTGCCCGGACCCTGCACTGTGTGTCTGGTGCTGCCCCTTACTGCCCCCTCACCCTGTGTGCCCGGACCCCGCACTGTGTGTCTGGTGCTGCCCCTTACTGCCCCCTCACCCTGTGTGCCCGGACCCTGCACTCTGTATCTGCCCCTTACTGCCCCCTCACCCTGTGTGCCCGGACCCTGCACTGTGTGTCTGGTGCTGCCCCTTACTGGCCCCTCACCCTGTGTGCCCGGACCCTGCACTGTGTATCTGCCCCTTACTGCCCCCTCACCCTGTGTGCCCGGACCCTGCACTGTGTGTCTGGAGCTGCCCCTTACTGCCCCCTCACCCTGTGTGCCCGGACCCTGCACTGTGTGTCTGCCCCTTACTGCCCCCTCACCCTGTGTGCCCGGACCCTGCACTGTGTCTCTGCCCCTTACTGCCCCCTCACCCTGTGTGCCCGGACCCTGCACTGTGTGTCTGGTGCTGGGGACAGCGATCAGAGGACAGGGACCAGGGGACAGCGATCAGAGGACAGGGACCAGGGGACAGCGATCAGAGGACAGGGACCAGGGGACAGCGATCAGAGGACAGGGACCAGAGAACAGGGACCAGGGGACAGGGACCAGAGGCCAGGGACCAGGGAACAGCGATCAGAGGACAGGGACCAGGGGACAGCGATCAGAGGACAGGGACAGGGACCAGGGGACAGCGATCACAGGACAGGGACCATGGGACAGCGATCAGAGGACAGGGACCATGGGACAGCGATCAGAGGACAGGGACCAGGGGACAGCGATCAGAGGGCAGGGACCAGGGGACAGCGATCAGAGGACAGGGACCAGGGGACAGCCATCAGAGGACAGGGACCAGGGGACAGCGATCAGAGTACAGGGACCAGGGGACAGCGATCAGAGGACAGGGACCAGAGGACAGGGACCAGAGGACAGGGACCAGGGGACAGCGATCAGAGGACAGGGACCAGGGGACAGGGACCAGAGGCCAGGGACCAGGGAACAGCGATCAGAGGACAGGGACCAGGGGACAGCCATCAGAGGACAGGGACCAGGGGACAGTGATCAGAGGACAGGGACCAGGGGACAGGGACCAGAGGACAGGGACCAGGGGACAGCGATCAGAGGACAGGGACCAGGGGACAGGGACCAGAGGACAGGGACCAGGGGACAGCGATCAGAGGACAGGGACCAGGGGACAGGGACCAGGGGACAGCGATCAGAGGACAGGGACCAGGGGACAGCGATCAGAGGACAGGGACCAGGGGACAGCGATCAGAGGACAGGGACCAGGGGACAGCGATCAGAGGACAGGGACCAGGGGACAGGGACCAGGGGACAGCGATCAGAGGACAGGGACCAGGGGACAGGGACCAGAGGCCAGGGACCAGGGAACAGCGATCAGAGGACAGGGACCAGGGGACAGCCATCAGAGGACAGGGACCAGGGGACAGTGATCAGAGGACAGGGACCAGGGGACAGGGACCAGAGGACAGGGACCAGGGGACAGCGATCAGAGGACAGGGACCAGGGGACAGGGACCAGAGGACAGGGACCAGGGGACAGCGATCAGAGGACAGGGACCAGGGGACAGCGATCAGAGGACAGGGACCAGGGGACAGCGATCAGAGGACAGGGACCAGGGGACAGCGATCAGAGGACAGGGACCAGGGGACAGCGATCAGAGGACAGGGACCAGGGGACAGCGATCAGAGGACAGGGACCAGAGGACAGGGACCAGGGGACATGGACCAGAGGCCAGGGAACAGCGATCAGAGGACAGGGACCAGGGGACAGCGATCAGAGGACAGGGACCAGGGGACAGCGGTCACAGGACAGGGACCATGGGACAGCGATCAGAGGACAGGGACCATGGGACAGCGATCAGAGGACAGGGACCAGGGGACAGCGATCAGAGGACAGGGACCAGGGGACAGCGATCAGAGGACAGGGACCATGGGACAGCGATCAGAGGACAGGGACCAGGGGACAGCGATCAGAGGACAGGGACCAGGGGACAGCGGTCACAGGACAGGGACCATGGGACAGCGATCAGAGGACAGGGACCATGGGACAGCGATCAGAGGACAGGGACCATGGGACAGCGATCAGAGGACAGGGACCAGGGGACAGCGATCAGAGGACAGGGACCAGGGGACAGCGATCAGAGGACAGGGACCATGGGACAGCGATCAGAGGACAGGGACCAGGGGACAGCGATCAGAGGACAGGGACCAGGGGACAGCGATCAGAGGACAGGGACCAGGGGACAGCGATCAGAGGACAGGGACCAGGGGACAGCGATCAGAGGACAGGGACCAGGGGACAGCGATCAGAGGACAGGGACCAGGGGACAGCCATCAGAGGACAGGGACCAGGGGACAGCCATCAGAGGACAGGGACCAGGGGACAGCGATCAGAGGACAGGGACCAGGGGACAGCGATCAGAGGACAGGGACCATCGGACAGCGATCAGAGGACAGGGACCAGGGGACAGCGATCAGAGGACAGGGACCAGGGGACAGCGATCAGAGGACAGGGACCAGGGGACAGGGACCAAGGGACAGCGATCAGAGGACAGGGACCAGGGGACAGGGACCAGAGGACATGGACCAGGGGACAGCGACCAGAGGAAAGGGACGTGGCTTTATCCATCCCTCAATGAGGGGGCGTGGCTTCATCCATCCCTCAATGAGGGGGCGTGGCTTCATCCATCCCTCAATGAGGGGGTTTGGCTTTATTTACATATTGTCCCTCTTTGAGGTGTAACATGCAGATCTGCTGCTATAAATTATTCAGTTGCCGCTTCCAAGAATTTATAATGTAACCATTACAACCATAACCTATGCATCATGCAATGAGGGGGCGTGGCTTCAACCATCCCCCAATGAGTGGGCATGGCTTCATCCATACCCCAATGAGGGGGTGTGGCCTAACTTAATAAATGTCCCTCTTTCCCACACTGAAAAGTTGGTAAGTATGACACAGCAGAGACACTTGGCGCTTCTATTATCTAAATAATGACAAGTGAGCACAAATTAGGGAAATAAGGTGGAGGAACAACAATGGTGGGGCCCCAACACTTTGGGCCCCGGTGCAGTGCACTGATTGGATGAGAGGTCTCGCATGCGCCTTAGGACTGGACTTAATAAGGAGTAGAGTTAGACTGTGCGACGTGGTTTCACACAGGGGGGCATTCCAGATCGGGGTGCTCGAGGACTAGGACTAACACTATGGATGGTCAAAATCCTGGGTTTTGGTCCACTTTAAGACACACACAACACAATCAGACCGAACGAAGTGATCGACACACAACCACTTCCAGGCAGGGGGCGATCGAGCGTCCTAGGCAAGTCATGTAGCCGGGCTCTTCAGAACTAGCGGGAGCTTTTTAAATCCTTAATTCAGAGCATCAGTGACCCTCTGTTGTATTTTCAGAATTTATTAAAAAAAACAGAAAAACACAAAAACAACAAGAAAAACGATGCCAGATGATAAAACTGGATTAACTATAAAACACGGCAAATAAGATAAATAGCAAGAGATATAAAAATGGCAACATACTTAGGTGTCTCCCTGGTCTCCTCCTTAGATGTTACAATGTCTCTCAGTCCTCACACATCTCCCTGGTCTCCTCCTTAGATGTTACAATGTCTCTCAGTCCTCACGTCTCCCTGGTCTCCTCCTTAGATGTTACAATGTCTCTCAGTCCTCACACGTCTCCCTGGTCTCCTCCTTAGATGTTACAATGTCTCTCAGTCCTCACGTCTCCCTGGTCTCCTCCTTAGATGTTACAATGTCTCTCAGTCCTCACATATCTCCCTGGTCTCCTCCTTAGATGTTACAATGTCTCTCAGTCCTCACACGTCTCCCTGGTCTCCTCCTTAGATGTTACAATGTCTCTCAGTCCTCACACGTCTCCCTGGTCTCCTCCTTAGATGTTACAATGTCTCTCAGTCCTCACACGTCTCCCTGGTCTCCTCCTTAGATGTTACAATGTCTCTCAGTCCTCACACGTCTCCCTGGTCTCCTCCTTAGATGTTACAATGTCTCTCAGTGCTCACACGTCTCCCTGGTCTCCTCCTTAGATGTTACAATGTCTCTCAGTCCTCACATGTCTCCCTGGTCTCCTCCTTAGATGTTACAATGTCTCTCAGTCCTCACACGTCTCCCTGGTCTCCTCCTTAGATGTTACAATGTCTCTCAGTGCTCACACGTCTCCCTGGTCTCCTCCTTAGATGTTACAATGTCTGTCGGTCCTCACGCGTCTCCCTGGTCTCCTCCTTAGATGTTACAATGTCTCTCAGTCCTCACACATCTCCCTGGTCTCCTCCTTAGATATTACAATGTCTGTCATTCCTCACACGTCTCCCTGGTCTCCTCCTTAGATGTTACAATGTCTCTCAGTCCTCACATATCTCCCTGGTCTCCTCCTTAGATGTTACAATGTCTCTCAGTCCTCACACGTCTCCCTGGTCTCCTCCTTAGATGTTACAATGTCTCTCAGTCCTCACACGTCTCCCTGGTCTCCTCCTTAGATGTTACAATGTCTCTCAGTCCTCACACGTCTCCCTGGTCTCCACCTTAGATGTTACAATGTCTCTCAGTCCTCACACGTCTCCCTGGTCTCCTCCTTAGATGTTACAATGTCTCTCAGTCCTCACACATCTCCCTGGTCTCCTCCTTAGATGTTACAATGTCTCTCAGTCCTCACACGTCTCCCTGGTCTCCTCCTTAGATGTTACAATGTCTCTCAGTCCTCACACGTCTCCCTGGTCTCCTCCTTGAATGTTACGATGCCTCTCAGTCCTCACACGTCTCCCTGGTCTCCTCCTTAGATGTTACAATGTCTCTCAGTCCTCACACGTCTCCCTGGTCTCCTCCTTAGATGTTACAATGTCTCTCAGTCCTCACACGTCTCCCTGGTCTCCTCCTTAGATGTTACAATGTCTCTCAGTGCTCACACGTCTCCCTGGTCTCCTCCTTAGATGTTACAATGTCTCTCAGTCCTCACATGTCTCCCTGGTCTCCTCCTTAGATGTTACAATGTCTCTCAGTCCTCACACGTCTCCCTGGTCTCCTCCTTAGATGTTACAATGTCTCTCAGTGCTCACACGTCTCCCTGGTCTCCTCCTTAGATGTTACAATGTCTGTCGGTCCTCACGCGTCTCCCTGGTCTCCTCCTTAGATGTTACAATGTCTCTCAGTCCTCACACATCTCCCTGGTCTCCTCCTTAGATGTTACAATGTCTGTCATTCCTCACACGTCTCCCTGGTCTCCTCCTTAGATGTTACAATGTCTCTCAGTCCTCACATATCTCCCTGGTCTCCTCCTTAGATGTTACAATGTCTCTCAGTCCTCACACGTCTCCCTGGTCTCCTCCTTAGATGTTACAATGTCTCTCAGTCCTCACACGTCTCCCTGGTCTCCTCCTTAGATATTACAATGTCTCTCAGTCCTCACACGTCTCCCTGGTCTCCACCTTAGATGTTACAATGTCTCTCAGTCCTCACACGTCTCCCTGGTCTCCTCCTTAGATGTTACAATGTCTCTCAGACCTCACACGTCTCCCTGGTCTCCTCCTTAGATGTTACAATGTCTGTCAGTCCTCACACATCTCCCTGGTCTCCTCCTTAGATGTTACAATGTCTCTCAGTCCTCACACGTCTCCCTGGTCTCCTCCTTAGATGTTACAATATCTCTCAGTCCTCACACATCTCCCTGGTCTCCTCCTTAGATGTTACAATGTCTCTCAGTGCTCACACATCTCCCTGGTCTCCTCCTTAGATGTTACAATGTCTCTCAGTCCTCACGTCTCCCTGGTCTCCTCCTTAGATGTTACAATGTCTCTCAGTCCTCACATATCTCCCTGGTCTCCTCCTTAGATGTTACAATGTCTCTCAGTCCTCACACGTCTCCCTGGTCTCCTCCTTAGATGTTACAATGTCTCTTAGTCCTCACACGTCTCCCTGGTCTCCTCCTTGAATGTTACGATGCCTCTCAGTCCTCACACGTCTCCCTGGTCTCCTCCTTAGATGTTACAATGTCTCTCAGTCCTCACACGTCTCCCTGGTCTCCTCCTTAGATGTTACAATGTCTCTCAGTCCTCACACGTCTCCCTGGTCTCCTCCTTAGATGTTACAATGTCTCTCAGTGCTCACACGTCTCCCTGGTCTCCTGCTTAGATGTTACAATGTCTCTCAGTCCTCACATGTCTCCCTGGTCTCCTCCTTAGATGTTACAATGTCTCTCAGTGCTCACACGTCTCCCTGGTCTCCTCCTTAGATGTTACAATGTCTGTCGGTCCTCACGCGTCTCCCTGGTCTCCTCCTTAGATGTTACAATGTCTCTCAGTCCTCACACATCTCCCTGGTCTCCTCCTTAGAAGTTACAATGTCTGTCATTCCTCACACGTCTCCCTGGTCTCCTCCTTAGATGTTACAATGTCTCTCAGTCCTCACATATCTCCCTGGTCTCCTCCTTAGATGTTACAATGTCTCTCAGTCCTCACACGTCTCCCTGGTCTCCTCCTTAGATGTTACAATGTCTCTCAATCCTCACACGTCTCCCTGGTCTCCTCCTTAGATGTTACAATGTCTCTCAGTCCTCACACGTCTCCCTGGTCTCCACCTTAGATGTTACAATGTCTCTCAGTCCTCACACGTCTCCCTGGTCTCCTCCTTAGATGTTACAATGTCTCTCAGTCCTCACACATCTCCCTGGTCTCCTCCTTAGATGTTACAATGTCTCTCAGTCCTCACACGTCTCCCTGGTCTCCTCCTTAGATGTTACAATGTCTCTCAGTCCTCACACGTCTCCCTGGTCTCCTCCTTGAATGTTACGATGCCTCTCAGTCCTCACACGTCTCCCTGGTCTCCTCCTTAGATGTTACAATGTCTCTCAGTCCTCACACGTCTCCCTGGTCTCCTCCTTAGATGTTACAATGTCTCTCAGTCCTCACACGTCTCCCTGGTCTCCTCCTTAAATGTTACAATGTCTCTCAGTGCTCACACGTCTCCCTGGTCTCCTCCTTAGATGTTACAATGTCTCTCAGTCCTCACATGTCTCCCTGGTCTCCTCCTTAGATGTTACAATGTCTCTCAGTCCTCACACGTCTCCCTGGTCTCCTCCTTAGATGTTACAATGTCTCTCAGTGCTCACACGTCTCCCTGGTCTCCTCCTTAGATGTTAGAATGTCTGTCGGTCCTCACGTGTCTCCCTGGTCTCCTCCTTAGATGTTACAATGTCTCTCAGTCCTCACACATCTCCCTGGTCTCCTCCTTAGATGTTACAATGTCTGTCATTCCTCACACGTCTCCCTGGTCTCCTCCTTAGATGTTACAATGTCTCTCAGTCCTCACATATCTCCCTGGTCTCCTCCTTAGATGTTACAATGTCTCTCAGTCCTCACACGTCTCCCTGGTCTCCTCCTTAGATGTTACAATGTCTCTCAGTCCTCACACGTCTCCCTGGTCTCCTCCTTAGATGTTACAATGTCTCTCAGTCCTCACACGTCTCCCTGGTCTCCACCTTAGATGTTACAATGTCTCTCAGTCCTCACACCTCTCCCTGGTCTCCTCCTTAGATGTTACAATGTCTCTCAGACCTCACACGTCTCCCTGGTCTCCTCCTTAGATGTTACAATGTCTGTCAGTCCTCACACATCTCCCTGGTCTCCTCCTTAGATGTTACAATGTCTCTCAGTCCTCACACGTCTCCCTGGTCTCCTCCTTAGATGTTACAATATCTCTCAGTCCTCACACATCTCCCTTGTCTCCTCCTTAGATGTTACAATGTCTCTCAGTCCTCACACGTCTCCCTGGTCTCCTCCTTAGATGTTACAATGTCTCTCAGTCCACACACGTCTCCCTGGTCTGCTCCTTAGATGTTACAATGTCTCTCACTCCTCATACGTCTCCCTGGTCTCCTCCTTGAATGTTACAATGCCTCTCAGTCCTCACACGTCTCCCTGGTCTCCTCCTTAGATGTTACAATGTCTCTCAGTCCTCACACGTCTCCCTGGTCTAGTCCTTAGATGTTACAATGTCTCTCAGTCCTCACACGTCTCCCTGGTCTCCTCCTTAGATGTTACAATGTCTCTCAGTGCTCACACATCTCCCTGGTCTCCTCCTTAGATGTTACAATGTCTCTCAGTCCTCACACGTCTCCCTGGTCTCCTCCTTAGATGTTACAATGTCTCTCAGTCCTCACACGTCTCCCTGGTCTCCTCCTTAGATGTTACAATGTCTCTCAGTCCTCACACGTCTCTCTGGTCTCCTCCTTAGATGTTACAATGTCTCTCAGTGCTCACACGTCTCCCTGGTCTCCTCCTTAGATGTTACAATGTCTGTCAGTCCTCACGCGTCTCCCTGCTCTCCTCCTTAGATGTTACAATGTCTCTCAGTCCTCACACGTCTCCCTGGTCTCCTCCTTAGATGTTACAATGTCTGTCATTCCTCACACGTCTCCCTGGTCTCCTCCTTAGATGTTACAATGTCTCTCAGTGCTCACACGTCTCCCTGGTCTCCTCCTGAGATGTTACAATGTCTCTCAGTCCTCACATATCTCCCTGGTCTCCTCCTTAGATGTTACAATGTCTCTCAGTCCTCACACGTCTCCCTGGTCTCCTCCTTAGATGTTACAATGTCTCTCAGTCCTCACGCGTCTCCCTGGTCTCCTCCTTAGATGTTATAATGGCTCTCAGTCCCCAGACATCTCCCTGGTCTCCTCCTTAGATGTTACAATGTCTCTCAGTCCTAACACACGTCTCCCTGGTCTCCTCCTTAGATGTTACAATGTCTCTCAGTCCTCACACGTCTCCCTGGTATCCTCCTTAGATGTTACAATGTCTCTCAGTCCACACACGTCTCCCTGGTCTCCTCCTTAGATGTTACAATGTCTCTCAGTCCTCACGCGTCTCCCTGGTCTCCTCCTTAGATGTTACAATGTCTCTAAGTCCTCACACGGTACCTGGTATCCTCCTTAGATGTTACAATGTCTCTCAGTCCACACACGTCTCCCTGGTCTCCTCCTTAGATGTTACAATGTCTCTCAGTCCTCACACGTCTCCCTGGTATCCTCCTTAGATGTTACAATGTCTCTCAGTCCACACACGTCTCCCTGGTCTCCTCCTTAGATGTTACAATGTCTCTCAGTCCTCACACGTCTCCCTGGTCTTCTCCTTAGATGTTACAATGTTTCTCAGTGCTCACACGTCTCCCTGGTCTCCTCCTTAGATGTTACAATGTCTCTCAGTCCTCACACGTCTCCCTGGTCTCCTCCTTAGATGTTACAATGTCTCTCAGTCCTCACACGTCTCCCTGGTCTCCTCCTTAGATGTTACAATGTCTCTCAGTCCTCACACGTCTCCCTGGTCTCCTCCTTAGATGTTACAATGTCTCTCAGTCCTCACACGTCTCCCTGGTCTCCTCCTTAGATGTTACAATGTCTCTCAGTGCTCACACGTCTCCCTGGTCTCCTCCTTAGATGTTACAATGTCTCTCAGTCCTCACATATCTCCCTGGTCTCCTCCTTAGATGTTACAATGTCTGTCAGTCCTCACGCGTCTCCCTGGTCTCCTCCTTAGATGTTACAATGTCTTTCAGTCCTCACACGTCTCCCTGGTCTCCTCCTTAGATGTTACAATGTCTGTCATTCCTCACACGTCTCCCTGGTCTCCTCCTTAGATGTTACAATGTCTCTCAGTGCTCACACGTCTCCCTGGTCTCCTCCTTAGATGTTACAATGTCTCTCAGTCCTCACATATCTCCCTGGTCTCCTCCTTAGATGTTACAATGTCTCTCAGTCCTCACACGTCTCCCTGGTCTCCTCCTTAGATGTTACAATGTCTCTCAGTCCTCACACGTCTCCCTGGTCTCCTCCTTAGATGTTACAATGTCTCTCAGTCCTCACACGTCTCCCTGGTCTCCTCCTTAGATGTTACAATTGCTCTCAGTCCCCAGACGTCTCCCTGGTCTCCTCCTTAGATGTTACAATGTCTCTCAGTCCTAACACACGTCTCCCTGGTCTCCTCCTTAGATGTTACAATGTCTCTAAGTCCTCACACGTCTCCCTGGTCTCCTCCTTAGATGTTACAATGTCTCTCCGTCCTCACGCGTCTCCCTGGTCTCCTCCTTAGGTGTTACAATGTCTCTCAGTCCTCACACGTCTCCCTGGTATCCTCCTTAGATGTTACAATGTCTCTCAGTCCACACACGTCTCCCTGGTCTCCTCCTTAGATGTTACAATGTCTCTCAGTCCTCACACGTCTCCCTGGTCTTCTCCTTAGATGTTACAATGTTTCTCAGCGCTCACACGTCTCCCTGGTCTCCTCCTTAGATGTTACAATGTCTCTCAGTCCTCACACGTCTCCCTGGTCTCCTCCTTAGATGTTACAATGTCTCTCAGTCCTCACACGTCTCCCTGGTCTCCTCCTTAGATGTTACAATGTCTCTCAGTCCTCACACGTCTCCCTGGTCTCCTCCTTAGATGTTACAATGTCTCTCAGTCCTCACACGTCTCCCTGGTCTCCTCCTTAGATGTTACAATGTCTCTCAGTCCTCACACGTCTCCCTGGTCTTCTCCTTAGATGTTACAATGTCTCTCAGTGCTCACACCTCTCCCTGGTCTCCTCCTTAGATGTTACAATGTCTGTAAGTCCTCACGCGTCTCCCTGGTCTCCTCCTTAGATGTTACAATGTCTCTCAGTCCTCACACGTCTCCCTGGTCTCCTCCTTAGATGTTACAATGTCTGTCATTCCTCACACGTCTCCCTGGTCTCCTCCTTAGATGTTACAATGTCTCTCAGTGCTCAAATGTCTCCCTGGTCTCCTCCTTAGATGTTACAATGTCTCTCAGTCCTCACATATCTCCCTGGTCTCCTCCTTAGATGTTACAATGTCTCTCAGTCCTCACACGTCTCCCTGGTCTCCTCCTTAGATGTTACAATGTCTCTCAGTGCTCACACGTCTCCCTGGTCTCCTCCTTAGATGTTACAATGTCTGTCGGTCCTCACGCGTCTCCCTGGTCTCCTCCTTAGATGTTACAATGTCTCTCAGTCCTCACACATCTCCCTGGTCTCCTCCTTAGAAGTTACAATGTCTGTCATTCCTCACACGTCTCCCTGGTCTCCTCCTTAGATGTTACAATGTCTCTCAGTCCTCACATATCTCCCTGGTCTCCTCCTTAGATGTTACAATGTCTCTCAGTCCTCACACGTCTCCCTGGTCTCCTCCTTAGATGTTACAATGTCTCTCAGTCCTCACACGTCTCCCTGGTCTCCTCCTTAGATGTTACAATGTCTCTCAGTCCTCACACGTCTCCCTTGTCTCCACCTTAGATGTTACAATGTCTCTCAGTCCTCACACGTCTCCCTGGTCTCCTCCTTAGATGTTACAATGTCTCTCAGTCCTCACACATCTCCCTGGTCTCCTCCTTAGATGTTACAATGTCTCTCAGTCCTCACACGTCTCCCTGGTCTCCTCCTTAGATGTTACAATGTCTCTCAGTCCTCACACGTCTCCCTGGTCTCCTCCTTGAATGTTACGATGCCTCTCAGTCCTCACACGTCTCCCTGGTCTCCTCCTTAGATGTTACAATGTCTCTCAGTCCTCACACGTCTCCCTGGTCTCCTCCTTAGATGTTACAATGTCTCTCAGTCCTCACACGTCTCCCTGGTCTCCTCCTTAGATGTTACAATGTCTCTCAGTGCTCACACGTCTCCCTGGTCTCCTCCTTAGATGTTACAATGTCTCTCAGTCCTCACATGTCTCCCTGGTCTCCTCCTTAGATGTTACAATGTCTCTCAGTCCTCACACGTCTCCCTGGTCTCCTCCTTAGATGTTACAATGTCTCTCAGTGCTCACACGTCTCCCTGGTCTCCTCCTTAGATGTTAGAATGTCTGTCGGTCCTCACGCGTCTCCCTGGTCTCCTCCTTAGATGTTACAATGTCTCTCAGTCCTCACACATCTCCCTGGTCTCCTCCTTAGATGTTACAATGTCTGTCATTCCTCACACGTCTCCCTGGTCTCCTCCTTAGATGTTACAATGTCTCTCAGTCCTCACATATCTCCCTGGTCTCCTCCTTAGATGTTACAATGTCTCTCAGTCCTCACACGTCTCCCTGGTCTCCTCCTTAGATGTTACAATGTCTCTCAGTCCTCACACGTCTCCCTGGTCTCCTCCTTAGATGTTACAATGTCTCTCAGTCCTCACACGTCTCCCTGGTCTCCACCTTAGATGTTACAATGTCTCTCAGTCCTCACACGTCTCCCTGGTCTCCTCCTTAGATGTTACAATGTCTCTCAGACCTCACACGTCTCCCTGGTCTCCTCCTTAGATGTTACAATGTCTGTCAGTCCTCACACATCTCCCTGGTCTCCTCCTTAGATGTTACAATGTCTCTCAGTCCTCACACGTCTCCCTGGTCTCCTCCTTAGATGTTACAATATCTCTCAGTCCTCACACATCTCCCTTGTCTCCTCCTTAGATGTTACAATGTCTCTCAGTCCACACACGTCTCCCTGGTCTCCTCCTTAGATGTTACAATGTCTCTCAGTCCACACACGTCTCCCTGGTCTGCTCCTTAGATGTTACAATGTCTCTCACTCCTCATACGTCTCCCTGGTCTCCTCCTTAGATGTTACAATGTCTCTCAGTCCTCACACGTCTCCCTGGTCTCCTCCTTAGATGTTACAATGTCTCTCAGTCCTCACACGTCTCCCTGGTCTCCTCCTTAGATGTTACAATGTCTCTCAGTCCTCACACGTCTCCCTGGTCTCCTCCTTAGATGTTACAATGTCTCTCAGTCCTCACACGTCTCCCTGGTCTCCTCCTTAGATGTTACAATGTCTCTCAGTCCTCACACGTCTCCCTGGTCTCCTCCTTAGATGTTACAATGTCTCTCAGTGCTCACACGTCTCCCTGGTCTCCTCCTTAGATGTTACAATGTCTGTAAGTCCTCACGCGTCTCCCTGGTCTCCTCCTTAGATGTTACAATGTCTCTCAGTCCTCACACGTCTCCCTGGTCTCCTCCTTAGATGTTACAATGTCTGTCATTCCTCACACGTCTCCCTGGTCTCCTCCTTAGATGTTACAATGTCTCTCAGTGCTCACACGTCTCCCTGGTCTCCTCCTTAGATGTTACAATGTCTCTCAGTCCTCACATATCTCCCTGGTCTCCTCCTTAGATGTTACAATGTCTCTCAGTCCTCACACGTCTCCCTGGTCTCCTCCTTAGATGTTACAATGTCTCTCAGTCCTCACACGTCTCCCTGGTCTCCTCCTTAGATGTTACAATGTCTCTCAGTCCTCACACGTCTCCCTGGTCTCCTCCTTAGATGTTACAATGTCTCTCAGTCCTCACGCGTCTCCCTGGTCTCCTCCTTAGATGTTATAATGGCTCTCAGTCCCCAGACATCTCCCTGGTCTCCTCCTTAGATGTTACAATGTCTCTCAGTCCTAACACACGTCTCCCTGGTCTCCTCCTTAGATGTTACAATGTCTCTCAGTCCCCAGACGTCTCCCTGGTCTCCTCCTTAGATGTTACAATGTCTCTCAGTCCTAACACACGTCTCCCTGGTCTCCTCCTTAGATGTTACAATGTCTCTAAGTCCTCACACGTCTCCCTGGTCTCCTCCTTAGATGTTACAATGTCTCTCCGTCCTCACGCGTCTCCCTGGTCTCCTCCTTAGGTGTTACAATGTCTCTCAGTCCTCACACGTCTCCCTGGTATCCTCCTTAGATGTTACAATGTCTCTCAGTCCACACACGTCTCCCTGGTCTCCTCCTTAGATGTTACAATGTCTCTCAGTCCTCACACGTCTCCCTGGTCTTCTCCTTAGATGTTACAATGTTTCTCAGCGCTCACACGTCTCCCTGGTCTCCTCCTTAGATGTTACAATGTCTTTCAGTCCTCACACGTCTCCCTGGTCTCCTCCTTAGATGTTACAATGTCTCTCAGTCCTCACACGTCTCCCTGGTCTCCTCCTTAGATGTTACAATGTCTCTCAGTCCTCACACGTCTCCCTGGTCTCCTCCTTAGATGTTACAATGTCTCTCAGTCCTCACACGTCTCCCTGGTCTCCTCCTTAGATGTTACAATGTCTCTCAGTCCTCACACGTCTCCCTGGTCTCCTCCTTAGATGTTACAATGTCTCTCAGTGCTCACACGTCTCCCTGGTCTCCTCCTTAGATGTTACAATGTCTGTAAGTCCTCACGCGTCTCCCTGGTCTCCTCCTTAGATGTTACAATGTCTCTCAGTCCTCACACGTCTCCCTGGTCTCCTCCTTAGATGTTACAATGTCTGTCATTCCTCACACGTCTCCCTGGTCTCCTCCTTAGATGTTACAATGTCTCTCAGTGCTCACACGTCTCCCTGGTCTCCTCCTTAGATGTTACAATGTCTCTCAGTCCTCACATATCTCCCTGGTCTCCTCCTTAGATGTTACAATGTCTCTCAGTCCTCACACGTCTCCCTGGTCTCCTCCTTAGATGTTACAATGTCTCTCAGTCCTCACACGTCTCCCTGGTCTCCTCCTTAGATGTTACAATGTCTCTCAGTCCTCACACGTCTCCCTGGTCTCCTCCTTAGATGTTACAATTGCTCTCAGTCCCCAGACGTCTCCCTGGTCTCCTCCTTAGATGTTACAATGTCTCTCAGTCCTAACACACGTCTCCCTGGTCTCCTCCTTAGATGTTACAATGTCTCTAAGTCCTCACACGTCTCCCTGGTCTCCTCCTTAGATGTTACAATGTCTCTCCGTCCTCACATGTCTCCCTGGTCTCCTCCTTAGGTGTTACAATGTCTCTCAGTCCTCACACGTCTCCCTGGTATCCTACTTAGATGTTACAATGTCTCTCAGTCCACACACGTCTCCCTGGTCTCCTCCTTAGATGTTACAATGTCTCTCAGTCCTCACATGTCTCCCTGGTCTTCTCCTTAGATGTTACAATGTTTCTCAGTGCTCACACGTCTCCCTGGTCTCCTCCTTAGATGTTACAATGTCTCTCAGTCCTCACACGTCTCCCTGGTCTCCTCCTTAGATGTTACAATGTCTCTCAGTCCTCACACGTCTCCCTGGTCTCCTCCTTAGATGTTACAATGTCTCTCAGTCCTCACGCGTCTCCTTAGTCTCCTCCTTAGATGTTACAATGTCTCTCAGTCCTCACGCGTCTCCCTGGTCTTCTCCTTAGATGTTACAATGTCTTTCAGTCCTCACACATCTCCCTGGTCTCCTCCTTAGATGTTACAATGTCTCTCAGTCCTCACACATCTCCCTGGTCTTCTCCTTAGATGTTACAGTGTCTCTCAGTCCTTACACGTCTCCTTGGTCTCCTCCTTAGATGTTACAATGTCTCTTAGTCCTTACACATCTCCCTGGTCTCCACCTAAGATGTTACAATGTCTCACAGTCCTCACACGTCTCCCTGGTCTCCTCCTTAGATGTTACATTGTCTCTCAGTCCTCACACGTCTCCCTGGTCTTCTCGTTAGATGTTACATTGTCTCTCAGTCCTCACACGTCTCCCTGGTCTCCTCCTTAGATGTTACAATGTCTCTCAGACCTCACACGTCTCCCTGGTCTCCTCCTTAGATGTTACAATGTCTCTCAGTCCTCACACGTCTCCCTGGTCTCCTCCTTAGATGTTACAATGTCTCTCAGTCCTCACACGTCTCCCTGGTCTCCTCCTTAGATGTTACAATGTCTCTCAGTCCTCACAGGTCTCCCTGGTCTCCACCTTAGATGTTACAATGTCTCTCAGTCCTCACACGTCTCCCTGGTCTCCTCCTTAGATGTTACAATGTCTCTCAGACCTCACACGTCTCCCTGGTCTCCTCCTTAGTGTAAGGACTGTACCGGACACCTTTTTGTCTTAAGCTGATAATCCCCAATCTCCACCGCCTCTTCTGCCTATAGACAAGTCCCCGCTCGCAGGAGACGCGGATTATGCCTCTCCTGACTCGGTTACCCCCAGGACTTAATGGGCACAAAGATTACCAGCTTAAGGTGGAGACTGATGAACGGCAGGGAGTCTCAATTGAGGACGCCGGAAGGCGGAAGTCCAATAAACTAGCCGAGGTCAAAACCGGGAGATCACGAAGCGAGGTATCCAACGGAGGTAGCAAAGAGGAGTCAAACAAGCCGAGGTCAATCCAGAAGATCACGGGGCGAGGTATCAGAAGGGTCAGGGGATAATCGTGGTCAGGCAGGCAAAAGGTCAGGGCAGGCAGCAAGCAAGAATAGTCAGAAGTAACAAGCCGAGTATAACTGAGATAGCACAATCTATAACGCTCCCAAGAACCCAGAGGCTATAACGGGCACTGGGAAAATGGAGCAGTCTGAATATAAAGGGGATACTGGCCACTAGGGAAGGGGACAAATGGAGGGAAGGACAATGATTGGTGTAACTGTACAAAAACGGGAGCGGTCCCAGGAACTGGACGGCCCAGGCCAGACAGGCTGAACAGTCCCTGGGTCCGCTTCCCTAGGAAAACGCCTGGGATAGGTTACTTTAAATCTGCCCCCGGCAGGCGCGCTGGGGGAAGCGTCGCCGGGAGGCATAAACAGGACGTGCTCCCAGAGGGAGGAAGCGCCGCACTAGGAGGAAGCCCGGCGGGGCCGCCCAGCAGCGCAGAGCGGGCTGCGGCGCGGCCACCCGCACCACCCAACGCCGCCGACCCCCGGCCCCCACAGCAGCGCCGAGGGGCCGGCACGCCAGAAGACCGCCGGGCAGGAGACGGCCGCGGGCCACCCGACGACGCGCCGCGGGACTGGGGACGGCGAGGAGGTAAGAGCCTAACAGTACCCTCCCCCTGAGGAGGGGCCACCGGACCCTCCAAGCTGGGCTTCAGAGGATTCTCCCTATGAAATTTCTTTACCAAACTCTGCGCATGAACCTCTCTGGCTGGAACCCAAGATCTTTCTTCCGGGCCGTAACCCTTCCAGTCAATTAAATACTGAAGAGAGTTTCGAAAAAAGCGAGAATCTAGAACCCGGGCAATCTCAAACTCCTGATGCCCACCAACTAACACAGGACTTGGAGGATTATTAGATTCATGGTTCCTTGCAGGTTTAAAAAGGGAAACATGAAAGGAGTTGCAGATTTTCATGGAGGAAGGGAGATCTAACCGATAAGTAACTTGATTGATTTTCTGTAATATGGGAAAGGGGCCAATAAATTTCGGACCCAACTTAGCAGAGGGTTGGCGTAAGGCCAAATTCTTGGTTGAAAGCCAAACCCAGTCCCCCACACAATAACCAGAATTAAAAGAACGTTTACGATCTGAAAATTTTTTTTGTTGAAGGACAGCCTTGGACAGATGTTGCTGGATCTTATTCCATAACCCCGGCCATTCGGACACCCAATCATCCAAGGAAGGGACTCTAGAGGGTTGGTCTGATAGGGCTGAAAACTTCAAATCTTTACCATAAACACAATGGAAGGGAGAAACTCCAGTGGAAGAATGTGAAGCGTTGTTCAGTGCGAATTCAGCAAACGGAAGGAAGAACGCCCAATCCGTTTGAGTATCAGCGGTGAAACAACGCAAATACTGTTCTAAAGACTGGTTCGTTCTTTCGGTTTGCCCATTAGACTGAGGGTGGAATGCGGAGGAAAGAGAGACGGTGAAGCCCAACTTTGTACAGAAAGCCCTCCAAAACCGGGAGACGAATTGGACCCCCCTATCTGAGACAACATCTTCTGGAATGCCATGGATTCTAAAAATGTGAGTGATAAAGAGTTGAGCTAAGGTTTGAGCTGTGGGAAGCTTTTTTAAAGGGATGAAGTGAGCCATCTTGCTAAAGCGATCCACTACCACCCAAATGACGGTATATCCCTGGGAGGGTGGAAGATCTGTTATGAAATCCATGGCCAAATGGGTCCAGGGGCAGGCAGGAATGGGCAGTGGTAGTAGAGGGCCCTCAGGGGACTGTCTTAATGACTTACTCCGAGCACACACCTTACAGGCTAGGACAAATTGTTGTGCATCTTTCCTAATGGATGGCCACCAGACTTGGCGGGACAGTAAGGCGATGGTCTTTTTGACCCCCGGATGACCCGCTGTCTTAGTGTCATGAAAGTGAGACAGGAAGGCAGCACGATAAAGAGGGGGCACAAACTGGGCAAAATTAGGCTTTTCAGGTGGAGCTTCGGCCTGGAATTGAGTTAGATCAGGGAGTTGTGGTTGGACGGCGGCCACCACCAGAGAGTGAGGCAAAATGGGTACATCTTCCCTTTCTGGTGAATTAGAAAAAGAGAAACTCCAAGACAAGGCATCCGCTTTCACGTTTTTGGACCCTGGTTTATAGGTTATGGAGAAGTTAAACCGAGAGAAGAACAAGGACCAGCGAGCCTGTCTAGGAGTTAATCTTTTCGCGGATTGGATGTACTGTTTTATGATCAGTAAAGACAGTAACTGGGTACTAAGCCCCCTCCAACCAGTGCCTCCATTCCTGAAAGGCCAACTTGATAGCCAACAACTCCCGGTTACCAATGTCATAATTTCTTTCGGCAGCCGAGAATTTTTTAGAGAAAAAGGCACAAGGATGAAGGCGTTCAGGGGACCCACGGTATTGGGACAGTACTGCCCCCACAGCAATCTCGGAGGCATCCACCTCTACAAAAAATGGTAATTGGCAGTTCGGATGCACCAGCACTGGGGCAGAACTAAAGACTCCCTTAAGTTTTTCAAAAGCATGAACAGACTGAACCGGCCAAACAGGAGGATACCCCCCCTTTCTTAGTGAGATTTGTCAAAGGGGCTACTAAAGAAGAAAAATTTTTAATGAACCTTCTATAAAAATTGGCGAAGCCCAAAAATCTTTGCAGACCTTTCAGATCTTTGGGCTGCTCCCATTCTAATACTGCTTTCACTTTGGATTGATCCATGGAAAGACCAGTATTAGAAACAATGTAACCTAGAAAAGGAACTTCCGAGACTTCAAATTGACACTTTTTTAACTTAGCATATAAACAATTTTCTCTGAGTTTTTGTAAGACCATGCGCACATGTTTGCGATGTTCCTCAAGAGATGAAGAGAAAATCAGAATGTCATCTAAATAAACTACAAAACGACCTAAGTAGCCTCTAAATATCTCATTCACAAAACTTTGAAAAACTGCGGGGGCATTACATAATCCAAACGGCATTACTAAGTATTCATAATGCCCTTCGAGAGTATTGAAGGCCGTTTTCCACTCATCACCCTGCCTAATTCAGATGAGGTTATAGGCGCCCCGGAGATCCAGTTTGGAAAAGACCTGCGCCCCAGCCACCTGTGTAAACAGCCCCTCAATAAGTGGCAGGGGATACTTGTTTTTAATAGTGATATTGTTTAAACCCCGATAGTCAATACATGGACGAAGCCCCCCATCTTTCTTCTCAACGAAAAAAAATCCTGCTCCTGCCGGGGAAGAAGATGCTCGAATAAACCCCTTCTCTAAATTTTCCGCAATATATTCCCGCATAGCAAGGTTTTCAGCTCGGGTCAAATTGAAAATTCTCCCCCTAGGAGGCATGGTACCAGGAAGGAGCTCAATGGGGCAATC
This sequence comes from Gastrophryne carolinensis, assembly GCA_027917425.1. Taxonomy (NCBI): domain Eukaryota; kingdom Metazoa; phylum Chordata; class Amphibia; order Anura; family Microhylidae; genus Gastrophryne; species Gastrophryne carolinensis. Next base: position 246,238 of record JAQIHN010000046.1, on the reverse strand, counting down.
CCAAGGCCTATGGGGGGGAAGCTTGTCTGCCGCCTTTTCGGAAAAGACGTCAGAGAACTCCAGGTATGGAGTGGGAACCTTATTTGGAGATAATTGTGTGACTCGAACCGGAAGTTCCAAACAGGTCTGAAAACATTGGTGCCCCCACTTCACAATTTGCCCCGACACCCAATCAATTTGGGGATTGTGCTTTTGTAGCCAAGGCAATCCCAGAACTAAGGGGGTGTTAGGCATACTTAAGACAAGAAAACTGATGATTTCGGAGTGACTGGCTCCCACTTTAAATGATATAGGTAGGGTTTTAAACTGCACGAGTCCTCCTGCAACTGGTGTGCCATCAATGGCAGTGACTCGGATTGGTGTAGGCAAGGACTGGAGCGTAATTCCTAAACTCTGAGCTAACTCAGAGTCAAGGAAGTTCCCTGCTGCTCCAGAGTCTAAGAGGGCCTCCAAACTCAAACATTTTAGAGCAACTTTAACCTGAACCGGAATTATAACCGGAGACGATACATGAGGTGATACCTTACAGCCTAGGTGGGCCCCCTCGAAACCCCCTAGGCTCTGAAGTTTCCCGACGGCTTCTTAGGGCATACTCTGACCATGTGACCAGTTCCGCCACAGTACAGACACAGACCCTCCGACAGGCGCCGACGTCTTTCAACTTCAGTGAGTTTTGTGGCGCCCAGTTGCATGGGTTCTTCGGATGACTGCACCACTGGGGCCTCAGCTCTCAAAACTGAATCGGGATGTGACCCTTTCTCTAGGCGTCTTTCCCGAAGACGACGATCTATGTGGATGGCAAGGTGCATGGTCTCGTCTAAAGTCTGGGGTTCTGGATAATTTACCATGGTGTCTTTAATAGAATCGGCCAATCCAAGTCGAAATTGGCCGCAGAGGGCAGGATTGTTCCAGCGCGAATCCACTGCCCAGCGCCGGAATTCTGAACAATAATCTTCGGCCGGTCGTCGTCCCTGACGTAGGGTACGCAGCTTAGCATCTGCCGTTGCTCCTCTGTCAGGATCGTCATACAGAACCTCCATAGCAGAAAAGAAATTTTCTACTGAGAGACGAGCAGGATCCTGGGATGGTAGACTGAAAGCCCAGGACTGTGGATCGCCTTGGAGGAGGGAGATAATCAACCCCACTCGCTGCTCCTGTGACCCTGATGAAACAGGACGAAGTTGAAAATAAAGTTTGCAAGAGTCCCGAAAATTGGCAAACCTTGCCCTGTCGCCATAGAATTTTTCTGGGAGTGGAATTTTGGGTTCCACAGAGGATGCGGCCGGAGCCCCTTGAGGACTGGTGGTAATAGGAGCTGGACGGTTCTCCTGGGCCGCAACGCGGTGAGCCAGGTGCTCTACAGCCGCCGTTAAGGCTTGCACCTGTTCCAGGATTTGGTCCATTTTTCTGGCCCGTTATACTGTTAGGACTGTACCGGACACCTTTCTGTCTTAAGCTGATAATCCCCAATCTCCACCGCCTCTTCTGCCTATAGACAAGTCCCCGCTCGCAGGAGACGCGGATTATGCCTCTCCTGACTCGGTTACCCCCAGGACTTAATGGGCGCAAAGATTACCAGCTTAAGGTGGAGACTGATGAACGGCAGGGAGTCTCAATTGAGGACGCCGGAAGGCGGAAGTCCAATAAACTAGCCGAGGTCAAAACCGGGAGATCACGAAGCGAGGTATCCAACGGAGGTAGCAAAGAGGAGTCAAACAAGCCGAGGTCAATCCAGAAGATCACGGGGCGAGGTATCAGAAGGGTCAGACGATAATCGTGGTCAGGCAGGCAAAAGGTCAGGGCAGGCAGCAAGCAAGAATAGTCAGAAGTAACAAGCCGAGTATAACTGAGATAGCACAATCTATAACGCTTCCAAGAACCCAGAGGCTATAACGGGCACTGGGAAAATGGAGCAGTCTGAATATAAAGGGGATACTGGCCACTAGGGAAGGGGACAAATGGAGGGAAGGACGGTGATTGGTGCAACTGTACAAAAACGGGAGCGGTCCCAGGAACTGGACGGCCCAGGCCAGACAGGCTGACCAGTCCCTGGGTCCGCTCCCCAGGAAAACGCCTGGGATAGGTTACTTTAAATCTGCCCCCGGCAGGCGCGCTGGGGGAAGCGCCGCCGGGAGGCATAAACAGGACGTGCTCGCGTGCGCGCGAGAGCACGTTGTAGATCGGGCGCGCCCCTGCCAGAGGGAGGAAGCGCCGCACTAGGAGGAAGCCCGGCGGGGCCGCCCAGAGCAGGCTGCGGCGCGGCCACCCGCACCACCCAACGCCGCCGACCCCCGGCCCCCACAGCAGCGCCGAGGGGCCGGCACGCCAGAAGACCGCCGGGCAGGAGACGGCCGCGGGCCACCCGACGACGCGCCGCGGGACCGGGGACGGCGAGGAGGTAAGAGCCTAACACTTAGATGTTACAATGTCTGTCAGTCCTCACACATCTCCCTGGTCTCCTCCTTAGATGTTACAATGTCTCTCAGTCCTCACACGTCTCCCTGGTCTCCTCCTTAGATGTTACAATATCTCTCAGTCCTCACACGTCTCCCTGGTCTCCTCCTTAGATGTTACAATGTCTCTCAGTCCTCACACGTCTCCCTGGTCTCCTCCTTAGATGTTACAATGTCTCTCAGTCCTCACACGTCTCCCTGGTCTCCTCCTTAGATGTTACAATGTCTCTCAGTCCTCACACGTCTCCCTGGTCTCCTCCTTAGATGTTACAATGTCTCTCAGTCCTCACATGTCTCCCTGGTCTCCTCCTTAGATGTTACAATGTCTCTCAGTCCTCAGACGTCTCCCTGGTCTCCTCCTTAGATGTTACAATGTCTCTCAGTCCTCACACGTCTCCCTGGTCTCCTCCTTAGATGTTACAATGTCTCTCAGTCCTCACACGTCTCCCTGGTCTCCTCCTTAGATGTTACAATGTCTCTCAGTGCTCACATGTCTCCCTGGTCTCCTCCTTAGATGTTACAATGTCTCTCAGTCCTCAGACGTCTCCCTGGTCTCCTCCTTAGATGTTACAATGTCTCTCAGTGCTCACACGTCTCCCTGGTCTCCTCCTTAGATGTTACAATGTCTCTCAGTCCTCACACGTCTCCCTGGTCTCCTCCTTAGATGTTACAATGTCTCTCAGTGCTCACACGTCTCCCTGGTCTCCTCCTTAGATGTTACAATGTCTCTCAGTGCTCACACGTCTCCCTGGTCTCCTCCTTTGATGTTACAATGTCTTTCAGTCCTCACACGTCTCCCTGGTCTCTACTTAGATGTTACAATGTCTCTCAGTGCTCACACGTCTCCCTGGTCTCGTCCTTAGATGTTACAATGTCTCTCAGTCCTCACACGTCTCCCTGGTCTCCTCCTTAGATGTTACAATGTCTCTCAGTCCTCACACGTCTCCCTGGTCTGCTCCTTAGATGTTACAATGTCTCTCAGTCCTCACACGTCTCCCTGGTCTCCTCCTTAGATGTTACAATGTCTCTCAGTCCTCACACGTCTCCCTGGTCTGCTCCTTAGATGTTACGTCTCTCAGTCCTCACACGTCTCCCTGGTCTCCTCCTTAGATGTTTCAATGGAGCCTGTGTCACTCTTGATGGTCAGACTTGGGCGTCCCTGGCCATTCTGAAGCTCACTTTATTCCCTCTAACCAGAGGTCAGTTTCTGACCCCTTCTATTGGGCAGAGCGATTGGAGTCACACATTGTCTGATTGGTGCATCTTGGATACTCCATCTTTGGGTACCTGAAAGTTGGTCCATATGATATCCCCCATCTGTCCTGGGATTCCACAGGGAGGGGGGATGTGGAGAACATCCCATGGAAGGGGGCAGGGTATTTGCTTAGCCATATTCTATGGCTGGGTGATTTCTGATAACCTTCATTCCATTACTTTGTTTATGTCGGGAAGCTTTAAGGGGGGAGAAAGTCACCTCAGCTGACCCTGTGTGCATGCAGGGGGTTATATGGCAGGTAGGTAGGAGGGGGGACATGAGGAGAGGCATACAGAGCAGGGGGGTCAGCCAAGGTCCTTATATATATATATATATATATATATATATATATATATATACACAGACACATCCATTACCAGTTTGGTCACACCCGGCACTCAAATCCCCTCTAACAAATATACAATCTGTCTAAATTTGTTATAGACATTTGCGAATGTCCGGAAAGCCGCGGGGCCAGGTCACAACACCTCTATTTATTGCCGCCCTGAGTGAAAGTTCTGCTTTTTGGGACACACGTAGCAATGGATAAACTGAGAGCTGAACTCACCTGAGGCAACCCAGGGCCCTAACCCTTCCTCTGGTGATTCACACGTGGGGGGGAGGAGCAATTCCGAAACATGTGGCTGAGGGGCCCCCAACATTTATCCACATGGACTCACCACAATGCAACAGACAGGAGGGAAATGGCAACAGCACCATCAGGCTATTATACCTAGCAACTATTCAGGGTGCGAGAGAGGGGCAATATGTAAGTGAAGCCACGCCTCCTCATTGGGGGATGTATGAAACCACACCCCCATTGAGGGATAGATTAAGCCACGCCCCCCATTGAGGGATGGTTGAAGCCACACCCCCTCATAGAGGGGTGATGGTAGTATTGGTTACAACATTATAAACACTTGGAAGAGGCAAATGAATCATTTATTGCTGCAGATCTGCATGTTACACCTCAAAGAGGGACAAATAAGAACAATGAGGGACAGGGGGAGATGGACTCACATGAGGGACACTTGGGAGGTCTAGCTGAGCTGAGCAATTAATCACAGACATAACTTTAGGCCTCCTTTATTGTGCGCTGATTTGCCAGTGAATCCTTTGAGTGACGCTTTTGGCCTTTGTTTCAGGTTACCTTACTGAATACATTCCTCCCGCATCATACGATGGAGACAGCGATGGCGCCATCAAAGTCCCGTCACCGGACGCACTTTACGAGGCAGTACACAGTGAATACGGGACCCCCGACTCTGAGCCTCCAGACAGCCCTCGGTCCGAGATCACGGGGGGCTACATCAATGGGGACGCGGCGGTCAGCGAGGGTTACTCGGTAGACGCTTTCTTCATCACAGACGGCCGGTCCCGGCGCAAGGTTCTGACTGGTGGGCGCTCGGTGCAGAGACACAGCTGCAGCGAGTGCGGGAAGAGTTACGCCACGTCTTCCAATCTGAGCCGGCACAAGCAGACCCATCGCAGTCTGGACAGCAAGCTAGCCAAGAAGTGCCCCACCTGTGGCAAAGTGTACGTGTCCATGCCGGCCATGGCCATGCACCTACTTACTCATGACCTCAAGCACAAGTGCGACACCTGCGGCAAAGCCTTCAGCCGGCCTTGGCTTCTCCAGGGCCACATGCGATCCCACACCGGTGAGAAGCCCTTTGGATGCGTCAATTGTGGGAAAGCCTTCGCTGACCGCTCCAACCTCCGCGCACACATGCAGACGCACTCTGCCTTTAAGCACTACAAGTGTAAACGCTGCAGCAAGACCTTCGCTCTCAAGTCTTATCTCAACAAGCATTACGAGTCCGCTTGCTTCAAGGGGGCGGTGCCTCCACTCAGCCCGATCGACGATTAAGGGTGGTGCTGCGACACAGAGGGCCGTCGCCATTGATCTAGCGGGATGTTTTGCTGCCCACGTCCATCACTATTTCATGTGGATGGCAGGAAAGTGATCGATTCCTTTTCTCCCAATTTTGGTCACCGCCCATGTTGGCTTTCTATTAATGTTCTTCTAACATTTGTTTGAAAAAAAAAACTTGCGGGTGAAGCGCAGAGAAATCCTGAGAAACCGATTTTGAGGAATCCGCACGTAGAATCGCTCTCTATTTATTACTTGCTTGAAGCGTATCTTATCATTTCTCATTCTAAATAACGGAGCTGTGAAAGGTTGGGGTGCAATGTGCCACCTGAAAAGGTCGGGGTGCAATGTGCCACCTGAAAAGGTCGGGGTGCAATGTGCCACCTGAAAAGGTCAGGGTGCAATGTGCCGCCTGAAAAGGTTGGGGTGCAATGTGCCACCTGAAAAGGTCGGGGTGCAATGTGCTGCCTGAAAAGGTTGGGGTGCAATGTGCCGCTTGAAAAGGTCGGGGTGCAATGTGCCGCTTGAAAAGGTTGGGGTGCAATGCGCCGCTTGAAGCACAATGTCTACAATTTAACGCCGACTTGTGAGGCCTTGAATTTGCTTTTTTTTTACATTGCTTGACCTTTGTTATTTGTGGTTGACTTAGTTCACATTGGGAGGTAAGCAGCCATTTTATTATGTAAGATTATCCATAGCAAGACCAAGAGTTCACCTTTACCCGAGAACTCTGCTGCCTGGAGCAATAAAACAAGAGACGGGCAGTAGGGGAGAAAGGCTAGAGGGTGCATGAAGCAATAAGGGTCTTCACTATGGCCGTTGGGGGGCAGTGATTGCAGAGCAGCGCTGCCTCACTTATCATACTCGCTTTATTTATTGCCTGATTTTTGGGGTTCTGAAATGTGCATGTTTTTAAAGATTTCCAAAGCCTATTTCACCCATAAAGTGACTGTGCCTGGAAGAGTAATGCTTGAACCGAGGTCCCTTCTGCCGTCCAACGAGGCCACCATAACCACCACCTCACTTCTTGCCAATCTATTGCTCATGTTGTGTCCGGTCCACGTCCTGGTGTCCATTCATTTCCATAATCATTGCTGAGACCAATTGTTTTCAGATCTTCTCACCTGCCTGAGGTCCTATTTAAATGTTACTTGCCGCACATCCCGATTTTCATCTTGGGTTTATTGTGCGAGATTTCATAGATTCCTCATCTTCAATCAGGAATCATGAAGCATCTAACATTCGAGTGGAAAACTTAAATTGCGAAGTGAAAAAGTCCTCGCCAGGCTTTTATTCCTGCTCATCCTTCATGTCACTCCCTCCTCATCCCTCCTCATCCTTCATGTCATCTTGGTTCTTATGTCGTGCCATCCACAGTTTTTTTGGTGGAGATTTCCTAGATTCCTCATCTCCAATCAGGAAACGTTGAGCTTCTAGACATTCAAACAGAAAACAAATCGCAAGGTGAAAACAATTGATCGTGTCACATGCCAGGCCTCCCTAATTGCCACCCACCTGTCATGTCACTCCTTCCCCTGAAAATCTTTCATCTTGGTTTTTCCTTTTGTGCAACTGGTGGAGATTTCGCAAATTCTTCATTTTGAATGAGGAAACATTGAGTTGCCAGTGGCTCTAGAAGAAAACATTCACCGCGAGCTGCAAATGATGGATTGTGTTGCATGCCAGCCCTCCTCAAGCTTTTACTCCCGCTTATCCTTCCTTTCACTTTGTTCCATCTATATTTTTATCGTGTTTTTTATTTATACCGGTGGCGATTTCGTAGATTCTTGACCTTAAATGAGGAAACATTGAGTTGCCGGTGGTTGTAGCAGAACAAACTCACCATGGCGTGCTAACGATGGTTTGTGTTGCATGTGCCCTCCCCATGCATTTACTCCCACTCATCCTTCCTGTCACTTTGTTCCATCTATATTTTTATTGTGTTTTTTATTTATACCAGTGGCGATTTCGTAGATTCTTCACCTTGAATGAGGAAACATTGAGTTGTCGGTGGTTCTAGCAGAAAGGATTTACCATGAGGTGATAACATTGAGTTGTGTCGCATGTCAGCCCTCCTTAAGCTTTTACTCCCACTCATCCTTCCTGTTTCTTTGTTCCATCTATATTTTTATCGTGTTTTTTATTTAGTACGATCACCAATTTTTGGGTGGCGATTTCGTAGATTCTTCACCTTGAATGATGAAACATGAGTTGTCGGTGGTTGTAGCAGAACGCACTCACCAAGAGGTGATAATGATGGATTGTATCGCATGTGCCCTCCCTAAGCTTTTACTCCCGCTCATCCCTCACGTCACTTTGTTCTATCTATATTTTTATTGTGTTTTTTATTTAGTCTGGTGCCGATTTCGTAGGTTCGTCACCTTGAATGAGGAAACGTTGAGTTGTCGGTGCTTCTAGCAGAAAGGATTTACCATGAGGTGATAACGTTGGGTTGTGTCGCATGTCAGCCCTCCCCAAGCTTTTACTCCCGCTCATCCTTCCAGTCACTTTGTTCCATCTATATTTTTATTGTATTTTTTATTTAGTCTGGTGCCGATTTCGTAGGTTCATCACCTTGAATGAGGAAACGTTGAGTTGCCGGTGCTACTAGAAGAAAGGATTTACCATGAGGTGATAACGTTGGGTTGTGTCGCATGTCAGCCCTCCCCAAGCTTTTACTTCCGCTCATCCTTCATGTCACTCAAAAGTTTTTCCTGCCTTCGGTTTCCATTTTCTTCTCCACACCTTTTAACCATCTGTGTCGGGCCTATTCCGACGATCTCCTTGGCCTCAGTGGTGACCTCGATGGACTTGCTCTAAAGTTCAAATGATGAAATAGTGGCAGCAGAAATGACCGAGCGGCCGCATCAGGGATTTCTTTCATCTTCCCTCTCGTAGCGCAAGATGTTAGAACGGGAGATCGTCTGACATGAGCAATAGAAGAGCCATTTGTGATCTGTTTCACCCGCGTTACGATAGTGACACAACTAATGGTGCCTCCGGCCATTCTGCAATAGGACATTTCCATTCCTCTTCCCTTTTTTTATTGTGCTGCTCGCTCTACGGAGCCATTTTCTGGGGAATGCCGTCGGGTTTGCTTGGTGTGAGGTCAGCTGTTGATCAGAGATGTTGTTGAAGCCCCAAGCGCCACAGCGGAGGGGCAATTACCAGTTCTGTTGTGCAGTGAAATATAGGAACAGGTGAGATGGGTTTCCTGGAGATTCTGATCCACGGCTCCTCTGCTGCTGCTTCCCCAACGTCTCCTGGAGTAGAAATAATCCCCGACAGAGGCCTCGGCCAGGAGCCATTACAAACCCTTTACTGCCCCTGCTGCACCTTTACTGGATAAATGGTCAGCAGCAGTGGTTTGGGGTGTGGCCACTAGTCAGCAATCAGAGCATAGACTACCTAGTGTTACATGTCTGGAAGCCAGCCAGGAATACAATGCTGCTAATACCGGAGTCACGGCGGCCATAGTAGAGCCGCCCCGGAAAGTACTCATCAAATGATGGGTGCCAATACCGAACAGCAATGGTTGGTGGGGGTGGGAGTGGTCAGTGATTACTATACATTGGGGGGTAGTATTTAGCAGGACACCCCAAGTCCGTGTCCTGAGTCCCCCCAAAAGTCTAGATCTATGCCAAAGCATATGTCACTTTTATGTCGAGAAAATTCTAAAAATGTTGGCAAATAAAACAAAAAACGAAATGGTCAGACAGGACAGACATAGGGACAGAATCATGGACGGGGGGGTCCCTGATCCATGTGGGGTTATTTTATGGGGGTGTGCATGCCAGGTTCCTATCTATGCCAATTGTTTTGTACTGTTTGGGGGGGAGGGGGCAGGTTCTGCCAAACGTTAGCGCTTAGTTGCAATATATTCCTGCGAGGAATCTTATACTGAACACGAAGCAATAATACTCAGAGTAATACTCACACATACTGCATGCGATTTCTGGGAGCAATCGGCTAACTGCCTCATTATTCTTGTATTCTAGTATCAGGGAATTACGGGATGATATCACGCCGGGGGGCGGGGGTGGGTTCGAGCATCCGCTCAGCGCTGCATGTGGCGGGACACGCGCACGCACCTGCAAAGAGGAAGGGACGTACTAATGTTCCTGTAACCCAATGCGCCAAGAATCAGTCTCTCATCCACAAAGCTGCATCAACGCAGGGCTCCGGAAACAGCAGGCGCGCGGGCGCGTTTCATTTATTTAAATTGGAATACTGAATAGCGAATAGCGGACTCGCTTTATATTGATCATTTATTATTATTGGCTTTGGTGACAGTCCAGGAAGCCCCGCCCATGACAGTGGAATCAGCGTCCTCTGGCCACAGCAAGATCTCCAGATCAATGGCTGAACAATAGGACGTCTTTATAACCTGTGAGGTGCAGCTCCCGGGCCTGTGTCTTATCAGAAGTGATCCCACCTCTGACACCAAATCTATTACCAGAGATTTATCTTATAATAGTGGGAAACTAGAAAAACTCTCACTAACAGGTTATGTCCCATAATGGTGCCGACAGTGTAACATCACTTTACTGTATCAGCTGCTCAAAAATAATGAGGGTCAGCAACATTGTGCTGCAACAAGTAAAGCAACTGGGGAGCAGTTATGGGGTTAGGTGTCTGGGGAGCAGTTGGAGGGTTAGGTGACTGGGGAGCAGTTGGGGGGTTAGGTGTCTGGGGAACAGTTGGGGGGTTAGGTGTCTGGGGAGCAGTTGGAGGGTTAGGTGTCTGGGGAGCAGTTATGGGGTTAGGTGTCTGGGGAGCAGTTGGAGGGTTAGGTGTCTGGGGAGCAGTTGGAGGTTTAGGTGTCTGGGGAGCAGTTGGAGGGTTAGGTGTCTGGGGAGCAGTTGGAGGGTTAGGTGTCTGGGGAGCAGTTGGAGGGTTAGGTGTCTGGGGAGCAGTTATGGGGTTAGGTGTCTGGGGAGCAGTTGGAGGGTTAGGTGTCTGGGGAGCAGTTGGAGGTTTAGGTGTCTGGGGAGCCGTTGGAGGGTTAGGTGTCTGGGGAGCAGTTGGAGGGTTAGGTGTCTGGGGAGCAGTTGGAGGGTTAGGTGTCTGGGGAGCAGTTGGAGGGTTAGGTGTCTGGGGAGCAGTTGGAGGGTTAGGTGTCTGGGGAGCAGTTGGAGGGTTAGGTGTCTGGGGAGCAGTTGGGGGGTTAGGTGTCTGGGGAGCAGTTGGGGGGGTTAGGTGTCTGGGGAGCAGTTGGGGGGTTAGGTGTCTGGGGAGCAGTTGGGGGGTTAGGTGTCTGGGGAGCAGTTGGAGGGTTAGGTGTCTGGGGAGCAGTTGGGGGGTTAGGTGTCTGGGGAGCAGTTGGAGGGTTAGGTGTCTGGGGAGCAGTTGGAGGGTTAGGTGTCTGGGAAGCAGTTGGAGGGTTAGGTGTCTGGGGAGCAGTTGTAGGGTTAGGTGTCTGGGGAGCAGTTGGGGGGTTAGGTGTCTGGGGAGCAGTTGGAGGCAGTTAGGTGTCTGGGGGGCAGTTGGAGGGTTAGGTGTCTGGGGAGCAGTTGTAGGGTTAGGTGTCTGGGGAGCAGTTGGGGGGTTAGGTGTCTGGGGAGCAGTTGGGGGCAGTTAGGTGTCTGAGGAGCAGTTGGGGGTTAGGTGTCTGGGGAGCAGTTGGGTTTCACATGGAGGGGCATCCCAAATTAGGGGAAGCTTAGATTCCAGGGCCGGCTGTGTTGGGTTGCTCGGGTTCCAGTTATGGTAAAATGTAGGGAAGCTTTTTGAGGCAATAGACGCCAAGCTGACCTTTTCCTGCCCAGTGACCTCTTCTAAATGCCAAAGGGGCGTGTCTTCTCACTGATGGGAGGAAGTGAGGGTCAGCAGAGGGGCGGGGGAGGCGGGGACTCGAGTCATAGAACTAGAGGAAGCGTTTTGCTTACGTACAGGGTTTCCCGCAGCGCACATGCAGCGCTGAGCTACCTTTTTCCGCGGCAGCGCGGCTGCCGCCATTTTGTTCGATATTCTTCCATGTGACGCATTGCCTGCATTAGTAGCTTCATTTAGACTTAGGACTTTGCTTCTTGAATTTTTACAGCGGAAATGATGATTTTAGCTTTTAGCGCCGGGCATCGGATCTTTGCATCGGCAACGCATCGTATTTATATTTTTCAATAAAATAAAAACATAAAATTAAAAAAAAAGGTTGATTTTCGGGCGTCTGGAGAGGATCCCGATTCGGGGCATTTGCTAGTTTTCGGAAAAGCCATGCGGATCTTTTTACCGTAGCACTTGTATCGCTTTCCTTGTTTTAAGCGTCTTCTGATATAACGATAGTAATAATATTAATAATAATAGTAATAAATAATAATAATGTGAAATCAGCACAAATATTACAAATAGGACTAACAGACTTTTCGGCCTTTCCTTCCTGGCCTGAGCATTTGGGGAGCGCAGGAACGGCGCCGGGTGCTTCCGTAACATTGCCCGACGTTTCGGTTCTTCCACGTGGCTCGGCACTTCAGGCCCCAGCTTTTCCATCTGGTATCCAGGTAACACAAAGCACAGGATGGGGCCGGCGCGCTCCAGCGGTGCCTCAGGCTAGGAAGGGGCTCTTTACTCTTCAGGTATTTCTGCACTTGTTTCGATTATTTGTATGATGAAAGGAAAATGATGAAGCCTCCGGGTTTTGTACGAGGAGCCGGACCGGGCCCCTGGGCCGCACAATGGGCACTCGGACGGCTGATTTTTTGAAGCTGTTTAGTTCTGAGGTCGTGGCAATCATTTCTTGTGGGGTTTTTGGACTTTGGGCCCTCCTTCCCCCAGGAGGACTTACCTGGTAGGGGGTATATTTTTGCGCAGTTTGAGGGGGAGCTGTTAGCAGAATGAAAGCACAATGTACAACTCTTATATGCCTTTACTGCACCTCCAATAAAGTATTTAAGCAAAACAAAGGTGTGGGCGTGTTCTTGTCATGAGAGTGGGCGTGGCACTAGCAAAATAAAAATCACAGTGCTGAGCATGCTGGCGGTGGCTCTGCAGGAGAGGGTTGGGGGGACACTGGTGGTGGCTCTGGAGGAGAGGGTTGCGGAACACTGGTGGTGGCTCTGGAGGAGAGGGTTGGGAACACTGGCGGTGTCTCTGGAAAAGAGGGTTGGGGGACACTGGTGGTGGCTCTGGAGGAGAGGGTTGGGGGACACTGGTGGTGGCTCTGGAGGAGAAGGTTGGGGGAACACTGGTGGTGGCTCTGGAGGAGAGGGTTGGGGAACACTGGTGGTAACTCTGGAGGAGAGGGTTGCGGAACACTGGTGGTGGCTCTGGAGGAGAGGGTTAGGGGGACACTGGTGGTGGCTCTGAAGGAGAGGATTGGGGAACACTGGTGGTGGCTCTGGAGGAGAGGGTTGGGGAACACTGGCGGTGGCTCTGGAGGAGAGGGTTGGGGAACACTGGCGGTGGCTCTGGAGGAGAGGGTTGGGGAACACTGGCGGTGGCTCTGGAGGAGAGGGTTGGGGAACACTGGCGGTGGCTCTGGAGGAGAGGGTTGGGGGAAAACTGGCGGTGGCTCTGGAGGAGAGTGTTACGGAACACTGGTGGTGGCTCTGGAGGAGAGGGTTGGGAACACTGGTGGTGGCTCTGGAGGAGAGGGTTGGGGGGACACTGGTGGTGGCTCTGGAGTAGAGGGTTGGGGAACACTGGCGGTGGCTCGGGAGGAGAGGGTTGGGGAACACTGGCGGTGGCTCTGGAGGAGAGGGTTGGGGAACACTGGCGGTGGCTCTGGAGGAGAGGGTTGGGGGACACTGGTGGTGGCTCTGGAGGAGAAGGTTGGGGGAACACTGGTGGTGGCTCTGGAGGAGAGGGTTGGGGGACACTGGTGGTGGCTCTGGAGGAGAGGGTTGGGGGACACTGGTGGTGGCTCTGGAGGAGAAGGTTGGGGGAACACTGGTGGTGGCTCTGGAGGAGAGGGTTGGGGAACACTGGTGGTAACTCTGGAGGAGAGGGTTGCGGAACACTGGTGGTGGCTCTGGAGGAGAGGGTTAGGGGGACACTGGTGGTGGCTCTGAAGGAGAGGATTGGGGAACACTGGTGGTGGCTCTGGAGGAGAGGGTTGGGGAACACTGGCGGTGGCTCTGGAGGAGAGGGTTGGGGAACACTGGCGGTGGCTCTGGAGGAGAGGGTTGGGGAACACTGGCGGTGGCTCTGGAGGAGAGGGTTGGGGAACACTGGCGGTGGCTCTGGAGGAGAGGGTTGGGGGAAAACTGGCGGTGGCTCTGGAGGAGAGGGTTGCGGAACACTGGTGGTGGCTCTGGAGGAGAGGGTTGGGAACACTGGTGGTGGCTCTGGAGGAGAGGGTTGCGGAACACTGGTGGTGGCTCTGGAGGAGAGGGTTGCGGAACACTGGTGGTGGCTCTGGAGGAGAGGGTTGCGGAACACTGGTGGTGGCTCTGGAGGAGACGGTTGGGGAACACTGGAGGTGGCTCTGGAGGAGAGGGTTGGGGGACACTGGTGGTGGCTCTGGAGGAGAGGGTTGGGGAACACTGGAAGTGGCTCTGGAGAAGAGGGTTGGGGAACACTGGAGGTGGCTCTGGAGGAGAGGGTTGGGGAACACTGGCGGTGGCTCGGGAGGAGAGGGTTGGGGAACACTGGTGGTGGCTCTGGAGGAGAGGGTTGGGGAACACTGGCGGTGGCTCTGGAGGAGAGGGTTGGGGAACACTGGCGGTGGCTCTGGAGGAGAGGGTTGGGGAACACTGGTGGTGGCTCTGGAGAAGAGGGTTGGGGGAACACTGGTGGTGGCTCTGGAGGAGAGGGTTGGGGGCACTGGCGGTGGCTCTGGAGGTGAGGGTTGGGGGAACACTGGTGGTGACTCTAGAGGAGAGGGTTGGGGAACACTGGTGGTAACTCTGGAGGAGAGGGTTGGGGAACACTGGTAGTGGCTCTGGAGGAGAGGGTTGAAGAACACTGGTGGTGGCTCTGGAGGAGAGGGTTGGATAACACTGGTGGTGGCTCTGGAGGAGAGGGTTGGGGGAACACTGGTGGTGGATCTGGAGCAGAGGGTTGCGGAACACTGGTGGTGGCTCTGGAGGAGAGGGTAGGGAGGACACTGGTGGTGGCTCTGGAGGAGCGGGTTGGGGGAACACTGGCGGTGGCTCTGGAGGAGAGGGTTGGGGAACACTGGCGGTGGCTCTGGAGGAGAGGGTTGGGGAACACTGGTGGTGGCTCTGGAGGAGAGGGTTGGAGAACACCGGTGGTGGCTCTGGAGGAGAGGGTTGGAGAACACTGGTGGTGGCTCTGGAGGAGAGGGTTGGGGGAACACTGGCGGTGGATCTGGAGGAGCGGGTTGGGGGAACACTGGCGGTGGCTCTGGAGGAGAGGGTTGGGGAACACTGGCGGTGGCTCCGGAGTAGAGGGTTGGGGGGACACTGGTGGTGGCTCTGGAGGAGAGGGTTGGAGAACACCGGTGGTGGCTCTGGAGGAGAGGGTTGGAGAACACTGGTGGTGGCTCTGGAGGAGAGGGTTGGGGGAACACTGGCGGTGGATCTGGAGGAGAGGGTGTGGGAACACTGGCGGTGGATCTGGAGGAGAGGGTTGGGGAACACTGGTGGTGGCTCTGAAGAAGAGGGTTGGGGAACACTGGCGGTGGCTCTGGAGGAGAGGGTTGGGGAACACTGGCGGTGGCTCTGGAGGAGAGGGTTGGGGAACACTGGCGGTGGCTCTGGAGGAGAGGGTTGGGGAACACGGGCGGTGGCTCTTGAGGAGAGGGTAGGGAGGACACTGGTGGTGGCTCTGGAGGAGCGGGTTGGGGGAACACTGGCGGTGGCTCTGGAGGAGAGGGTTGGGGAACACTGGCGGTGGCTCTGGAGGAGAGGGTTGGGGAACACTGGTGGTGGCTCTGAAGGAGAGGGTTGGAGAACACCGGTGGTGGCTCTGGAGGAGAGGGTTGGAGAACACTGGTGGTGGCTCTGGAGGAGAGGGTTGGGGCAACACTGGCGGTGGATCTGGAGGAGCGGGTTGGGGGAACACTGGCGGTGGCTCTGGAGGAGAGGGTTGGGGAACACTGGCGGTGGCTCTGGAGGAGAGGGTTAGGGGGACACTGGTGGTGGCTCTGAAGGAGAGGATTGGGGAACACTGGTGGTGGCTCTGGAGGAGAGGGTTGGGGAACACTGGCGGTGGCTCGGGAGGAGAGGGTTGGGGAACACTGGCGGTGGCTCTGGAGGAGAGGGTTGGGGAACACTGGCGGTGGCTCTGGAGGAGAGGGTTGGGGGACACTGGTGGTGGCTCTGGAGGAGAAGGTTGGGGGAACACTGGTGGTGGCTCTGGAGGAGAGGGTTGGGGAACACTGGCGGTGGCTCTGGAGGAGAGGGTTGGGGGAACACTGGTGGTGGCTCTGGAGGAGAGGGTTGGGGGCACTGGCGGTGGCTCTGAAGGAGAGGGTTGGGGGAACACTGGTGGTGACTCTAGAGGAGAGGGTTGGGGAACACTGGTGGTAACTCTGGAGGAGAGGGTTGGGGAACACTGGTAGTGGCTCTGGAGGAGAGGGTTGGAGAACACTGGTGGTGGCTCTGGAGGAGAGGGTTGGATAACACTGGTGGTGGCTCTGGAGGAGAGGGTTGGGGAACACTGGTGGTGGATCTGGAGCAGAGGGTTGCGGAACACTGGTGGTGGCTCTGGAGGAGAGGGTTGCGGAACACTGGTGGTGGCTCTGGAGGAGAGGGTTGCGGAACACTGGTGGTGGCTCTGGAGGAGAGGGTTGCGGAACACTGGTGGTGGCTCTGGAGGAGACGGTTGGGGAACACTGGAGGTGGCTCTGGAGGAGAGGGTTGGGGGACACTGGTGGTGGCTCTGGAGGAGAGGGTTGGGGAACACTGGAGGTGGCTCTGGAGAAGAGGGTTGGGGAACACTGGAGGTGGCTCTGGAGGAGAGGGTTGGGGAACACTGGCGGTGGCTCGGGAGGAGAGGGTTGGGGAACACTGGTGGTGGCTCTGGAGGAGAGGGTTGGGGAACACTGGCGGTGGCTCAGGAGGAGAGGGTTGGGGAACACTGGCGGTGGCTCTGGAGGAGAGGGTTGGGGAACACTGGTGGTGGCTCTGGAGAAGAGGGTTGGGGGAACACTGGTGGTGGCTCTGGAGGAGAGGGTTGGGGGCACTGGCGGTGGCTCTGGAGGTGAGGGTTGGGGGAACACTGGTGGTGACTCTAGAGGAGAGGGTTGGGGAACACTGGTGGTAACTCTGGAGGAGAGGGTTGGGGAACACTGGTAGTGGCTCTGGAGGAGAGGGTTGAAGAACACTGGTGGTGGCTCTGGAGGAGAGGGTTGGATAACACTGGTGGTGGCTCTGGAGGAGAGGGTTGGGGGAACACTGGTGGTGGATCTGGAGCAGAGGGTTGCGGAACACTGGTGGTGGCTCTGGAGGAGAGGGTAGGGAGGACACTGGTGGTGGCTCTGGAGGAGCGGGTTGGGGGAACACTGGCGGTGGCTCTGGAGGAGAGGGTTGGGGAACACTGGCGGTTGCTCTGGAGGAGAGGGTTGGGGAACACTGGTGGTGGCTCTGGAGGAGAGGGTTGGAGAACACCGGTGGTGGCTCTGGAGGAGAGGGTTGGAGAACACTGGTGGTGGCTCTGGAGGAGAGGGTTGGGGGAACACTGGCGGTGGATCTGGAGGAGCGGGTTGGGGGAACACTGGCGGTGGATCTGGAGGAGAGGGTTGGGGAACACTGGCGGTGGCTCCGGAGTAGAGGGTTGGGGGGACACTGGTGGTGGCTCTGGAGGAGAGGGTTGGAGAACACCGGTGGTGGCTCTGGAGGAGAGGGTTGGAGAACACTGGTGGTGGCTCTGGAGGAGAGGGTTGGGGGAACACTGGCGGTGGATCTGGAGGAGAGGGTTGGGGAACACTGGCGGTGGATCTGGAGGAGAGGGTTGGGGAACACTGGTGGTGGCTCTGAAGAAGAGGGTTGGGGAACACTGGCGGTGGCTCTGGAGGAGAGGGTTGGGGAACACTGGCGGTGGCTCTGGAGGAGAGGGTTGGGGAACACTGGCGGTGGCTCTGGAGGAGAGGGTTGGGGAACACTGGAGGTGGCTCTGGAGGAGAGGGTAGGGAGGACACTGGTGGTGGCTCTGGAGGAGCGGGTTGGGGGAACACTGGCGGTGGCTCTGGAGGAGAGGGTTGGGGAACACTGGCGGTGGCTCTGGAGGAGAGGGTTGGGGAACACTGGTGGTGGCTCTGAAGGAGAGGGTTGGAGAACACCGGTGGTGGCTCTGGAGGAGAGGGTTGGGGAACACTGGAGGTGGCTCTGGAGGAGAGGGTTGGGGAACACTGGCGGTGGCTCTGGAGGAGAGGGTTGGGGAACACTGGTGGTGGCTCTGGAGAAGAGGGTTGGGGGAACACTGGTGGTGGCTCTGGAGGAGAGGGTTGGGGGCACTGGCGGTGGCTCTGGAGGTGAGGGTTGGGGGAACACTGGTGGTGACTCTAGAGGAGAGGGTTGGGGAACACTGGTGGTAACTCTGGAGGAGAGGGTTGGGGAACACTGGTAGTGGCTCTGGAGGAGAGGGTTGAAGAACACTGGTGGTGGCTCTGGAGGAGAGGGTTGGATAACACTGGTGGTGGCTCTGGAGGAGAGGGTTGGGGGAACACTGGTGGTGGATCTGGAGCAGAGGGTTGCGGAACACTGGTGGTGGCTCTGGAGGAGAGGGTAGGGAGGACACTGGTGGTGGCTCTGGAGGAGCGGGTTGGGGGAACACTGGCGGTGGCTCTGGAGGAGAGGGTTGGGGAACACTGGCGGTGGCTCTGGAGGAGAGGGTTGGGGAACACTGGTGGTGGCTCTGGAGGAGAGGGTTGGAGAACACCGGTGGTGGCTCTGGAGGAGAGGGTTGGAGAACACTGGTGGTGGCTCTGGAGGAGAGGGTTGGGGGAACACTGGCGGTGGATCTGGAGGAGCGGGTTGGGGGAACACTGGCGGTGGCTCTGGAGGAGAGGGTTGGGGAACACTGGCGGTGGCTCCGGAGTAGAGGGTTGGGGGGACACTGGTGGTGGCTCTGGAGGAGAGGGTTGGAGAACACCGGTGGTGGCTCTGGAGGAGAGGGTTGGAGAACACTGGTGGTGGCTCTGGAGGAGAGGGTTGGGGGAACACTGGCGGTGGATCTGGAGGAGAGGGTTGGGGAACACTGGCGGTGGATCTGGAGGAGAGGGTTGGGGAACACTGGTGGTGGCTCTGAAGAAGAGGGTTGGGGAACACTGGCGGTGGCTCTGGAGGAGAGGGTTGGGGAACACTGGCGGTGGCTCTGGAGGAGAGGGTTGGGGAACACTGGCGGTGGCTCTGGAGGAGAGGGTTGGGGAACACGGGCGGTGGCTCTTGAGGAGAGGGTAGGGAGGACACTGGTGGTGGCTCTGGAGGAGCGGGTTGGGGGAACACTGGCGGTGGCTCTGGAGGAGAGGGTTGGGGAACACTGGCGGTGGCTCTGGAGGAGAGGGTTGGGGAACACTGGTGGTGGCTCTGAAGGAGAGGGTTGGAGAACACCGGTGGTGGCTCTGGAGGAGAGGGTTGGAGAACACTGGTGGTGGCTCTGGAGGAGAGGGTTGGGGGAACACTGGCGGTGGATCTGGAGGAGCGGGTTGGGGGAACACTGGCGGTGGCTCTGGAGGAGAGGGTTGGGGAACACTGGCGGTGGCTCTGGAGGAGAGGGTTAGGGGGACACTGGTGGTGGCTCTGAAGGAGAGGATTGGGGAACACTGGTGGTGGCTCTGGAGGAGAGGGTTGGGGAACACTGGCGGTGGCTCGGGAGGAGAGGGTTGGGGAACACTGGCGGTGGCTCTGGAGGAGAGGGTTGGGGAACACTGGCGGTGGCTCTGGAGGAGAGGGTTGGGGGACACTGGTGGTGGCTCTGGAGGAGAAGGTTGGGGGAACACTGGTGGTGGCTCTGGAGGAGAGGGTTGGGGAACACTGGCGGTGGCTCTGGAGGAGAGGGTTGGGGGAACACTGGTGGTGGCTCTGGAGGAGAGGGTTGGGGGCACTGGCGGTGGCTCTGAAGGAGAGGGTTGGGGGAACACTGGTGGTGACTCTAGAGGAGAGGGTTGGGGAACACTGGTGGTAACTCTGGAGGAGAGGGTTGGGGAACACTGGTAGTGGCTCTGGAGGAGAGGGTTGGAGAACACTGGTGGTGGCTCTGGAGGAGAGGGTTGGATAACACTGGTGGTGGCTCTGGAGGAGAGGGTTGGGGAACACTGGTGGTGGATCTGGAGCAGAGGGTTGCGGAACACTGGTGGTGGCTCTGGAGGAGAGGGTTGCGGAACACTGGTGGTGGCTCTGGAGGAGAGGGTTGCGGAACACTGGTGGTGGCTCTGGAGGAGAGGGTTGCGGAACACTGGTGGTGGCTCTGGAGGAGACGGTTGGGGAACACTGGAGGTGGCTCTGGAGGAGAGGGTTGGGGGACACTGGTGGTGGCTCTGGAGGAGAGGGTTGGGGAACACTGGAGGTGGCTCTGGAGAAGAGGGTTGGGGAACACTGGAGGTGGCTCTGGAGGAGAGGGTTGGGGAACACTGGCGGTGGCTCGGGAGGAGAGGGTTGGGGAACACTGGTGGTGGCTCTGGAGGAGAGGGTTGGGGAACACTGGCGGTGGCTCAGGAGGAGAGGGTTGGGGAACACTGGCGGTGGCTCTGGAGGAGAGGGTTGGGGAACACTGGTGGTGGCTCTGGAGAAGAGGGTTGGGGGAACACTGGTGGTGGCTCTGGAGGAGAGGGTTGGGGGCACTGGCGGTGGCTCTGGAGGTGAGGGTTGGGGGAACACTGGTGGTGACTCTAGAGGAGAGGGTTGGGGAACACTGGTGGTAACTCTGGAGGAGAGGGTTGGGGAACACTGGTAGTGGCTCTGGAGGAGAGGGTTGAAGAACACTGGTGGTGGCTCTGGAGGAGAGGGTTGGATAACACTGGTGGTGGCTCTGGAGGAGAGGGTTGGGGGAACACTGGTGGTGGATCTGGAGCAGAGGGTTGCGGAACACTGGTGGTGGCTCTGGAGGAGAGGGTAGGGAGGACACTGGTGGTGGCTCTGGAGGAGCGGGTTGGGGGAACACTGGCGGTGGCTCTGGAGGAGAGGGTTGGGGAACACTGGCGGTTGCTCTGGAGGAGAGGGTTGGGGAACACTGGTGGTGGCTCTGGAGGAGAGGGTTGGAGAACACCGGTGGTGGCTCTGGAGGAGAGGGTTGGAGAACACTGGTGGTGGCTCTGGAGGAGAGGGTTGGGGGAACACTGGCGGTGGATCTGGAGGAGCGGGTTGGGGGAACACTGGCGGTGGCTCTGGAGGAGAGGGTTGGGGAACACTGGCGGTGGCTCCGGAGTAGAGGGTTGGGGGGACACTGGTGGTGGCTCTGGAGGAGAGGGTTGGAGAACACCGGTGGTGGCTCTGGAGGAGAGGGTTGGAGAACACTGGTGGTGGCTCTGGAGGAGAGGGTTGGGGGAACACTGGCGGTGGATCTGGAGGAGAGGGTTGGGGAACACTGGCGGTGGATCTGGAGGAGAGGGTTGGGGAACACTGGTGGTGGCTCTGAAGAAGAGGGTTGGGGAACACTGGCGGTGGCTCTGGAGGAGAGGGTTGGGGAACACTGGCGGTGGCTCTGGAGGAGAGGGTTGGGGAACACTGGCGGTGGCTCTGGAGGAGAGGGTTGGGGAACACTGGAGGTGGCTCTGGAGGAGAGGGTAGGGAGGACACTGGTGGTGGCTCTGGAGGAGCGGGTTGGGGGAACACTGGCGGTGGCTCTGGAGGAGAGGGTTGGGGAACACTGGCGGTGGCTCTGGAGGAGAGGGTTGGGGAACACTGGTGGTGGCTCTGAAGGAGAGGGTTGGAGAACACCGGTGGTGGCTCTGGAGGAGAGGGTTGGAGAACACTGGTGGTGGCTCTGGAGGAGAGGGTTGGGGGAACACTGGCGGTGTATCTGGAGGAGCGGGTTGGGGGAACACTGGCGGTGGCTCTGGAGGAGAGGGTTGGGGAACACTGGCGGTGGCTCTGGAGGAGAGGGTTGGGGGGACACTGGTGGTGGCTCTGGAGGAGAGGGTTGGAGAACACCGGTGGTGGCTCTGGAGGAGAGGGTTGGAGAACACTGGTGGTGGCTCTGGAGGAGAGGGTTGGGGGAACACTGGCGGTGGATCTGGAGGAGAGGGTTGGGGAACACTGGCGGTGGATCTGGAGGAGAGGGTTGGGGAACACTGGTGGTGGCTCTGAAGAAGAGGGTTGGGGAACACTGGCGGTGGCTCTGGAGGAGAGGGTTGGGGAACACTGGCGGTGGCTCTGGAGGAGAGGGTTGGGGAACACTGGCGGTGGCTCTGGAGGAGAGGGTTGGGGAACACTGGCGGTGGCTCTGGAGGAGAGGGTTGGGGAACACTGGCGGTGGCTCTGGAGGAGAGGGTTGGGGAACACTGGCGGTGGCTCTGCAGGAGAGGGTTAGGGGACACTGGTGATGGCTCTGGAGGAGAGGGTTGGGGGACACTGCTGGTGGCTCTGGAGGAGAGGGTTGAGGGAACACTGGTGGTGGCTCTGGAGGAGAGGGTTGGGGAACACTGGTCGTGGCTCTGGAGGAGAGGGTTGGGGGACACTGGCGGTGGCTCTGGAGGAGAGGGTTGGGGGGACACTGGCGGTGGCTCTGGAGGAGAGGGTTGGGGGAACCCTGGTGGTGGCTCTGGAGGAGAGGGTTGGGGGGACACTGGCGGTAGCTCTGGAGGAGAGGGTTGGGGGGACACTGGTGGTGGCTCTGGAGGAGAGGGTTGGGGGAACCCTGGTGGTGGCTCTGGAGGAGAGGGTTGGGGGGACACTGGCGGTGGCTCTGGAGGAGAGGATTAGGGGACACTGGCGGTGGCTCTGGAGGAGAGGGTTGGGGGGACACTGGTGGTGGCTCTGGAGGAGAGGGTTGGGGGAACCCTGGTGGTGACTCTGGAGGAGAGGGTTGGGGGGACACTGGTGGTGGCTCTGGAGGAGAGGGTTGGGGGAACCCTGGTGGTGGCTCTGGAGGAGAGGGTTGGGGGGACACTCGCAGTGGCTCTGGAGGAGAGGATTGGGGGACACTGTTGGTGGCTCTGGAGGAGAGGGTTGGGGAACACTGGTGGTGGCTCTGGAGGAGAGGGTTGGGGAACACTGGTGGTGGCTCTGGAGGAGAGGGTTGGGGGAACCCTGGTGGTTTCTCTGGAGGAGAGGGTTGGGGGGACACTGGCGGTGGCTCTGGAGGAGAGGATTGGGGGACACTGGTGGTGGCTCTAGAGGAGAGGGTTGGGGAACCCTGGTGGTGGCTCTGGAGGAGAGGGTTGGGGGGACAATGGTGCTGGCTCTGGAGGAGAGGGTTGGAGGGACACTGGCGGTGGCTCTGGAGGAGAGGATTGGGGGACACTGGTGGTGGCTCTGGAGGAGAGGGTTGGGGGGACACTGGTGGTGGCTCTGGAGGAGAGGGTTGGGGGGACACTGGCGGTGGCTCTGGAGGAGAGGGTTGGGGAACAATGGCGGTGGCTCTGGAGGAGAGGGTTGGGAGACACTGGCGATGGCTCTGGAGGAGAGGGTTGGTGAACACTGGTGGTGGCTCTGGAGGAGAGGGTTGGGGAGACAATGGTGGTGGCTCTGGAGGAGAGGGTTGGGGGACACTGGTGGTGGCTCTGGAGGAGAGGGTTGCGGAACACTGGTGATGGCTCTGGAGGAGCAGGTTGTGGGAACACTGGCGGTGGCTCTGGAGGAGAGGGTTGGGGGGACAATGGTGCTGGCTCTGGAGGAGAGGGTTGGGGGGACACTGGTGGTGGCTCTGGAGGAGCGGGTTGGAGGAACACTGGCGGTGGCTCTGGAGGAGAGGGTTGGGGGAACACTGGTGGTGACTCTAGAGGAGAGGGTTGGGGAACACTGGTGGTAACTCTGGAGGAGAGGGTTGGGGAACACTGGTAGTGGCTCTGGAGGAGAGGGTTGAAAAACACTGGTGGTGGCTCTGGAGGAGAGGGTTGGATAACACTGGTGGTGGCTCTGGAGGAGAGGGTTGGGGAACACTGGTGGTGGATCTGGAGCAGAGGGTTGCGGAACACTGGTGGTGGCTCTGGAGGAGAGGGTTGCGGAACACTGGTGGTGGCTCTGGAGGAGAGGGTTGCGGAACACTGGTGGTGGCTCTGGAGGAGAGGGTTGCGGAACACTGGTGGTGGCTCTGGAGGAGACGGTTGGGGAACACTGGAGGTGGCTCTGGAGGAGAGGGTTGGGGGACACTGGTGGTGGCTCTGGAGGAGAGGGTTGGGGAACACTGGAGGTGGCTCTGGAGAAGAGGGTTGGGGAACACTGGAGGTGGCTCTGAACGAGAGGGTTGGGGAACACTGGCGGTGGCTCGGTAGGAGAGGGTTGGGGAACACTGGTGGTGGCTCTGGAGGAGAGGGTTGGGGAACACTGGCGGTGCCTCAGGAGGAGAGGGTTGGGGAACACTGGCGGTGGCTCTGGAGGAGAGGGTTGGGGAACACTGGTGGTGGCTCTGGAGGAGAGGGTTGGGGGAACACTGGTGGTGGCTCTGGAGGAGAGGGTTGGGGAACACTGGCGGTGGCTCTGGAGGAGAGGGTTGGGGAACACTGGCGGTGGCTCTGGAGGAGAGGGTTGGGGAACACTGGCGGTGGCTCTGGAGGAGAGGGTTGGGGAACACTGGCGGTGGCTCTGCAGGAGAGGGTTAGGGGACACTGGTGATGGCTCTGGAGGAGAGGGTTGGGGGACACTGCTGGTGGCTCTGGAGGAGAGGGTTGAGGGAACACTGGTGGTGGCTCTGGAGGAGAGGGTTGGGGAACACTGGTCGTGGCTCTGGAGGAGAGGGTTGGGGGACACTGGCGGTGGCTCTGGAGGAGAGGGTTGGGGGGACACTGGCGGTGGCTCTGGAGGAGAGGGTTGGGGGAACCCTGGTGGTGGCTCTGGAGGAGAGGGTTGGGGGGACACTGGCGGTAGCTCTGGAGGAGAGGGTTGGGGGGACACTGGTGGTGGCTCTGGAGGAGAGGTCTGGGGGAACCCTGGTGGTGGCTCTGGAGGAGAGGGTTGGGGGGACACTGGCGGTGGCTCTGGAGGAGAGGATTAGGGGACACTGGCGGTGGCTCTGGAGGAGAGGGTTGGGGGGACACTGGTGGTGGCTCTGGAGGAGAGGGTTGGGGGAACCCTGGTGGTGACTCTGGAGGAGAGGGTTGGGGGGACACTGGTGGTGGCTCTGGAGGAGAGGGTTGGGGGAACCCTGGTGGTGGCTCTGGAGGAGAGGGTTGGGGGGACACTCGCAGTGGCTCTGGAGGAGAGGATTGGGGGACACTGTTGGTGGCTCTGGAGGAGAGGGTTGGGGAACACTGGTGGTGGCTCTGGAGGAGAGGGTTGGGGAACACTGGTGGTGGCTCTGGAGGAGAGGGTTGGGGGAACCCTGGTGGTTTCTCTGGAGGAGAGGGTTGGGGGGACACTGGCGGTGGCTCTGGAGGAGAGGATTGGGGGACACTGGTGGTGGCTCTAGAGGAGAGGGTTGGGGAACCCTGGTGGTGGCTCTGGAGGAGAGGGTTGGGGGGACAATGGTGCTGGCTCTGGAGGAGAGGGTTGGAGGGACACTGGCGGTGGCTCTGGAGGAGAGGATTGGGGGACACTGGTGGTGGCTCTGGAGGAGAGGGTTGGGGGGACACTGGTGGTGGCTCTGGAGGAGAGGGTTGGGGGGACACTGGCGGTGGCTCTGGAGGAGAGGGTTGGGGAACAATGGCGGTGGCTCTGGAGGAGAGGGTTGGGAGACACTGGCGATGGCTCTGGAGGAGAGGGTTGGTGAACACTGGTGGTGGCTCTGGAGGAGAGGGTTGGGGAGACAATGGTGGTGGCTCTGGAGGAGAGGGTTGGGGGACACTGGTGGTGGCTCTGGAGGAGAGGGTTGCGGAACACTGGTGATGGCTCTGGAGGAGCAGGTTGTGGGAACACTGGCGGTGGCTCTGGAGGAGAGGGTTGGGGGGACAATGGTGCTGGCTCTGGAGGAGAGGGTTGGGGGGACACTGGTGGTGGCTCTGGAGGAGCGGGTTGGAGGAACACTGGCGGTGGCTCTGGAGGAGAGGGTTGGGGGAACACTGGTGGTGACTCTAGAGGAGAGGGTTGGGGAACACTGGTGGTAACTCTGGAGGAGAGGGTTGGGGAACACTGGTAGTGGCTCTGGAGGAGAGGGTTGGAGAACACTGGTGGTGGCTCTGGAGGAGAGGGTTGGATAACACTGGTGGTGGCTCTGGAGGAGAGGGTTGGGGAACACTGGTGGTGGATCTGGAGCAGAGGGTTGCGGAACACTGGTGGTGGCTCTGGAGGAGAGGGTTGCGGAACACTGGTGGTGGCTCTGGAGGAGAGGGTTGCGGAACACTGGTGGTGGCTCTGGAGGAGAGGGTTGCGGAACACTGGTGGTGGCTCTGGAGGAGACGGTTGGGGAACACTGGAGGTGGCTCTGGAGGAGAGGGTTGGGGGACACTGGTGGTGGCTCTGGAGGAGAGGGTTGGGGAACACTGGAGGTGGCTCTGGAGAAGAGGGTTGGGGAACACTGGAGGTGGCTCTGAAGGAGAGGGTTGGGGAACACTGGCGGTGGCTCGGTAGGAGAGGGTTGGGGAACACTGGTGGTGGCTCTGGAGGAGAGGGTTGGGGAACACTGGCGGTGCCTCAGGAGGAGAGGGTTGGGGAACACTGGCGGTGGCTCTGGAGGAGAGGGTTGGGGAACACTGGTGGTGGCTCTGGAGGAGAGGGTTGGGGGAACACTGGTGGTGGCTCTGGAGGAGAGGGTTGGGGGCACTGGCGGTGGCTCTGGAGGAGAGGGTTGGGGGAACACTGGTGGTGACTCTAGAGGAGAGGGTTGGGGAACACTGGTGGTAACTCTGGAGGAGAGGGTTGGGGAACACCGGTAGTGGCTCTGGAGGAGAGGGTTGAAGAACACTGGTGGTGGCTCTGGAGGAGAGGGTTGGATAACACTGGTGGTGGCTCTGGAGGAGAGGGTTGGGGGAACACTGGTGGTGGATCTGGAGCAGAGGGTTGCGGAACACTGGTGGTGGCTCTGGCGCAGAGGGTTGCGGAACACTGGTGGTGGCTCTGGAGGAGAGGGATTGGGGACACTGGTGGTGGCTCTGGAGGAGAGGGTTGGGGGACACTGGCGGTGGCTCTGGAGAAGAGGATTGGGGGACACTGGCGGTGGCTCTGGAGGAGAGGGTTGGGGAACACTGGTGGTGGCTCTGGAGAAGAGGGTTGGGGAACACTGGAGGTGGCTCTGGAGGAGAGGGTAGGGAGGACACTGGTGGTGGCTCTGGAGGAGCGGGTTGGGGGAACACTGGCGATGGCTCTGGAGGAGAGGGTTGGGGAACACTGGCGGTGGCTCTGGAGGAGAGGGTTGGGGAACACTGGTGGTGGCTCTGGAGGAGAGGGTTGGAGAACACCGGTGGTGGCTCTGGAGGAGAGGGTTGGAGAACACTGGTGGTGGCTCTGGAGGAGAGGGTTGGGGGAACACTGGCGGTGGATCTGGAGGAGCGGGTTGGGGGAACACTGGCGGTGGCTCTGGAGGAGAGGGTTGGGGAACACTGGCGGTGGCTCTGGAGGAGAGGGTTGGGGGGACACTGGTGGTGGCTCTGGAGGAGAGGGTTGGAGAACACCGGTGGTGGCTCTGGAGGAGAGGGTTGGAGAACACTGGTGGTGGCTCTGGAGGAGAGGGTTGGGGGAACACTGGCGGTGGATCTGGAGGAGAGGGTTGGGGAACACTGGCGGTGGATCTGGAGGAGAGGGTTGGGGAACACTGGTGGTGGCTCTGAAGAAGAGGGTTGGGGAACACTGGCGGTGGCTCTGGAGGAGAGGGTTGGGGAACACTGGCGGTGGCTCTGGAGGAGAGGGTTGGGGAACACTGGCGGTGGCTCTGGAGGAGAGGGTTGGGGAACACTGGCGGTGGCTCTGGAGGAGAGGGTTGGGGAACACTGGCGGTGGCTCTGGAGGAGAGGGTTGGGGAACACTGGCGGTGGCTCTGCAGGAGAGGGTTAGGGGACACTGGTGGTGGCTCTGGAGGAGAGGGTTGGGGGACACTGCTGGTGGCTCTGGAGGAGAGGGTTGAGGGAACACTGGTGGTGGCTCTGGAGGAGAGGGTTGGGGAACACTGGTCGTGGCTCTGGAGGAGAGGGTTGGGGGACACTGGCGGTGGCTCTGGAGGAGAGGGTTGGGGGGACACTGGCGGTGGCTCTGGAGGAGAGGGTTGGGGGAACCCTGGTGGTGGCTCTGGAGGAGAGGGTTGGGGGGACACTGGCGGTAGCTCTGGAGGAGAGAGTTGGGTGGACACTGGTGGTGGCTCTGGAGGAGAGGGTTGGGGGAACCCTGGTGGTGGCTCTGGAGGAGAGGGTTGGGGGGACACTGGCGGTGGCTCTGGAGGAGAGGATTAGGGGACACTGGCAGTGGCTCTGGAGGAGAGGATTGGGGGACACTGTAGGTGGCTCTGGAGGAGAGGGTTGGGGAACACTGGTGGTGGCTCTGGAGGAGAGGGTTGGGGAACACTGGTGGTGGCTCTGGAGGAGAGGGTTGGGGGAACCCTGGTGGTGGCTCTGGAGGAGAGGGTTGGGGGGACACTGGCGGTGGCTCTGGAGGAGAGGATTGGGGGACACTGGTGGTGGCTCTGGAGGAGAGGTGTCACGATCAGCTTACCTGTGCCGCGTTCCAGCGGTGTCCCCGTCGCCCCGCCATCCAAGCGCCGGCCGCGCCGGGCGGCAGCTCGCGTGGCTGCGGGCGCGCCCCCTCCTTCTCCTCCTGCCGGCGTGTCCGGCATCAGCACACGTGCTCGCGCGGGTGCGCGAGCACGTTCCTTCTATGCCCTCCGGCGGACCGTGGCCGCCGGAGGAGGTGAATAAATTATAAAAGGGGCACGCCCCCTTTTCTGTTAAAGGGCCTATGAGCCCAGCTGGGCGGCACGCCCTCTATACTATCTGAAGGGCCAATGAGCCCTGGGTTCAGTGGGGGATACGCCCCCCCCCCCCCCCGTTGTGCACTCCTTGTTCTGGCCAATCAATATCATGATCCTGTGTGCACCAATCACAATACCTTCCCTCCTATGTCTGTCCCTATAAAGCTCTTTTCCCCGCAGTTGGTTGTTGCCTGTGATAGCGCCTAGACCCTAGCCATTGTTAATCCCTGTTATTGATCCTGATTCCTGTTGCCGACCCTCGCTTGTTTGACCATCCTTGATCTCCATTCCTGTTGCCGACCCTCGCTTGTTTGACCATCCTTGATCTCCATTCCTGTTGCCGACCCTCGCTTGTTTGACCATCCTCGATCTTCTCTCCAGTTGCCGACCCTTGCCTGTCCTTGGACTCCCACCATACGCTCACATACCGGCTACCCGATTCCACTTCCAGCCGCGGGCTCTCCAGTACTCTGTACCGTAAGACCTCAACCTTTGAGCCATAAAGTCCTGGGGGCAACCGATCCCGAGCAGGCGTGTTCTGCGTCTCGGCAAGCGGGGGCTCCTATAGGTGAAGCTGGCTGCGGAGATTGGGGGTTGAGGTCCTTACCAAGAGAGCTGGAGTTGTCCAAGTGGTAAATTGTGGTTCCGGGAGCGTGATATTATCACAGGCCTTCATGGATGACCTGGTACAGCAAGTACAGGCTATGGCCACAGCTATAAATCAACTTGCCCAGAGAGTGGCCAATCAAGAAACCAGGCAGATTCCTGCATCCGCTGTACCACCTCACGTGTCGGAGCCGAAGGTCCCGTTACCGGAGAAATTTTTTGGAGACCGA
This sequence comes from Gastrophryne carolinensis, assembly GCA_027917425.1. Lineage (NCBI taxonomy): Eukaryota > Metazoa > Chordata > Amphibia > Anura > Microhylidae > Gastrophryne > Gastrophryne carolinensis. Next base: position 216,994 of record JAQIHN010000046.1, on the reverse strand, counting down.
GCCAGATTCTCCAATTTTAAAAACTCCTGCGAGCTGTACTTCAGATTGAGACCTGGGTCCTCGGGCACCGAGACCCAACGGGTGGGGTTAGTTATCTCCCTTTTGCAAGGAGATCCCCAATCATGGGCCTTTAGCCTGCCTCCTGATGATGCTGCCCTGCACTCCGTTACTTCCTTTTTTCAGGCTATGGGTGTGTTATATGCCGACCCAGACCAGCAGTCCACAGCCGAAAATAGGCTTCGGGCCTTGAAGCAAGGTCGGAATACTGCCGAAGATTACAGTTCTGAATTCCGGCGGTGGGCAGTAGACTCCAGATGGAATGACCCAGCCCTGTGTAGCCAGTTCCGTATGGGTCTATCGGAGGGTATCAAGGACGCTTTGGTCAATTTCCCTACACCAGCAGATCTAGACCAGCTAATGCAGGTCTCCATCAAAATAGATCGGCGTCTTAGGGAAAGAGCCAGGGAAAGGGTTAGGACTTCCTCGTCCTTTAAGCCATCTCAGTCCCCCGACCCACTCCCTTCCCCTGGGGCAAACACACCTTCTTCCTCACTGGAGGAACCCATGCAGATCGGTAGAGCTCGTCTTACCCAGGACGAGAAGCAGCGTAGACGCTCCATGGGTCTCTGCTTATATTGTGGGAATCCGGGACATTTTGCTAGGTCCTGTCCTAACAAGGGATACCCGGCGGGAAACTTCCTCGCCTAGATCAGGAGGGGAGTACTGATCTAGGTGAGTCCGTTAATTACTCTCACTTGAATAAAATGTTAATCCCCATAGAGCTTTCTTGGGGTCCCTCCAAACGGGCAGTATCCGCCATTATCGACAGTGGAGCTGCAGGTAACTTCCTGGACCGGAGCATGATCTCCGTCCTGGGGATTCCGCTGGTACCCCTAGGAAAATCTCTACAGGTTCTAGCCATAAATGGGAAGGCCATCCAGGGAGGTCCGGTTAGTACCAAGACCCCACCTCTCAATTTAATCGTTGGCTCTTCTCACTCTGAATATATCGAGTTCTTGGTTTTTGACTGTCCTGAAACCCCGGTAGTACTGGGATATCCCTGGTTAAAACTCCACAACCCCATTTTAGACTGGCAGACGGGGGATTTAGTGAGGTGGAGTAATCACTGCAAGACACATTGTTTTTCCACTGCCCTCAAAAGTTTTCAGATGCTGCCACAGGGATTGCCTCAGCCTTACGCAGATTGGGCTGATGTTTTTTCCGAACGTTCTGCCGATTCCCTTCCCCCTCATAGGCCCTATGACTGCCCTATTGACCTGCTCCCCGGGACCATCCCTCCTAGAGGGAAAGTTTATAATCTCACTCGGCCGGAAGAACTGGCCATGAAGGAGTACATCTCCGAGAATTTAAGCAAGGGGTTCATCCGTCCTTCAACATCACCTGCGGGGGCTGGCTTCTTTTTTGTGGAGAAAAAAGATGGTGGTTTAAGGCCTTGTATAGACTACAGAGCCCTGAATAAGATCACGGTAAAAAAACGGTATCCCCTTCCCTTGATTGGGGATTTATTTAATCAAGTAGTAGGTGCTCGGGTGTTCTCCAAGTTAGACCTGAAGGGGGCCTACAACCTGATTCGTATTCGACAAGGGGATGAGTGGAAAACTGCATTCAATGTTAAAGATGGTCATTACGAATATCTAGTCATGCCCTTTGGCCTTTGTAATGCCCCTGCGGTCTTCCAAGACTTCGTTAATGACGTCTTCCGAGACTATTTGGGCAGATTCATGGTAATTTATTTGGATGATATCCTCATTTTCTCTAAATCTTTGTCCGAACATAGACTGCATGTGAAAATGGTACTTCAAAAACTAAGAGAGAATAACTTGTACGCAAAGATTTCTAAATGTATGTTTGAGGTCACCACCGTTCCCTTTTTGGGTTATATAATCTCTAGCCAGGGGTTAGAGATGGATGCGGGGAAGGTTTCGGCGGTGCGGGATTGGGTACAACCCAAGACTTTAAAAGAATTACAGCGTTTTTTAGGTTTCGCTAATTTCTATCGACGCTTTATTAAGGGTTTCTCCAAAATTGTTGCTCCTCTCACCAACCTTACTCGCAAGGGCGCCTTCACTGTAAACTGGTCATCTTCGGTCAATGAGGCCTTCCAGACTCTAAAACAGGCTTTTACTTCGGCGCCAGTTTTAGTTCACCCTGACGTTAATAAACCTTTTACCATTGAAGTAGATGCATCTGAGTTGGGTGTGGGGGCGGTGTTGTCGCAATACTCTGGTCATCCTGATCGTTTGCATCCTTGCGCCTACTTCTCACGGAAATTTAGTACCGCGGAACAGAACTATGATGTTGGAAACAGGGAGTTATTGGCCATTAAACTGGCTTTTGATGAATGGCGTCACTGGTTGGAGGGGTCATTGTATCCGATCACGGTCTATACTGATCATAAAAACCTCGAGTACATTAGCTCAGCTAAGAGACTGAACTCTCGTCAGGCCCGTTGGGCATTATTTTTCTCGCGTTTTAATTTTATAATTACATTTAAGCCAGGAGTGAAAAATTCTAAAGCGGATGCTCTGTCCCGCTTGTTTGGGGATTGTAAGGATCGGGGTGATATGGGTGAACCTATTTTGCCTGTGGGATGTGTGATTAGGGCCTTGCTTCCTGATCTTTCGAATGCCCTGGCGCCATTTCAAAATGAATCCCCTGTAGATGTACCTTTAGGATGTCAGTTTGTACCACCGCATCTGCGTTCCGATGTAATTCGCGAGTTTCACGATGCCAAAACTGCTGGACATCTAGGAAATCGTAAAACTTTCATTTTAGCCCGACGCCTTGTATGGTGGCCTACTATGCGCCGTGATATAACTACCTTTATCGACGCATGTTCTGTTTGTGCACGAAGTAAGGGGGTTCACAAGGCCCCTAGTGGGTGTTTAGTCCCACTTGAGATTCCTAAAGAACCATGGACTCATATCTCTATGGATTTTATTGTAGATTTGCCTCTCTCACATGGGAACACTGTGATTTGGGTGGTCGTCGACCGTTTCAGTAAGATGGCACATTTTATTCCTTTATCTAAGCTACCATCAGCTCCTGAGCTTTCGCGATTATTTATCTCGCACATTTTCCGTATCCATGGCATACCATCTAATATAGTTTCCGATCGGGGTGTGCAATTTACTTCGCGTTTTTGGAAGAACTTCTGTTCTCGCTTGGGGATTCAGATATCTTTGTCTTCTGCTTACCATCCTCAAACCAATGGACAGACTGAGAGAACCAATCAAAGTCTAGAACAGTATTTGCGGTGTTACATTTCCGACGCTCAAGAACAGTGGTCAGAATATATTGACTTCGCGGAATTTGCATACAATAATGCGCCGAGTGAAAGTACCAAAGTTTCTCCGTTTTTCTGCAATCTTGGGAGGAATCCCAGGGCTTCCTCTCTCTCTGGGTCCCCTTCCAATTTACCGGCATTGGAAGAGTGGCTCCAAGAGCGGAAGAACATCTGGACCCGCGTCCAGCAGACTTTGAAAGAAACTATTCTTAGATACAAAAGTTTCGCCGATCGCCACAGGTCTCAAGAACCCGCGCTTCAGATTGGGGACTTTGTTTGGGTTTCTACAAAAAATATTTCTCTCCGGCAACCGTCCAATAAGTTAGGGCCCAAGTTTATTGGCCCTTTCCCCATTATTCAGAAATTAAGCAACGTGTCCTTTAAGGTTCAACTCCTGCAAACCATGAGAATCCCAAATTCTTTTCACGTGTCACTGCTAAAACCAGCCAAGAATGTACCGCGTCCATCATCGCCGCCTATTCTAGTAGATAACGAACCAGAATATGAAGTGAACAAAATTCTTGACTCGCGCAAGCTCCGTAATTCTTTACAATATTTAATTGACTGGGTTGGTTACGGTCCTGAGGAGAGATGTTGGGTTGCGGCAAAAGATGTGCATGCTAAAGTTCTTATTAAAAAATTCCATCGTGACAATCCGGGGAAACCTGGTGAGGGTCCGGAGGCCCCTCATGAAGGTGGGGGTAGTGTCACGATCAGCTTACCTGTGCCGCGTTCCAGCGGTGTCCCCGTCGCCCCGCCATCCAGGCGGCGGCCGCGCCGGGCGGCAGCTCGCGTGGCTGCGGGCGCGCCCCCTCCTTCTCCTCCTGCCAGCGTGTCCGGCATCAGCACACGTGCTCGCGCGGGTGCGCGAGCACGTTCCTTCTATGCCCTCCGGCGGCGCTGCACTCAGCGTGGCCGCCGGAGGAGGTGAATAAATTATAAAAGGGGCACGCCCCCTTTTCTGTTAAAGGGCCTATGAGCCCAGCTGGGCGGCACGCCCTCTATACTATCTGAAGGGCCAATGAGCCCTGGGTTCAGTGGGGGATACGCCCCCCCCCCCCCGTTGTGCACTCCTTGTTCTGGCCAATCAATATCATGATCCTGTGTGCACCAATCACAATACCTTCTCTCCTATGTCTGTCCCTATAAAGCTCTTTTCCCCGCAGTTGGTTGTTGCCTGTGATAGCGCCTAGACCCTAGCCATTGTTAATCCCTGTTATTGATCCTGATTCCTGTTGCCAACCCTCGCTTGTTTGACCATCCTTGATCTCCATTCCTGTTGCCGACCCTCGCTTGTTTGACCATCCTTGATCTCCATTCCTGTTGCCGACCCTCGCTTGTTTGACCATCCTTGATCTCCATTCCTGTTGCCGACCCTCGCTTGTTTGACCATCCTCGATCTTCTCTCCAGTTGCCGACCCTTGCCTGTCCTTGGACTCCCACCATACGCTCACATACCGGCTACCCGATTCCACTTCCAGCCGCGGGCTCTCCAGTACTCTGTACCGTAAGACCTCAACCTTTGAGCCATAAAGTCCTGGGGGCAACCGATCCCGAGCAGGCGTGTTCTGCGTCTCGGCAAGCGGGGGCTCCTATAGGTGAAGCTGGCTGCGGAGATTGGGGGTTGAGGTCCTTACCAAGAGAGCTGGAGTTGTCCAAGTGGTAAATTGTGGTTCCGGGAGCGTGATAAGAGGGTTGGGGAACCCTGGTGGTGGCTCTGGAGGAGAGGGTTGGGGGGACAATGGTGCTGGCTCTGGAGGAGAGGGTTGGGGGGACACTGGCGGTGGCTCTGGAGGAGAGGATTGGGGGACACTGGTGGTGGCTCTGGAGGAGAGGGTTGGGGGGACACTGGTGGTGGCTCTGGAGGAGAGGGTTGGGGGGACACTGGCGGTGGCTCTGGAGGAGAGGGTTGGGGAACACTGGCGGTGGCTCTGGAGGAGAGGGTTGGGAGACACTGGCGATGGCTCTGGAGGAGAGGGTTGGTGAACACTGGTGGTGGCTCTGGAGGAGAGGGTTGGGGAGACAATGGTGGTGGCTCTGGAGGAGAGGGTTGGGGGACACTGGTGGTGGCTCTGGAGGAGAGGGTTGCGGAACACTGGTGATGGCTCTGGAGGAGCAGGTTGTGGGAACACTGGCGGTGGCTCTGGAGGAGAGGGTTGGGGGGACAATGGTGCTGGCTCTGGAGGAGAGGGTTGGGGGGACACTGGTGGTGGCTCTGGAGGAGCGGGTTGGAGGAACACTGGCGGTGGCTCTGGAGGAGAGGGTTGGGGAACACTGGCGGTGGCTCTGGAGGAGAGGGTTGGGGGGACACTGGCGATGGCTCTGGAGGAGAGGGTTGGGGGACAATGGTGGTGGCTCTGGAGGAGAGGGTTGCTGACACTGGTGGTGGCTCTAGAGGAGAGGGTTAGGGAACACTGGTGGTAACTCTGGAGGAGAGGGTTGCGGAACACTGGTGGTGGCTCTGGAGGAGAGGGTTAGGGGGACACTGGTGGTGGCTCTGAAGATGAGGGTTGGGGAACACTGGCGGTGGCTCTGGAGGAGAGGGTTGGGGAACACTGGCGGTGGCTCTGGAGGAGAGGGTTGGGGAACACTGGCGGTGGCTCTGGAGGAGAGGGTTGGGGAACACTGGCGGTGGCTCTGGAGGAGAGGGTTGGGGAACACTGGCGGTGGCTCTGGAGGAGAGGATTGGGGAACACTGGCGGTGGCTCTGGAGGAGAGGGTTGGGGAACACTGGTGGTAACTCTAGAGGAGAGGGTTGGGGAACACTGGCGGTGGCTCTGGAGGAGAGGGTTGGGGAACACTGGTGGGGGCTCTGGAGGAGAGGGTTGGGGAACACTGGTGGTGACTCTAGAGGAGAGGGTTGGGGAACACTGGTGGTGACTCTAGAGGAAAGGGTTGGGGAACACTGGTGGTGGCTCTGAAAGAGAGGGTTGGGGGGACACTGGTGGAGGCTCTGGAGGAGAGGGTTGGGGAACACTGGTGGTGGCTCTGGAGGAGAGGGTTTGGGGACACTGGTGGTGGATCTGGAGGAGAGGGTTGGGGGACACTGGTGGTGGATCTGGAGGAGAGGGTTGGGGGACACTGGTGGTGGCTCTGGAGGAGAGGGTTGGGGAACACTGGTGGTGGCTCTGGAGAAGAGGGTTCGGGAATACTGGAGGTGGCTCTGGAGGAGAGGGTTGGGGAACACTGGTGGTGGCTCTGGAGGAGAGCGTTGGGGGAACCCTGGTGGTGACTCTAGAGGAGAGGGTTGGGGAACACTGGTGGTCACTCTAGAGGAAAGGGTTGGGGAACACTGGTGGTGGCTCTGAAAGAGAGGGTTGGGGGGACACTGGTGGAGGCTCTGGAGGAGAGGGTTGGGGAACACTGGTGGTGGCTCTGGAGGAGAGGGTTTGGGGACACTGGTGGTGGATCTGGAGGAGAGGGTTGGGGGACACTGGTGGTGGATCTGGAGGAGAGGGTTGGGGGACACTGGTGGTGGCTCTGGAGGAGAGGGTTGGGGAACACTGGTGGTGGCTCTGGAGAAGAGGGTTCGGGAACACTGGAGGTGGCTCTGGAGGAGAGGGTTGGGGAACACTGGTGGTGGCTCTGGAGGAGAGCGTTGGGGGAACCCTGGTGGTGGCTCTGGAGGAGAGGATTGGGGGGACACTGGCGGTGGCTCTGGAGGAGAGGATTGGGGGACACTGGTGGTGGTTCTGGAGGAGAGGGTCGGGGAACACTGGTGGTGGCTCTGGAGGAGAGGGTCGGGGAACACTGGTGGTGGCTCTGGAGGAGAGGGTTGGGGGGACACTGGCGGTGGCTCTGGAGGAGAGGATTGGGGGACACTGGCGGTTGCTCTGGAGGAGAGGATTGGGGGACCCTGGCGGTGGCTCTGGAGGAGAGGGTTGGGGGGACACTGGTGGTGACTCTGGAGGAGAGGGTTGGGGGACAATGGTGGTGGCTCTGGAGGAGAGGGTTGGGGAACACTGGTGTTGGCTCCGGAGGAGCGGGTTGGGGAACACTGGTGGTGGCTCTGGAGGAGAGGGTTGGGGGGTGCTGGCAATGGCTCTGGAGGAGAGAGTTAGGGGACACTGGTGGTGGCTCTGGAGGAGAGGGTTGGGGGACACTGGTGGTGGCTCTGGAGGAGAGGGTTGTTGGACACTGGTGGTGGCTCTGGAGAAGAGGGTTGGGGAACACTGGAGGTGGCTCTGGAGGAGAGGGTTGCTGACACTGGTGGTGGCTCTGCAGGAGAGGGTTAGGGGACACTGGTGGTGGCTCTGGAGGGGAGGGTTGGGGGACACTGCTGGTGGCTCTGGAGGAGAGGGTTGAGGGAACACTGGTGGTGGCTCTGGAGGAGAGGGTTGGGGAACACTGGTGGTAACTCTAGAGGAGAGGGTTGGGGAACACTGGCGGTGGCTCTGGAGGAGAGGGTTGGGGAACACTGGTGGGGGCTCTGGAGGAGAGGTTTGGGGAACACTGGTGGTGACTCTAGAGGAGAGGGTTGGGGAACACTGGTGGTCACTCTAGAGGAAAGGGTTGGGGAACACTGGTGGTGGCTCTGAAAGAGAGGGTTGGGGGGACACTGGTGGAGGCTCTGGAGGAGAGGGTTGGGGAACACTGGTGGTGGCTCTGGAGGAGAGGGTTTGGGGACACTGGTGGTGGATCTGGAGGAGAGGGTTGGGGGACACTGGTGGTGGATCTGGAGGAGAGGGTTGGGGGACACTGGTGGTGGCTCTGGAGGAGAGGGTTGGGGAACACTGGTGGTGGCTCTGGAGAAGAGGGTTCGGGAACACTGGAGGTGGCTCTGGAGGAGAGGGTTGGGGAACACTGGTGGTGGCTCTGGAGGAGAGCGTTGGGGGAACCCTGGTGGTGGCTCTGGAGGAGAGGATTGGGGGGACACTGGCGGTGGCTCTGGAGGAGAGGATTGGGGGACACTGGTGGTGGTTCTGGAGGAGAGGGTCGGGGAACACTGGTGGTGGCTCTGGAGGAGAGGGTCGGGGAACACTGGTGGTGGCTCTGGAGGAGAGGGTTGGGGGGACACTGGCGGTGGCTCTGGAGGAGAGGATTGGCGGACACTGGCGGTTGCTCTGGAGGAGAGGATTGGGGGACCCTGGCGGTGGCTCTGGAGGAGAGGGTTGGGGGGACACTGGTGGTGACTCTGGAGGAGAGGGTTGGGGTACAATGGTGGTGGCTCTGGAGGAGAGGGTTGGGGAACACTGGTGTTGGCTCCGGAGGAGCGGGTTGGGGAACACTGGTGGTGGCTCTGGAGGAGAGGGTTGGGGGGTGCTGGCAATGGCTCTGGAGGAGAGAGTTAGGGGACACTGGTGGTGGCTCTGGAGGAGAGGTTTGGGGGACACTGGTGGTGGCTCTGGAGGAGAGGGTTGTTGGACACTGGTGGTGGCTCTGGAGAAGAGGGTTGGGGAACACTGGAGGTGGCTCTGGAGGAGAGGGTTGCTGACACTGGTGGTGGCTCTAGAGGAGAGGGTTGGGGAACACTGGTGGTGGCTCTGGAGGAGAGGGTTGGGGAACACTGGCGGTGGCTCTGCAGGAGAGGGTTAGGGGACACTGGTGGTGGCTCTGGAGGAGAGGGTTGGGGGACACTGCTGGTAGCTCTAGAGGAGAGGGTTGGGGGAACCCTGGTGGTGGCTCTGGAGGAGAGGGATTGGGGACACTGGTGGTGGCTCTGGAGGAGAGGGTTGGGGGACACTGGCGGTGGCTCTAGAGAAGAGGATTGGGGAACACTGGTGGTGGCTCTGGAGGAGAGGGTTGGAGAACACCGGTGGTGGCTCTGGAGGAGAGGGTTGGAGAACACTGGTGGTGGCTCTGGAGGAGAGGGTTGGGGGAACACTGGCGGTGGATCTGGAGGAGCGGGTTGGGGGAACACTGGCGGTGGCTCTGGAGGAGAGGGTTGGGGAACACTGGCGGTTGCTCTGGAGGAGAGGGTTGGGGGGACACTGGTGGTGGCTCTGGAGGAGAGGGTTGGAGAACACCGGTGATGGCTCTGGAGGAGAGGGTTGGAGAACACTGGTGGTGGCTCTGGAGGAGAGGGTTGGGGGAACACTGGCGGTGGATCTGGAGGAGAGGGTTGGGGAACACTGGCGGTGGATCTGGAGGAGAGGGTTGGGGAACACTGGTGGTGGCTCTGAAGAAGAGGGTTGGAGAACACTGGCGGTGGCTCTGGAGGAGAGGGTTGGGGAACACTGGCGGTGGCTCTGCAGGAGAGGGTTAGGGGACACTGGTGGTGGCTCTGGAGGAGAGGGTTGGGGGACACTGCTGGTGGCTCTGGAGGAGAGGGTTGAGGGAACACTGGTGGTGGCTCTGGAGGAGAGGGTTGGGGAACACTGGTCGTGGCTCTGGAGGAGAGGGTTGGGGGACACTGGCGGTGGCTCTGGAGGAGAGGGTTGGGGGGACACTGGCGGTGGCTCTGGAGGAGAGGGTTGGGGGAACCCTGGTGGTGGCTCTGGAGGAGAGGGTTGGGGGGACACTGGCGGTAGCTCTGGAGGAGAGAGTTGGGGGGACACTGGTGGTGGCTCTGGAGGAGAGGGTTGGGGGAACCCTGGTGGTGGCTCTGGAGGAGAGGGTTGGGGGGACACTGGCGGTGGCTCTGGAGGAGAGGATTAGGGGACACTGGTGGTGGCTCTGGAGGAGAGGGTTGGGGGAACCCTGGTGGTGACAGTTGAGGAGAGGGTTGGGGGGACACTGGCAGTGGCTCTGGAGGAGAGGATTGGGGGACACTGTAGGTGGCTCTGGAGGAGAGGGTTGGGGAACACTGGTGGTGGCTCTGGAGGAGAGGGTTGGGGAACACTGGTGGAGGCTCTGGAGGAGAGGGTTGGGGGAACCCTGGTGGTGGCTCTGGAGGAGAGGGTTGGGGGGACACTGGCGGTGGCTCTGGAGGAGAGGATTGGGGGACAATGGTGCTGGCTCTGGAGGAGAGGGTTGGGGGGACACTGGCGGTGGCTCTGGAGGAGAGGATTGGGGGACACTGGTGGTGGCTCTGGAGGAGAGGGTTGGGGGGACACTGGTGGTGGCTCTGGAGGAGAGGGTTGGGGGGACACTGGCGGTGGCTCTGGAGGAGAGGGTTGGGGAACACTGGCGGTGGCTCTGGAGGAGAGGGTTGGGAGACACTGGCGATGGCTCTGGAGGAGAGGGTTGGTGAACAGTGGTGGTGGCTCTGGAGGAGAGGGTTGGGGAGACAATGGTGGTGGCTCTGGAGGAGAGGGTTGGGGGACACTGGTGGTGGCTCTGGAGGAGAGGGTTGCGGAACACTGGTGATGGCTCTGGAGGAGCAGGTTGTGGGAACACTGGCGGTGGCTCTGGAGGAGAGGGTTGGGGGGACAATGGTGCTAGCTCTGGAGGAGAGGGTTGGGGGGACACTGGTGGTGGCTCTGGAGGAGCGGGTTGGAGGAACACTGGCGGTGGCTCTGGAGGAGAGGGTTGGGGGACACTGGCGATGGCTCTGGAGGAGAGGGTTGGGGGACAATGGTGGTGGCTCTGGAGGAGAGGGTTGCTGACACTGGTGGTGGCTCTAGAGGAGAGGGTTAGGGAACACTGGTGGTAACTCTGGAGGAGAGGGTTGCGGAACACTGGTGGTGGCTCTGGAGGAGAGGGTTAGGGGGACACTGGTGGTGGCTCTGAAGAAGAGGGTTGGGGCTCACTGGCGGTGGCTCTGGAGGAGAGGGTTGGGGAACACTGGCGGTGGCTCTGGAGGAGAGGGTTGGGGAACACTGGCGGTGGCTCTGGAGGAGAGGGTTGGGGAACACTGGCGGTGGCTCTGGAGGAGAGGGTTGGGGAACACTGGCGGTGGCTCTGGAGGAGAGGATTGGGGAACACTGGCGGTGGCTCTGGAGGAGAGGGTTGGGGAACACTGGTGGTAACTCTAGAGGAGAGGGTTGGGGAACACTGGCGGTGGCTCTGGAGGAGAGGGTTGGGGAACACTGGTGGGGGCTCTGGAGGAGAGGGTTGGGGAACACTGGTGGTGACTCTAGAGGAGAGGGTTGGGGAACACTGGTGGTGACTCTAGAGGAAAGGGTTGGGGAACACTGGTGGTGGCTCTGAAAGAGAGGGTTGGGGGGACACTGGTGGAGGCTCTGGAGGAGAGGGTTGGGGAACACTGGTGGTGGCTCTGGAGGAGAGGGTTTGGGGACACTGGTGGTGGATCTGGAGGAGAGGGTTGGGGGACACTGGTGGTAGATCTGGAGGAGAGGGTTGGGGAACACTGGTGGTGGCTCTGGAGGAGAGGGTTTGGGGACACTGGTGGTGGATCTGGAGGAGAGGGTTGGGGGACACTGGTGGTGGCTCTGGAGGAGAGGGTTGGGGAACACTGGTGGTGGCTCTGGAGAAGAGGGTTCGGGAACACTGGAGGTGGCTCTGGAGGAGAGGGTTGGGGAACACTGGTGGTGGCTCTGGAGGAGAGCGTTGGGGGAACCCTGGTGGTGGCTCTGTAGGAGAGGATTGGGGGGACACTGGCGGTGGCTCTGGAGGAGAGGATTGGGGGACACTGGTGGTGGTTCTGGAGGAGAGGGTCGGGGAACACTGGTGGTGGCTCTGGAGGAGAGGGTCGGGGAACACTGGTGGTGGCTCTGGAGGAGAGGGTTGGGGGGACACTGGCGGTGGCTCTGGAGGAGAGGATTGGGGGACACTGGCGTTTGCTCTGGAGGAGAGGATTGGGGGACACTGGCGGTGGCTCTGGAGGAGAGGGTTGGGGGGACACTGGTGGTGACTCTGGAGGAGAGGGTTGGGGGACAATGGTGGTGGCTCTGGAGGAGAGGGTTGGGGAACACTGGTGTTGGCTCCGGAGGAGCGGGTTGGGGAACACTGGTGGTGGCTCTGGAGGAGAGGGTTGGGGGGTGCTGGCAATGGCTCTGGAGGAGAGAGTTAGGGGACACTGGTGGTGGCTCTGGAGGAGAGGGTTGGGGGACACTGGTGGTGGCTCTGGAGGAGAGGGTTGTTGGACACTGGTCGTGGCTCTGGAGAAGAGGGTTGGGGAACACTGGAGGTGGCTCTGGAGGAGAGGGTTGCTGACACTGGTGGTGGCTCTAGAGGAGAGGGTTGGGGAACACTGGTGGTGGCTCTGGAGGAGAGGGTTGGGGAACACTGGCGGTGGCTCTGCAGGAGAGGGTTAGGGGACACTGGTGGTGGCTCTGGAGGAGAGGGTTGGGGGACACTGCTGGTGGCTCTAGAGGAGAGGGTTGGGGGAACCCTGGTGGTGGCTCTGGAGGAGAGGGATTGGGGACACTGGTGGTGGCTCTGGAGGAGAGGGTTGGGGGACACTGGCGGTGGCTCTGGAGAAGAGAATTGGGGGACACTGGCGGTGGCTCTGGAGGAGAGGGTTGGGGAACACTGGTGGTGGCTCTGGAGAAGAGGGTTGGGGAACACTGGAGGTGGCTCTGGAGGAGAGGGTAGGGAGGACACTGGTGGTGGCTCTGGAGGAGCGGGTTGGGGGAACACTGGCGGTGGCTCTGGAGGAGAGGGTTGGGGAACACTGGCGGTGGCTCTGGGGGAGAGGGTTGGGGAACACTGGTGGTGGCTCTGGAGGAGAGGGTTGGAGAACACCGGTGGTGGCTCTGGAGGAGAGGGTTGGGGGAACACTGGCGGTGGATCTGGAGGAGAGGGTTGGGGAACACTGGCGGTGGATCTGGAGGAGAGGGTTGGGGAACACTGGTGGTGGCTCTGAAGAAGAGGGTTGGGGAACACTGGCGGTGGCTCTGGAGGAGAGGGTTGGGGAACACTGGCGGTGGCTCTGCAGGAGAGGGTTAGGGGACACTGGTGGTGGCTCTGGAGGAGAGGGTTGGGGGACACTGCTGGTGGCTCTGGAGGAGAGGGTTGAGGAAACACTGGTGGTGGCTCTGGAGGAGAGGGTTGGGGAACACTGGTCATGGCTCTGGAGGAGAGGGTTGGGGGACACTGGCGGTGGCTCTGGAGGAGAGGGTTGGGGGGACACTGGCGGTGGCTCTGGAGGAGAGGGTTGGGGGAACCCTGGTGGTGGCTCTGGAGGAGAGGGTTGGGGGGACACTGGCGGTAGCTCTGGAGGAGAGAGTTGGGGGGACACTGGTGGTGGCTCTGGAGGAGAGGGTTGGGGGAACCCTGGTGGTGGCTCTGGAGGAGAGGGTTGGGGGGACACTGGCGGTGGCTCTGTAGGAGAGGATTAGGGGACACTGGTGGTGGCTCTGGAGGAGAGGGTTGGGGGAACCCTGGTGGTGACTCTGGAGGAGAGGGTTGGGGGGACACTGGCAGTGGCTCTGGAGGAGAGGATTGGGGGACACTGTAGGTGGCTCTGGAGGAGAGGGTTGGGGAACACTGGTGGTGGCTCTGGAGGAGAGGGTTGGGGAACACTGGTGGTGGCTCTGGAGGAGAGGGTTGGGGGAACCCTGGTGGTGGCTCTGGAGGAGAGGGTTGGGGGGACACTGGCGGTGGCTCTGGAGGAGAGGATTGGGGGACAATGGTGCTGGCTCTGGAGGAGAGGGTTGGGGGGACACTGGCGGTGGCTCTGGAGGAGAGGATTGGGGGACACTGGTGGTGGCTCTGGAGGAGAGGGTTGGGGGGACACTGGTGGTGGCTCTGGAGGAGAGGGTTGGGGGGACACTGGCGGTGGCTCTGGAGGAGAGGGTTGGGGAACACTGGCGGTGGCTCTGGAGGAGAGGGTTGGGAGACACTGGCGATGGCTCTGGAGGAGAGGGTTGGTGAACACTGGTGGTGGCTCTGGAGGAGAGGGTTGGGGAGACAATGGTGGTGGCTCTGGAGGAGAGGGTTGGGGGACACTGGTGGTGGCTCTGGAGGAGAGGGTTGCGGAACACTGGTGAAGGCTCTGGAGGAGCAGGTTGTGGGAACACTGGCGGTGGCTCTGGAGGAGAGGGTTGGGGGGACAATGGTGCTGGCTCTGGAGGAAAGGGGTTGGGGGGACACTGGTGGTGGCTCTGGAGGAGCGGGTTGGAGGAACACTGGCGGTGGCTCTGGAGGAGAGGGTTGGGGAACACTGGCGGTGGCTCTGGAGGAGAGGGTTGGGGGACACTGGCGATGGCTCTGGAGGAGAGGGTTGGGGGACAATGGTGGTGGCTCTAGAGGAGAGGGTTGCTGACACTGGTGGTGGCTCTAGAGGAGAGGGTTAGGGAACACTGGTGGTAACTCTGGAGGAGAGGGTTGCGGAACACTGGTGGTGGCTCTGGAGGAGAGGGTTAGGGGGACACTGGTGGTGGCTCTGAAGAAGAGGGTTGGGGAACACTGGCGGTGGCTCTGGAGGAGAGGGTTGGGGAACACTGGCGGTGGCTCTGGAGGAGAGGGTTGGGGAACACTGGCGGTGGCTCTGGAGGAGAGGGTTGGGGAACACTGGCGGTGGCTCTGGAGGAGAGGATTGGGGAACACTGGCGGTGGCTCTGGAGGAGAGGGTTGGGGAACACTGGTGGTAACTCTAGAGGAGAGGGTTGGGGAACACTGGCGGTGGCTCTGGAGGAGAGGGTTGGGGAACACTGGTGGGGGCTCTGGAGGAGAGGGTTGGGGAACACTGGTGGTGACTCTAGAGGAGAGGGTTGGGGAACACTGGTGGTGACTCTAGAGGAAAGGGTTGGGGAACACTGGTGGTGGCTCTGAAAGAGAGGGTTGGGGGGACACTGGTGGAGGCTCTGGAGGAGAGGGTTGGGGAACACTGGTGGTGGCACTGGAGGAGAGGGTTTGGGGACACTGGTGGTGGATCTGGAGGAGAGGGTTGGGGGACACTGGTGGTGGATCTGGAGGAGAGGGTTGGGGGACACTGGTGGTGGCTCTGGAGGAGAGGGTTGGGGAACACTGGTGGTGGCTCTGGAGAAGAGGGTTCGGGAACACTGGCGGTGGCTCTGGAGGAGAGGGTTGGGGAACACTGGTGGTCGCTCTGGAGGAGAGCGTTGGGGGAACCCTGGTGGTGGCTCTGGAGGAGAGGATTGGGGGGACACTGGCGGTGGCTCTGGAGGAGAGGATTGGGGGACACTGGTGGTGGTTCTGGAGGAGAGGGTCGGGGAACACTGGTGGTGGCTCTGGAGGAGAGGGTCGGGGAACACTGGTGGTGGCTCTGGAGGAGAGGGTTGGGGGGACACTAGCGGTGGCTCTGGAGGAGAGGATTGGGGGACACTGGCGGTTGCTCTGGAGGAGAGGATTGGGGGACACTGGCGGTGGCTCTGGAGGAGAGGGTTGGGGGGACACTGGTGGTGACTCTGGAGGAGAGGGTTGGGGGGACACTGGTGGAGGCTCTGGAGGAGAGGGTTGGGGAACACTGGTGGTGGCTCTGGAGGAGAGGGTTTGGGGACACTGGTGGTGGATCTGGAGGAGAGGGTTGGGGGACACTGGTGGTGGATCTGGAGGAGAGGGTTGGGGGACACTGGTGGTGGCTCTGGAGGAGAGGGTTGGGGAACACTGGTGGTGGCTCTGGAGAAGAGGGTTCGGGAACACTGGAGGTGGCTCTGGAGGAGAGGGTTGGGGGGTGCTGGCAATGGCTCTGGAGGAGAGAGTTAGGGGACACTGGTGGTGGCTCTGGAGGAGAGGGTTGGGGGACACTGGTGGTGGCTCTGGAGGAGAGGGTTGGGGGACACTGGTGGTGGCTCTGGAAAAGAGGGTTGGGGAACACTGGAGGTGGCTCTGGAGCAGAGGGTTGCTGACACTGGTGGTGGCTCTAGAGGAGAGGGTTGGGGAACACTGGTGGTGGCTCTGGAGGAGCAGGTTGTGGGAACAATGGCGGTGGCTCTGGAGGAGAGGGTTAGGGGGACAATGGTGCTGGCTCTGGAGGAGAGGGTTGGGGGGACACTGGTGGTGGCTCTGGAGGAGCGGGTTGGGGGAACACTGGCGGTGGCTCTGGAGGAGAGGGTTGGGGAACACTGGCGGTGGCTCTGGAGGAGAGGGTTGGGAGACACTGGCGATGGCTCTGGAGGAGAGGGTTGGGGGAACACTGGTGGTGGCTCTGGAGGAGAGGGTTGGGTAACACTGGTGGTAACTCTGGAGGAGAGGGTTGCGGAACACTGGTGGTGGCTCTGGAGGAGAGGGTTAGGGGGACACTGGTGGTGGCTCTGAAGGAGAGGGTTGGGGAACACTGGCGGTGGCTCTGGAGGAGAGGGTTGGGGAACACTGGCGGTGGCTCTGGAGGAGAGGGTTGGGGAACACTGGTGGTGGCTCTGGAGGAGAGGGTTGGGGAACACTGGCGTTGGCTCTGGAGGAGAGGGTTGGGGAACACTGGCGGTGGCTCTGGAGGAGAGGGTTGGGGAACACTGGCGGTGGCTCTGGAGGAGAGGGTTGGGGGGACACTGGTGGTAACTCTAGAGGAGAGGGTTGGGGAACACTGGTGGTAACTCTGGAGGAGAGGGTTGGGGAACACTGGCGGTGGCTCTGTAGGAGAGGGTTGGGGGAACACTGGTGGTAACTCTAGAGGAGAGGGTTGGGGAACACTGGCGGTGGCTCTGGAGGAGAGGGTTGGGGAACACTGGTGGGGGCTCTGGAGGAGAGGGTTGGGGAACACTGGTGGTGACTCTAGAGGAGAGGGTTGGGGAACACTGGTGGTGACTCTAGAGGAAAGCGTAGGGGGAACACTGGTGGTGGCTCTGGAGGAGAGGGTTGGGGGGACACTGGTGGATGCTCTGGAGGAGAGGGTTGGGGAACACTGGTGGTGACTCTAGAGGAGAGGGTTGGGGAACACTGGTGGTGACTCTAGAGGAAAGCATAGGGGGAACACTGGTGGTGGCTCTGGAGGAGAGGGTTGGGGGGACACTGGTGGTGGATCCGGAGGAGAGGGTTGGGGAACACTGGTGGTGACTCTAGAGGAAAGCGTAGGGGGAACACTGGTGGTGGCACTGGAGGAGAGGGTTTGGGGACACTGGTGGTGGCTCTGGAGGAGAGGGTTGGGGAGACAATGGTGGTGGCTCTGGAGGAGAGGGTTGGGGGACACTGGTGGTGGCTCTGGAGGAGAGGGTTGCGGAACACTGGTGGTGGCTCTGGAGGAGAGGGTTGCTGACACTGGTGGTGGCTCTAGAGGAGAGGGTTGGGGAACACTGGTGGTGGCTCTGGAGGAGCAGGTTGTGGGAACACTGGCGGTGGCTCTGGAGGAGAGGGTTGGGGGAACCCTGGTGGTGGCTCTGGAGGAGAGGGTTGGGGGGACACAGGAGGTGGCTCTGGAGAAGAGGGTTGGGGAACACTGGAGGTGGCTCTGGAGAAGAGGGTTGGGGGACACTTGTGGTGGCTCTGGAGGAGAGGGTTGGGGGACACTGGTGGTGGCTCTGGAGGAGAGGGTTGGGGGACACTGATGGTGGCTCTGGAGGAGAGGGTTGGGGGAACCCTGGTGGTGGCTCTGGAGGAGAGGGTTGGGGGGACACTGGCGGTGGCTCTGAAGGAGAGGGTTGGGGAACACTGGAGGTGGCTCTGGAGGAGAGGGTTGGGGGACACTGGTGGTGGCTCTGGAGGAGAGGGTTGGGGGAACCCTGGTGGTGGCTCTGGAGGAGAGGGTTGGGGGGACACTGGCGGTGGCTCTGGAGGAGAGGATTGGGGGACACTGGTGGTGGCTCTAGAGGAGAGGGTTGGGGGGACACTGGCGGTGGCTCTGGAGGAGAGGATTGGGGGACACTGGTGGTGGCTCTGGAGGAGAGGGTTGGGGAGACAATGGTGGTGGCTCTGGAGGAGAGGGTTGGGGGGACACTGGTGGTGGCTCTGGAGGAGAGGGTTGGGGGGACACTGGTGGTGGCTCTAGAGGAGAGGGTTGGGGGGACACTGGCGGTGGCTCTGGAGGAGAGGATTGGGGGACACTGGTGGTGGCTCTGGAGGAGAGGGTTGGGGAGACAATGGTGGTGGCTCTGGAGGAGAGGGTTGGGGGACACTGGTGGTGGCTCTGGAGGAGAGGGTTGCGGAACACTGGTGGTGGGTTTGGAGGAGAGGGTTGCTGACTCTGGTGGTGGCTCTAGAGGAGAGGGTTGGGGAACACTGGTGGTGGCTCTGGAGGAGCAGGTTGTGGGAACACTGGCTGTGGCTCTGGAGGAGAGGGTTGGGGGACACTGGTGGTGGCTCTGGAGGAGAGGGTTGCGGAACACTGGTGGTGGGTTTGGAGGAGAGGGTTGCTGACTCTGGTGGTGGCTCTAGAGGAGAGGGTTGGGGAACACTGGTGGTGGCTCTGGAGGAGCAGGTTGTGGGAACACTGGCTGTGGCTCTGGAGGAGAGGGTTGGGAGACACTGGCGGTGGCTCTGGAGGAGAGGGTTGGGGAACACTGGCGGTGGCTCTGGAGGAGAGGGTTGGGGGAACACTGGTGGTAACTCTAGAGGAGAGGGTTGGGGAACACTGGTGGTAACTCTGGAGGAGAGGGTTGGGGAACACTGGCGGTGGCTCTGTAGGAGAGGGTTGGGGGAACACTGGTGGTAACTCTAGAGGAGAGGGTTGGGGAACACTGGCGGTGGCTCTGGAGGAGAGGGTTGGGGAACACTGGTGGGGGCTCTGGAGGAGAGGGTTGGGGAACACTGGTGGTGACTCTAGAGGAGAGGGTTGGGGAACACTGGTGGTGACTCTAGAGGAAAGCGTAGGGGGAACACTGGTGGTGGCTCTGGAGGAGAGGGTTGGGGGGACACTGGTGGATGCTCTGGAGGAGAGGGTTGGGGAACACTGGTGGTGACTCTAGAGGAGAGGGTTGGGGAACACTGGTGGTGACTCTAGAGGAAAGCGTAGGGGGAACACTGGTGGTGGCTCTGGAGGAGAGGGTTGGGGGGACACTGGTGGTGGATCTGGAGGAGAGGGTTGGGGAACACTGGTGGTGACTCTAGAGGAAAGCGTAGGGGGAACACTGGTGGTGGCTCTGGAGGAGAGGGTGGCTCTAGAGGAGAGGGTTGGGGGGACACTGGCGGTGGCTCTGGAGGAGAGGATTGGGGGACACTGGTGGTGGCTCTGGAGGAGAGGGTTGGGGAGACAATGGTGGTGGCTCTGGAGGAGAGGGTTGGGGGACACTGGTGGTGGCTCTGGAGGAGAGGGTTGCGGAACACTGGTGGTGGGTTTGGAGGAGAGGGTTGCTGACTCTGGTGGTGGCTCTAGAGGAGAGGGTTGGGGAACACTGGTGGTGGCTCTGGAGGAGCAGGTTGTGGGAACACTGGCTGTGGCTCTGGAGGAGAGGGTTGGGAGACACTGGCGATGGCTCTGGAGGAGAGGGTTGGGGGACACTGGTGGTGGCTCTGGAGGAGAGGGTTGGGGAACACTGGTGGTGGCTCTGGAGAAGAGGGTTGGGGAACACTAGAGGTGGCTCTGGAGGAGAGGGTTGGGGAACAGTGGTGCTGGCTCTGGAGGAGAGGGTTGGGGGAACCCTGGTGGTTGCTCTGGAGGAGAGGGTTGGGGGGACACAGGAGGTGGCTCTGGAGAAGAGGGTTGGGGAACACTGGAGGTGGCTCTGGAGACGAGGGTTGGGGGACACTTGTGGTGGCTCTGGAGGAGAGGGTTGGGGGACACTGGTGGTGGCTCTGGAGGAGAGGGTTGGGGGACACTGGTGGTGGCTCTGGAGGAGAGGGTTGAGAGAACCCTGGTGGTGGCTCTGGAGGAGAGGGTTGGGGGGACACTGGCGGTGGCTCTGAAGGAGAGGGTTGGGGAACACTGGCGGTGGCTCTGGAGGAGAGGGTTGGGGAACACTGGTGGTGGCTCTGGAGGAGAGGGTTGGAGAACACCGGTGGTGGCTCTGGAGGAGAGGGTTGGAGAACACTGGTGGTGGCTCTGGAGGAGAGGGTTGGGGAAACACTGGCGGTGGATCTGGAGGAGCGGGTTGGGGGAACACTGGCGGTGGCTCTGGAGGAGAGGGTTGGGGAACACTGGCGGTGGCTCTGGAGGAGAGGGTTGGGGGGACACTGGTGGTGGCTCTGGAGGAGAGGGTTGGAGAACACCGGTGATGGCTCTGGAGGAGAGGGTTGGAGAACACTGGCGGTGGCTCTGGAGGAGAGGGTTGGGGGAACACTGGCGGTGGATCTGGAGGAGAGGGTTGGGGAACACTGGCGGTGGCTCTGGAGGAGAGGGTTGGGGAACACTGGCGGTGGCTCTGGAGGAGAGGGTTGGGGAACACTGGTGGTGGCTCTGAAGGAGAGGGTTGGAGAACACCGGTGGTGGCTCTGGAGGAGAGGGTTGGAGAACACTGGTGGTGGCTCTGGAGGAGAGGGTTGGGGGAACACTGGCGGTGTATCTGGAGGAGCGGGTTGGGGGAACACTGGCGGTGGCTCTGGAGGAGAGGGTTGGGGAACACTGGCGGTGGCTCTGGAGGAGAGGGTTGGGGGGACACTGGTGGTGGCTCTGGAGGAGAGGGTTGGAGAACACCGGTGGTGGCTCTGGAGGAGAGGGTTGGAGAACACTGGTGGTGGCTCTGGAGGAGAGGGTTGGGGGAACACTGGCGGTGGATCTGGAGGAGAGGGTTGGGGAACACTGGCGGTGGATCTGGAGGAGAGGGTTGGGGAACACTGGTGGTGGCTCTGAAGAAGAGGGTTGGGGAACACTGGCGGTGGCTCTGGAGGAGAGGGTTGGGGAACACTGGCGGTGGCTCTGGAGGAGAGGGTTGGGGAACACTGGCGGTGGCTCTGGAGGAGAGGGTTGGGGAACACTGGCGGTGGCTCTGGAGGAGAGGGTTGGGGAACACTGGCGGTGGCTCTGGAGGAGAGGGTTGGGGAACACTGGCGGTGGCTCTGCAGGAGAGGGTTAGGGGACACTGGTGATGGCTCTGGAGGAGAGGGTTGGGGGACACTGCTGGTGGCTCTGGAGGAGAGGGTTGAGGGAACACTGGTGGTGGCTCTGGAGGAGAGGGTTGGGGAACACTGGTCGTGGCTCTGGAGGAGAGGGTTGGGGGACACTGGCGGTGGCTCTGGAGGAGAGGGTTGGGGGGACACTGGCGGTGGCTCTGGAGGAGAGGGTTGGGGGAACCCTGGTGGTGGCTCTGGAGGAGAGGGTTGGGGGGACACTGGCGGTAGCTCTGGAGGAGAGGGTTGGGGGGACACTGGTGGTGGCTCTGGAGGAGAGGGTTGGGGGAACCCTGGTGGTGGCTCTGGAGGAGAGGGTTGGGGGGACACTGGCGGTGGCTCTGGAGGAGAGGATTAGGGGACACTGGCGGTGGCTCTGGAGGAGAGGGTTGGGGGGACACTGGTGGTGGCTCTGGAGGAGAGGGTTGGGGGAACCCTGGTGGTGACTCTGGAGGAGAGGGTTGGGGGGACACTGGTGGTGGCTCTGGAGGAGAGGGTTGGGGAGACAATGGTGGTGGCTCTGGAGGAGAGGGTTGGAGAACACTGGTGGTGGCTCTGGAGGAGAGGGTTGGGGAACACTGGCGGTGGCTCTACAGGAGAGGGTTAGGGGACACTGGTGGTGGCTCTGGAGGAGAGGGTTGGGGGAACCCTGGTGGTGGCTCTGGAGGAGAGGGTTGGGGGGACACTGGCGGTAGCTCTGGAGGAGAGGGTTGGGGGGACACTGGTGGTGGCTCTGGAGGAGAGGGTTGGAGAACACCGGTGGTGGCTCTGGAGGAGAGGGTTGGAGAACACTGGTGGTGGCTCTGGAGGAGAGGGTTGGGGAAACACTGGCGGTGGATCTGGAGGAGCGGGTTGGGGGAACACTGGCGGTGGCTCTGGAGGAGAGGGTTGGGGAACACTGGCGGTGGCTCTGGAGGAGAGGGTTGGGGGGACACTGGTGGTGGCTCTGGAGGAGAGGGTTGGAGAACACCGGTGATGGCTCTGGAGGAGAGGGTTGGAGAACACTGGCGGTGGCTCTGGAGGAGAGGGTTGGGGAACACTGGCGGTGGCTCTACAGGAGAGGGTTAGGGGACACTGGTGGTGGCTCTGGAGGAGAGGGTTGGGGGACACTGCTGGTGGCTCTGGAGGAGAGGGTTGAGGGAACACTGGTGGTGGCTCTGGAGGAGAGGGTTGGGGAACACTGGTGGTAACTCTAGAGGAGAGGGTTGGGGAACACTGGCGGTGGCTCTGGAGGAGAGGGTTGGGGAACACTGGTGGGGGCTCTGGAGGAGAGGTTTGGGGAACACTGGTGGTGACTCTAGAGGAGAGGGTTGGGGAACACTGGTGGTGACTCTAGAGGAAAGGGTTGGGGAACACTGGTGGTGGCTCTGAAAGAGAGGGTTGGGGGGACACTGGTGGAGGCTCTGGAGGAGAGGGTTGGGGAACACTGGTGGTGGCTCTGGAGGAGAGGGTTTGGGGACACTGGTGGTGGATCTGGAGGAGAGGGTTGGGGGACACTGGTGGTGGATCTGGAGGAGAGGGTTGGGGGACACTGGTGGTGGCTCTGGAGGAGATGGTTGGGGAACACTGGTGGTGGCTCTGGAGGAGAGCGTTGGGGGAACCCTGGTGGTGGCTCTGGAGGAGAGGATTGGGGGGACACTGGCGGGGGCTCTGGAGGAGAGGATTGGGGGACACTGGTGGTGGTTCTGGAGGAGAGGGTCGGGGAACACTGGTGGTGGCTCTGGAGGAGAGGGTCGGGGAACACTGGTGGTGGCTCTGGAGGAGAGGGTTGGGGGGACACTGGCGGTGGCTCTGGAGGAGAGGATTGGGGGACACTGGTGGTTGCTCTGGAGGAGAGGATTGGGGGACACTGGCGGTGGCTCTGGAGGAGAGGGTTGGGGGGACACTGGTGGTGACTCTGGAGGAGAGGGATGGGGGACAATGGTGGTGGCTCTGGAGGAGAGGGTTGGGGAACACTGGTGTTGGCTCCGGAGGAGCGGGTTGGGGAACCCTGGTGGTGGCTCTGGAGGAGAGGGTTGGGGGGTGCTGGCAATGGCTCTGGAGGAGAGAGTTAGGGGACACTGGTGGTGGCTCTGGAGGATAGGGTAGGGGGACACTGGTGGTGGCTCTGGAGGAGAGGGTTGATGGACACTGGTGGTGGCTCTGGAGAAGAGGGTTGGGGAACACTGGAGGTGGCTCTGGAGGAGAGGGTTGCTGACACTGGTGGTGGCATTAGAGGAGAGGGTTGGGGAACACTGGTGGTGGCTCTGGAGGAGAGGGTTGGGGAACACTGGTGGTGGCTCTGCAGGAGAGGGTTAGGGGACACTGGTGGTGGCTCTGGAGGAGAGGGTTGGGGGACACTGCTGGTGGCTCTAGAGGAGAGGGTTGGGGGAACCCTGGTGGTGTCTCTGGAGGAGAGGGATTGGGGACACTGGTGGTGGCTCTGGATTAGAGGGTTGGGGGACACTGGCGGTGGCTCTGGAGAAGAGGATTGGGGGACACTGGCGGTGGCTCTGGAGGAGAGGGTTGGGGAACACTGGTGGTGGCTCTGGAGAAGAGGGTTGGGGAACACTGGAGGTGGCTCTGGAGGAGAGGGTAGGGAGGACACTGGCGGTGGCTCTGGAGGAGCGGGTTGGGGGAACACTGGCGGTGGCTCTGGAGGAGAGGGTTGGGGAACACTGGCGGTGGCTCTGGAGGAGAGGGTTGGGGAACACTGGTGGTGGCTCTGGAGGAGAGGGTTGGAGAACACCGGTGGTGGCTCTGGAGGAGAGGGTTGGAGAACACTGGTGGTGGCTCTGGAGGAGAGGGTTGGGGGAACACTGGCGGTGGATCTGGAGGAGCGGGTTGGGGGAACACTGGCGGTGGCTCTGGAGGAGAGGGTTGGGGAACACTGGCGGTGGCTCTGGAGGAGAGGGTTGGGGGGACACTAGTGGTGGCTCTGGAGGAGAGGGTTGGAGAACACCGGTGATGGCTCTGGAGGAGAGGGTTGGAGAACACTGGTGGTGGCTCTGGAGGAGAGGGTTGGGGGAACACTGGCGGTGGATCTGGAGGAGAGGGTTGGGGAACACTGGCGGTGGCTCTGGAGAAGAGGGTTGGGGGAACACTGGTGGTAACTCTAGAGGAGAGGGTTGGGGAACACTGGTGGTAACTCTGGAGGAGAGGGTTGGGGAACACTGGCGGTGGCTCTGTAGGAGAGGGTTGGGGGAACACTGGTGGTAACTCTAGAGGAGAGGGTTGGGGAACACTGGCGGTGGCTCTGGAGGAGAGGGTTGGGGAACACTGGTGGGGGCTCTGGAGGAGAGGGTTGGGGAACACTGGTGGTGACTCTAGAGGAGAGGGTTGGGGAACACTGGTGGTGACTCTAGAGGAAAGCGTAGGGGGAACACTGGTGGTGGCTCTGGAGGAGAGGGTTGGGGGGACACTGGTGGATGCTCTGGAGGAGAGGGTTGGGGAACACTGGTGGTGACTCTAGAGGAGAGGGTTGGGGAACACTGGTGGTGACTCTAGAGGAAAGCGTAGGGGGAACACTGGTGGTGGCTCTGGAGGAGAGGGTTGGGGGGACACTGGTGGTGGATCTGGAGGAGAGGGTTGGGGAACACTGGTGGTGACTCTAGAGGAAAGCGTAGGGGGAACACTGGTGGTGGCTCTGGAGGAGAGGGTTTGGGGACACTGGTGGTGGCTCTGGAGGAGAGGCTTGGGGAGACAATGGTGGTGGCTCTGGAGGAGAGGGTTGGGGGACACTGGTGGTGGCTCTGGAGGAGAGGGTTGCGGAACACTGGTGGTGGCTCTGGAGGAGAGGGTTGCTGACACTGGTGGTGGCTCTAGAGGAGAGGGTTGGGGAACACTGGTGGTGGCTCTGGAGGAGCAGGTTGTGGGAACACTGGCGGTGGCTCTGGAGGAGAGGGTTGGGGGAACCCTGGTGGTGGCTCTGGAGGAGAGGGTTGGGGGGACACAGGAGGTGGCTCTGGAGAAGAGGGTTGGGGAACACTGGAGGTGGCTCTGGAGAAGAGGGTTGGGGGACACTTGTGGTGGCTCTGGAGGAGAGGGTTGGGGGACACTGGTGGTGGCTCTGGAGGAGAGGGTTGGGGGACTCTGATGGTGGCTCTGGAGGAGAGGGTTGGGGGAACCCTGGTGGTGGCTCTGGAGGAGAGGGTTGGGGGGACACTGGCGGTGGCTCTGAAGGAGAGGGTTGGGGAACACTGGAGGTGGCTCTGGAGGAGAGGGTTGGGGGACACTGGTGGTGGCTCTGGAGGAGAGGGTTGGGGGAACCCTGGTGGTGGCTCTGGAGGAGAGGGTTGGGGGGACACTGGCGGTGGCTCTGGAGGAGAGGATTGGGGGACACTGGTGGTGGCTCTAGAGGAGAGGGTTGGGGGGACACTGGCGGTGGCTCTGGAGGAGAGGATTGGGGGACACTGGTGGTGGCTCTGGAGGAGAGGGTTGGGGAGACAGTGGTGGTGGCTCTGGAGGAGAGGGTTGGGGGACACTGGTGGTGGCTCTGGAGGAGAGGGTTGGGGGGACACTGGTGGTGGCTCTAGAGGAGAGGGTTGGGGGGACACTGGCGGTGGCTCTGGAGGAGAGGATTGGGGGACACTGGTGGTGGCTCTGGAGGAGAGGGTTGGGGAGACAATGGTGGTGGCTCTGGAGGAGAGGGTTGGGGGGACACTGGTGGTGGCTCTGGAGGAGAGGGTTGCGGAACACTGGTGGTGGGTTTGGAGGAGAGGGTTGCTGACACTGGTGGTGGCTCTAGAGGAGAGGGTTGGGGAACACTGGTGGTGGCTCTGGAGGAGCAGGTTGTGGGAACACTGGCTGTGGCTCTGGAGGAGAGGGTTGGGAGACACTGGCGATGGCTCTGGAGGAGAGGGTTGGGGGACACTGGTGGTGGCTCTGGAGGAGAGGGTTGGGGAACACTGGTGGTGGCTCTGGAGAAGAGGGTTGGGGAACACTGGAGGTGGCTCTGGAGTTGAGGGTTGGGGAACAGTGGTGCTGGCTCTGGAGGAGAGGGTTGGGGGAACCCTGGTGGTGGCTCTGGAGGAGAGGGTTGGGGGGACACAGGAGGTGGCTCTGGAGAAGAGGGTTGGGGAACACTGGAGGTGGCTCTGGAGAAGAGGGTTGGGGGACACTTGTGGTGGCTCTGGAGGAGAGGGTTGGGGGACACTGGTGGTGGCTCTGGAGGAGAGGGTTGGGGGACACTGGTGGTGGCTCTGGAGGAGAGGGTTGGGGGAACCCTGGTGGTGGCTCTGGAGGAGAGGGTTGGGGGGACACTGGCGGTGGCTCTGAAGGAGAGGGTTGGGGAACACCGGTGGTGGCTCTGGAGGAGAGGGTTGGAGAACACTGGTGGTGGCTCTGGAGGAGAGGGTTGGGGGAACACTGGCGGTGGATCTGGAGGAGCGGGTTGGGGGAACACTGGCGGTGGCTCTGGAGGAGAGGGTTGGGGAGACAATGGTGGTGGCTCTGGAGGAGAGGGTTGGGGGACACTGGTGGTGGCTCTGGAGGAGAGGGTTGCGGAACACTGGTGGTGGCTCTGGAGGAGAGGGTTGCTGACACTGGTGGTGGCTCTAGAGGAGAGGGTTGGGGAACACTGGTGGTGGCTCTGGAGGAGCAGGTTGTGGGAACACTGGCGGTGGCTCTGGAGGAGAGGGTTGGGGGAACCCTGGTGGTGGCTCTGGAGGAGAGGGTTGGGGGGACACAGGAGGTGGCTCTGGAGAAGAGGGTTGGGGAACACTGGAGGTGGCTCTGGAGAAGAGGGTTGGGGGACACTTGTGGTGGCTCTGGAGGAGAGGGTTGGGGGACACTGGTGTTGGCTCTGGAGGAGAGGGTTGGGGGACACTGGTGGTGGCTCTGGAGGAGAGGGTTGGGGGAACCCTGGTGGTGGCTCTGGAGGAGAGGGTTGGGGGGACACTGGCGGTGGCTCTGAAGGAGAGGGTTGGGGAACACTGGAGGTGGCTCTGGAGGAGAGGGTTGGGGGACACTGGTGGTGGCTCTGGAGTAGAGGGTTGGGGGAACCCTGGTGGTGGCTCTGGAGGAGAGGGTTGGGGGGACACTGGCGGTGGCTCTGGAGGAGAGGATTGGGGGACACTGGTGGTGGCTCTAGAGGAGAGGGTTGGGGGGGACACTGGCGGTGGCTCTGGAGGAGAGGATTGGGGGACACTGGTGGTGGCTCTGGAGGAGAGGGTTGGGGAGACAGTGGTGGTGGCTCTGGAGGAGAGGGTTGGGGGACACTGGTGGTGGCTCTGGAGGAGAGGGTTGGGGGGGACACTGGTGGTGGCTCTAGAGGAGAGGGTTGGGGGGACAGTGGCGGTGGCTCTGGAGGAGAGGATTGGGGGACACTGGTGGTGGCTCTGGAGGAGAGGGTTGGGGAGACAATGGTGGTGGCTCTGGAGGAGAGGGTTGGGGGACACTGGTGGTGGCTCTGGAGGAGAGGGTTGCGGAACACTGGTGGTGGGTTTGGAGGAGAGGGTTGCTGACACTGGTGGTGGCTCTAGAGGAGAGGGTTGGGGAACACTGGTGGTGGCTCTGGAGGAGCAGGTTGTGGGAACACTGGCTGTGGCTCTGGAGGAGAGGGTTGGGAGACACTGGCGATGGCTCTGGAGGAGAGGGTTGGGGGACACTGGTGGTGGCTCTGGAGGAGAGGGTTGGGGAACACTGGTGGTGGCTCTGGAGAAGAGGGTTGGGGAACACTGGAGGTGGCTCTGGAGGAGAGGGTTGGGGAACAGTGGTGCTGGCTCTGGAGGAGAGGGTTGGGGGAACCCTGGTGGTGGCTCTGGAGGAGAGGGTTGGGGGGACACAGGAGGTGGCTCTGGAGAAGAGGGTTGGGGAACACTGGAGGTGGCTCTGCAGAAGAGGGTTGGGGGACACTTGTGGTGGCTCTGGAGGAGAGGGTTGGGGGACACTGGTGGTGGCTCTGGAGGAGAGGGTTGGGGGACACTGGTGGTGGCTCTGGAGGAGAGGGTTGGGGGAACCCTGGTGGTGGCTCTGGAGGAGAGGGTTGGGGGGACACTGGCGGTGGCTCTGAAGGAGAGGGTTGGGGAACACTGGCGGTGGCTCTGGAGGAGAGGGTTGGGGAACACTGGTGGTGGCTCTGGAGGAGAGGGTTGGAGAACACCGGTGGTGGCTCTGGAGGAGAGGGTTGGAGAACACTGGTGGTGGCTCTGGAGGAGAGGGTTGGGGGAACACTGGCGGTGGATCTGGAGGAGCGGGTTGGGGGAACACTGGCGGTGGCTCTGGAGGAGAGGGTTGGGGAACACTGGCGGTGGCTCTGGAGGAGAGGGTTGGGGGGACACTGGTGGTGGCTCTGGAGGAGAGGGTTGGAGAACACCGGTGATGGCTCTGGAGGAGAGGGTTGGAGAACACTGGCGGTGGCTCTGGAGGAGAGGGTTGGGGAACACTGGCGGTGGCTCTGCAGGAGAGGGTTAGGGGACACTGGTGGTGGCTCTGGAGGAGAGGGTGTGGGGACACTGCTGGTGGCTCTGGAGGAGAGGGTTGAGGGAACACTGGTGGTGGCTCTGGAGGAGAGGGTTGGGGAACACTGGTGGTAACTCTAGAGGAGAGGGTTGGGGAACACTGGCGGTGGCTCTGGAGGAGAGGGTTGGGGAACACTGGTGGGGGCTCTGGAGGAGAGGGTTGGAGAACACCGGTGGTGGCTCTGGAGGAGAGGGTTGGAGAACACTGGTGGTGGCTCTGGAGGAGAGGGTTGGGGGAACACTGGCGGTGGATCTGGAGGAGCGGGTTGGGGGAACACTGGCGGTGGCTCTGGAGGAGAGGGTTGGGGAACACTGGCGGTGGCTCTGGAGGAGAGGGTTGGGGGGACACTGGTGGTGGCTCTGGAGGAGAGGGTTGGAGAACACCGGTGATGGCTCTGGAGGAGAGGGTTGGAGAACACTGGCGGTGGCTCTGGAGGAGAGGGTTGGGGAACACTGGCGGTGGCTCTGCAGGAGAGGGTTAGGGGACACTGGTGGTGGCTCTGGAGGAGAGGGTTGGGGGACACTGCTGGTGGCTCTGGAGGAGAGGGTTGAGGGAACACTGGTGGTGGCTCTGGAGGAGAGGGTTGGGGAACACTGGTGGTAACTCTAGAGGAGAGGGTTGGGGAACACTGGCGGTGGCTCTGGAGGAGAGGGTTGGGGAACACTGGTGGGGGCTCTGGAGGAGAGGTTTGGGGAACACTGGTGGTGACTCTAGAGGAGAGGGTTGGGGAACACTGGTGGTGACTCTAGAGGAAAGGGTTGGGGAACACTGGTGGTGGCTCTGAAAGAGAGGGTTGGGGGGACACTGGTGGAGGCTCTGGAGGAGAGGGTTGGGGAACACTGGTGGTGGCTCTGGAGGAGAGGGTTTGGGGACACTGGTGGTGGATCTGGAGGAGAGGGTTGGGGGACACTGGTGGTGGATCTGGAGGAGAGGGTTGGGGAACACTGGTGGTGGCTCTGGAGAAGAGGGTTCGGGAACACTGGAGGTGGCTCTGGAGGAGAGGGTTGGGGATCACTGGTGGTGGCTCTGGAGGAGAGCGTTGGGGGAACCCTGGTGGTGGCTCTGGAGGAGAGGATTGGGGGGACACTGGCGGTGGCTCTGGAGGAGAGGATTGGGGGACACTGGTGGTGGTTCTGGAGGAGAGGGTCGGGGAACACTGGTGGTGGCTCTGGAGGATAGGGTCGGGGAACACTGGTGGTGGCTCTGGAGGAGAGGGTTGGGGGGACACTGGCGGTGGCTCTGGAGGAGAGGGTTGGGGGACACTGGCGGTTGCTCTGGAGGAGAGGATTGGGGGACACTGGCGGTGGCTCTGGAGGAGAGGGTTGGGGGGACACTGGTGGTGACACTGGAGGAGAGGGATGGGGGACAATGGTGGTGGCTCTGGAGGAGCGGGTTGGGGAACACTGGTGGTGGCTCTGGAGGAGAGGGTTGGGGGGTGCTGGCAATGGCTCTGGAGGAGAGAGTTAGGGGACACTGGTGGTGGCTCTGGAGGAGAGGGTTGGGGGACACTGGTGGTGGCTCTGGAGGAGAGGGTTGTTGGACACTGGTGGTGGCTCTGGAGAAGAGGGTTGGGGAACACTGGAGGTGGCTCTGGAGGAGAGGGTTGCTGACACTGGTGGTGGCTCTAGAGGAGAGGGTTGGGGAACACTGGTGGTGGCTCTGGAGGAGAGGGTTGGGGAACACTGGTGGTGGCTCTGGAGAAGAGGGTTGGGGAACACTGGAGGTGGCTCTGGAGGAGAGGGTAGGGAGGACACTGGTGGTGGCTCTGGAGGAGCGGGTTGGGGGAACACTGGCGGTGGCTCTGGAGGAGAGGGTTGGGGAACACTGGCGGTGGCTCTGGAGGAGAGGGTTGGGGAACACTGGTGGTGGCTCTGGAGGAGAGGGTTGGAGAACACCGGTGGTGGCTCTGGAGGAGAGGGTTGGAGAACACTGGTGGTGGCTCTGGAGGAGAGGGTTGGGGGAACACTGGCGGTGGATCTGGAGGAGCGGGTTGGGGGAACACTGGCGGTGGCTCTGGAGGAGAGGGTTGGGGAACACTGGCGGTGGCTCTGGAGGAGAGGGTTGGGGGGACACTGGTGGTGGCTCTGGAGGAGAGGGTTGGAGAACACCGGTGATGGCTCTGGAGGAGAGGGTTGGAGAACACTGGTGGTGGCTCTGGAGGAGAGGGTTGGGGGAACACTGGCGGTGGATCTGGAGGAGAGGGTTGGGGAACACTGGCGGTGGATCTGGAGGAGAGGGTTGGGGAACACTGGTGGTGGCTCTGAAGAAGAGGGTTGGGGAACACTGGCGGTGGCTCTGGAGGAGAGGGTTGGGGAACACTGGCGGTGGCTCTGCAGGAGAGGGTTAGGGGACACTGGTGGTGGCTCTGGAGGAGAGGGTTGGGGGACACTGCTGGTGGCTCTGGAGGAGAGGGTTGAGGGAACACTGGTGGTGGCTCTGGAGGAGAGGGTTGGGGAACACTGGTCGTGGCTCTGGAGGAGAGGGTTGGGGGACACTGGCGGTGGCTTTGGAGGAGAGGGTTGGGGGGACACTGGCGGTGGCTCTGGAGGAGAGGGTTGGGGGAACCCTGGTGGTGGCTCTGGAGGAGAGGGTTGGGGGGACACTGGCGGTAGCTCTGGAGGAGAGAGTTGGGGGGACACTGGTGGTGGCTCTGGAGGAGAGGGTTGGGGGAACCCTGGTGGTGGCTCTGGAGGAGAGGGTTGGGGGGACACTGGCGGTGGCTCTGGAGGAGAGGATTAGGGGACACTGGTGGTGGCTCTGGAGGAGAGGGTTGGGGGAACCCTGGTGGTGACTCTGGAGGAGAGGGTTGGGGGGACACTGGCAGTGGCTCTGGAGGAGAGGATTGGGGGACACTGTAGGTGGCTCTGGAGGAGAGGGTTGGGGAACACTGGTGGTGGCTCTGGAGGAGAGGGTTGGGGAACACTGGTGGTGGCTCTGGAGGAGAGGGTTGGGGGAACCCTGGTGGTGGCTCTGGAGGAGAGGGTTGGGGGAACACTGGCGGTGGATCTGGAGGAGAGGGTTGGGGAACACTGGCGGTGGATCTGGAGGAGAGGGTTGGGGAACACTGCTGGTGGCTCTGGAGGAGAGGGTTGAGGGAACACTGGTGGTGGCTCTGGAGGAGAGGGTTGGGGAACACTGGTCGTGGCTCTGGAGGAGAGGGTTGGGGGACACTGGCGGTGGCTTTGGAGGAGAGGGTTGGGGGGACACTGGCGGTGGCTCTGGAGGAGAGGGTTGGGGGAACCCTGGTGGTGGCTCTGGAGGAGAGGGTTGGGGGGACACTGGCGGTAGCTCTGGAGGAGAGAGTTGGGGGGACACTGGTGGTGGCTCTGGAGGAGAGGGTTGGGGGAACCCTGGTGGATGCTCTGGAGGAGAGGGTTGGGGGGACACTGGCGGTGGCTCTGGAGGAGAGGATTAGGGGACACTGGTGGTGGCTCTGGAGGAGAGGGTTGGGGGAACCCTGGTGGTGACTCTGGAGGAGAGGGTTGGGGGGACACTGGCAGTGGCTCTGGAGGAGAGGATTGGGGGACACTGTAGGTGGCTCTGGAGGAGAGGGTTGGGGAACACTGGTGGTGGCTCTGGAGGAGAGGGTTGGGGAACACTGGTGGTGGCTCTGGAGGAGAGGGTTGGGGGAACCCTGGTGGTGGCTCTGGAGGAGAGGGTTGGGGGAACACTGGCGGTGGATCTGGAGGAGAGGGTTGGGGAACACTGGCGGTGGATCTGGAGGAGAGGGTTGGGGAACACTGGCGGTGGATCTGGAGGAGAGGGTTGGGGAACACTGGTGGCGGCTCTGAAGAAGAGGGTTGGGGAACACTGGCGGTGGCTCTGGAGGAGAGGGTTGGGGAACACTGGCGGTGGCTCTGCAGGAGAGGGTTAGGGGACACTGGTGGTGGCTCTGGAGGAGAGGGTTGGGGGACACTGCTGGTGGCTCTGGAGGAGAGGGTTGAGGGAACACTGGTGGTGGCTCTGGAGGAGAGGGTTGGGGAACACTGGTCGTGGCTCTGGAGGAGAGGGTTGGGGGACACTGGCGGTGGCTTTGGAGGAGAGGGTTGGGGGGACACTGGCGGTGGCTCTGGAGGAGAGGGTTGGGGGAACCCTGGTGGTGGCTCTGGAGGAGAGGGTTGGGGGGACACTGGCGGTAGCTCTGGAGGAGAGAGTTGGGGGGACACTGGTGGTGGCTCTGGAGGAGAGGGTTGGGGGAACCCTGGTGGTGGCTCTGGAGGAGAGGGTTGGGGGGACACTGGCGGTGGCTCTGGAGGAGAGGATTAGGGGACACTGGTGGTGGCTCTGGAGGAGAGGGTTGGGGGAACCCTGGTGGTGACTCTGGAGGAGAGGGTTGGGGGGACACTGGCAGTGGCTCTGGAGGAGAGGATTGGGGGACACTGTAGGTGGCTCTGGAGGAGAGGGTTGGGGAACACTGGTGGTGGCTCTGGAGGAGAGGGTTGGGGAACACTGGTGGTGGCTCTGGAGGAGAGGGTTGGGGGAACCCTGGTGGTGGCTCTGGAGGAGAGGGTTGGGGGGACACTGGCGGTGGCTCTGGAGGAGAGGATTGGGGGACAATGGTGCTGGCTCTGGAGGAGAGGGTTGGGGGGACACTGGCGGTGGCTCTGGAGGAGAGGATTGGGGGACACTGGTGGTGGCTCTGGAGGAGAGGGTTGGGGGGACACTGGTGGTGGCTCTGGAGGAGAGGGTTGGGGGGACACTGGCGGTGGCTCTGGAGGAGAGGGTTGGGGAACAGTGGCGGTGGCTCTGGAGGAGAGGGTTGGGAGACACTGGCGATGGCTCTGGAGGAGAGGGTTGGTGAACACTGGTGGTGGCTCTGGATGAGAGGGTTGGGGAGACAATGGTGGTGGCTCTGGAGGAGAGGGTTGGGGGACACTGGTGGTGGCTCTGGAGGAGAGGGTTGCGGAACACTGGTGATGGCTCTGGAGGAGCAGGTTGTGGGAACACTGGCGGTGGCTCTGGAGGAGAGGGTTGGGGGGACAATGGTGCTGGCTCTGGAGGAGAGGGTTGGGGGGACACTGGTGGTGGCTCTGGAGGAGCGGGTTGGAGGAACACTGGCGGTGGCTCTGGAGGAGAGGGTTGGGGAACACTGGCGGTGGCTCTGGAGGAGAGGGTTGGGGGACACTGGCGATGGCTCTGGAGGAGAGGGTTGGGGGACAATGGTGGTGGCTCTGGAAGAGAGGGTTGCTGACACTGGTGGTGGCTCTAGAGGAGAGGGTTAGGGAACACTGGTGGTAACTCTGGAGGAGAGGGTTGCGGAACACTGGTGGTGGCTCTGGAGGAGAGGGTTAGGGGGACACTGGTGGTGGCTCTGAAGAAGAGGGTTGGGGAACACTGGCGGTGGCTCTGGAGGAGAGGGTTGGGGAACACTGGCGGTGGCTCTGGAGGAGAGGGTTGGGGAACACTGGCGGTGGCTCTGGAGGAGAGGGTTGGGGAACACTGGCGGTGGCTCTGGAGGAGAGGGTTGGGGAACACTGGCGGTGGCTCTGGAGGAGAGGATTGGGGAACACTGGCGGTGGCTCTGGAGGAGAGGGTTGGGGAACACTGGTGGTAACTCTAGAGGAGAGGGTTGGGGAACACTGGCGGTGGCTCTGGAGGAGAGGGTTGGGGAACACTGGTGGGGGCTCTGGAGGAGAGGGTTGGGGAACACTGGTGGTGACTCTAGAGGAGAGGGTTGGGGAACACTGGTGGTGACTCTAGAGGAAAGGGTTGGGGAACACTGGTGGTGGCTCTGAAAGAGAGGGTTGTGGGGACACTGGTGGAGGCTCTGGAGGAGAGGGTTGGGGAACACTGGTGGTGGCTCTGGAGGAGAGGGTTTGGGGACACTGGTGGTGGATCTGGAGGAGAGGGTTGGGGGACACTGGTGGTGGATCTGGAGGAGAGGGTTGGGGAACACTGGTGGTGGCTCTGGAGGAGAGGGTTCTGGGACACTGGTGGTGGATCTGGAGGAGAGGGTTGGGGGACACTGGTGGTGGCTCTGGAGGAGAGGGTTGGGGAACACTGGTGGTGGCTCTGGAGAAGAGGGTTCGGGAACACTGGAGGTGGCTCTGGAGGAGAGGGTTGGGGAACACTGGTGGTGGCTCTGGAGGAGAGCGTTGGGGGAACCCTGGTGGTGGCTCTGGAGGAGAGGATTGGGAGGACACTGGCGGTGGCTCTGGAGGAGAGGATTGGGGGACACTGGTGGTGGTTCTGGAGGAGAGGGTCGGGGAACACTGGTGGTGGCTCTGGAGGAGAGGGTCGGGGAACACTGGTGGTGGCTCTGGAGGAGAGGGTTGGGGGGACACTGGCGGTGGCTCTGGAGGAGAGGATTGGGGGACACTGGCGGTTGCTCTGGAGGAGAGGATTGGGGGACACTGGCGGTGGCTCTGGAGGAGAGGGTTGGGGGGACACTGGTGGTGACTCTGGAGGAGAGGGTTGGGGGACAATGGTGGTGGCTCTGGAGGAGAGGGTTGGGGAACACTGGTGTTGGCTCCGAAGGAGCGGGTTGGGGAACACTGGTGGTGGCTCTGGAGGAGAGGGTTGGGGGGTGCTGGCAATGGCTCTGGAGGAGAGAGTTAGGGGACACTGGTGGTGGCTCTGGAGGAGAGGGTTGGGGGACACTGGTGGTGGCTCTGGAGGAGAGCGTTGGGGGAACCCTGGTGGTGGCTCTGGACGAGAGAATTGGGAGGACACTGGCGGTGGCTCTGGAGAAGAGGATTGGGGGACACTGGTGGTGGTTCTGGAGGAGAGGGTCGGGGAACACTGGTGGTGGCTCTGGAGGAGAGGGTCGGGGAACACTCGTGGTGGCTCTGGAGGAGAGGGTTGGGGGGACACTGGCGGTGGCTCTGGAGGAGAGGATTGGGGGACACTGGCGGTTGCTCTGGAGGAGAGGATTGGGGGACACTGGCGGTGGCTCTGGAGGAGAGGGTTGGGGGGACACTGGTGGTGACTCTGGAGGAGAGGGTTGGGGGACAATGGTGGTGGCTCTGGAGGAGAGGGTTGGGGAACACTGGTGTTGGCTCCGAAGGAGCGGGTTGGGGAACACTGGTGGTGGCTCTGGAGGAGAGGGTTGGGGGGTGCTGGCAATGGCTCTGGAGGAGAGAGTTAGGGGACACTGGTGGTGGCTCTGGAGGAGAGGGTTGGGGGACACTGGTGGTGGCTCTGGAGGAGAGGGTTGTTGGACACTGGTGGTGGCTCTGGAGAAGAGGGTTGGGGAACACTGGAGGTGGCTCTGGAGGAGAGGGTTGCTGACACTGGTGGTGGCTCTAGAGGAGAGGGTTGGGGAACACTGGTGGTGGCTCTGGAGGAGAGGGTTGGGGAACACTGGCGATGGCTCTGCAGGAGAGGGTTAGGGGACACTGGTGGTGGCTCTGGAGGAGAGGGTTGGGGGACACTGCTGGTGGCTCTAGAGGAGAGGGTTGGGGGAACCCTGGTGGTGGCTCTGGAGGAGAGGGATTGGGGACACTGGTGGTGGCTCTGGAGGAGAGGGTTGGGGGACACTGGCGGTGGCTCTGGAGAAGAGGATTGGGGGACACTGGCGGTGGCTCTGGAGGAGAGGGTTGGGGAACACTGGTGGTGGCTCTGGAGAAGAGGGTTGGGGAACACTGGAGGTGGCTCTGGAGGAGAGGGTAGGGAGGACACTGGTGGTGGCTCTGGAGGAGCGGGTTGGGGAACACTGGCGGTGGCTCTGGAGGAGAGGGTTGGGGAACACTGGTTGTGGCTCTGGAGGAGAGGGTTGGGGAACACTGGTGGTGGCTCTGGAGGAGAGGGTTGGAGAACACTGGCGGTGGCTCTGGAGGAGAGGGTTGGGGAACACTGGTGGTGGCTCTGGAGGAGAGGGTTGGAGAACACCGGTGGTGGCTCTGGAGGAGAGGGTTGGGGGAACACTGGCGGTGGATCTGGAGGAGAGGGTTGGGGAACACTGGCGGTGGATCTGGAGGAGAGGGTTGGGGAACACTGGTGGTGGCTCTGAAGAAGAGGGTTGGGGAACACTGGCGGTGGCTCTGGAGGAGAGGGTTGGGGAACACTGGCGGTGGCTCTGCAGGAGAGGGTTAGGGGACACTGGTGGTGGCTCTGGAGGAGAGGGTTGGGGGACACTGCTGGTGGCTCTGGAGGAGAGGGTTGAGGAAACACTGGTGGTGGCTCTGGAGGAGAGGGTTGGGGAACACTGGTCGTGGCTCTGGAGGAGAGGGTTGGGGGACACTGGCGGTGGCTCTGGAGGAGAGGGTTGGGGGGACACTGGCGGTGGCTCTGGAGGAGAGGGTTGGGGGAACCCTGGTGGTGGCTCTGGAGGAGAGGGTTGGGGGGACACTTGCGGTAGCTCTGGAGGAGAGAGTTGGGGGGACACTGGTGGTGGCTCTGGAGGAGAGGGTTGGGGGAACCCTGGTGGTGGCTCTGGAGGAGAGGGTTGGGGGGACACTGGCGGTGGCTCTGGAGGAGAGGATTAGGGGACACTGGTGGTGGCTCTGGAGGAGAGGGTTGGGGGGACACTGGCAGTGGCTCTGGAGGAGAGGATTGGAGGACACTGTAGGTGGCTCTGGAGGAGAGGGTTGGGGAACACTGGTGGTGGCTCTGGAGGAGAGGGTTGGGGAGCACTGGTGGTGGCTCTGGAGGAGAGGGTTGGGGGAACCCTGGTGGTGGCTCTGGAGGAGAGGGTTGGGGGGACACTGGCGGTGGCTCTGGAGGAGAGGATTGGGGGACAATGGTGCTGGCTCTGGAGGAGAGGGTTGGGGGGACACTGGCGGTGGCTCTGGAGGAGAGGATTGGGGGACACTGGTGGTGGCTCTGGAGGAGAGGGTTGGGGGGACACTGGTGGTGGCTCTGGAGGAGAGGGTTGGGGGGACACTGGCGGTGGCTCTGGAGGAGAGGGTTGGGGAACACTGGCGGTGGCTCTGGAGGAGAGGGTTGGGAGACACTGGCGATGGCTCTGGAGGAGAGGGTTGGTGAACACTGGTGGTGGCTCTGGAGGAGAGGGTTGGGGAGACAATGGTGGTGGCTCTGGAGGAGAGGGTTGGGGGACACTGGTGGTGGCTCTGGAGGAGAGGGTTGCGGAACACTGGTGATGGCTCTGGAGGAGCAGGTTGTGGGAACACTGGCGGTGGCTCTGGAGGAGAGGGTTGGGGGGACAATGGTGCTGGCTCTGGAGGAGAGGGTTGGGGGGACACTGGTGGTGGCTGTGGAGGAGCGGGCTGGAGGAACACTGGCGGTGGCTCTGGAGGAGAGGGTTGGGGAACACTGGCGGTGGCTCTGGAGGAGAGGGTTGGGGGACACTGGCGATGGCTCTGGAGGAGAGGGTTGGGGGACAATGGTGGTGGCTCTGGAGGAGAGGGTTGCTGACACTGGTGGTGGCTCTAGAGGAGAGGGTTAGGGAACACTGGTGGTAACTCTGGAGGAGAGGGTTGCGGAACACTGGTGGTGGCTCTGGAGGAGAGGGTTAGGGGGACACTGGTGGTGGCTCTGAAGAAGAGGGTTGGGGAACACTGGCGGTGGCTCTGGAGGAGAGGGTTGGGGAACACTGGCGGTGGCTCTGGAGGAGAGGATTGGGGAACACTGGCGGTGGCTCTGGAGGAGAGGGTTGGGGAACACTGGTGGTAACTCTAGAGGAGAGGGTTGGGGAACACTGGCGGTGGCTCTGGATTAGAGGGTTGGGGAACACTGGTGGGGGCTCTGGAGGAGAGGGTTGGGGAACACTGGTGGTGACTCTAGAGGAGAGGGTTGGGGAACACTGGTGGTGACTCTAGAGGAAAGGGTTGGGGAACACTGGTGGTGGCTCTGAAAGAGAGGGTTGGGGGGACACTGGTGGAGGCTCTGGAGGAGAGGGTTGGGGAATACTGGTGGTGGCTCTGGAGGAGAGGGTTTGGGGACACTGGTGGTGGATCTGGAGGAGAGGGTTGGGGGACACTGGTGGTGGATCTGGGGGAGAGGGTTGGGGGACACTGGTGGTGGCTCTGGAGGAGAGGGTTGGGGAACACTGGTGGTGGCTCTGGAGAAGAGGGTTCGGGAACACTGGCGGTGGCTCTGGAGGAGAGGGTTGGGGAACACTGGTGGTCGCTCTGGAGGAGAGCGTTGGGGGAACCCTGGTGGTGGCTCTGGAGGAGAGGATTGGGGGGACACTGGCGGTGGCTCTGGAGGAGAGGATTGGGGGACACTGGTGGTGGTTCTGGAGGAGAGGGTCGGGGAACACTGGTGGTGGCTCTGGAGGAGAGGGTCGGGGAACACTGGTGGTGGCTCTGGAGGAGAGGGTTGGGGGGACACTAGCGGTGGCTCTGGAGGAGAGGATTGGGGGACACTGGTGGTTGCTCTGGAGGAGAGGATTGGGGGACACTGGCGGTGGCTCTGGAGGAGAGGGTTGGGGGGACACTGGTGGTGACTCTGGAGGAGAGGGTTGGGGGGACACTGGTGGAGTCTCTGGAGGAGAGGGTTGGGGAACACTGGTGGTGGCTCTGGAGGAGAGGGTTTGGGGACACTGGTGGTGGATCTGGAGGAGAGGGTTGGGGGACACTGGTGGTGGATCTGGAGGAGAGGGTTGGGGGACACTGGTGGTGGCTCTGGAGGAGAGGGTTGGGGAACACTGGTGGTGGCTCTGGAGAAGAGGGTTCGGGAACACTGGAGGTGGCTCTGGAGGAGAGGGTTGGGGGGTGCTGGCAATGGCTCTGGAGGAGAGAGTTAGGGGACACTGGTGGTGGCTCTGGAGGAGAGGGTTGGGGGACACTGGTGGTGGCTCTGGAGGAGAGGGTTGGGGGACACTGGTGGTGGCTCTGGAGAAGAGGGTTGGGGAACACTGGAGGTGGCTCTGGAGCAGAGGGTTGCTGACACTGGTGGTGGCTCTAGAGGAGAGGGTTGGGGAACACTGGTGGTGGCTCTGGAGGAGCAGGTTGTGGGAACAATGGCGGTGGCTCTGGAGGAGAGGGTTAGGGGGACAATGGTGCTGGCTCTGGAGGAGAGGGTTGGGGGGACACTGGTGGTGGCTCTGGAGGAGCGGGTTGGGGGAACACTGGCGGTGGCTCTGGAGGAGAGGGTTGGGGAACACTGGCGGTGGCTCTGGAGGAGAGGGTTGGGAGACACTGGCGATGGCTCTGGAGGAGAGGGTTGGGGGAACACTGGTGGTGGCTCTGGAGGAGAGGGTTGGGTAACACTGGTGGTAACTCTGGAGGAGAGGGTTGCGGAACACTGGTGGTGGCTCTGGAGGAGAGGGTTAGGGGGACACTGGTGGTGGCTCTGAAGGAGAGGGTTGGGGAACACTGGCGGTGGCTCTGGAGGAGAGGGTTGGGGAACACTGGCGGTGGCTCTGGAGGAGAGGGTTGGGGAACACTGGTGGTGGCTCTGGAGGAGAGGGTTGGGGAACACTGGCGTTGGCTCTGGAGGAGAGGGTTGGGGAACACTGGCGGTGGCTCTGGAGGAGAGGGTTGGGGAACACTGGCGGTGGCTCTGGAGGAGAGGGTTGGGGGAACACTGGTGGTAACTCTAGAGGAGAGGGTTGGGGAACACTGGTGGTAACTCTGGAGGAGAGGGTTGGGGAACACTGGCGGTGGTTCTGTAGGAGAGGGTTGGGGGAACACTGGTGGTAACTCTAGAGGAGAGGGTTGGGGAACACTGGCGGTGGCTCTGGAGGAGAGGGTTGGGGAACACTGGTGGGGGCTCTGGAGGAGAGGTTTGGGGAACACTGGTGGTGACTCTAGAGGAGAGGGTTGGGGAACACTGGTGGTGACTCTAGAGGAAAGCGTAGGGGGAACACTGGTGGTGGCTCTGGAGGAGAGGGTTGGGGGGACACTGGTGGATGCTCTGGAGGAGAGGGTTGGGGAACACTGGTGGTGACTCTAGAGGAGAGGGTTGGGGAACACTGGTGGTGACTCTAGAGGAAAGCGTAGGGGGAACACTGGTGGTGGCTCTGGAGGAGAGGGTTGGGGGGACACTGGTGGTGGATCTGGAGGAGAGGGTTGGGGAACACTGGTGGTGACTCTAGAGGAAAGCGTAGGGGAACACTGGTGGTGGCTCTGGAGGAGAGGGTTTGGGGACACTGGTGGTGGCTCTGGAGGAGAGGGTTGGGGAGACAATGGTGGTGGCTCTGGAGGAGAGGGTTGGGGGACACTGGTGGTGGCTCTGGAGGAGAGGGTTGCGGAACACTGGTGGTGGCTCTGGAGGAGAGGGTTGCTGACACTGGTGGTGGCTCTAGAGGAGAGGGTTGGGGAACACTGGTGGTGGCTCTGGAGGAGCAGGTTGTGGGAACACTGGCGGTGGCTCTGGAGGAGAGGGTTGGGGGAACCCTGGTGGTGGCTCTGGAGGAGAGGGTTGGGGGGACACAGGAGGTGGCTCTGGAGAAGAGGGTTGGGGAACACTGGAGGTGGCTCTGGAGAAGAGGGTTGGGGGACACTTGTGGTGGCTCTGGAGGAGAGGGTTGGGGGACACTGGTGGTGGCTCTGGAGGAGAGGGTTGGGGGACACTGATGGTGGCTCTGGAGGAGAGGGTTGGGGGAACCCTGGTGGTGGCTCTGGAGGAGAGGGTTGGGGGGACACTGGCGGTGGCTCTGAAGGAGAGGGTTGGGGAACACTGGAGGTGGCTCTGGAGGAGAGGGTTGGGGGACACTGGTGGTGGCTCTGGAGGAGAGGGTTGGGGGAACCCTGGTGGTGGCTCTGGAGGAGAGGGTTGGGGGGACACTGGCGGTGGCTCTGGAGGAGAGGATTGGGGGACACTGGTGGTGGCTCTAGAGGAGAGGGTTGGGGGGACACTGGCGGTGGCTCTGGAGGAGAGGATTGGGGGACACTGGTGGTGGCTCTGGAGGAGAGGGTTGGGGAGACAATGGTGGTGGCTCTGGAGGAGAGGTATGGGGGACACTGGTGGTGGCTCTGGAGGAGAGGGTTGGGGGGACACTGGTGGTGGCTCTAGAGGAGAGGGTTGGGGGGACACTGGCGGTGGCTCTGGAGGAGAGGATTAGGGGACACTGGTGGTGGCTCTGGAGGAGAGGGTTGGGGAGACAATGGTGGTGGCTCTGGAGGAGAGGGTTGGGGGACACTGGTGGTGGCTCTGGAGGAGAGGGTTGCGGAACACTGGTGGTGGGTTTGGAGGAGAGGGTTGCTGACACTGGTGGTGGCTCTAGAGGAGAGGGTTGGGGAACACTGGTGGTGGCTCTGGAGGAGCAGGTTGTGGGAACACTGGCTGTGGCTCTGGAGGAGAGGGTTGGGAGACACTGGCGATGGCTCTGGAGGAGAGGGTTGGGGGACACTGGTGGTGGCTCTGGAGGAGAGGGTTGGGGAACACTGGTGGTGGCTCTGGAGAAGAGGGTTGGGGAACACTGGAGGTGGCTCTGGAGGAGAGGGTTGGGGAACAGTGGTGCTGGCTCTGGAGGAGAGGGTTGGGGGAACCCTGGTGGTGGCTCTGGAGGAGAGGGTTGGGGGGACACAGGAGGTGGCTCTGGAGAAGAGGGTTGGGGAACACTGGAGGTGGCTCTGGAGAAGAGGGTTGGGGGACACTTGTGGTGGCTCTGGAGGAGAGGGTTGGGGGACACTGGTGGTGGCTCTGGAGGAGAGGGTTGGGGGACACTGGTGGTGGCTCTGGAGGAGAGGGTTGGGGGAACCCTGGTGGTGGCTCTGGAGGAGAGGGTTGGGGGGACACTGGCGGTGGCTCTGAAGGAGAGGGTTGGGGAACACTGGAGGTGGCTCTGGAGGAGAGGGTTGGGGGACACTGGTGGTGGCTCTGGAGGAGAGGGTTGGGGGAACCCTGGTGGTGGCTCTGGAGGAGAGGGTTGGGGGGACACTGGCGGTGGCTCTGGAGGAGAGGATTGGGGGACACTGGTGGTGGCTCTAGAGGAAAGCGTAGGGGGAACACTGGTGGTGGCTCTGGAGGAGAGGGTTGGGGGGACACTGGTGGAGGCTCTGGAGGAGAGGGTTGGGGAACACTGGTGGTGGCTCTAGAGGAGAGGGTTGGGGAACACTGGTGGTGACTCTAGAGCAAAGCCTAGGGGGAACACTGGTGGTGGCTCTGGAGGAGAGGGTTGGGGGGACACTGGTGGTGGATCTGGAGGAGAGGGTTGGGGAACACTGGTGGTGACTCTAGAGGAAAGCGTAGGGGGAACACTGGTGGTGGCTCTGGAGGAGAGGGTTGGGGACACTGGTGGTGGATCTGGAGGAGAGGGTTGGGGGACACTGATGGTGGATCTGGAGGAGAGGGTTGGGGGACACTGGTGGTGGCTCTGGAGGAGAGGGTTGGGGAACACTGGTGGTGGCTCTGGAGAAGAGGGTTGGGGAACACTGGAGGTGGCTCTGGAGGAGAGGGTTGGGGAACAGTGGTGCTGGCTCTGGAGGAGAGGGTTGGGGGAACCCTGGTGGTGGCTCTGGAGGAGAGGGTTGGGGGGACACTGGCGGTGGCTCTGGAGGAGAGGATTGG
The DNA here is from genome assembly GCA_027917425.1 of Gastrophryne carolinensis. Classification (NCBI taxonomy): domain Eukaryota; kingdom Metazoa; phylum Chordata; class Amphibia; order Anura; family Microhylidae; genus Gastrophryne; species Gastrophryne carolinensis. Next base: position 174,228 of record JAQIHN010000046.1, on the reverse strand, counting down.
GGGACACTGGTGGTGGCTCTGGAGGAGAGGGTTGGGGAACACTGGTGGTGGCTCTGGAGGAGAGGGTCGGGGAACACTGGTGGTGGCTCTGAAGGAGAGGGTTGGGGGGACACTGGCGGTGGCTCTGGAGGAGAGGGTTGGGGGACACTGGTGGTGGCTCTGAAGGAGAGGATTGGGGAACACTGGAGGTGGCTCTGGAGAAGAGGGTTGGGGGACACTTGTGGTGGCTCTGGAGGAGAGGGTTGGGGGACACTGGTGGTGGCTCTGGAGGAGAGGGTTGGGGGACACTGGTGGTGGCTCTGGAGGAGAGGGTTGGGGGAACCCTGGTGGTGGCTCTGGAGGAGAGGGTTGGGGGGACACTGGCGGTGGCTCTGAAGGAGAGGGTTGGGGAACACTGGAGGTGGCTCTGGAGGAGAGGGTTGGGGGACACTGGTGGTGGCTCTGGAGGAGAGGGTTGGGGGAACCCTGGTGGTGGCTCTGGAGGAGAGGGTTGGGGGGACACTGGCGGTGGCTCTGGAGGAGAGGATTGGGGGACACTAGTGGTGGCTCTAGAGGAAAGCGTAGGGGGAACACTGGTGGTGGCTCTGGAGGAGAGGGTTGGGGGGACACTGGTGGAGGCTCTGGAGGAGAGGGTTGGGGAACACTGGTGGTGGCTCTAGAGGAGAGGGTTGGGGAACACTGGTGGTGACTCTAGAGCAAAGCCTAGGGGGAACACTGGTGGTGGCTCTGGAGGAGAGGGTTGGGGGGACACTGGTGGTGGATCTGGAGGAGAGGGTTGGGGAACACTGGTGGTGACTCTAGAGGAAAGCGTAGGGGGAACACTGGTGGTGGCACTGGAGGAGAGGGTTGGGGACACTGGTGGTGGGTCTGGAGGAGAGGGTTGGGGGACACTGATGGTGGATCTGGAGGAGAGGGTTGGGGGACACTGGTGGTGGCTCTGGAGGAGAGGGTTGGGGAACACTGGTGGTGGCTCTGGAGAAGAGGGTTGGGGAACACTGGAGGTGGCTCTGGAGGAGAGGGTTGGGGAACAGTGGTGCTGGCTCTGGAGGAGAGGGATGGGGGAACCCTGGTGGTGGCTCTGGAGGAGAGGGTTGGGGGGACACTGGCGGTGGCTCTGGAGGAGAGGATTGGGGGACACTGGTGGTGGCTCTGGAGGAGAGGGTTGGGGAACACTGGTGGTGGCTCTGGAGGAGAGGGTCGGGGAACACTGGTGGTGGCTCTGAAGGAGAGGGTTGGGGGGACACTGGCGGTGGCTCTGGAGGAGAGGGTTGGGGGACACTGGTGGTGGCTCTGAAGGAGAGGATTGGGGGACACTGGTGGTGGCTCTGTAGGAGAGGATTGGGGGACACTGGCGGTGGCTCTGGAGGAGAGGATTGGGGGACACTGGCGGTGGCTCTGGAGGAGAGGGTTGGAGGACATTGGTGGTGACTCTGGAGGAGAGGGTTGGGGGGACACTGTTGGTGACTCTGGAGGAGAGGGTTGGGGAACACTGGCGGTGGCTCTGGAGGAGAGGGTTGGGGGACACTGGTGGTGGCTCTGGAGGAGAGGGTTGGGGGGACACTGTTGGTGACTCTGGAGGAGAGGGTTGGGGAACACTGGCGGTGGCTCTGGAGGAGAGGGTTGGGGGACACTGGTGGTGGCTCTGGAGGAGAGGGTTGGGGGGACACTGTTGGTGACTCTGGAGGAGAGGGTTGGGGAACACTGGCGGTGGCTCTGGAGGAGAGGGTTGGGGGACACTGGTGGTGGCTCTGGAGGAGAGGGTTGGGGGGACACTGGTGGTGACTCTGGAGGAGAGGGTTGGGGGACACTGGGGGTGGCTCTGGAGGAGAGGGTTGGGGGACACTGGGGGTGGCTCTGAAGGAGAGGGTCGGGGAACAATGGTGGTGGCTCTGAAGGAGAGGATTGGGGGACACTGGCGGTGGCTCTGGAGGAGAGGATTGGGGGACACTGGCGGTGGCTCTGGAGGAGAGGGTTGAGGGGACACTGGTGGTGACTCTGGAGGAGAGGGTTGGGGGACACTGGTGGTGGCTCTGGAGGAGAGGGTTGGGGAACACTGGTGTTGGCTCTGGAGGAGCGGGTTGGGGAACACTGGTGGTGGCTCTGGAGGAGAGGGTTGGGGAACACTGGTGCTGGCTCTGGAGGAGAGGGTTGGGGGGTGCTGGCAATGGCTCTGGAGGAGAGAGTTAGGGGACACTGGTGGAGGCTCTGGAGGAGAGGGTTGGGGAACACTGGTGGTGACTCTAGAGGAGAGGGTTGGGGAACACTTGTGGTGACTCTAGAGGAAAGCGTAGGGGGCACACTGGTGGTGGCTCTGGAGGAGAGGGTTGGGGGGACACTGGTGGAGGCTCTGGAGGAGAGGGTTGGGGAACACTGGTGGTGGCTCTGGAGGAGAGGGTTGGGGGGTGCTGGCAATGGCTCTGGAGGAGAGAGTTAGGGGACACTGGTGGTGGCTCTGGAGGAGAGGGTTGGGGCACACTGGTGGTGGCTCTGGAGGAGAGGGTTGGGGGACACTGGTGGTGGCTCTGGAGAAGAGGGTTGGGGAACACTGGAGGTAGCTCTGGAGGAGAGGGTTGCTGACACTGGTGGTGGCTCTAGAGGAGAGGGTTGGGGAACACTGGTGGTGGCTCTGGAGGAGCAGGTTGTGGGAACACTGGCGGTGGCTCTGTAGGAGAGGGTTAGGGGGACAATGGTGCTGGCTCTGGAGGAGAGGGTTGGGGGGACACTGGTGGTGGCTCTGGAGGAGCGGGTTGGGGGAACACTGGCGGTGGCTCTGGAGGAGAGGGTTGGGGAACACTGGCGGTGGCTCTGGAGGAGAGGGTTGGGAGACACTGGCGATGGCTCTGGAGGAGAGGGTTGGGGGAACACTGGTGGTGGCTCTGGAGGAGAGGGTTGGGTAACACTGGTGGTAACTCTGGAGGAGAGGGTTGCGGAACACTGGTGGTGGCTCTGGAGGAGAGGGTTAGGGGGACACTGGTGGTGGCTCTGAAGGAGAAGGTTGGGGAACACTGGCGGTGGCTCTGGAGGAGAGGGTTGGGGAACACTGGCGGTGGCTCTGGAGGAGAGGGTTGGGGAACACTGGTTGTGGCTCTGGAGGAGAGGGTTGGGGAACACTGGCGTTGGCTCTGGAGGAGAGGGTTGGGGAACACTGGCGTTGGCTCTGGAGGAGAGGGTTGGGGAACACTGGCGTTGGCTCTGGAGGAGAGGGTTGGGGAACACTGGCGGTGGCTCTGGAGGAGAGGGTTGGGGAACACTGGCGTTGGCTCTGGAGGAGAGGGTTGGGGAACACTGGTGGTGGCTCTGGAGGAGAGGGTTGGGGAACACTGGCGTTGGCTCTGGAGGAGAGGGTTGGGGACACTGGTGGTGGCTCTGGAGGAGAGGGTTGGGGGAACACTGGTGGTAACTCTAGAGGAGAGGGTTGGGGAACACTGGTGGTAACTCTGGAGGAGAGGGTTGGGGAACACTGGCGGTGGCTCTGTAGGAGAGGGTTGGGGGAACACTGGTGGTAACTCTAGAGGAGAGGGTTGGGGAACACTGGCGGTGGCTCTGGAGGAGAGGGTTGGGGAACACTGGTGGGGGCTCTGGAGGAGAGGGTTGGGGAACACTGGTGGTGACTCTAGAGGAGAGGGTTGGGGAACACTGGTGGTGACTCTAGAGGAAAGCGTAGGGGTGTAGCGATAACCCTTATCGCCGGAGGGCTTCACCGCCCGAGACGTCCTTTCCCAATGGTGAGAGGTGCTGCTGGAATTCCAGAGTCATCCGTGAGGAACCAGGAACAGCCCTTACAAGGGCTAGTGAACTGTAATATAGCGTTTCCCCCAATAAGAGACAGAACTTCAGTATTGAGGGTGAAGGTGAAGTCAACTTTATTAGTGCCACACTGGGCCTTATATACACAAGTCTCTATTGCATGACACACACACCGACCAATAGCAGCAGGGCAAACAATCCCTCAACTCTGCCGGTGACGCAATCAGTAGAACAATAGCAGGCCGTAATACAATCAATCAGGACAATGCCATTGACTGTGACGTAATCAACAATACACAATGGCAGTCAAAATACAATGACGTTGCCTGTAACAGTATCAAAATACAATGACCTAATTAAGAAAAGGTCAGGGAATGACCCGGTGGGCAACTGAATAGTGATGACATCCAAAAGACAGAGCGTCTGTCACAATGCCCCCTTTTTGTGGAACACCCGGCAGACCCAGATTGACCCTGTTCGGGTTAACGTGGGGCTGTCCGGACTCTTGTTATGGGCAGAGTTCTGTGTAAGGACAAGTCTGCACATAGTGAGTAACCGGACTAAACATTGACGTGGGCTGTACATAGGAATCGGGTGGGGTCCAAACACTGGGATATTGTGGCGTTGGTGAGTTCAGCACCAAAGTCCTTGGTTGGATGTGTGCACAGGTGCTCTGCTTTCTTATAGCTGGCCCAAGTTTCAATCTCTTTCCAAGGAAGCTGATCGGAGAATCCACAATTTTCTGCACATCTACATCATCGTAAAAGTAGACAAAACCATAACCCTTAGAAACGCCAGAGGCATCCCTAATAATTTTGACATTCTTTACAGCGCCATACTTTGAAAAAACATCCTTAATTTCAGACTGATTAATCCGACGGCCAATGCCCCCAACAAAAATAGTGTTTGGCATAAGTTTCCCTTCTGGAAGGACGTAACCTGATGGCTGATCCTCTTCTTGACTTTGTGTAACAGACATGACGTGATGCAGGCGAAACCCCTGGGTCTCCCCGACCAGTGGGCTGGAGTCGGCAGCTCGGGCTGGAGACCGGGTTGTAACAGGGTTGACGCTGGCTGGCCCAGGGGTAGCGTAGGCAGAAGTCATTGGTCCTAGATCATTTCCCAATAGTACTTCTGCTGGTAAGTTGTCCATAAGTCCCACCTGTACCCTGCCAGCTCCAGCGCCCCAGTCAAGATGTACTCGGGCGGTGGGGAGTCGAAACACAGCTCCCCCCGCCACCCTTACTGCAACGGTGTGTCCGGTGCGGTCTTTGTTCTTGACCAAATGAGGTTGGAGCAAGGTAAGTGTGGCTCCGGTGTCGCGTAATCCTTGCGCGGTGCGCCCATTGACTCGTACCTCCTGGCAATGGTGCTGTCGGTTGTCTTGGATGGCCGCTTGTACGGGATCAGCTTCATACAGTACCCCCAGATACTCTTCCGAACTGCTCTCAGCTTCCAAACAGTGTGCCACAGGAGTACGGGAGGTGGACGGTTGCTTTTGCCCCCACGTGTTTCGGGGAGGCTCTAGGGCGCAATCACTGCGATAATGTCCCCATTGTTTGCAACGATGGCACTGAACTGTGGAGAGGTTCGGTTGCTGCGCTGGCCTATGTGGCCCAGAGTCACGAGTTGGCGCTGAAGCCACAGGTGCTTGAAATTTGATGGGAGGTGGTGGTTTTGGAGCGGACTGTTCTGTCCGGCGAGCATCGGTGTACTCGTCGGCTAGACGAGCAGCCTCAGGTAGCGTTAGAGGCCTCCGGTCACGTACCCACTCTCTTAGCTCTGGTTGCAGGGCATTGAGAAAATGCTCTAGTAAAAACAACTGTAGTACATCCTCAGCGGTTGTGGCTTGGCATCCAGTGACCCAGTGTGATGCTGTACGATGGAGGCGACATGCCCACTCCGTGTAAGAATCCCCTCCCTTCTTTTGGGATTCCCGAAATCGTCGCCTGTAGGCCTCCGGGGTGACAGCGTACCGGGCTAACAAAGCCTCCTTTACCAGATGGTAGTGTGGTAAGTCCGCATCAGGGATGGCCCGGAAAGCATCGGAAGCTTTCCCAGATAGTTTCCCTGATAATATGGTGACCCATTCCTCCGTGGGTACCCGGTGTAAAGCGCACTGCCGTTCAAAATCAGCCAAAAATCCGTCAATCTCGTCGTCACTTTCCTGGAAGGACTTAAATGCTGCAAATGGAATCTTTCTCCCCCCAGTGTAACTGAGGCTGAGAGGCTGCTGGGTTGAAAGTCGCCGATCTTCCCTTCGCTTACTGGCCTCTGCCTCCGCTGCGGCGAAGACTCGGTCGATCAGTTCCTGTGATGGATTCGGGCCATAGACCGACAATCTGTTCCGAACCGCTTGAACAAGAGCAGCGTCTTCATCGATCTCTATATTGGTTTCGGTCCTCACTGCTGCACGATCCATTTCGATCAGCTCGGCTATCAGTTCCCGACGTGGGCGGTTGCTAGCTGACCTTCCCCGGCTCTCGAGTAGATCCTTCAGGGTCAGCCTTTTCAACTTGTCATACTGACTCTCCATCAGGGTAGCACTCTCTCTGGGTACAAAGGACCATCCCACCGCTTGCCACCAATTGTAGCGATAACCCTTATCGCCGGAGGGCTTCACCGCCCGAGACGTCCTTTCCCAATGGTGAGAGGTGCTGCTGGAATTCCAGAGTCATCCGTGAGGAACCAGGAACAGCCCTTACAAGGGCTAGTGAACTGTAATATAGCGTTTCCCCCAATAAGAGACAGAACTTCAGTATTGAGGGTGAAGGTGAAGTCAACTTTATTAGTGCCACACTGGGCCTTATATACACAAGTCTCTATTGCATGACACACACACCGACAAATAGCAGCAGGGCAAACAATCCCTCAACTCTGCCGGTGACGCAATCAGTAGAACAATAGCAGGCCGTAATACAATCAATCAGGACAATGCCATTGGCTGTGACGTAATCAACAATACACAATGGCAGTCAAAATACAATGACGTTGCCTGTAACAGTATCAAAATACAATGACCTAATTAAGAAAAGGTCAGGGAATGACCCGGTGGGCAACTGAATAGTGATGACATCCAAAAGACAGAGTGTCTGTCACAAGGGGGAACACTGGTGGTGGCTCTGGAGGAGAGGGTTGTGGGGACACTGGTGGAAGCACTGGAGGAGAGGGTTGGGGAACACTGGTGGTGACTCTAGAGGAGAGGGTTGGGGAACACTGGTGGTGACTCTAGAGGAAAGCGTAGGGGGAACACTGGTGGTGGCTCTGGAGGAGAGGGTTGGGGGGACACTGGTGGTGGATCTGGAGGAGAGGGTTGGGGAACACTGGTGGTGACTCTAGAGGAAAGCGTAGGGGGAACACTGGTGGTGGCTCTGGAGGAGAGGGTTTGGGGACACTGGTGGTGGCTCTGGAGGAGAGGGTTGGGGAGACAATGGTGGTGGCTCTGGAGGAGAGGGTTGGGGGACACTGGTGGTGGCTCTGGAGGAGAGGGTTGCGGAACACTGGTGGTGGCTCTGGAGGAGAGGGTTGCTGACACTGGTGGTGGCTCTAGAGGAGAGGGTTGGGGAACACTGGTGGTGGCTCTGGAGGAGCAGGTTGTGGGAACACTGGCGGTGGCTCTGGAGGAGAGGGTTGGGGGGACAATGGTGCTGGCTCTGGAGGAGAGGGTTGGGGGGACACTGGTGGTGGCTCTGGAGGAGCGGGTTGGGGGAACACTGGTAGTGGCTCTGGAGGAGAGGGTTGGGGGAACCCTGGTGGTGGCTCTGGAGGAGAGGGTTGGGGGGACACAGGAGGTGGCTCTGGAGAAGAGGGTTGGGGAACACTGGAGGTGGCTCTGGAGAAGAGGGTTGGGGGACACTGGTGGTGGCTCTGGAGGAGAGGGTTGGGGAACACTGGCGGTGGCTCTGGAGGAGAGGGTTGGGGGACACTGGTGGTGGCTCTGGAGGAGAGGGTTGGGGGGACACTGTTGGTGACTAGAGATGAGCGAACTTTTGAAAAGTTCGATTCGGCCGATTCGCCGAATTTCACAAAGAAATTCGGGTTCGGCCGAATCGAACTTTTACGAAGTTCCCCAATCCCCATCAAAAATGCCGGCATGGTGGGAGCGGGCCGGCCGGTTCCGCTGTCAGCGGGCCGGCTACGCCGGCCCGCTGACAGCGGAGCCGGCCGGCGGGCCGGTAAAGCCGGCCGGCGGGCCGGTAAAGCCGGCCGGCCCGCTCCCACCATGCCGGCATTTAAAAAAAAAAAAAAAAAAAGCATTTTTGCCGGCATGGTGGGAGCGGGCCGGCCGGTTCCGCGCTGACAGCGGAACCGGCCGGCCCGCTCCGCTGTCAGCGGAACCGGCCGGCCCGCTCCCACCATGCCGGCATTTAAAAAAAAAAAAAAAAAAACATTTTTGCAGGCATGGTGGGAGCGGGCCGACCGGTCCTGCGCTGACAGCGGAACCGGCCGGCCCGCTCCGCTGTCAGCGGAACCGGCCGGCCCGCTCCCACCATGCTGTGGCATTTAAAAAAAAAAGCAAACACTTACCTGCAGGTCCGGAGCGTGGAGGCCGGCGCCGCTCTCAGCTGTCATCTGAGGGCGCGTCATCAGAGGGCGCCCTGATGACGCGCCCTCAGATGACAGCTGAGAGCGGCGCCGGCCTCCACGCTCCGGACCTGCAGGTAAGTGTTTGCTTTTTTTTTTAAATGCCACAGCATGGTGGGAGCGGGCCGGCCGGTTCCGCTGACAGCGGAGCGGGCCGGCCGGTTCCGCTGTCAGCGCAGGACCGGTCGGCCCGCTCCCACCATGCCTGCAAAAATGTTTTTTTTTTTTTTTTTTTAAATGCCGGCATGGTGGGAGCGGGCCGGCCGGTTCCGCTGACAGCGGAGCGGGCCGGCCGGTTCCGCTGTCAGCGCGGAACCGGCCGGCCCGCTCCCACCATGCCGGCAAAAATGCTTTTTTTTTTTTTTTTTTTAAATGCCGGCATGGTGGGAGCGGGCCGGCCGGCTTTACCGGCCCGCCGGCCGGCTTTACTGGCCCGCCGGCCGGCTTTACCGGCCCGCCGGCCGGCTCCGCTGTCAGCGGGCCGGCGTAGCCGGCCCGCTGACAGCGGAACCGGCCGGCCCGCTCCCACCATGCCGGCATTTTTTTTTTTTTAATTTCAGGAAAAATTCGATCGGCACGAACCACAAAATATTCGGGTTCGGGCCGAATCGAATATTTCCTGAAATTCGGATCGAATCCGGGTTCGTCCGGATCGATTCGCTCATCCCTATTGGTGACTCTGGAGGAGAGGGTTGGGGAACACTGGCGGTGGCTCTGGAGGAGAGGGTTGGGGGACACTGGTGGTGGCTCTGGAGGAGAGGGTTGGGGGGACACTGGTGCTGGCTCTGGAGGAGAGGGTTGGGGGGTGCTGGCAATGGCTCTGGAGGAGAGAGTTAGGGGACACTGGTGGAGGCTCTGGAGGAGAGGGTTGGGGAACACTGGTGGTGACTCTAGAGGAGAGGGTTGGGGAACACTTGTGGTGACTCTAGAGGAAAGCGTAGGGGGAACACTGGTGGTGGCTCTGGAGGAGAGGGTTGGGGGGACACTGGTGGAGGCTCTGGAGGAGAGGGTTGGGGAACACTGGTGGTGGCTCTGGAGGAGAGGGTTGGGGGGTGCTGGCAATGGCTCTGGAGGAGAGAGTTAGGGGACACTGGTGGTGGCTCTGGAGGAGAGGGTTGGGGGACACTGGTGGTGGCTCTGGAGGAGAGGGTTGCGGGACACTGGTGGTGGCTCTGGAGAAGAGGGTTGGGGAACACTGGAGGTGGCTCTGGAGGAGAGGGTTGCTGACACTGGTGGTGGCTCTAGAGGAGAGGGTTGGGGAACACTGGTGGTGGCTCTGGAGGAGCAGGTTGTGGGAACACTGGCGGTGGCTCTGGAGGAGAGGGTTAGGGGGACAATGGTGCTGGCTCTGGAGGAGAGGGTTGGGGGGACACTGGTGGTGGCTCTGGAGGAGCGGGTTGGGGGAACACTGGCGGTGGCTCTGGTGGAGAGGGTTGGGGAACACTGGCGGTGGCTCTGGAGGAGAGGGTTGGGAGACACTGGCGATGGCTCTGGAGGAGAGGGTTGGGGGAACACTGGTGGTGGCTCTGGAGGAGAGGGTTGGGTAACACTGGTGGTAACTCTGGAGGAGAGGGTTGCGGAACACTGGTGGTGGCTCTGGAGGAGAGGGTTAGGGGGACACTGGTGGTGGCTCTGAAGGAGAGGGTTGGGGAACACTGGCGGTGGCTCTGGAGGAGAGGGTTGGGGAACACTGGCGGTGGCTCTGGAGGAGAGGGTTGGGGAACACTGGTGGTGGCTCTGGAGGAGAGGGTTGGGGAACACTGGCGTTGGCTCTGGAGGAGAGGGTTGGGGAACACTGGCGGTGGCTCTGGAGGAGAGGGTTGGGGAACACTGGCGGTGGCTCTGGAGGAGAGGGTTGGGGGAACACTGGTGGTAACTCTAGAGGAGAGGGTTGGGGAACACTGGTGGTAACTCTGGAGGAGAGGGTTGGGGAACACTGGCGGTGCCTCTGTAGGAGAGGGTTGGGGGAACACTGGTGGTAACTCTAGAGGAGAGGGTTGGGGAACACTGGCGGTGGCTCTGGAGGAGAGGGTTGGGGAACACTGGTGGGGGCTCTGGAGGAGAGGGTTGGGGAACACTGGTGGTGACTCTAGAGGAGAGGGTTGGGGAACACTGGTGGTGACTCTAGAGGAAAGCGTAGGGGGAACACTGGTGGTGGCTCTGGAGGAGAGGGTTGGGGGGACACTGGTGGATGCTCTGGAGGAGAGGGTTGGGGAACACTGGTGGTGACTCTAGAGGAGAGGGTTGGGGAACACTGGTGGTGACTCTAGAGGAAAGCGTAGGGGGAACACTGGTGGTGGCTCTGGAGGAGAGGGTTGGGGGGACACTGGTGGTGGATCTGGAGGAGAGGGTTGGGGAACACTGGTGGTGACTCTAGAGGAAAGCGTAGGGGGAACACTGGTGGTGGCTCTGGAGGAGAGGGTTTGGGGACACTGGTGGTGGCTCTGGAGGAGAGGGTTGGGGAGACAATGGTGGTGGCTCTGGAGGAGAGGGTTGGGGGACACTGGTGGTGGCTCTGGAGGAGAGGGTTGCAGAACACTGGTGGTGGCTCTGGAGGAGAGGGTTGCTGACACTGGTGGTGGCTCTAGAGGAGAGGGTTGGGGAACACTGGTGGTGGCTCTGGAGGAGCAGGTTGTGGGAACACTGGCGGTGGCTCTGGAGGAGAGGGTTGGGGGGACAATGGTGCTGGCTCTGGAGGAGAGGGTTGGGGGGACACTGGTGGTGGCTCTGGAGGAGCGGGTTGGGGGAACACTGGTAGTGGCTCTGGAGGAGAGGGTTGGGGGAACCCTGGTGGTGGCTCTGGAGGAGAGGGTTGGGGGGACACAGGAGGTGGCTCTGGAGAAGAGGGTTGGGGAACACTGGAGGTGGCTCTGGAGAAGAGGGTTGGGGGACACTGGTGGTGGCTCTGGAGGAGAGGGTTGGGGGACACTGGTGGTGGCTCTGGAGGAGAGGGTTGGGGAACACTGGTGGTGGCTCTGGAGGAGCGGGTTGGGGGAACACTGGTAGTGGCTCTGGAGGAGAGGGTTGGGGGAACCCTGGTGGTGGCTCTGGAGGAGAGGGTTGGGGGGACACAGGAGGTGGCTCTGGAGAAGAGGGTTGGGGAACACTGGAGGTGGCTCTGGAGAAGAGGGTTGGGGGACACTGGTGGTGGCTCTGGAGGAGAGGGTTGGGGGACACTGGTGATGGCTCTGGAGGAGAGGGTTGGGGTACACTGGTGGTGGCTCTGGAGGAGAGGGTTGGGGGACACTGGTGATGGCTCTGGAGGAGAGGGTTGGGGTACACTGGTGGTGGCTCTGGAGGAGAGGGTTGGGGGAACCCTGGTGGTGGCTCTGGAGGAGAGGGTTGGGGGGACACTGGCGGTGGCTCTGAAGGAGAGGGTTGGGGAACACTGGAGGTGGCTCTGGAGGAGAGGGTTGGGGGACACTGGTGGTGGCTCTGGAGGAGAGGGTTGGGGGAACCCTGGTGGTGGCTCTGGAGGAGAGGGTTGGGGGGACACTGGCGGTGGCTCCGGAGGAGAGGATTGGGGGACACTGGTGGTGGCTCTAGAGGAGAGGGTTGGGGGGACACTGGCGGTGGCTCTGGAGGAGAGGATTGGGGGACACTGGTGGTGGCTCTGGAGGAGAGGGTTGGGGAGACAATGGTGGTGGCTCTGGAGGAGAGGGTTGGGGGACACTGGTGGTGGCTCTGGAGGAGAGGGTTGGGGGGACACTGGTGGTGGCTCTAGAGGAGAGGGTTGGGGGGACACTGGCGGTGGCTCTGGAGGAGAGGATTGGGGGACACTGGTGGTGGCTCTGGAGGAGAGGGTTGGGGAGACAATGGTGGTGGCTCTGGAGGAGAGGGTTGGGGGACACTGGTGGTGGCTCTGGAGGAGAGGGTTGCGGAACACTGGTGGTGGCTCTGGAGGAGAGGGTTGCTGACACTGGTGGTGGCTCTAGAGGAGAGGGTTGGGGAACACTGGTGGTGGCTCTGGAGGAGCAGGTTGTGGGAACACTGGCGGTGGCTCTGGAGGAGAGGGTTGGGAGACACTGGCGATGGCTCTGGAGGAGAGGGTTGGGGGAACACTGGTGGTGGCTCTGGAGGAGAGGGTTGGGGGACACTGGCGGTGGCTCTGGAGGAGAGGATTGGGGGACACTGGTGGTGGCTCTGGAGGAGAGGGTTGGGGAGACAATGGTGGTGGCTCTGGAGGAGAGGGTTGGGGGACACTGGTGGTGGCTCTGGAGGAGAGGGTTGGGGGGACACTGGTGGTGGCTCTAGAGGAGAGGGTTGGGGGGACACTGGCGGTGGCTCTGGAGGAGAGGATTGGGGGACACTGGTGGTGGCTCTGGAGGAGAGGGTTGGGGAGACAATGGTGGTGGCTCTGGAGGAGAGGGTTGGGGGACACTGGTGGTGGCTCTGGAGGAGAGGGTTGCGGAACACTGGTGGTGGCTCTGGAGGAGAGGGTTGCTGACACTGGTGGTGGCTCTAGAGGAGAGGGTTGGGGAACACTGGTGGTGGCTCTGGAGGAGCAGGTTGTGGGAACACTGGCGGTGGCTCTGGAGGAGAGGGTTGGGAGACACTGGCGATGGCTCTGGAGGAGAGGGTTGGGGGAACACTGGTGGTGGCTCTGGAGGAGAGGGTTGGGGAACACTGGTGGTACCTCTGGAGGAGAGGGTTGCGGAACACTGGTGGTGGCTCTGGAGGAGAGGGTTAGGGGGACACTGGTGGTGGCTCTGAAGGAGAGGGTTGGGGAACACTGGCGGTGGCTCTGGAAGAGAGGGTTGGGGAACACTGGCGGTGGCTCTGGAGGAGAGGGTTGGGGAACACTGGCGGTGGCTCTGGAGGAGAGGGTTGGGGAACACTGGCGGTGGCTCTGGAGGAGAGGGTTGGGGAACACTGGCGGTGGCTCTGGAGGAGAGGGTTGGGGGAACACTGGTGGTAACTCTAGAGGAGAGGGTTGGGGAACACTGATGGTAACTCTGGAGGAGAGGGTTGGGGAACACTGGCGGTGGCTCTGGAGGAGAGGGTTGGGGGAACACTGGTGGTAACTCTAGAGGAGAGGGTTGGGGAACACTGGCGGTGGCTCTGGAGGAGAGGGTTGGGGAACACTGGTGGGGGCTCTGGAGGAGAGGGTTGGGGAACACTGGTGGTGACTCTAGAGGAGAGGGTTGGGGAACACTGGTGGTGACTCTAGAGGAAAGCGTAGGGGGAACACTGGCGGTGGCTCTGGAGGAGAGGGTTGGGGGGGACACTGGTGGAGGCTCTGGAGGAGAGGGTTGGGGAACACTGGTGGTGGCTCTAGAGGAGAGGGTTGGGGAACACTGGTGGTGACTCTAGAGCAAAGCCTAGGGGGAACACTGGTGGTGGCTCTGGAGGAGAGGGTTGGGGGGACACTGGTGGTGGATCTGGAGGAGAGGGTTGGGGAACACTGGTGGTGACTCTAGAGGAAAGCGTAGGGGGAACACTGGTGGTGGCTCTGGAGGAGAGGGTTGGGGACACTGGTGGTGGATCTGGAGGAGAGGGTTGGGGGACACTGATGGTGGATCTGGAGGAGAGGGTTGGGGGACACTGGTGGTGGCTCTGGAGGAGAGGGTTGGGGAACACTGGTGGTGGCTCTGGAGAAGAGGGTTGGGGAACACTGGAGGTGGCTCTGGAGGAGAGGGTTGGGGAACAGTGGTGCTGGCTCTGGAGGAGAGGGTTGGGGGAACCCTGGTGGTGGCTCTGGAGGAGAGGGTTGGGGGGACACTGGCGGTGGCTCTGGAGGAGAGGATTGGAGGACACTGGTGGTGGCTCTGGAGGAGAGGGTTGGGGAACACTGGTGGTGGCTCTGGAGGAAAGGGTCGGGGAACACTGGTGGTGGCTCTGAAGGAGAGGGTTGGGGGGACACTGGCGGTGGCTCTGGAGGAGAGGGTTGGGGGACACTGGTGGTGGCTCTGAAGGAGAGGATTGGGGGACACTGGTGGTGGCTCTGAAGGAGAGGATTGGGGGACACTGGCGGTGGCTCTGGAGGAGAGGATTGGGGGACACTGGCGGTGGCTCTGGAGGAGAGGGTTGGGGGACACTGGTGGTGGCTCTGGAGGAGAGGGTTGGGGGGACACTGTTGGTGACTCTGGAGGAGAGGGTTGGGGGACACTGATGGTGGCTCTGGAGGAGAGGGTTGGGGGAACCCTGGTGGTGGCTCTGGAGGAGAGGGTTGGGGGGACACTGGCGGTGGCTCTGAAGGAGAGGGTTGGGGGAACCCTGGTGGTGGCTCTGGAGGAGAGGGTTGGGGGGACACAGGAGGTGGCTCTGGAGAAGAGGGTTGGGGAACACTGGAGGTGGCTCTGGAGAAGAGGGTTGGGGGACACTTGTGGTGGCTCTGGAGGAGAGGGTTGGGGGACACTGGTGGTGGCTCTGGAGGAGAGGGTTGGGGGACACTGATGGTGGCTCTGGAGGAGAGGGTTGGGGGAACCCTGGTGGTGGCTCTGGAGGAGAGGGTTGGGGGGACACTGGCGGTGGCTCTGAAGGAGAGGGTTGGGGAACACTGGAGGTGGCTCTGGAGGAGAGGGTTGGGGGACACTGGTGATGGCTCTGGAGGAGAGGGTTGGGGGAACCCTGGTGGTGGCTCTGGAGGAGAGGGTTGGGGGGACACTGGCGGTGGCTCTGGAGGAGAGGATTGGGGGACACTGGTGGTGGCTCTAGAGGAGAAGGTTGGGGGGACACTGGCGGTGGCTCTGGAGGAGAGGATTGGGGGACACTGGTGGTGGCTCTGGAGGAGAGGGTTGGGGAGACAATGGTGGTGGCTCTGGAGGAGAGGTATGGGGGACACTGGTGGTGGCTCTGGAGGAGAGGGTTGGGGGGACACTGGTGGTGGCTCTAGAGGAGAGGGTTGGGGGGACACTGGCGGTGGCTCTGGAGGAGAGGATTGGGGGACACTGGTGGTGGCTCTGGAGGAGAGGGTTGGGGAGACAATGGTGGTGGCTCTGGAGGAGAGTGTTGGGGGACACTGGTGGTGGCTCTGGAGGAGAGGGTTGCGGAACACTGGTGGTGGGTTTGGAGGAGAGGGTTGCTGACACTGGTGGTGGCTCTAGAGGAGAGGGTTGGGGAACACTGGTGGTGGCTCTGGAGGAGCAGGTTGTGGGAACACTGGCTGTGGCTCTGGAGGAGAGGGTTGGGAGACACTGGCGATGGCTCTGGAGGAGAGGGTTGGGGGACACTGGTGGTGGCTCTGGAGGAGAGGGTTGGGGAACACTGGTGGTGGCTCTGGAGAAGAGGGTTGGGGAACACTGGAGGTGGCTCTGGAGGAGAGGGTTGGGGAACAGTGGTGCTGGCTCTGGAGGAGAGGGTTGGGGGAACCCTGGTGGTGGCTCTGGAGGAGAGGGTTGGGGGGACACAGGAGGTGGCTCTGGAGAAGAGGGTTGGGGAACACTGGAGGTGGCTCTGGAGAAGAGGGTTGGGGGACACTTGTGGTGGCTCTGGAGGAGAGGGTTGGGGGACACTGGTGGTGGCTCTGGAGGAGAGGGTTGGGGGACACTGGTGGTGGCTCTGGAGGAGAGGGTTGGGGGAACCCTGGTGGTGGCTCTGGAGGAGAGGGTTGGGGGGACACTGGCGGTGGCTCTGAAGGAGAGGGTTGGGGAACACTGGAGGTGGCTCTGGAGGAGAGGGTTGGGGGACACTGGTGGTGGCTCTGGAGGAGAGGGTTGGGGGAACCCTGGTGGTGGCTCTGGAGGAGAGGGTTGGGGGGACACTGGCGGTGGCTCTGGAGGAGAGGATTGGGGGACACTGGTGGTGGCTCTAGAGGAAAGCGTAGGGGGAACACTGGTGGTGGCTCTGGAGGAGAGGGTTGGGGGGACACTGGTGGAGGCTCTGGAGGAGAGTGTTGGGGAACACTGGTGGTGGCTCTAGAGGAGAGGGTTGGGGAACACTGGTGGTGACTCTAGAGCAAAGCCTAGGGGGAACACTGGTGGTGGCTCTGGAGGAGAGGGTTGGGGGGACACTGGTGGTGGATCTGGAGGAGAGGGTTGGGGAACACTGGTGGTGACTCTAGAGGAAAGCGTAGGGGGAACACTGGTGGTGGCTCTGGAGGAGAGGGTTGGGGACACTGGTGGTGGATATGGAGGAGAGGGTTGGGGGACACTGATGGTGGATTTGGAGGAGAGGGTTGGGGGACACTGGTGGTGGCTCTGGAGGAGAGGGTTGGGGAACACTGGTGGTGGCTCTGGAGAAGAGGGTTGGGGAACACTGGAGGTGGCTCTGGAGGAGAGGGTTGGGGAACAGTGGTGCTGGCTCTGGAGGAGAGGGTTGGGGGAACCCTGGTGGTGGCTCTGGAGGAGAGGGTTGGGGGGACACTGGCGGTGGCTCTGGAGGAGAGGATTGGGGGACACTGGTGGTGGCTCTGGAGGAGAGGGTTGGGGAACACTGGTGGTGGCTCTGGAGGAGACGGTCGGGGAACACTGGTGGTGGCTCTGAAGGAGAGGGTTGGGGGGACACTGGCGGTGGCTCTGGAGGAGAGGGTTGGGGGACACTGGTGGTGGCTCTGAAGGAGAGGATTGGGGAACACTGGAGGTGGCTCTGGAGAAGAGGGTTGGGGGACACTTGTGGTGGCTCTGGAGGAGAGGGTTGGGGGACACTGGTGGTGGCTCTGGAGGAGAGGGTTGGGGGACACTGGTGGTGGCTCTGGAGGAGAGGGTTGGGGGAACCCTGGTGGTGGCTCTGGAGGAGAGGGTTGGGGGGACACTGGCGGTGGCTCTGAAGGAGAGGGTTGGGGAACACTGGAGGTGGCTCTGGAGGAGAGGGTTGGGGGACACTGGTGGTGGCTCTGGAGGAGAGGGTTGGGGGAACCCTGGTGGTGGCTCTGGAGGAGAGGGTTGGGGGGACACTGGCGGTGGCTCTGGAGGAGAGGATTGGGGGACACTGGTGGTGGCTCTAGAGGAAAGCGTAGGGGGAACACTGGTGGTGGCTCTGGAGGAGAGGGTTGGGGGGACACTGGTGGAGGCTCTGGAGGAGAGGGTTGGGGAACACTGGTGGTGGCTCTAGAGGAGAGGGTTGGGGAACACTGGTGGTGACTCTAGAGCAAAGCCTAGGGGGAACACTGGTGGTGGCTCTGGAGGAGAGGGTTGGGGGGACACTGGTGGTGGATCTGGAGGAGAGGGTTGGGGAACACTGGTGGTGACTCTAGAGGAAAGCGTAGGGGGAACACTGGT
Source organism: Gastrophryne carolinensis (assembly GCA_027917425.1). Taxonomy (NCBI): domain Eukaryota; kingdom Metazoa; phylum Chordata; class Amphibia; order Anura; family Microhylidae; genus Gastrophryne; species Gastrophryne carolinensis. The sequence goes on along the minus strand of JAQIHN010000046.1, from coordinate 156,739 downwards.
GGTGGCACTGGAGGAGAGGGTTGGGGACACTGGTGGTGGATCTGGAGGAGAGGGTTGGGGGACACTGATGGTGGATCTGGAGGAGAGGGTTGGGGGACACTGGTGGTGGCTCTGGAGGAGAGGGTTGGGGAACACTGGTGGTGGCTCTGGAGAAGAGGGTTGGGGAACACTGGAGGTGGCTCTGGAGGAGAGGGTTGGGGAACAGTGGTGCTGGCTCTGGAGGAGAGGGATGGGGGAACCCTGGTGGTGGCTCTGGAGGAGAGGGTTGGGGGGACACTGGCGGTGGCTCTGGAGGAGAGGATTGGGGGACACTGGTGGTGGCTCTGGAGGAGAGGGTTGGGGAACACTGGTGGTGGCTCTGGAGGAGAGGGTCGGGGAACACTGGTGGTGGCTCTGAAGGAGAGGGTTGGGGGGACACTGGCGGTGGCTCTGGAGGAGAGGGTTGGGGGACACTGGTGGTGGCTCTGAAGGAGAGGATTGGGGGACACTGGTGGTGGCTCTGTAGGAGAGGATTGGGGGACACTGGCGGTGGCTCTGGAGGAGAGGATTGGGGGACACTGGCGGTGGCTCTGGAGGAGAGGGTTGGAGGACATTGGTGGTGACTCTGGAGGAGAGGGTTGGGGGGACACTGTTGGTGACTCTGGAGGAGAGGGTTGGGGAACACTGGCGGTGGCTCTGGAGGAGAGGGTTGGGGGACACTGGTGGTGGCTCTGGAGGAGAGGGTTGGGGGGACACTGTTGGTGACTCTGGAGGAGAGGGTTGGGGAACACTGGCGGTGGCTCTGGAGGAGAGGGTTGGGGGACACTGGTGGTGGCTCTGGAGGAGAGGGTTGGGGGGACACTGTTGGTGACTCTGGAGGAGAGGGTTGGGGAACACTGGCGGTGGCTCTGGAGGAGAGGGTTGGGGGACACTGGTGGTGGCTCTGGAGGAGAGGGTTGGGGGGACACAGGAGGTGGCTCTGGAGAAGAGGGTTGGGGAACACTGGAGGTGGCTCTGGAGAAGAGGGTTGGGGGACACTGGTGGTGGCTCTGGAGGAGAGGGTTGGGGGACACTGGTGGTGGCTCTGGAGGAGAGGGTTGGGGAACACTGGTGGTGGCTCTGGAGGAGCGGGTTGGGGGAACACTGGTAGTGGCTCTGGAGGAGAGGGTTGGGGGGACACTGGTGGTGACTCTGGAGGAGAGGGTTGGGAGACACTGGTGGTGGCTCAGGAGGAGAGGGTTGGGGAACACTGGTGTTGGCTCTGGAGGAGCGGGTTGGGGAACACTGGTGGTGGCTCTGGAGGAGAGGGTTGGGGAACAGTGGTGCTGGCTCTGGAGGAGAGGGTTGGGGGGTGCTGGCAATGGCTCTGGAGGAGAGAGTTAGGGGACACTGGTGGAGGCTCTGGAGGAGAGGGTTGGGGAACACTGGTGGTGACTCTAGAGGAGAGGGTTGGGGAACACTTGTGGTGACTCTAGAGGAAAGCGTAGGGGGCACACTGGTGGTGGCTCTGGAGGAGAGGGTTGGGGGGACACTGGTGGAGGCTCTGGAGGAGAGGGTTGGGGAACACTGGTGGTGGCTCTGGAGGAGAGGGTTGCAGAACACTGGTGGTGGCTCTGGAGGAGAGGGTTGCTGACACTGGTGGTGGCTCTAGAGGAAAGGGTTGGGGAACACTGGTGGTGGCTCTGGAGGAGCAGGTTGTGGGAACACTGGCGGTGGCTCTGGAGGAGAGGGTTGGGGGGACAATGGTGCTGGCTCTGGAGGAGAGGGTTGGGGGGACACTGGTGGTGGCTCTGGAGGAGCGGGTTGGGGGAACACTGGTAGTGGCTCTGGAGGAGAGGGTTGGGGGAACCCTGGTGGTGGCTCTGGAGGAGAGGGTTGGGGGGACACAGGAGGTGGCTCTGGAGAAGAGGGTTGGGGAACACTGGAGGTGGCTCTGGAGAAGAGGGTTGGGGGACACTGGTGGTGGCTCTGGAGGAGAGGGTTGGGGGACACTGGTGGTGGCTCTGGAGGAGAGGGTTGGGGTACACTGGTGGTGGCTCTGGAGGAGCGGGTTGGGGGAACACTGGTAGTGGCTCTGGAGGAGAGGGTTGGGGGAACCCTGGTGGTTGCTCTGGAGGAGAGGGTTGGGGGGACACAGGAGGTGGCTCTGGAGAAGAGGGTTGGGGAACACTGGAGGTGGCTCTGGAGAAGAGGGTTGGGGGACACTGGTGGTGGCTCTGGAGGAGAGGGTTGGGGGACACTGGTGATGGCTCTGGAGGAGAGGGTTGGGGTACACTGGTGGTGGCTCTGGAGGAGAGGGTTGGGGGACACTGGTGATGGCTCTGGAGGAGAGGGTTGGGGTACACTGGTGGTGGCTCTGGAGGAGAGGGTTGGGGGAACCCTGGTGGTGGCTCTGGAGGAGAGGGTTGGGGGGACACTGGCGGTGGCTCTGAAGGAGAGGGTTGGGGAACACTGGAGGTGGCTCTGGAGGAGAGGGTTGGGGGACACTGGTGGTGGCTCTGGAGGAGAGGGTTGGGGGAACCCTGGTGGTGGCTCTGGAGGAGAGGGTTGGGGGGACACTGGCGGTGGCTCTGGAGGAGAGGATTGGGGGACACTGGTGGTGGCTCTAGAGGAGAGGGTTGGGGGGACACTGGCGGTGGCTCTGGAGGAGAGGATTGGGGGACACTGGTGGTGGCTCTGGAGGAGAGGGTTGGGGAGACAATGGTGGTGGCTCTGGAGGAGAGGGTTGGGGGACACTGGTGGTGGCTCTGGAGGAGAGGGTTGGGGGGACACTGGTGGTGGCTCTAGAGGAGAGGGTTGGGGGGACACTGGCGGTGGCTCTGGAGGAGAGGATTGGGGGACACTGGTGGTGGCTCTGGAGGAGAGGGTTGGGGAGACAATGGTGGTGGCTCTGGAGGAGAGGGTTGGGGGACACTGGTGGTGGCTCTGGAGGAGAGGGTTGCGGAACACTGGTGGTGGCTCTGGAGGAGAGGGTTGCTGACACTGGTGGTGGCTCTAGAGGAGAGGGTTGGGGAACACTGGTGGTGGCTCTGGAGGAGCAGGTTGTGGGAACACTGGCGGTGGCTCTGGAGGAGAGGGTTGGGAGACACTGGCGATGGCTCTGGAGGAGAGGGTTGGGGGAACACTGGTGGTGGCTCTGGAGGAGAGGGTTGGGGGACACTGGCGGTGGCTCTGGAGGAGAGGATTGGGGGACACTGGTGGTGGCTCTGGAGGAGAGGGTTGGGGAGACAATGGTGGTGGCTCTGGAGGAGAGGGTTGGGGGACACTGGTGGTGGCTCTGGAGGAGAGGGTTGGGGGGACACTGGTGGTGGCTCTAGAGGAGAGGGTTGGGGGGACACTGGCGGTGGCTCTGGAGGAGAGGATTGGGGGACACTGGTGGTGGCTCTGGAGGAGAGGGTTGGGGAGACAATGGTGGTGGCTCTGGAGGAGAGGGTTGGGGGACACTGGTGGTGGCTCTGGAGGAGAGGGTTGCGGAACACTGGTGGTGGCTCTGGAGGAGAGGGTTGCTGACACTGGTGGTGGCTCTAGAGGAGAGGGTTGGGGAACACTGGTGGTGGCTTTGGAGGAGCAGGTTGTGGGAACACTGGCGGTGGCTCTGGAGGAGAGGGTTGGGAGACACTGGCGATGGCTCTGGAGGAGAGGGTTGGGGGAACACTGGTGGTGGCTCTGGAGGAGAGGGTTGGGGAACACTGGTGGTACCTCTGGAGGAGAGGGTTGCGGAACACTGGTGGTGGCTCTGGAGGAGAGGGTTAGGGGGACACTGGTGGTGGCTCTGAAGGAGAGGGTTGGGGAACACTGGCGGTGGCTCTGGAAGAGAGGGTTGGGGAACACTGGCGGTGGCTCTGGAGGAGAGGGTTGGGGAACACTGGCGGTGGCTCTGGAGGAGAGGGTTGGGGAACACTGGCGGTGGCTCTGGAGGAGAGGGTTGGGGAACACTGGCGGTGGCTCTGGAGGAGAGGGTTGGGGGAACACTGGTGGTAACTCTAGAGGAGAGGGTTGGGGAACACTGATGGTAACTCTGGAGGAGAGGGTTGGGGAACACTGGCGGTGGCTCTGGAGGAGAGGGTTGGGGGAACACTGGTGGTAACTTTAGAGGAGAGGGTTGGGGAACACTGGCGGTGGCTCTGGAGGAGAGGGTTGGGGAACACTGGTGGGGGCTCTGGAGGAGAGGGTTGGGGAACACTGGTGGTGACTCTGGAGGAGAGGGTTGAGGAACACTGGTGGTGACTCTAGAGGAAAGCGTAGGGGGAACACTGGCGGTGGCTCTGGAGGAGAGGGTTGGGGGGACACTGGTGGAGGCTCTGGAGGAGAGGGTTGGGGAACACTGGTGGTGGCTCTAGAGGAGAGGGTTGGGGAACACTGGTGGTGACTCTAGAGCAAAGCCTAGGGGGAACACTGGTGGTGGCTCTGGAGGAGAGGGTTGGGGGGACACTGGTGGTGGATCTGGAGGAGAGGGTTGGGAAACACTGGTGGTGACTCTAGAGGAAAGCGTAGGGGGAACACTGGTGGTGGCTCTGGAGGAGAGGGTTGGGGACACTGGTGGTGGATCTGGAGGAGAGGGTTGGGGGACACTGATGGTGGATCTGGAGGAGAGGGTTGGGGGACACTGGTGGTGGCTCTGGAGGAGAGGGTTGGGGAACACTGGTGGTGGCTCTGGAGAAGAGGGTTGGGGAACACTGGAGGTGGCTCTGGAGGAGAGGGTTGGGGAACAGTGGTGCTGGCTCTGGAGGAGAGGGTTGGGGGAACCCTGGTGGTGGCTCTGGAGGAGAGGGTTGGGGGGACACTGGCGGTGGCTCTGGAGGAGAGGATTGGAGGACACTGGTGGTGGCTCTGGAGGAGAGGGTTGGGGAACACTGGTGGTGGCTCTGGAGGAGAGGGTCGGGGAACACTGGTGGTGGCTCTGAAGGAGAGGGTTGGGGGGACACTGGCGGTGGCTCTGGAGGAGAGGGTTGGGGGACACTGGTGGTGGCTCTGAAGGAGAGGATTGGGGGACACTGGTGGTGGCTCTGAAGGAGAGGATTGGGGGACACTGGCGGTGGCTCTGGAGGAGAGGATTGGGGGACACTGGCGGTGGCTCTGGAGGAGAGGGTTGGGGGACACTGGTGGTGGCTCTGGAGGAGAGGGTTGGGGGGACACTGTTGGTGACTCTGGAGGAGAGGGTTGGGGAACACTGGCGGTGGCTCTGGAGGAGAGGGTTGGGGGACACTGGTGGTGGCTCTGGAGGAGAGGGTTGGGGGGACAGTGTTGGTGACTCTGGAGGAGAGGGTTGGGGAACACTGGCGGTGGCTCTGGAGGAGAGGGTTGGGGGAACCCTGGTGGTGGCTCTGGAGGAGAGGGTTGGGGGGACACAGGAGATGGCTCTGGAGAAGAGGGTTGGGGAACACTGGAGGTGGCTCTGGAGAAGAGGGTTGGGGGACACTTGTGGTGGCTCTGGAGGAGAGGGTTGGGGGACACTGGTGGTGGCTCTGGAGGAGAGGGTTGGGGGACACTGATGGTGGCTCTGGAGGAGAGGGTTGGGGGAACCCTGGTGGTGGCTCTGGAGGAGAGGGTTGGGGGGACACTGGCGGTGGCTCTGAAGGAGAGGGTTGGGGAACACTGGAGGTGGCTCTGGAGGAGAGGGTTGGGGGACACTGGTGGTGGCTCTGGAGTAGAGGGTTGGGGGAACCCTGGTGGTGGCTCTGGAGGAGAGGGTTGGGGGGACACTGGCGGTGGCTCTGGAGGAGAGGATTGGGGGACACTGGTGGTGGCTCTAGAGGAGAGGGTTGGGGGGACACTGGCGGTGGCTCTGGAGGAGAGGATTGGGGGACACTGGTGGTGGCTCTGGAGGAGAGGGTTGGGGAGACACTGGTGGTGGCTCTGGAGGAGAGGTATGGGGGACACTGGTGGTGGCTCTGGAGGAGAGGGTTGGGGGGACACTGGTGGTGGCTCTAGAGGAGAGGGTTGGGGGGACACTGGCGGTGGCTCTGGAGGAGAGGATTGGGGGACACTGGTGGTGGCTCTGGAGGAGAGGGTTGGGGAGACAATGGTGGTGGCTCTGGAGGAGAGGGTTGGGGGACACTGGTGGTGGCTCTGGAGGAGAGGGTTGCGGAACACTGGTGGTGGGTTTGGAGGAGAGGGTTGCTGACACTGGTGGTGGCTCTAGAGGAGAGGGTTGGGGAACACTGGTGGTGGCTCTGGAGGAGCAGGTTGTGGGAACACTGGCTGTGGCTCTGGAGGAGAGGGTTGGGAGACACTGGCGATGGCTCTGGAGGAGAGGGTTGGGGGACACTGGTGGTGGCTCTGGAGGAGAGGGTTGGGGAACACTGGTGGTGGCTCTGGAGAAGAGGGTTGGGGAACACTGGAGGTGGCTCTGGAGGAGAGGGTTGGGGAACAGTGGTGCTGGCTCTGGAGGAGAGGGTTGGGGGAACCCTGGTGGTGGCTCTGGAGGAGAGGGTTGGGGGGACACAGGAGGTGGCTCTGGAGAAGAGGGTTGGGGAACACTGGAGGTGGCTCTGGAGAAGAGGGTTGGGGGACACTTGTGGTGGCTCTGGAGGAGAGGGTTGGGGGACACTGGTGGTGGCTCTGGAGGAGAGGGTTGGGGGACACTGGTGGTGGCTCTGGAGGAGAGGGTTGGGGGAACCCTGGTGGTGGCTCTGGAGGAGAGGGTTGGGGGGACACTGGCTCTGGCTCTGAAGGAGAGGGTTGGGGAACACTGGAGGTGGCTCTGGAGGAGAGGGTTGGGGGACACTGGTGGTGGCTCTGGAGGAGAGGGTTGGGGGAACCCTGGTGGTGGCTCTGGAGGAGAGGGTTGGGGGGACACTGGCGGTGGCTCTGGAGGAGAGGATTGGGGGACACTGGTGGTGGCTCTAGAGGAAAGCGTAGGGGGAACACTGGTGGTGGCTCTGGAGGAGAGGGTTGGGGGGACACTGGTGGAGGCTCTGGAGGAGAGGGTTGGGGAACACTGGTGGTGGCTCTAGAGGAGAGGGTTGGGGAACACTGGTGGTGACTCTACAGCAAAGCCTAGGGGGAACACTGGTGGTGGCTCTGGAGGAGAGGGTTGGGGGGACACTGGTGGTGGATCTGGAGGAGAGGGTTGGGGAACACTGGTGGTGACTCTAGAGGAAAGCGTAGGGGGAACACTGGTGGTGGCTCTGGAGGAGAGGGTTGGGGACACTGGTGGTGGATCTGGAGGAGAGGGTTGGGGGACACTGATGGTGGATCTGGAGGAGAGGGTTGGGGGACACTGGTGGTGGCTCTGGAGGAGAGGGTTGGGGAACACTGGTGGTGGCTCTGGAGAAGAGGGTTGGGGAACACTGGAGGTGGCTCTGGAGGAGAGGGTTGGGGAACAGTGGTGCTGGCTCTGGAGGAGAGGGTTGGGGGAACCCTGGTGGTGGCTCTGGAGGAGAGGGTTGGGGGGACACTGGCGGTGGCTCTGGAGGAGAGGATTGGGGGACACTGGTGGTGGCTCTGGAGGAGAGGGTTGGGGAACACTGGTGGTGGCTCTGGAGGAGACGGTCGGGGAACACTGGTGGTGGCTCTGAAGGAGAGGGTTGGGGGGACACTGGCGGTGGCTCTGGAGGAGAGGGTTGGGGGACACTGGTGGTGGCTCTGAAGGAGAGGATTGGGGAACACTGGAGGTGGCTCTGGAGAAGAGGGTTGGGGGACACTTGTGGTGGCTCTGGAGGAGAGGGTTGGGGGACACTGGTGGTGGCTCTGGAGGAGAGGGTTGGGGGACACTGGTGGTGGCTCTGGAGGAGAGGGTTGGGGGAACCCTGGTGGTGGCTCTGGAGGAGAGGGTTGGGGGGACACTGGCGGTGGCTCTGAAGGAGAGGGTTGGGGAACACTGGAGGTGGCTCTGGAGGAGAGAGTTGGGGGACACTGGTGGTGGCTCTGGAGGAGAGGGTTGGGGGAACCCTGGTGGTGGCTCTGGAGGAGAGGGTTGGGGGGACACTGGCGGTGGCTCTGGAGGAGAGGATTGGGGGACACTGGTGGTGGCTCTAGAGGAAAGCGTAGGGGGAACACTGGTGGTGGCTCTGGAGGAGAGGGTTGGGGGGACACTGGTGGAGGCTCTGGAGGAGAGGGTTGGGGAACACTGGTGGTGGCTCTAGAGGAGAGGGTTGGGGAACACTGGTGGTGACTCTAGAGCAAAGCCTAGGGGGAACACTGGTGGTGGCTCTGGAGGAGAGGGTTGGGGGGACACTGGTGGTGGATCTGGAGGAGAGGGTTGGGGAACACTGGTGGTGACTCTAGAGGAAAGCGTAGGGGGAACACTGGTGGTGGCACTGGAGGAGAGGGTTGGGGACACTGGTGGTGGATCTGGAGGAGAGGGTTGGGGGACACTGATGGTGGATCTGGAGGAGAGGGTTGGGGGACGCTGGTGGTGGCTCTAGAGGAGAGGGTTGGGGAACACTGGTGGTGGCTCTGGAGAAGAGGGTTGGGGAACACTGGAGGTGGCTCTGGAGGAGAGGGTTGGGGAACAGTGGTGCTGGCTCTGGAGGAGAGGGATGGGGGAACCCTGGTGGTGGCTCTGGAGGAGAGGGTTGGGGGGACACTGGCGGTGGCTCTGGAGGAGAGGATTGGGGGACACTGGTGGTGGCTCTGGAGGAGAGGGTTGGGGAACACTGGTGGTGGCTCTGGAGGAGAGGGTCGGGGAACACTGGTGGTGGCTCTGAAGGAGAGGGTTGGGGGGACACTGGCGGTGGCTCTGGAGGAGAGGGTTGGGGGACACTGGTGGTGGCTCTGAAGGAGAGGATTGGGGGACACTGGTGGTGGCTCTGTAGGAGAGGATTGGGGGACACTGGCGGTGGCTCTGGAGGAGAGGATTGGGGGACACTGGCGGTGGCTCTGGAGGAGAGGGTTGGAGGACATTGGTGGTGACTCTGGAGGAGAGGGTTGGGGGGACACTGTTGGTGACTCTGGAGGAGAGGGTTGGGGAACACTGGCGGTGGCTCTGGAGGAGAGGGTTGGGGGACACTGGTGGTGGCTCTGGAGGAGAGGGTTGGGGGGACACTGTTGGTGACTCTGGAGGAGAGGGTTGGGGAACACTGGCGGTGGCTCTGGAGGAGAGGGTTGGGGGACACTGGTGGTGGCTCTGGAGGAGAGGGTTGGGGGGACACTGTTGGTGACTCTGGAGGAGAGGGTTGGGGAACACTGGCGGTGGCTCTGGAGGAGAGGGTTGGGGGACACTGGTGGTGGCTCTGGAGGAGAGGGTTGGGGGGACACTGGTGGTGACTCTGGAGGAGAGGGTTGGGGGACACTGGGGGTGGCTCTGGAGGAGAGGGTTGGGGGACACTGGTGGTGGCTCTGAAGGAGAGGGTCGGGGAACAATGGTGGTGGCTCTGAAGGAGAGGATTGGGGGACACTGGCGGTGGCTCTGGAGGAGAGGATTGGGGGACACTGGCGGTGGCTCTGGAGGAGAGGGTTGGGGGGACACTGGTGGTGACTCTGGAGGAGAGGGTTGGGAGACACTGGTGGTGGCTCAGGAGGAGAGGGTTGAGGAACACTGGTGTTGGCTCTGGAGGAGCGGGTTGGGGAACACTGGTGGTGGCTCTGGAGGAGAGGGTTGGGGAACAGTGGTGCTGGCTCTGGAGGAGAGGGTTGGGGAACACTTGTGGTGACTCTAGAGGAAAGCGTAGGGGGCACACTGGTGGTGGCTCTGGAGGAGAGGGTTGGGGGGACACTGGTGGAGGCTCTGGAGGAGAGGGTTGGGGAACACTGGTGGTGGCTCTGGAGGAGAGGGTTGGGGGGTGCTGGCAATGGCTCTGGAGGAGAGGGTTGGGGGGACACTGGTGGAGGCTCTGGAGGAGAGGGTTGGGGAACACTGGTGGTGGCTCTGGAGGAGAGGGTTGGGGGGTGCTGGCAATGGCTCTGGAGGAGAGAGTTAGGGGACACTGGTGGAGGCTCTGGAGGAGAGGGTTGGGGAACACTGGTGGTGACTCTAGAGGAGAGGGTTGGGGAACACTTGTGGTGACTCTAGAGGAAAGCGTAGGGGGCACACTGGTGGTGGCTCTGGAGGAGAGGGTTGGGGGGACACTGGTGGAGGCTCTGGAGGAGAGGGTTGGGGAACACTGGTGGTGGCTCTGGAGGAGAGGGTTGGGGGGTGCTGGCAATGGCTCTGGAGGAGAGAGTTAGGGGACACTGGTGGTGGCTCTGGAGGAGAGGGTTGGGGCACACTGGTGGTGGCTCTGGAGGAGAGGGTTGGGGGACACTGGTGGTGGCACTGGAGAAGAGGGTTGGGGAACACTGGAGGTAGCTCTGGAGGAGAGGGTTGCTGACACTGGTGGTGGCTCTAGAGGAGAGGGTTGGGGAACACTGGTGGTGGCTCTGGAGGAGCAGGTTGTGGGAACACTGGCGGTGGCTCTGTAGGAGAGGGTTAGGGGGACAATGGTGCTGGCTCTGGAGGAGAGGGTTGGGGGGACACTGGTGGTGGCTCTGGAGGAGCGGGTTGGGGGAACACTGGCGGTGGCTCTGGAGGAGAGGGTTGGGGAACACTGGCGGTGGCTCTGGAGGAGAGGGTTGGGAGACACTGGCGATGGCTCTGGAGGAGAGGGTTGGGGGAACACTGGTGGTGGCTCTGGAGGAGAGGGTTGGGTAACACTGGTGGTAACTCTGGAGGAGAGGGTTGCGGAACACTGGTGGTGGCTCTGGAGGAGAGGGTTAGGGGGACACTGGTGGTGGCTCTGAAGGAGAGGGTTGGGGAACACTGGCGGTGGCTCTGGAGGAGAGGGTTGGGGAACACTGGCGGTGGCTCTGGAGGAGAGGGTTGGGGAACACTGGTGGTGGCTCTGGAGGAGAGGGTTGGGGAACACTGGCGTTGGCTCTGGAGGAGAGGGTTGGGGAACACTGGCGTTGGCTCTGGAGGAGAGGGTTGGGGAACACTGGCGTTGGCTCTGGAGGAGAGGGTTGGGGAACACTGGCGGTGGCTCTGGAGGAGAGGGTTGGGGAACACTGGCGTTGGCTCTGGAGGAGAGGGTTGGGGAACACTGGTGGTGGCTCTGGAGGAGAGGGTTGGGGAACACTGGCGTTGGCTCTGGAGGAGAGGGTTGGGGACACTGGTGGTGGCTCTGGAGGAGAGGGTTGGGGGAACACTGGTGGTAACTCTAGAGGAGAGGGTTGGGGAACACTGGTGGTAACTCTGGAGGAGAGGGTTGGGGAACACTGGCGGTGGCTCTGTAGGAGAGGGTTGGGGGAACACTGGTGGTAACTCTAGAGGAGAGGGTTGGGGAACACTGGCGGTGGCTCTGGAGGAGAGGGTTGGGGAACACTGGTGGGGGCTCTGGAGGAGAGGGTTGGGGAACACTGGTGGTGACTCTAGAGGAGAGGGTTGGGGAACACTGGTGGTGACTCTAGAGGAAAGCGTAGGGGTGTAGCGATAACCCTTATCGCCGGAGGGCTTCACCGCCCGAGACGTCCTTTCCCAATGGTGAGAGGTGCTGCTGGAATTCCAGAGTCATCCGTGAGGAACCAGGAACAGCCCTTACAAGGGCTAGTGAACTGTAATATAGCGTTTCCCCCAATAAGAGACAGAACTTCAGTATTGAGGGTGAAGGTGAAGTCAACTTTATTAGTGCCACACTGGGCCTTATATACACAAGTCTCTATTGCATGACACACACACCGACCAATAGCAGCAGGGCAAACAATCCCTCAACTCTGCCGGTGACGCAATCAGTAGAACAATAGCAGGCCGTAATACAATCAATCAGGACAATGCCATTGACTGTGACGTAATCAACAATACACAATGGCAGTCAAAATACAATGACGTTGCCTGTAACAGTATCAAAATACAATGACCTAATTAAGAAAAGGTCAGGGAATGACCCGGTGGGCAACTGAATAGTGATGACATCCAAAAGACAGAGTGTCTGTCACAAGGGGGAACACTGGTGGTGGCTCTGGAGGAGAGGGTTGGGGGGACACTGGTGGATGCTCTGGAGGAGAGGGTTGGGGAACACTGGTGGTGACTCTAGAGGAGAGGGTTGGGGAACACTGGTGGTGACTCTAGAGGAAAGCGTAGGGGGAACACTGGTGGTGGCTCTGGAGGAGAGGGTTGGGGGGACACTGGTGGTGGATCTGGAGGAGAGGGTTGGGGAACACTGGTGGTGACTCTAGAGGAAAGCGTAGGGGGAACACTGGTGGTGGCTCTGGAGGAGAGGGTTTGGGGACACTGGTGGTGGCTCTGGAGGAGAGGGTTGGGGAGACAATGGTGGTGGCTCTGGAGGAGAGGGTTGGGGGACACTGGTGGTGGCTCTGGAGGAGAGGGTTGCGGAACACTGGTGGTGGCTCTGGAGGAGAGGGTTGCTGACACTGGTGGTGGCTCTAGAGGAGAGGGTTGGGGAACACTGGTGGTGGCTCTGGAGGAGCAGGTTGTGGGAACACTGGCGGTGGCTCTGGAGGAGAGGGTTGGGGGGACAATGGTGCTGGCTCTGGAGGAGAGGGTTGGGGGGACACTGGTGGTGGCTCTGGAGGAGCGGGTTGGGGGAACACTGGTAGTGGCTCTGGAGGAGAGGGTTGGGGGAACCCTGGTGGTGGCTCTGGAGGAGAGGGTTGGGGGGACACAGGCGGTGGCTCTGGAGAAGAGGGTTGGGGAACACTGGAGGTGGCTCTGGAGAAGAGGGTTGGGGGACACTGGTGGTGGCTCTGGAGGAGAGGGTTGGGGAACACTGGCGGTGGCTCTGGAGGAGAGGGTTGGGGGACACTGGTGGTGGCTCTGGAGGAGAGGGTTGGGGGGACACTGTTGGTGACTCTGGAGGAGAGGGTTGGGGAACACTGGCGGTGGCTCTGGAGGAGAGGGTTGGGGGACACTGGTGGTGGCTCTGGAGGAGAGGGTTGGGGGGACACTGGTGCTGGCTCTGGAGGAGAGGGTTGGGGGGTGCTGGCAATGGCTCTGGAGGAGAGAGTTAGGGGACACTGGTGGAGGCTCTGGAGGAGAGGGTTGGGGAACACTGGTGGTGACTCTAGAGGAGAGGGTTGGGGAACACTTGTGGTGACTCTAGAGGAAAGCGTAGGGGGAACACTGGTGGTGGCTCTGGAGGAGAGGGTTGGGGGGACACTGGTGGAGGCTCTGGAGGAGAGGGTTGGGGAACACTGGTGGTGGCTCTGGAGGAGAGGGTTGGGGGGTGCTGGCAATGGCTCTGGAGGAGAGAGTTAGGGGACACTGGTGGTGGCTCTGGAGGAGAGGGTTGGGGGACACTGGTGGTGGCTCTGGAGGAGAGGGTTGGGGGACACTGGTGGTGGCTCTGGAGAAGAGGGTTGGGGAACACTGGAGGTGGCTCTGGAGGAGAGGGTTGCTGACACTGGTGGTGGCTCTAGAGGAGAGGGTTGGGGAACACTGGTGGTGGCTCTGGAGGAGCAGGTTGGGGGAACACTGGCGGTGGCTCTGGTGGAGAGGGTTGGGGAACACTGGCGGTGGCTCTGGAGGAGAGGGTTGGGAGACACTGGCGATGGCTCTGGAGGAGAGGGTTGGGGGAACACTGGTGGTGGCTCTGGAGGAGAGGGTTGGGTAACACTGGTGGTAACTCTGGAGGAGAGGGTTGCGGAACACTGGTGGTGGCTCTGGAGGAGAGGGTTAGGGGGACACTGGTGGTGGCTCTGAAGGAGAGGGTTGGGGAACACTGGCGGTGGCTCTGGAGGAGAGGGTTGGGGAACACTGGCGGTGGCTCTGGAGGAGAGGGTTGGGGAACACTGGTGGTGGCTCTGGAGGAGAGGGTTGGGGAACACTGGCGTTGGCTCTGGAGGAGAGGGTTGGGGAACACTGGCGGTGGCTCTGGAGGAGAGGGTTGGGGAACACTGGCGGTGGCTCTGGAGGAGAGGGTTGGGGGAACACTGGTGGTAACTCTAGAGGAGAGGGTTGGGGAACACTGGTGGTAACTCTGGAGGAGAGGGTTGGGGAACACTGGCGGTGGCTCTGTAGGAGAGGGTTGGGGGAACACTGGTGGTAACTCTAGAGGAGAGGGTTGGGGAACACTGGCGGTGGCTCTGGAGGAGAGGGTTGGGGAACACTGGTGGGGGCTCTGGAGGAGAGGGTTGGGGAACACTGGTGGTGACTCTAGAGGAGAGGGTTGGGGAACACTGGTGGTGACTCTAGAGGAAAGCGTAGGGGGAACACTGGTGGTGGCTCTGGAGGAGAGGGTTGGGGGGACACTGGTGGATGCTCTGGAGGAGAGGGTTGGGGAACACTGGTGGTGACTCTAGAGGAGAGGGTTGGGGAACACTGGTGGTGACTCTAGAGGAAAGCGTAGGGGGAACACTGGTGGTGGCTCTGGAGGAGAGGGTTGGGGGGACACTGGTGGTGGATCTGGAGGAGAGGGTTGGGGAACACTGGTGGTGACTCTAGAGGAAAGCGTAGGGGGAACACTGGTGGTGGCTCTGGAGGAGAGGGTTTGGGGACACTGGTGGTGGCTCTGGAGGAGAGGGTTGGGGAGACAATGGTGGTGGCTCTGGAGGAGAGGGTTGGGGGACACTGGTGGTGGCTCTGGAGGAGAGGGTTGCAGAACACTGGTGGTGGCTCTGGAGGAGAGGGTTGCTGACACTGGTGGTGGCTCTAGAGGAGAGGGTTGGGGAACACTGGTGGTGGCTCTGGAGGAGCAGGTTGTGGGAACACTGGCGGTGGCTCTGGAGGAGAGGGTTGGGGGGACAATGGTGCTGGCTCTGGAGGAGAGGGTTGGGGGGACACTGGTGGTGGCTCTGGAGGAGCGGGTTGGGGGAACACTGGTAGTGGCTCTGGAGGAGAGGGTTGGGGGAACCCTGGTGGTGGCTCTGGAGGAGAGGGTTGGGGGGACACAGGAGGTGGCTCTGGAGAAGAGGGTTGGGGAACACTGGAGGTGGCTCTGGAGAAGAGGGTTGGGGGACACTGGTGGTGGCTCTGGAGGAGAGGGTTGGGGGACACTGGTGGTGGCTCTGGAGGAGAGGGTTGGGGAACACTGGTGGTGGCTCTGGAGGAGCGGGTTGGGGGAACACTGGTAGTGGCTCTGGAGGAGAGGGTTGGGGGAACCCTGGTGGTGGCTCTGGAGGAGAGGGTTGGGGGGACACAGGAGGTGACTCTGGAGAAGAGGGTTGGGGAACACTGGAGGTGGCTCTGGAGAAGAGGGTTGGGGGACACTGGTGGTGGCTCTGGAGGAGAGGGTTGGGGGACACTGGTGATGGCTCTGGAGGAGAGGGTTGGGGTACACTGGTGGTGGCTCTGGAGGAGAGGGTTGGGGGACACTGGTGATGGCTCTGGAGGAGAGGGTTGGGGTACACTGGTGGTGGCTCTGGAGGAGAGGGTTGGGGGAACCCTGGTGGTGGCTCTGGAGGAGAGGGTTGGGGGGACACTGGCGGTGGCTCTGAAGGAGAGGGTTGGGGAACATTGGAGGTGGCTCTGGAGGAGAGGGTTGGGGGAAACTGGTGGTGGCTCTGGAGGAGAGGGTTGGGGGAACCCTGGTGGTGGCTCTGGAGGAGAGGGTTGGGTGGACACTGGCGGTGGCTCTGGAGGAGAGGATTGGGGGACACTGGTGGTGGCTCTAGAGGAGAGGGTTGGGGGGACACTGGCGGTGGCTCTGGAGGAGAGGATTGGGGGACACTGGTGGTGGCTCTGGAGGAGAGGGTTGGGGAGACAATGGTGGTGGCTCTGGAGGAGAGGGTTGGTGGACACTGGTGGTGGCTCTGGAGGAGAGGGTTGGGGGGACACTGGTGGTGGCTCTAGAGGAGAGGGTTGGGGGGACACTGGCGGTGGCTCTAGAGGAGAGGATTGGGGGACACTGGTGGTGGCTCTGGAGGAGAGGG
Organism: Gastrophryne carolinensis; assembly: GCA_027917425.1. Taxonomy (NCBI): domain Eukaryota; kingdom Metazoa; phylum Chordata; class Amphibia; order Anura; family Microhylidae; genus Gastrophryne; species Gastrophryne carolinensis. Next base: position 141,016 of record JAQIHN010000046.1, on the reverse strand, counting down.
TTGGGGAGACAATGGTGGTGGCTCTGGAGGAGAGGGTTGGGGGACACTGGTGGTGGCTCTGGAGGAGAGGGTTGCGGAACACTGGTGGTGGCTCTGGAGGAGAGGGTTGCTGACACTGGTGGTGGCTCTAGAGGAGAGGGTTGGGGAACACTGGTGGTGGCTCTGGAGGAGAGGGTTGGGGGAACCCTGGTGGTGGCTCTGGAGGAGAGGGTTGGGGGGACACAGGAGGTGGCTCTGGAGAAGAGGGTTGGGGAACACTGGAGGTGGCTCTGGAGAAGAGGGTTGGGGGACACTGGTGGTGGCTCTGGAGGAGAGGGTTGGGGAACACTGGCGGTGGCTCTGGAGGAGAGGGTTGGGGGACACTGGTGGTGGCTCTGGAGGAGAGGGTTGGGAGGACACTGTTGGTGACTCTGGAGGAGAGGGTTGGGGAACACTGGCGGTGGCTCTGGAGGAGAGGGTTGGGGGACACTGGTGGTGGCTCTGGAGGAGAGGGTTGGGGGGACACTGGTGCTGGCTCTGGAGGAGAGGGTTGGGGGGTGCTGGCAATGGCTCTGGAGGAGAGAGTTAGGGGACACTGGTGGAGGCTCTGGAGGAGAGGGTTGGGGAACACTGGTGGTGACTCTAGAGGAGAGGGTTGGGGAACACTTGTGGTGACTCTAGAGGAAAGCGTAGGGGGAACACTGGTGGTGGCTCTGGAGGAGAGGGTTGGGGGGACACTGGTGGAGGCTCTGGAGGAGAGGGTTGGGGAACACTGGTGGTGGCTCTGGAGGAGAGGGTTGGGGGGTGCTGGCAATGGCTCTGGAGGAGAGAGTTAGGGGACACTGGTGGTGGCTCTGGAGGAGAGGGTTGGGGGACACTGGTGGTGGCTCTGGAGGAGAGGGTTGGGGGACACTGGTGGTGGCTCTGGAGAAGAGGGTTGGGGAACACTGGAGGTGGCTCTGGAGGAGAGGGTTGCTGACACTGGTGGTGGCTCTAGAGGAGAGGGTTGGGGAACACTGGTGGTTGCTCTGGAGGAGCAGGTTGTGGGAACACTGGCGGTGGCTCTGGAGGAGAGGGTTAGGGGGACAATGGTGCTGGCTCTGGAGGAGAGGGTTGGGGGGACACTGGTGGTGGCTCTGGAGGAGCGGGTTGGGGGAACACTGGCGGTGGCTCTGGTGGAGAGGGTTGGGGAACACTGGCGGTGGCTCTGGAGGAGAGGGTTGGGAGACACTGGCGATGGCTCTGGAGGAGAGGGTTGGGGGAACACTGGTGGTGGCTCTGGAGGAGAGGGTTGGGTAACACTGGTGGTAACTCTGGAGGAGAGGGTTGCGGAACACTGGTGGTGGCTCTGGAGGAGAGGGTTAGGGGGACACTGGTGGTGGCTCTGAAGGAGAGGGTTGGGGAACACTGGCGGTGGCTCTGGAGGAGAGGGTTGGGGAACACTGGCGGTGGCTCTGGAGGAGAGGGTTGGGGAACACTGGTGGTGGCTCTGGAGGAGAGGGTTGGGGAACACTGGCGTTGGCTCTGGAGGAGAGGGTTGGGGAACACTGGCGGTGGCTCTGGAGGAGAGGGTTGGGGAACACTGGCGGTGGCTCTGGAGGAGAGGGTTGGGGGAACACTGGTGGTAACTCTAGAGGAGAGGGTTGGGGAACACTGGTGGTAACTCTGGAGGAGAGGGTTGGGGAACACTGGCGGTGGCTCTGTAGGAGAGGGTTGGGGGAACACTGGTGGTAACTCTAGAGGAGAGGGTTGGGGAACACTGGCGGTGGCTCTGGAGGAGAGGGTTGGGGAACACTGGTGGGGGCTCTGGAGGAGAGGGTTGGGGAACACTGGTGGTGACTCTAGAGGAGAGGGTTGGGGAACACTGGTGGTGACTCTAGAGGAAAGCGTAGGGGGAACACTGGTGGTGGCTCTGGAGGAGAGGGTTGGGGGGACACTGGTGGATGCTCTGGAGGAGAGGGTTGGGGAACACTGGTGGTGACTCTAGAGGAGAGGGTTGGGGAACACTGGTGGTGACTCTAGAGGAAAGCGTAGGGGGAACACTGGTGGTGGCTCTGGAGGAGAGGGTTGGGGGGACACTGGTGGTGGATCTGGAGGAGAGGGTTGGGGAACACTGGTGGTGACTCTAGAGGAAAGCGTAGGGGGAACACTGGTGGTGGCTCTGGAGGAGAGGGTTTGGGGACACTGGTGGTGGCTCTGGAGGAGAGGGTTGGGGAGACAATGGTGGTGGCTCTGGAGGAGAGGGTTGGGGGACACTGGTGGTGGCTCTGGAGGAGAGGGTTGCAGAACACTGGTGGTGGCTCTGGAGGAGAGGGTTGCTGACACTGGTGGTGGCTCTAGAGGAGAGGGTTGGGGAACACTGGTGGTGGCTCTGGAGGAGCAGGTTGTGGGAACACTGGCGGTGGCTCTGGAGGAGAGGGTTGGGGGGACAATGGTGCTGGCTCTGGAGGAGAGGGTTGGGGGGACACTGGTGGTGGCTCTGGAGGAGCGGGTTGGGGGAACACTGGTAGTGGCTCTGGAGGAGAGGGTTGGGGGAACCCTGGTGGTGGCTCTGGAGGAGAGGGTTGGGGGGACACAGGAGGTGGCTCTGGAGAAGAGGGTTGGGGAACACTGGAGGTGGCTCTGGAGAAGAGGGTTGGGGGACACTGGTGGTGGCTCTGGAGGAGAGGGTTGGGGGACACTGGTGGTGGCTCTGGAGGAGAGGGTTGGGGAACACTGGTGGTGGCTCTGGAGGAGCGGGTTGGGGGAACACTGGTAGTGGCTCTGGAGGAGAGGGTTGGGGGAACCCTGGTGGTGGCTCTGGAGGAGAGGGTTGGAGGGACACAGGAGGTGGCTCTGGAGAAGAGGGTTGGGGAACACTGGAGGTGGCTCTGGAGAAGAGGGTTGGGGGACACTGGTGGTGGCTCTGGAGGAGAGGGTTGGGGGACACTGGTGATGGCTCTGGAGGAGAGGGTTGGGGTACACTGGTGGTGGCTCTGGAGGAGAGGGTTGGGGGACACTGGTGATGGCTCTGGAGGAATGGGTTGGGGTACACTGGTGGTGGCTCTGGAGGAGAGGGTTGGGGGAACCCTGGTGGTGGCTCTGGAGGAGAGGGTTGGGGGGACACTGGCGGTGGCTCTGAAGGAGAGGGTTGGGGAACACTGGAGGTGGCTCTGGAGGAGAGGGTTGGGGGACACTGGTGGTGGCTCTGGAGGAGAGGGTTGGGGGAACCCTGGTGGTGGCTCTGGAGGAGAGGGTTGGGGGGACACTGGCGGTGGCTCTGGAGGAGAGGATTGGGGGACACTGGTGGTGGCTCTAGAGGAGAGGGTTGGGGGGACACTGGCGGTGGCTCTGGAGGACAGGATTGGGGGACACTGGTGGTGGCTCTGGAGGAGAGGGTTGGGGAGACAATGGTGGTGGCTCTGGAGGAGAGGGTTGGGGGACACTGGTGGTGGCTCTGGAGGAGAGGGTTGGGGGGACACTGGTGGTGGCTCTAGAGGAGAGGGTTGGGGGGACACTGGCGGTGGCTCTGGAGGAGAGGATTGGGGGACACTGGTGGTGGCTCTGGAGGAGAGGGTTGGGGAGACAATGGTGGTGGCTCTGGAGGAGAGGGTTGGGGGACAATGGTGGTGGCTCTGGATGAGAGGGTTGCGGAACACTGGTGGTGGCTCTGGAGGAGAGGGTTGCTGACACTGGTGGTGGCTCTAGAGGAGAGGGTTGGGGAACACTGGTGGTGGCTCTGGAGGAGCAGGTTGTGGGAACACTGGCGGTGGCTCTGGAGGAGAGGGTTGGGAGACACTGGCGATGGCTCTGGAGGAGAGGGTTGGGGGAACACTGGTGGTGGCTCTGGAGGAGAGGGTTGGGGGACACTGGCGGTGGCTCTGGAGGAGAGGATTGGGGGACACTGGTGGTGTCTCTGGAGGAGAGGGTTGGGGAGACAATGGTGGTGGCTCTGGAGGAGAGGGTTGGGGGACACTGGTGGTGGCTCTGGAGGAGAGGGTTGGGGGGACACTGGTGGTGGCTCTAGAGGAGAGGGTTGGGGGGACACTGGCGGTGGCTCTGGAGGAGAGGATTGGGGGACACTGGTGGTGGCTCTGGAGGAGAGGGTTGGGGAGACAATGGTGGTGGCTCTGGAGGAGAGGGTTGGGGGACACTGGTGGTGGCTCTGGAGGAGAGGGTTGCGGAACACTGGTGGTGGCTCTGGAGGAGAGGGTTGCTGACACTGGTGGTGGCTCTAGAGGAGAGGGTTGGGGAACACTGGTGGTGGCTCTGGAGGAGCAGGTTGTGGGAACACTGGCGGTGGCTCTGGAGGAGAGGGTTGGGAGACACTGGCGATGGCTCTGGAGGAGAGGGTTGGGGGAACACTGGTGGTGGCTCTGGAGGAGAGGGTTGGGGAACACTGGTGGTACCTCTGGAGGAGAGGGTTGCGGAACACTGGTGGTGGCTCTGGAGGAGAGGGTTAGGGGGACACTGGTGGTGGCTCTGAAGGAGAGGGTTGGGGAACACTGGCGGTGGCTCTGGAAGAGAGGGTTGGGGAACACTGGCGGTGGCTCTGGAGGAGAGGGTTGGGGAACACTGGCGGTGGCTCTGGAGGAGAGGGTTGGGGAACACTGGCGGTGGCTCTGGAGGAGAGGGTTGGGGAACACTGGCGGTGGCTCTGGAGGAGAGGGTTGGGGGAACACTGGTGGTAACTCTAGAGGAGAGGGTTGGGGAACACTGATGGTAACTCTGGAGGAGAGGGTTGGGGAACACTGGCGGTGGCTCTGGAGGAGAGGGTTGGGGGAACACTGGTGGTAACTCTAGAGGAGAGGGTTGGGGAACACTGGCGGTGGCTCTGGAGGAGAGGGTTGGGGAACACTGGTGGGGGCTCTGGAGGAGAGGGTTGGGGAACACTGGTGGTGACTCTAGAGGAGAGGGTTGAGGAACACTGGTGGTGACTCTAGAGGAAAGCGTAGGGGGAACACTGGCGGTGGCTCTGGAGGAGAGGGTTGGGGGGACACTGGTGGAGGCTCTGGAGGAGAGGGTTGGGGAACACTGGTGGTGGCTCTAGAGGAGAGGGTTGGGGAACACTGGTGGTGACTCTAGAGCAAAGCCTAGGGGGAACACTGGTGGTGGCTCTGGAGGAGAGGGTTGGGGGGACACTGGTGGTGGATCTGGAGGAGAGGGTTGGGGAACACTGGTGGTGACTCTAGAGGAAAGCGTAGGGGGAACACTGGTGGTGGCTCTGGAGGAGAGGGTTGGGGACACTGGTGGTGGATCTGGAGGAGAGGGTTGGGGGACACTGATGGTGGATCTGGAGGAGAGGGTTGGGGGACACTGGTGGTGGCTCTGGAGGAGAGGGTTGGGGAACACTGGTGGTGGCTCTGGAGAAGAGGGTTGGGGAACACTGGAGGTGGCTCTGGAGGAGAGGGTTGGGGAACAGTGGTGCTGGCTCTGGAGGAGAGGGTTGGGGGAACCCTGGTGGTGGCTCTGGAGAAGAGGGTTGGGGGGACACTGGCGGTGGCTCTGGAGGAGAGGATTGGAGTACACTGGTGGTGGCTCTGGAGGAGAGGGTTGGGGAACACTGGTGGTGGCTCTGGAGGAGAGGGTCGGGGAACACTGGTGGTGGCTCTGAAGGAGAGGGTTGGGGGGACACTGGCGGTGGCTCTGGAGGAGAGGGTTGGGGGACACTGGTGGTGGCTCTGAAGGAGAGCATTGGGGGACACTGGTGGTGGCTCTGAAGGAGAGGATTGGGGGACACTGGCGGTGGCTCTGGAGGAGAGGGTTGGGGGACACTGGCGGTGGCTCTGGAGGAGAGGGTTGGGGGGACACTGGCGGTGGCTCTGGAGGAGAGGGTTGGGGGACACTGGTGGTGGCTCTGAAGGAGAGGATTGGGGGACACTGGTGGTGGCTCTGAAGGAGAGGATTGGGGGACACTGGCGGTGGCTCTGGAGGAGAGGATTGGGGGACACTGGCGGTGGCTCTGGAGGAGAGGGTTGGGGGACACTGGTGGTGGCTCTGAAGGAGAGGGTTGGGGGGACACTGGCGGTGGCTCTGGAGGAGAGGGTTGGGGGACACTGGTGGTGGCTCTGAAGGAGAGGATTGGGGGACACTGGTGGTGGCTCTGAAGGAGAGGATTGGGGGACACTGGCGGTGGCTCTGGAGGAGAGGATTGGGGGACACTGGCGGTGGCTCTGGAGGAGAGGGTTGGGGGACACTGGTGGTGGCTCTGGAGGAGAGGGTTGGGGGGACACTGTTGGTGACTCTGGAGGAGAGGGTTGGGGAACACTGGCGGTGGCTCTGGAGGAGAGGGTTGGGGGACACTGGTGGTGGCTCTGGAGGAGAGGGTTGGGGGGACACTGTTGGTGACTCTGGAGGAGAGGGTTGGGGAACACTGGCGGTGGCTCTGGAGGAGAGGGTTGGGGGACACTGGTGGTGGCTCTGGAGGAGAGGGTTGGGGGGACACTGGTGGTGACTCTGGAGGAGAGGGTTGGGGGACACTGGGGGTGGCTCTGGAGGAGAGGGTTTGGGGACACTGGTGGTGGCTCTGAAGGAGAGGGTCGGGGAACACTGGTGGTGGCTCTGAAGGAGAGGATTGGGGGACACTGGCGGTGGCTCTGGAGGAGAGGGTTGTGGGGACACTGGTGGTGACTCTGGAGGAGAGGGTTGGGGGACACTGGTGGTGGCTCAGGAGGAGAGGGTTGGGGAACACTGGTGTTGGCTCTGGAGGAGCGGGTTGGGGAACACTGGTGCTGGCTCTGGAGGAGAGGGTTGGGGAACACTGGTGGTGGCTCTAGAGGAGAGGGTTGGGGAACACTGGTGGTGACTCTAGAGGAAAGCGTAGGGGGAACACTGGTGGTGGCTCTGGAGGAGAGGGTTGGGGGGACACTGGTGGAGGCTCTGGAGGAGAGGGTTGGGGAACACTGGTGGTGGCTCTAGAGGAGAGGGTTGGGGAACACTGGTGGTGACTCTAGAGCAAAGCCTAGGGGGAACACTGGTGGTGGCTCTGGAGGAGAGGGTTGGGGGGACACTGGTGGTGGATCTGGAGGAGAGGGTTGGGGAACACTGGTGGTGACTCTAGAGGAAAGCGTAGGGGGAACACTGGTGGTGGCTCTGGAGGAAAGCGTAGGGGGAACAATGGTGGTGGCTCTGGAGGAGAGGGTTGGGGACACTGGTGGTGGATCTGGAGGAGAGGGTTGGGGGACACTGGTGGTGGCTCTGGAGGAGAGGGTTGGGGAACACTGGTGGTGGCTCTGGAGAAGAGGGTTGGGGAGCACTGGAGGTGGCTCTGGAGGAGAGGGTTGGGGAACACTGGTGGTGGCTCTGGAGGAGAGGGTTGGGGGAACCCTGGTGGTGGCTCTGGAGGAGAGGGTTGGGGGGACACTGGCGGTGGCTCTGGAGGAGAGGATTGGGGGACACTGGTGGTGGCTCTGGAGGAGAGGGTTGGGGAACACTGGTGGTGGCTCTGGAGGAGAGGATCGGGGAACACTGGTGGTGGCTCTGAAGGAGAGGGTTGGGGGGACACTGGCGGTGGCTCTGGAGGAGAGGGTTGGGGGACACTGGTGGTGGCTCTGAAGGAGAGGATTGGGGGACACTGGTGGTGGCTCTGAAGGAGAGGATTGGGGGACACTGGCGGTGGCTCTGGAGGAGAGGATTGGGGGACACTGGCGGTGGCTCTGGAGGAGAGGGTTGGGGGACACTGGTGGTGGCTCTGGAGGAGAGGGTTGGGGGGACACTGTTGGTGACTCTGGAGGAGAGGGTTGGGGGGACACTGGTGGTGGCTCTGGAGGAGAGGGTTGGGGGACACTGGTGGTGGCTCTGAAGGAGAGGGTCGGGGAACACTGGTGGTGGCTCTGAAGGAGAGGATTGGGGGACACTGGCGGTGGCTCTGGAGGAGAGGATTGGGGGACACTGGCGGTGGCTCTGGAGGAGAGGGTTGGGGGGACACTGGTGGTGACTCTGGGGGAGAGGATTGGGGGACACTGGCGGTGGCTCTGGAGGAGAGGATTGGGGGACACTGGCGGTGGCTCTGGAGGAGAGGGTTGGGGGGACACTGGTGGTGACTCTGGGGGAGAGGGTTGGGGGACACTGGTGGTGGCTCTGGAGGAGAGGGTTGGGGAACACTGGTGTTGGCTCTGGAGGAGCGGGTTGGGGAACACTGGTGGTGGCTCTGGAGGAGAGGGTTGGGGAACAGTGGTGCTGGCTCTGGAGGAGAGAGTTAGGGGACACTGGTGGTGACACTGGAGGAGAGGGTTGGGGGACACTGGTGGTGGCTCTGGAGGAGAGGGTTGGGGGACACTGGTGGTGGCTCTGGAGAAGAGGGTTGGGGAACACTGGAGGTGGCTCTGGAGAAGAGGGTTGGGGAACACTGGAGGTGGCTCTGGAGGAGAGGGTTGGGGGAACACTGGTGGTGGATCTGGAGCAGAGGGTTGCGGAACACTGGTGGTGGCTCTGGAGGAGAGGGTTGCGGAACACTGGTGGTGGCTCTGGAGGAGAGGGTTGCGGAACACTGGTGGTGGCTCTGGAGGAGAGGGTTGCGGAACACTGGTGGTGGCTCTGGAGGAAACGGTTGGGGAACACTGGTGGTGGCTCTGGAGGAGAGGGTTGGGGGAACCCTGGTGGTGGCTCTGGAGGAGAGGGTTGGGGGGACACTGGAGGTGGCTCTGGAGGAGAGGGTTGGGGAACACTGGAGGTGGCTCTGGAGGAGAGGGTTGGGGAACACTGGTGGTGGCTCTGGAGAAGAGGGTTGGGGAACACTGGAGGTGGCTCTGGAGGAGAGGGTTGGGGAACACTGGTGGTGGCTCTGGAGGAGAGGGTTGGGGGACACTGGTGGTGGCTCTGGAGGAGAGGGTTGGGGAACACTGGTGGTGGCTCTGGAGAAGAGGGTTGGGGGGAAACTGGTGGTGACTCTGGAGGAGAGGATTGGGGGACACTGATGGTGGCTCTGGAGGAGAGGGTTGGGGGACACTGGTGGTGGCTCTGGAGGAGAGGGTTGGGGGACACTGGTGGTGGCTCTGGAGGAGAGGGTTGGGGAACACTGGTGGTGGCTCTGGAGGAGAGGGTTGGGGGAACACTGGTGGTGGCTCTGGAGGAGAGGGTTGGGGGAACACTGGTGGTGGCTCTGGAGGAGAGGGTTGGGGAACACTGGTGGTGGTTCTGGAGGAGAGGGTTGGGGAACACTGGTGGTGGCTCTGGAGGAGAAGGTTGGGGAACACTGTGGGTGTCTCTGGAGGAGAGGGTTGGGGGACACGAACTCCTCCCACATGTTCCCGGTCTATTACTCCTCCCACATGTTCCCGGTCTATTACTCCTCCCACATGTTCCCGGTCTATTACTCCTCCCACATGTTCCCAGTCTATTACTCCTCCCACATGTTCCCGGTCTATTACTCCTCCCACATGTTCCCGGTCTATTACTCCTCCCACATGTTCCCAGTCTATTACTCCTCCCATATGTTCCCGGTCTATTACTCCTCCCACATGTTCCCGGTCTATTACTCCTCCCACATGTTCCCAGTCTATTACTCCTCCCATATGTTCCCGGTCTATTACTCCTCCCACATGTTCCCGGTCTATTACTCCTCCCACATGTTCCCGGTCTATTACTCCTCCCACATGTTCCCAGTCTATTACTCCTCCCATGTGTTCCCGGTCTATTACTCCTCCCACATGTTCCCGGTCTATTACTCCTCCCACATGTTCCCGGTCTATTACTCCTCCCACATGTTCCCAGTCTATTTCTCCTCCCACGTGTTCCCGGTCTATTACTCCTCCCACATGTTCCCGGTCTATTACTCCTCCCACATGTTCCCGGTCTATTACTCCTCCCACATGTTCCCGGTCTATTACTCATCCCACATGTTCCCGGTCTATTACTCCTCCCACATGTTCCCGGTCTATTACTCCTCCCACATGTTCCCGGTCTATTACTCCTCCCACATGTTCCCGGTCTATTACTCCTCCCACATGTTCCCGGCCTATTACTCCTCCCACATGTTCCCGGTCTATTACTCCTCCCACATGTTCCCGGTCTATTACTCCTCCCACATGTTCCCGGTCTATTACTCCTCCCACGTGTTCCCGGTTTATTACTCCTCCCACGTGTTCCCAGTCTATTACTCCTCCCACATGTTCCCGGTCTATTACTCCTCCCACGTGTTCCCGGTCTATTACTCCTCCCACATGTTCCCGGTCTATTACTCCTCCCACATGTTCCCGGTCTATTTCTCCTCCCATGTGTTCCCGGTCTATTACTCCTCCCACGTGTTCCCGGTCTATTACTCCTCCCACGTGTTCCCGGTCTATTACTCCTCCCACATGTTCCCGGTCTATTACTCCTCCCACATGTTCCCGGTCTATTACTCCTCCCACATGTTCCCGGTCTATTACTCCTCCCACATGTTCCCGGTCTATTACTCCCCCCACATGTTCCCGGTCTATTACTCCTCCCACATGTTCCCGGTCTATTACTCCTCCCACATGTTCCCATTCTATTGTGTGTGTGTGTGTGTGTGTGTGTGTGTGTGTGTGTGTCTATGTGTGTGTGTGTGTGTCTATGTGTGTGTGTGTGTGTATGTGTGTGTGTATGTGTGTGTGTGTGTCTATGTGTGTGTGTGTGTCTATGTGTGTGTGTGTGTCTATGTGTGTGTGTGTGTGTCTATGTGTGTGTGTGTGTGTGTGTCTATGTGTGTGTGTGTGTGTCTATGTGTGTGTCTGTGTGTGTCTATGTGTGTGTGTGTCTATGTGTGTGTGTGTGTCTATGTGTGTGTGTGTGTGTGTCTATGTGTGTGTGTGTGTCTATGTGTGTGTGTGTGTGTCTATGTGTGTGTGTGTGTGTGTGTGTGTGTGTCTATGTGTGTGTGTGTGTGTGTGTGTGTGTGTGTCTATGTGTGTGTCTATGTGTGTGTGTGTGTGTGTGTCTATGTGTGTGTGTGTGTGTGTGTGTGTGTGTGTGTGTCTATGTGTGTGTGTGTGTGTGTCTATGTGTGTGTGTGTGTGTGTCTATGTGTGTGTCTATGTGTGTGTGTGTCTATGTCTGTGTGTGTCTATGTGTGTGTGTGTGTGTCTATGTGTGTGTGTGTCTATGTGTGTGTGTGTGTGTGTCTATGTCTGTGTGTGTCTATGTGTGTGTGTGTGTGTGTCTATGTGTGTGTGTGTCTATGTGTGTGTGTGTGTGTGTGTGTGTCTATGTGTGTGTGTGTGTGTCTATGTGTGTGTGTGTGTGTGTATGTCGCCCCTAACTGGTTGTACTGAGGGATGCCCTATTTAAAGTGGACCAACACCCAGGATTTTGACTATCCTGGGTCTTGCCCCGCTGTGTGAAACCCCCCCGAACCCCCCGAAAAACTCACCTCTCCCCGCTCCCAGCGCCGACGGACAAGCCGCGGACAAGCGGCTCCTCCGCCACCGCCTCCCGCGCGTCCCTCTTGACGCGCGCGCGCGCGCGTGCCGGCCATTCGCAGACGGCCGGCGCGGGCGCGCGCACGCCTAGAGGGGCGCGAGGGAGTTTGGGGTGTTCGGGGGGGTTTCACCCCGCGGGACATCCCGATCTCGGATGTCCCGCGGGGACGGAGGTGATCGGCCCGGGAATCTTATAGATTCCAGGGCCGATCACCCGTGGGTGTTGGTCCACTTTCTTAGGTGGTGTTTCCCTTTAAGGGCGTGGCTGGGGGCGTGGCTTCTTGTGTTCCTCTTTGCGGATAGGCTGTGATACACCTTTACCTTTCTCCTTCATAGTTCATAGCTCCGCCCCATTCACGTCCAGGAGTAACATCATGACGTCATTTCCTCCCGGCCTCCCCCGCGCTGCTGCCGGATGCTGGGAACGGCGGAGGACATAGACAAAAGCTTTATTAACCATTGAGGTGCCGATGTTTGGCCCCTGATTGCCCGAGCGGCCGCCATGACGTCACATTGTGCTGTTTTTTATTTTCTTTTTTTTACTATGGCCGGTGAAGGTCGCTGCGGTCACGTGACTGGCGGGGGAGATCCCAGGGGCCATATATCACCAGAAACAACCTTGTGTGTCAGTCTCCCAGCATTCCCTGCGGTGCGGGAGGGAGGAGCCAATCACAGTGCTGCCTACAAGCTCAGTCACACATCTGCCCCCTAGTGGCCGAAAGGTGCGCATGCGCAGTGCCCCAGCAGGAGGAGGTTACACAGAGAGGGGCGTCCCATCCCGGGGGACAGGAAGTCACTGCAGTGACCCGCACATGTGCAGTGGGATCCCCAGATCAGTAAGAGGAGGAGGAGGAGACACAGAGAGGGGCGTCCCATCCCGGGGGACAGGAAGTCACTGCAGTGATCCGCACATGTGCAGTGGGATCCCCAGATCAGTAAGTGCAGGAGGAGGTTACACAGAGAGGGGCGTCTCATCCCGGGGGACAGGAAGTCACTGCAGTGACCCGCACATGTGCAGTGGGATCCCCAGATCAGTAAGTGCAGGAGGAGGAGGTTACACAGAGAGGGGCGTCTCATCCCGGGGGACAGGAAGTCACTGCAGTGACCCGCACATGTGCAGTGGGATCCCCAGATCAGTAAGTGCAGGAGGAGGTTACACAGAGAGGGGCGTCTCATCCCGGGGGACAGGAAGTCACTGCAGTGACCCGCACATGTGCAGTGGGATCCCCAGATCAGTAAGTGCAGGAGGAGGAGGTTACACAGAGAGGGGCGTCCCATCCCGGGGGACAGGAAGTCACTGCAGTGACCCGCACATGTGCAGTGGGATCCCCAGATCAGTCCACCAGGTGTGTGCAGCATTGCCGTGCAGTGGAGGAGAGCTGCCAGAGGGCGAGCACCAGCAGGAATGTGAGGAGCTGATGCCGGCTCAGTGTGATGCTGCCATCTGGTGGAGGGCGCTGATAGCGCTGTGTCAGGTGGTGGTGAGGCTCCTTGTCCTGCAGTGGATGGGGTGGCACCAGTCTTGTCTGCTGTCCTGGCACCTGTCTCTGGTCCGGGGCTTGCTGATCTTGGTGGGCATCGGGCTATGAGTGTTTCACCCGCAGGATTGGGTCTGGCTGGGAAGGTTCCAAATGTTCCTGCATCCTCTGGTGTGTCTTCTGCCCCCTGTGTCTGCTCCAACTCTGCCCCCTATTACCACTGCTGCTGCTGCTTCTGCTGGCCTCTTGTCTGTGTCGAATGCCAACCTGCCTCCTGTGTCGGGTGCCAACCTGCCTCCTGTGTCGAATGCCAACCTGCCTCCTGTGTCGGGTGCCAACCTGCCTCTTGTGTCGGGTGCCAACCTGCCTCCTGTGTCGGGTGCCAACCTGCCTCTTGTGTCGGGTGCCAACCTGCCTCCTGTGTCGGGTGCTAACCTGTCTCCTGTGTCGGGTGCCGACCTGCCTCCTGTGTCGGGTGCCAACCTGTCTCCTGTGTCGGGTGCCGACCTGCCTCCTGTGTCGGGTGCCAACCTGTCTCCTGTGTCGGGTGCCGACCTGCCTCCTGTGTTGGGTGCTGGACTCTCCCTTCCTGTGTCGGGTGCCAACCGGCCTCCTGTGTCGGGTGCCAACCTGCCTCCTGTGTCGGGTGCCAACCTGCCTCCTGTGTCGGGTGCCAACCTGCTTCTTGTGTCGGGTGCCAACCTGCCTCCTGTGTCGGGTGCTAACCTGTCTCCTGTGTCGGGTGCCGACCTGCCTCCTGTGTCGGGTGCCAACCTGTCTCCTGTGTCGGGTGCCGACCTGCCTCCTGTGTCGGGTGCCAACCTGTCTCCTGTGTCGGGTGCCAACCTGTCTCCTGTGTCGGGTGCCAACCTGTCTCCTGTGTCGGGTGCCGACCTGCCTCCTGTGTTGGGTGCTGGACTCTCCCTTCCTGTGTCGGGTGCCAACCTGCCTCCTGTGTCGGGTGCCGACCTGCCTCCTGTGTCGGGTGCCAACCTGTCTCCTGTGTCGGGTGCCGACCTGCCTCCTGTGTCGGGTGCCAACCTGTCTCCTGTGTCGGGTGCCAACCTGTCTCCTGTGTCGGGTGCCAACCTGTCTCCTGTGTCTGGTGCCGACCTGCCTCCTGTGTCGGGTGCTGGACTTTCCCTTCCTGTTGCTGGCCTATACAGTGGAACTATTGCTGTGACTTCTGTTTCTGTGAAGGAGGCCGCTGACTGTCCCATTAATCTCCCTATATCTCCCCCTATTGTTACCCATGTGGACAAGACTGTGCCCTGAAATGTTGGAGCCCCGGCTGCCAAGCGTCCAGCCTTGCACTTTATTCAGCATAGTGGTGGTGGTGCTGCAGTGCAGCCCCTGTGTCCTGAGCCCAGGTTGCCAGGCGTGGAGGAGAAGCTGCTGGTGAGAGGATGTCTGTGCCCAGTGAGGCCAATGCCCCTGCCAGCGGATTTAATAGGCGCAACCTGGTCCAGCTTAGGTGGGAGGGGGAGGGGCCAGTTATCACCCGGCGGGTGGTGGTGGATCTCATCCTTGGCATGGGATTCACAGCCGCAGACATTTTTGCCCTGATCAGTCCAGTGGGGAGCGCAGAACATGACTTGAGTTTCGTCAGACCAGAAGGGATGGATTTATTTTGGGAGCGGTACGAGCTGCTGAAGCAAGACCCTGCCTGGAAGGGGTTAACTCCCATCCAGGTCTCCAGACAGCAGCTCGTAAAAATGTCACCATACTGGTTAGAAGTGAGTCCATTCCCCCTCTGATTTGACTGTCTGGCTGAAGCGTTATGGTGATGTTCTCACTCCCCTGAAGAAGATCCTAGACGATCGGGATATCTGGACTGGGGGCTGGTCAGTGACCCTGAGGCTCCGCAGGAATGGCAACCAGGTCACCCACTTGCCATCTTCTGCCTATATTGGCCGTGACCGGCTGACCATCTTTTATCCTGGTCAGCCCAAGGTTTGCCATAAATGTGGGGCCAAGGGTCACTTCAGCTCCTCCTGCTCGCTTCTTAGGTGCTCTTTGTGCCAGGGCTTGGGACACTTGGCTAAGGACTGCAATACCATCCGCTGTAATCTATGTAACCAGCTCGGCCACCCTTATAGTCAGTGTCCTGAGGCCTGGCACAACCTGGACAGGGAAGTGGTGCAGGAAATGCTGCGGCTGGATAGGGAGGAACATTCCCATGCTGTCCCATCTACGGTCCCTCCCCCCACTCAGCTGGGGGCTCCTGAGGCCCCTGCGCCCGCTCCTGTACCATCTGCAGGGGTCCCTAAGGTGAATCCACAGTCTGCCCCCAAGTCAGCAACCACCAATGTAAGAGCTAGTAATTTAATAGCTGAGGCGGCCCGGGGGGCTGGCACTGCAAGTACCAAGGGGGTCCCAGTAATTGTGGCCCCTGCTGTAAAACTTTGCAGGCTGGGGCTAGGTGATCCTGATCCTGCACCCCCTTCTGAGCGGGGTGGGAGTTCAGATCCCAAGACAGCGTGGTCTGGACTCTCCCCTGAGGATCAGGATTACCTTGCTCTCAGGTTTGCCACCAAGAAGAAAAGAAAAAAGGACAATGGAGTGGCAGAACCGGGGAAGAGCCATGGGGTGCAGCTCTTCAACCGGTTTGAGGTACTTTCTGAGGACTCAATAGAGATTTCTTCTTTTGATTCTGAGGCCTCAGATATGGAGGAGGAAGCACCAGTCTCCTCCAGTAAGTGTGAGGGATCCGATAGTGAGGCCGGAGGGAAGGCTAAGAGACGTTCTCCCGAATGATCCTGATGGCAGTTCCCCCTCCGATAAAGGTGGCAGCCATTAATGTTGCCAGCATTAAATCTGTAAGCGCTCGTTTTATGGCCTTATTTTTTCTCATCCAGTTTGATGCTGACATTTTGTTTTTGCAGGAGACCAGATTGGCCAGTCTGGCCGACATTCATGCTGTGAAGCGGGAGTGGAGGCACGGACCCTCTATTCTAAGTATGTCACACACCCCACTTCAAACATTAATAATTACACTAGGGTTAACGCACCTCTAGGTGGCAGCATTGCAGAGAATCTCCAAAAACTTCAACAGGCCCCTCCCGGTCTATACATACCTGGTACCTCCCAAGAACCTCCCAGTGTTGTTCTCTGCAAGGTGGCGACAAGACAGAAGAAAGAAGTCTCCTGCTTGCAGGTAGCCGGGGTATCCCCCCCCCCCCCCCCCCCGTGGTCTATTTCTGCCCGGCTTTTGTTTGAAAGTATTCTATTTAATGGCAGCCTCCCAGCTTCGGCTGTAGGCCGGGCAATAAGGTAGCCGGCACCATTGGTGCCTAGGAGATTAGCTCCTCCGCTCGACCCTTCATTGCGGGGCATAGCGGGATTCCCGGAGTGGTGATCCGGATGTGGGATGCCCCATTTTATAGGAGGTTAGTGGTCAGGTTGTGCCTTGCCCTGGGATATTGTGTCACTTTCCGGGGTGTGGGGCGCGCTTGGGACGGTGACATGCTGTGCAGCAGACTGAATGGCTTTAAACGGTGACATGCTGTGTGAGTGTGCTGCTGCGCTCTACATTGTGAGTCCCTTTGTGATTTTAACTTGACTAACTTCACTGTAAGTTTGCCTGCCTCTTTCCCCCTGTCTGTGTGTCTTCTCTCCCCTCAGGAGCCGGGGGGGCGGGGCCTCGCGGCGCGCTGCGCCGCGGTCCCGCCGGTGGCTGAGCGCCGTACCCGGCGCTTGCAGCCTGCTTGTCCGGCTGCTCAGGGGGGAAATGTTATCAGTGTGTGGGTCTGTGTATTGCGCACTGGGAGCCGGCGGGTGGCTCCGCCGGTCCCGTCATTGAGGTCTGTACGCGGTCCCCGCCGGCAGACGCTGACGCTGCCAGGGGGCGGGGTCGCGCGCGCGCGGGCCGCGCACGGATTGGATGTCCCGGAGGGGCGGGGCCTTCTCGGCTCCCGCGCTCCCGGAGCTTGTCTCTTCCTCCCTCACTGCGCTGTGTGCGGGCCGCCATCTTCTGCGCTGCCTGGCTGCGCGGTTTTCCCTCTCCCTCTCAGGTAGGCGTTTTTGGTTTTTCTTGCGATGGCCCCTCGGATTGTCCTTTCCTCCTCTTTCTCCTTCCTCTTCGCTCCGGCGCATCTTTATGGCGCTGGTTGGCATTAACCATTTCCTGTGCTCTGGTTAATGAGGGGGGTGTGAGGGGGGTTTTGTATGTTATGTGGATTTTGGTATATGGTGCTGGATTGACGCCTGTCCCTCTCCCTTTGTGTCTTTCAGATCCTGGGATCCCGTCTGGCAGGGCTCTCCCGGTCATATATACCTGGCTCGTGGGGGGTGTTTTTTCATTGCAATATATATATATACATATATATATATATATATAGTTATATATATTTTTATAAGGGTCTTATGATATTCCCCTGGGTCAGGATCTTGTGACTATCCTTAGACAAGTGTTAGGTTATTAAGGGGCATCCCGGGTCGCGTACCGCATAAATCCCTGGGTTCTGCGAATACCATAAATTTCACCATATGGAGGTTGCCACAGATACCGGGAATGGTTCTTCGGGACAATCCAAGGTGTGCGGGGGTTGTGGGACTCCGCTCCAGGGAGATGATGTCATCTTGTGTATCCCTTGTGCACAGCAGAACATTGCACGGCAGTCCAGTACTCCGGTGCCTAGCACTTCGTCAGCCGCGCCATCTCCCTCTCCCCCTCGCTTATTCCGGACCCCGTGTGACGTTGTCCTGGGCGGGGATTCGCAGTCTGAGGTATATGCCCGCTTGACCAGACTTGAGAAGCGGTTTTCTGTTATAGCCGCTCAGAAGGTTTCAGCTAAGCGGAAGCATCTGTCTCCGCCCCCGCCGGATTCAGATGAGGAAGTGGTGGGAGATCTGGATTGGTCGGATCGTCCCCGTGAAGAAGGTGAGCTCATTGAGGAAGAAGATTCTGATGTTCAGCAGTTGCTGGGTTCTGAGGGGGATCAGGCTGACGGCCTCCCTCTCGATTCCTCTACCATTCTGAGCCAGATGTTTGAGGTTTTGGATTTGGAGCCTCCGGTGGTTGCTCCTAGGCCTAAGGGTCAGCTTTTTGGGGTGTCCAAGCAGCGTCTGGAGTTTCCCAGCCAACAGCATTTTGAAGAAATTGTTTTCAAGCAATGGGAGCAACCTACTCGTCTTGTTGGGGTGCCGTCTAGCTGGGATAGGAAATATCCTTTTCCGGCGGAATTGTTGAAGCGTTGGTCTGTTCCCCCTGAGGTAGATACTCCGGTCTTGGGACTGTCCAACACGGCGGTCGTGCATTCCCCTGACACGACTTCGCTCAGGGACGGCGAGGATCGCCGGGTTGATCAGCTTGCCCGTCATGGTTTTGTATGTGCGGGTTCCGTGTTAAGGCCTGTTTGTGCCTCGGCTCTTTTGACTTTTGCTGTCAGGTCTATTGTCAGGGACTTGGGGGTGGATCTCGAGCCCACCAGTGATGAGTCCCTTGGGCTTAAGCGCTGCGATGCTTTTTTGTCTTTTATCCTGGCCGCTCAGGAGGATGCCATGTTGATGTGTGGCAGGGCTACTGCCTTGCTGGTGGCTATCCGGCGCTGTGTGTGGTTGAGACAGTGGACGGCCGATTTTAATTCTAAGAGATCGCTCACGGCTCTGCCCTTTTTGGGTTTGAGGCTTTTTGGTGAGAGGCTGGATTCTGTTGCCAAGGGAGGTAAATTACCTCAGCGCAAGAAATTTCGCCGTTCCTTTCGGGGGATGGTCTCGTTCAATCCGTCCTTTCGGGGAGTCGGCGCCGGTAGAGGTGCGGGCTCCTCGGCCCCCAGGGGCGCCAGTTGGAATAGGGGCAGAGGCCGTGGCCGCCCCACTCGCGTCTGGGGTGCCAAGCCCAAGCCGGCTGCCAAGTCCACCCAGCAATGAGGGGGCGCCCTCACCCGTTCGGGTGGGGGGACGGTTGCAACTTTTCTCCCGGGTGTGGGACCAGGAGGTCCCGGACAGATGGATCCGGGAGGTGGTTTCGGCCGGTTACAAGTTGGAGTTCGAGTCCCGTCCTCCTCCAAGGTTCTTCAGGTCTCGGGTGTCTTTGGATCCTTTGGCCGCGCAGGGGCTCCTGGCGGCAGTAAGGAATCTTCTAGATTTAGCTGTCATTTGCCCGGTTCCTCCTTCAGAGGTGGGGCGCGGGTTTTACTCCAATCTCTTCACGGTCCCCAAAAAGGACGGGTCCTTCCGTCCTATTCTGGATTTGAAGTTTCTCAACAGGTTTATTCGTCCTCGGAAGTTTCGCATGGAAACCCTGTGGTCGGCGATCGGTTCGCTTCGGCAGGGGGACTTTATGACGTCCATAGACATCAAGGATGCGTACCTGCACGTGCCGATCTTTCCAGCTCATCAGCGGTTCCTTCGTTTCGTGGTGGAGGATCGGCACTTTCAGTTTGTGGCTCTTCCATTCGGTCTCACCTCTGCTCCGAGAGTGTTCACCAAGGTGTTGGCGGGGGTGATGGCCCTGCTCAGAGCTCAGGGGATTCGCATTGTGCCTTATCTGGACGATCTTCTCATCATGGCGTCTTCCTTCAGTCAAGCAGAAGGGGACACCAGCACAGTGGTGTCCATGTTGGAGAGGTTCGGCTGGGTGATCAATTACCCCAAGTCCTCGCTGGTTCCGGCCAGGGTGGTGACTTTTCTGGGGATGTCGCTGGACTCCTGCCAGCACAGAGTGTTTCTTCCTCAGGCCAAGGTTCTGCTGATTCAGGAATTGGTCCAGTTGCTTCTCTCCCATCCTCATCCGTCCATTCGTCTGGGGATGAGACTGGTGGGGTTGATGGTGGCCTCGTTCGAGGCAGTTCCCTTTGCTCAGTTTCATACGAGGACTCTTCAACTTCATCTTTTGGCGTCTTGGAACCGGTGTCCGGGGTCGTTGGATCGGTCCTTCCGGTTGTCCCCTCGGGTTCGGCAGTCCCTTCTGTGGTGGTTGGTCTCGGACAACCTTCTGAAGGGCAGGTCGTTTCTGACTCCACTTTGGGAAACTGTCACCACGGATGCCAGTTTGTCAGGCTGGGGAGGTTATTGGAAGGATCTTCGGTTTCAGGGGCAGTGGGACCCTCAGGAGGCCCACTTGCCCATCAATGTTCTGGAATTGCGAGCCATCAGGTTGGTTCTGTCTCGCTTGACGCATCATTTACAAGGTCTGCCGGTTCAGGTTCGCTCAGACAATCAGACGGCGGTTGCTTACATCAATCACCAAGGAGGGACTCGCAGTCTGGGTGCCCACAGGGAGGTGTCTCTGATTTTGGTCTGGGCGGAGACTCATGTCCCTTGCATCTCGGCAGTTTACATTCCGGGAGTGGAAAACACAGAGGCGGATTTTCTGAGCCGGTGTGCGTCCCGTCGGGGGGAGTGGTCTCTCCATCCCCAGGTGTTTCGGTCGCTTTGTCTCTGGTGGGGGACGCCGGAGGTGGATCTGTTTGCCTCTCGTCACAATCACAAGCTTCCGTCCTTTGTGTCCCTGTCCCGGGACCCTCTGGCTCTGGCGGTGGATGCCATGACCCTGAGCTGGAGGGACCTGGGGTTTCTTTATCTGTTTCCTCCGATTCCCATGCTAGGCAGGGTTCTGCGAAAGTTGGTTCTGGAGGGAGTTCCCGCCATTCTCGTGGCTCCAAGGTGGCCAAGGCGGGTGTGGTTCGCGGACATCGTTCGTCTGGCCGTGGATCAGTTCGATCTGCCTCTTCGGCCAGATCTTCTCACTCAGGGTCAATTCTGTTACCCCAGTTTACAAACGCTGGCTTTGACGGCTTGGCTGCTGAAACCTCCATCTTAAAGGAGGAGGGTCTTTCGGATGCGGTCATTCAGACTCTTATTAGTGCCAGGAAGAGATCTTCTTCTTCCATCTATTACAGGTATTGGAGATCTTATATTGATTGGTGTGAGGCTAGGTCTTTGCCCTGCCGGGTCTTTTCTGTGTCTAGGATTTTGGAGTTTCTTCAGTCGGGGCTGGACTCCGGTCTTCAGCTGAGTACCTTGAAGGGGCAGGTTTCTGCTTTGTCAATTTTTTTCCAGAAATCTTTTGCTAGTCATTCCTTGGTCAAGACTTTTTTCCAGGGGGTTTCGCATGTGCGGCCTCCCAGGAAGCCTTTGCTCCCAGTCTGGGATTTGAATTTGGTTCTTTCCGCTCTTAAGGCTCCTCCTTTTGAGCCTTTGCGGGATGTCGCTTTGTCCGTTCTTACTCAGAAGGTTGCTTTTTTGGTGGCCATCACTTCGGTTCGGCTTGTTTCAGAGCTGGCAGCTTTGTCTATTCAGGCTCCTTATTTTGAGGATCATCAGGACAAAGTGGTTTTTCGTTACAGGTCAGATTTTCTCCCTAAAGTGGTCTCTGCGTTTCATCTTAACCAGGACATTGTTCTTCCTTCCTTGTGTCCTAAGCCTAAGAATGCCAAGGAGAGTGCCTTGCACTGCTTGGATGTTGTGCGTTGTGTCAGGTACTATCTACGTGCTACGTCTTCTTTTCGTAAGACTGATGCCTTTTTCGTTGTGCCATGTGGGCCTAGGAAGGGTTTGGCTCCGGCCAAGTCCTCCATTAGCAAATGGATTCGTCAGGCCATTGTTGGTGCTTATTCGGCTAAGGGGAAGGCTCCTCCTTTCCGAGTTACTGCTCATTCTACTCGTGCGGTTGGTGCGTCCTGGGCTTTTCAGCACCAGGCCTCGGTTGAACAAGTGTGTAAGGCTGCAACTTGGTCTTCTGTTCATACTTTTTCTAAGTTCTATAAGGTTGATGTGCGGGCCACAGCGGATGCTGTTTTTGGCCGCAAGGTTTTGCAGGCTGCAGTGGTTTGAGTTTTTTCTGCGTTATTGCCTGATTCGGATACCCACCCTTTTCTGGACACTGCTGTTGGATGTCCCTAGTGTAATTATTAATGTTTGAAGTGGGGTGTGTGACATACTTAGAATAATACCATTTTGTGAATACTCACCTGTAAAATGGGTATTATAAGTATGTCACACACCCCACTTCACCCGCCCTTTTTGGTATCCTGGCTCTCTATTTGGTGAAGTTTGGTTCTTTACGTTGAGGGTTACATTGTTTGGTTTTGGTACCTTGTCTTACTGCTGTTCTAATACTGGGAGGTTCTTGGGAGGTACCAGGTGTGTATAGACCGGGAGGGGCCTGTTGAAGTTTTTGGAGAAGTTCTCTGCAATGCTGCCACCTAGCGGTGCGTTAACCCTAGTGTAATTATTAATGTTTGAAGTGGGGTGTGTGACATACTTATAATACCCATTTTACAGGTGAGTATTCACAAAATGGTATTTTTTGGTCTCTTGCGGCCGAGCCTTACAGCGGAGTGGCGGTGCTTTTTAAAACCGACATGGTAACTTGCCGGCGAGTCATTGAGGTGGAGATCGGGAGGTGCATGGTCTTGGACGTCATTGTAAGGGAACAGGACCTGCGCCTAATAAATATCTATGGACCCCAAACTAAGTGGGACAGGAAATGCCTCCTTACAAAGATCAAGCCGTTCCTTTTTACAGCCCGGCCAGTAGTCTTTGGAGGTGATTTTAACACCGTGACTAGGCCCATGGACAGGAGAGGCTTCAAAGGCAAGCTGGGCTGCGATAGTCTCTTTTTGAATAGTATGGTTAGAGAGGCAGGTCTGGAAGATGTGCACATTAAGCACTTCCCGGACCTCACGGGCTTCACTTTTCAGCGAGGTAGCAGTCAGAGTAGGATAGACAGGTTTTTTTTGAAGGAGGGCTCGGCTTCTCAGCCTCCGCGGCTGCAGGCGGTCGAGTTCTCCAATCACCTTTTACTATCGATGGTCTTGAATGCTTCTGACACACCCCCTAGAGGAAGGGGCATCTGGAGGATGAATTCGGCTCTCCTTGAGGAGGAGGGGGTAAGACAATCCTTTGAGGATTTTTTTCAGGCACAGGTTTCCATTAAGGATTTTTGCAGCAGCAGGTCTGAGTGGTGGGAGCTGACCAAAATGAGAATTGCTGGGCTTTTCAGGGGCCTAGGAAAAAGGAAACAGCTTGATAAATACATTGCCTACCAGCGCTTGCGGAGGACACTTGACATCCTTGTCTCGAATGGTGGAGATCAAGGGGCAATCTCTGAAGTCAAGCTTCTCCTCAGGAAGTGTCAGTATGACCGGCATGCTTCTCTGGTTCTGGAAAGGGATTATGGGAAATACCACTCACCCGATCCCTATCAGACAGGCTGCAGCTCTCAAGACTGTCCTTGGTCTGAAGGATAGCACAGGTTCCGTGGTAAGATCTAAATCTGGGATCCTGGAGATTATTAGGTCCTTTTATGCTGACCTCCTGGGCAGAAAGGTTCTTGATCGTGCAAGGATGGAAAGTTTCCTGGACTCTACTCCAGGATTGGAAAATGGTGACCTTTCTATCACTAGCTTGACAGAGCCGGTCACTGCCGATGAGGTGGTAAGTGCGATTGATCACCTTGCATTCAAAAAGTCACCGGGTCAGATGGTCTGACAGCTGAATTTTATAAATGTTTTAAGACCATCCTGGCACCACATTTGGTGGAGGTTTTTAATTGCTGTCTGGCAGAGGGCTCCCTCCCTCCCTCCATGAGGCGCTCGGCTGTGATCCTTCTATCAAAGGACTCTTCGATGATTGGGAACTGGCGCCCCATCAGCCTTCTCAATGTCGATAGAAAGATACTGGCAAAGATTTTGTTCTGGCGCTTGTCGTCAGTAGCGGAGCAACTGCTTTCCCGTCATCAGCATTGCTCCATCCAAGGTAGAAGCACCTTCTCAGCGGTTTTAGCTGTCCGGGAGGCCTTGGAGCGATGCAGGGCTGCAGGCTGGGGAAAGTACTTGTTGGCGTTAGATCAGGCAAAGGCTTTTGATAGGGTCAATCATGAGCACCTATGGCTGCTTCTTGGTAAGTACGGCCTGCCAGGGCGGTTCATTAATTGGCTACAAACCCTGTATGAAGGGGCTGAGAGCTTCCCTCTTGTTAATGGTTGGGTTGGAAGGCCTTTCAAAGTTGGCTCTGGTGTGCGACAGGGATGCCCTCTGAGTCCCCTACTGTATGTGTTTGCGATCGATCCCTTTATAAGGAGGGTCGAGAGCAGCATGTTATGTGGGGTTCCTCTGGGTGTGCCTGGTGAGCCTCCTCTGAAGGTCATTGCCTATGCTGATGATGTATCTGTGATTGTCTCTGGGACAAATGAGGCAGAGGAGGTGGCCTCTCTAATAGCACAGTATACAGAAGCAGCCCGATCAAGGTCAATCATGAGAAGAGTGAAGTTTTCTGGATGGGTGAGGGTGAGGGTTTCGAACTTCCGGACGCCTTCCCAGTGCCCCAGCAGGAAATTAAGATCCTTGGCATTAATTTCGGTCCTGGTGATTATGGCCAAAAAAACTGGGAGAGCAGGCTGGAAATTGCCAATGCCAAGGTTGCAGTCTGGAAGAGCTGGAAAATGTTTCTCGGGGAAAGGGTTGACCTTATCAAGACCTACCTGATCCCCATCTTTTTATACGTCAGCTTCGTCTGTGTTTTGCCAGTGTCTCTCTACACCAGGGTCTACAGCGTGTTTTTCCAGATGTTATGGGGAAGCCGTATGAACCTGGTGAAAAGAAATGTCACTTACCTATCCAGGCGGGAGGGTGGCCTAGGGATGGTCAACCCAGTAGTGTTTTTCTCTCTCTTGTTTCTGAAACATAATTTTGGAAGCATGTTGGCAGAGAG
Source organism: Gastrophryne carolinensis (assembly GCA_027917425.1). Classification (NCBI taxonomy): domain Eukaryota; kingdom Metazoa; phylum Chordata; class Amphibia; order Anura; family Microhylidae; genus Gastrophryne; species Gastrophryne carolinensis. Next base: position 116,544 of record JAQIHN010000046.1, on the reverse strand, counting down.
CCCGCCTGGCTGGGTGAGTATTTTCCAGTCCTGGTTTAAGCCCTTCCTGCGAGACTGGGAGAATGGTGGCCGGGTGAAAAGCCCTCGAGTTCCTCAGGCTCAGCTCCCGGCCTATGTTGCCCCGTGCTTGAAAATACTTCGGCAATGGCAATTGACAGCAGAGGACATGAGATCTACTCCGAGGAAGCTTCTGGTGAGTCGGGTCCTGGGTCTAGCTTTTCATGAGCCATTGTCCCTCAGGGATTGCCCAGGCTCCATCATGAGGGAGGGTTTGAGGCTTATTAACTCCTCAAGAATTCCTTTGAAATACCGGGATATAGCCTGGCTCTCCTTCCAAGGAAAACTCTACCTTAGGGGGATCCGGAAGAGTCGCAGCCTGCCAGAGATAATTTGTCTCCGTGAGGAGTGTCAGGATCAGGTGGAGACTATGGACCACTTCCTGCTCCGGTGTCCCTTTAATGTAGAGGTGTGTAAACAGGTGGGGTTGGCCCTCGGTGCCCCCTTCTTCTCCCAGCTTTCCTATGCTGAGTGGGTGTACGGGGCATTCAAGAACAGAGGGGATTTTTGTTTGGACACTTTATATCTAGTTAGTCTAGTGATCCGCTATTTCACGTGGAATGCACGGTGCCAGCTCTGCATTAGGAAGAAAGTCGTCCCTGTCCCGGTGGTGGTGCATGACATCCTGCATGAGGTGGGCAAGATCCGGGTGCTTGAGAGGGACAGGTGGGAACGGGGGGCCTGGATGAAGGCGTGGAGGAACATCAGGCCTCCTTAGACTTCCCTCTGGTGGGCTTTTCTGTCTCTTATCACCCATAGATTTTCTATAACAATGACAGATTTTTGAAGAACAGCTCGTGCACAGGTGACGGGGTCTCTTAGTCTTCCTGCTGATTTGTTTATAGTGTAGTGTTAGGTTGTAGATAGGATTGTATATAGAATAATAGATATTATATATTTTATGCCAAATTGTTAGGCCTGTTTCTTTTTGTTTAGTTATTTTTTATTTTATTTATTTATTATTGTAACTTTGTATATATTGTATATGATTGCTTGATTTTACTCAATAAAAAAGTTACACAGAGAGGGGCATCCCATCCCGGGGACAGGAAGTCACTGAAAAGACTCCAGGGCCTGGACGGAAAGGTTGTGGTGCACTGTAAAGGAGCCGATGGCCATGTCCAGCCCTAAAGATTAGAACACTCCTCGCTGTGTGACCTTCCCGGGATCCCCGATAACCCCGTCTCCCACAGCACATGCACCACTGTACAGGAATGGCTGGTGGTGGGTGCGCGGAGGGGGAGGATCATCTCATTCAGCCTAATGCACAGTAAACGATGTGCACTTCAGGTCCCTGTTATTAACCTCCCCTGGGAATGCTGATCCGGGGGACAGGAAATGCTGCACAATACAACTATGCTCCCATTGGAGGGGGTGCGGCTGCCTCAAAGGTGTACAGCCATTTCCTGTCCCCCACCAGACGGAAATCTGCTGGGAAAAGGTGAGTATTTCCAGTCACTGCTCCTCAATAGGGGTGGCCCATCCTCCATTCAGCCCGCACATACCCAGTGGGAGTGGAGGGCAATCAGTGGGGCATCCCATATCTTCAGGAATATCACTATGTGGGTATTGTTGCTCCCCCGGTGGCATCCAGCTAGAAATAGCAGACATTGGTGCCCCAGCTGGAGGGCATCGGGATCCCGGGTATGTGGGGTGTCATGCAGCAGATTCCGGGCATGTGGGTGCATGCAGCAGATTCTGGACATGTGGGTGTCGTGCAGCAGATTCCGGGCATGTGGGTGCATGCAGCAGATTCCGGGCATGTGGGTGTCATGCTGCAGATTCCGGGCATGTGGGTGTCATGCAGCAGATTCCGGGTCGTGCAGCGGGGCATCCTGCGCTGGTGAAGTGTAAGCTCTTGTGCTATCATCACAGTGACCGGCAGCACGCCCCCCCCCCCCCCCCCCGCACGGTGCCGGAACTTTCTGTCCCTGCCATTCCTCAGACAAGGACGCCGGGGGATGATAAGGATCTTCCATGATGGAGACAAGGCCACCGCTGGCCCCTCCCCCAAAACTAACTGTCACCATCACCCGGCAACCACACACACACACATCACCCTGCAAACACCTCTTACCAACAAAGCCAGGGACACCAAAATAAAGAAGCCCCGCCCCCATTACCTGCACAGGTCACCCAACCTCACCTGTATGCCCTCCCCCATGTGTCCTGTCCCTCACCTGTCTCCCCTGCTCACCCTCACCTGTGTCTCCCCTGCTCACCCTCACCTGTGTGTCCTGCCCCTCACCTGTGTGTCCCCTGCTCTCCCTCACCTGTGTGTCCTGCCCCTCACCTGTGTGTCCCCTGCTCACCCTCACCTGTGTGTCCCCTGCTCACCCTCACCTGTGTGTCCTGCCCCTCACCTGTGTGTCCCCTGCTCACCCTCACCTGTGTGTCCCCTGCTCACCCTCACCTGTGTGTCCCCTGCTCTCCCTCACCTGTGTGTCCCCTGCTCACCCTCACCTGTGTGTCCCCTGCTCACCCTCACCTGTGTGTCCCCTGCTCACCCTCACCTGTGTGTCCCCTGCTCACCCTCACCTGTGTGTCCCCTGCTCACCCTTACCTGTGTGTCCCCTGCTCACCCTCACCTGTGTGTCCCCTGCTCTCCCTCACCTGTGTGTCCCCTGCTCACCCTCACCTGTGTGTCCCCTGCTCACCCTCACCTGTGTGTCCCCTGCTCACCCTCACCTGTGTGTCCCCTGCTCACCCTCACCTGTGTGTCCTCTGCTCACCCTCACCTGTGTGTCCCCTGCTCACCCTCACCTGTGTGTCCTGCCCCTCACCTGTGTGTCCCCTGCTCTCCCTCACCTGTGTGTCCCCTGCTCACCCTCACCTGTGTGTCCTGCCCCTCACCTGTGTGTCCCCTGCTCTCCCTCACCTGTGTGTCCCCTGCTCACCCTCACCTGTGTCTCCCCTGCTCACCCTCACCTGTGTGTCCTCTGCTCACCCTCACCTGTGTGTCCCCTGCTCACCCTCACCTGTGTGTCCTGCCCCTCACCTGTGTGTCCCCTGCTCACCCTCACCTGTGTGTCCTGCCCCTCACCTGTGTGTCCCCTGCTCTCCCTCACCTGTGTGTCCCCTGCTCACCCTCACCTGTGTGTCCCCTGCTCACCCTCACCTGTGTGTCCCCTGCTCACCCTCACCTGTGTGTCCCCTGCTCACCCTCACCTGTGTGTCCCCTGCTCACCCTCACCTGTGTCTCCCCTGCTCACCCTCACCTGTGTGTCCCCTGCTCACCCTCACCTGTGTCCCCTGCTCACCCTCACCTGTGTGTCCCCTGCTCTCCCTCACCTGTTTCCCCTGCTCACCCTCACCTGTGTGTCCCCTGCTCACCCTCACCTGAGTGTCCCCTGCTCACCCTCACCTGTGTGTCCTCTGCTCACCCTCACCTGTGTCTCCCCTGCTCACCCTCACCTGTGTGTCCCCTGCTCACCCTCACCTGTGTGTCCTGCCCCTCACCTGTGTGTCCCCTGCTCACCCTCACCTGTGTGTCCTCTGCTCTCCCTCACCTGTGTGTCCTCTGCTCACCCTCAACTGTGTGTCCCCTGCTCACCCTCACCTGTGTGTCCCCTGCTCACCCTCACCTGTGTGTCCCCTGCTCACCCTCACCTGTGTGTCCTCTGCTCACCCTCACCTGTGTGTCCCCTGCTCACCCTCACCTGTGTGTCCCCTGCTCACCCTCACCTGTGTGTCCCCTGCTCACCCTCACCTGTGTGTCCCCTGCTCACCCTCACCTGTGTGTCCCCTGCTCACCCTCACCTGTGTGTCCCCTGCTCACCCTCACCTGTGTGTCCCCTGCTCACCCTCACCTGTGTGTCCCCTGCTCACCCTCACCTGTGTGTCCCCTGCTCACCCTCACCTGTGTGTCCCCTGCTCTCCCTCACCTGTGTCTCCCCTGCTCACCCTCACCTGTGTTTCCCCTGCTCACCCTCACCTGTGTTTCCCCTGCTCACCCTCACCTGTGTTTCCCCTGCTCACCCTCACCTGTGTTTCCCCTGCTCACCCTCACCTGTGTGTCCCCTGCTCACCCTCACCTGTGTGTCCTCTGCTCACCCTCACCTGTGTGTCCCCTGCTCACCCTCACCTGTGTGTCCCCTGCTCACCCTCACCTGTGTGTCCCCTGCTCACCCTCACCTGTGTGTCCCCTGCTCACCCTCACCTGTGTGTCCTCTGCTCACCCTCACCTGTGTGTCCTCTGCTCACCCTCACCTGTGTGTCCCCTGCTCACCCTCACCTGTGTGTCCCCTGCTCACCCTCACCTGTGTGTCCTGCCCCTCACCTGTGTGTCCCCTGCTCACCCTCACCTGTGTGTCCCCTGCTCACCCTCACCTGTGTGTCCTCTGCTCACCCTCACCTGTGTGTCCCCTGCTCACCCTCACCTGTGTGTCCCCTGCTCACCCTCACCTGTGTGTCCCCTGCTCACCCTCACCTGTGTGTCCCCTGCTCACCCTCACCTGTGTGTCCTGCCCCTCACCTGTGTGTCCCCTGCTCACCCTCACCTGTGTGTCCTCTGCTCACCCTCACCTGTGTGTCCCCTGCTCACCCTCACCTGTGTGTCCTGCCCCTCACCTGTGTGTCCCCTGCTCACCCTCACCTGTGTGTCCCCTGCTCACCCTCACCTGTGTGTCCCCTGCTCACCCTCACCTGTGTCCCCTGCTCTCCCTCACCTGTGTGTCCCCTGCTCACCCTCACCTGTGTGTCCCCTGCTCACCCTCACCTGTGTCTCCCCTGCTCACCCTCACCTGTGTGTCCCCTGCTCACCCTCACCTGTGTGTCCTCTGCTCACCCTCACCTGTGTGTCCCCTGCTCACCCTCACCTGTGTCTCCCCTGCTCACCCTCACCTGTGTGTCCCCTGCTCACCCTCACCTGTGTGTCCCCTGCTCACCCTCACCTGTGTGTCCCCTGCTCACCCTCACCTGTGTGTCCCCTGCTCACCCTCACCTGTGTGTCCCCTGCTCACCCTCACCTGTGTGTCCCCTGCTCGCCCTCACCTGTGTGTCCCCTGCTCTCCCTCACCTGTGTCTCCCCTGCTCACCCTCACCTGTGTGTCCTCTGCTCACCCTCACCTGTGTGTCCCCTGCTCTCCCTCACCTGTGTGTCCCCTGCTCACCCTCACCTGTGTGTCCTCTGCTCACCCTCACCTGTGTGTCCCCTGCTCACCCTCACCTGTGTGTCCCCTGCTCTCCCTCACCTGTGTCTCCCCTGCTCACCCTCACCTGTGTGTCCTCTGCTCACCCTCACCTGTGTGTCCCCTGCTCTCCCTCACCTGTGTGTCCCCTGCTCACCCTCACCTGTGTCTCCCCTGCTCACCCTCACCTGTGTGTCCCCTGCTCACCCTCACCTGTGTGTCCCCTGCTCACCCTCACCTGTGTCTCCCCTGCTCACCCTCACCTGTGTGTCCCCTGCTCACCCTCACCTGTGTGTCCCCTGCTCACCCTCACCTGTGTGTCCTGCCCCTCACCTGTGTGTCCCCTGCTCACCCTCACCTGTGTTTCCCCTGCTCACCCTCACCTGTGTGTCCCCTGCTCACCCTCACCTGTGTGTCCCCTGCTCACCCTCACCTGTGTGTCCCCTGCTCACCCTCACCTGTGTGTCCCCTGCTCACCCTCACCTGTGTTTCCCCTGCTCACCCTCACCTGTGTGTCCCCTGCTCACCCTCACCTGTGTGTCCCCTGCTCACCCTCACCTGTGTTTCCCCTGCTCACCCTCACCTGTGTGTCCCCTGCTCACCCTCACCTGTGTGTCCCCTGCTCACCCTCACCTGTGTGTCCCCTGCTCACCCTCACCTGTGTGTCCCCTGCTCACCCTCACCTGTGTCTCCCCTGCTCACCCTCACCTGTGTGTCCCCTGCTCACCCTCACCTGTGTGTCCCCTGCTCACCCTCACCTGTGTTTCCCCTGCTCACCCTCACCTGTCTCCCCTGCTCACCCTCACCTGTGTGTCCCCTGCTCACCCTCACCTGTGTGTCCCCTGCTCTCCCTCACCTGTGTGTCCCCTGCTCACCCTCACCTGTGTCTCCCCTGCTCACCCTCACCTGTGTCTCCCCTGCTCACCCTCACCTGTGTGTCCCCTGCTCACCCTCACCTGTGTGTCCCCTGCTCACCCTCACCTGTGTGTCCCCTGCTCACCCTCACCTGTGTGTCCCCTGCTCACCCTCACCTGTGTGTCCCCTGCTCTCCCTCACCTGTGTGTCCTCTGCTCTCCCTCACCTGTGTGTCCCCTGCTCACCCTCACCTGTGTGTCCCCTGCTCACCCTCACCTGTGTGTCCCCTGCTCACCCTCACCTGTGTGTCCTCTGCTCTCCCTCACCTGTGTGTCCCCTGCTCACCCTCACCTGTGTGTCCCCTGCTCACCCTCACCTGTGTGTCCTCTGCTCTCCCTCACCTGTGTGTCCCCTGCTCACCCTCACCTGTGTGTCCCCTGCTCACCCTCACCTGTGTGTCCCCTGCTTACCCTCACCTGTGTGTCCCCTGCTCACCCTCACCTGTGTGTCCCCTGCTCACCCTCACCTGTGTGTCCCCTGCTCACCCTCACCTGTGTGTCCCCTGCTCACCCTCACCTGTGTGTCCCCTGCTCACCCTCACCTGTGTGTCCCCTGCTCACCCTCACCTGTGTGTCCTCTGCTCTCCCTCACCTGTGTGTCCCCTGCTCACCCTCACCTGTGTGTCCCCTGCTCACCCTCACCTGTGTGTCCCCTGCTCGCCCTCACCTGTGTGTCCCCTGCTCACCCTCACCTGTGTGTCCCCTGCTCACCCTCACCTGTGTGTCCCCTGCTCACCCTCACCTGTGTGTCCCCTGCTCGCCCTCACCTGTTTGTCCCCTGCTCACCCTCACCTGTGTGTCCCCTGCTCACCCTCACCTGTGTGTCCCCTGCTCGCCCTCACCTGTGTGTCCCCTGCTCTCCCTCACCTGTGTGTCCCCTGCTCACCCTCACCTGTGTGTCCTGCCCCTCACCTGTGTGTCCCCTGCTCACCCTCACCTGTGTGTCCTCTGCTCACCCTCACCTGTGTGTCCCCTGCTCTCCCTCACCTGTGTGTCCCCTGCTCACCCTCACCTGTGTGTCCTGCCCCTCACCTGTGTGTCCCCTGCTCACCCTCACCTGTGTGTCCCCTGCTCACCCTCACCTGTGTGTCCTGCCCCTCACCTGTGTGTCCCCTGCTCACCCTCACCTGTGTGTCCCCTGCTCACCCTCACCTGTGTGTCCTCTGCTCATCCTCACCTGTGTGTCCCCTGCTCACCCTCACCTGTGTGTCCCCTGCTCACCCTCACCTGTGTGTCCTGCCCCTCACCTGTGTGTCCCCTGCTCACCCTCACCTGTGTGTCCCCTGCTCACCCTCACCTGTGTGTCCCCTGCTCACCCTCACCTGTGTGTCCCCTGCTCACCCTCACCTGTGTGTCCTCTGCTCTCCCTCACCTGTGTGTCCCCTGCTCACCCTCACCTGTGTGTCCCCTGCTCACCCTCACCTGTGTGTCCTGCCCCTCACCTGTGTGTCCTCTGCTCACCCTCACCTGTGTGTCCTCTGCTCACCCTCACCTGTGTGTCCCCTGCTCACCCTCACCTGTGTGTCCCCTGCTCACCCTCACCTGTGCCTCCCCTGCACACCCTCACCTGTGTGTCCTCTGCTCACCCTCACCTGTGTGTCCTCTGCTCACCCTCACCTGTGTGTCCCCTGCTCACCCTCACCTGTGTCTCCCCTGCTCTCCCTCACCTGTGTGTCCCCTGCTCACCCTCACCTGTGTGTCCCCTGCTCTCCCTCACCTGTGTGTCCCCTGCTCACCCTCACCTGTGTGTCCCCTGCTCACCCTCACCTGTGTGTCCCCTGCTCTCCCTCACCTGTGTGTCCCCTGCTCACCCTCACCTGTGTGTCCCCTGCTCACCCTCACCTGTGTGTCCTGCCCCTCACCTGTGTGTCCCCTGCTCACCCTCACCTGTGTGTCCCCTGCTCACCCTCACCTGTGTGTCCCCTGCTCACCCTCACCTGTGTGTCCCCTGCTCACCCTCACCTGTGTGTCCCCTGCTCACCCTCACCTGTGTGTTCATTTGCCTATTCATAGTGTTTCTATTCTTGTAACTGTTACAATGTATCTCCTATCCATCCCTCAATAAGGGGGCGTGGCTTCATCCATCCCTCAATGAGGGGGTGTGGCTTCATCCATCCCTCAATGAGGGGGCGTGACTTCATTCATCCCTTAATGAGGGGGCGTGGCTTCATCTATCCCTCAATGAGGGGGCGTGGCTTCATCTATCTCTCAATAAGGGGGCGTGGCTTCATCCATCCCTCAATGAGGGTGTGTGGCTTCATCCATCCCTCAATGAGGGGGCGTGACTTAATCCATCCCTCAATGAGGGGGCGTGGCTTCATTTAACCATTATCCCTGTTTCCCACCCTGAAAAGTTGGAAGTTGTGCCCTCTCCTGTCTGTCCCCCTGCAACCATGTACCCTCCCCACACCTGTGACCTTCCACCTGCACCCCCTTTACTTACTTGTGTCCCCTCCCCCAGGTACCTTCCCCTCATCTATGTCCTCTACTCTACGCTCACCTGTGGCTCCACCCTGGTCCAATGGTGCCTGTGACCCCTCTAGTGATGGCGGTGACTCCTCTAGTGATGGCGGTGACTCCTCTAGTGATGGCAGTGACTCCTCTAGTGATGCCGGTGACCCCTCTAGTGATGGTGGTGACTCCTCTAGTGATGGCGGTGACTCCTCTAGTGATGGCAGTGACTCCTCTAGTGATGGCGGTGACCCCTCTAGTGATGGCGGTGACCCCTCTATTGATGGCGGTGACCCCTCTAGTGATGGCGGTGACTCCTCTAGTGATGGCGGTGACTCCTCTAGTGATGGCGGTGACTCCTCTAGTGATGGCGGTGACCCCTCTAGTGATGGCGGTGACCCCTCTAGTGATGGCGGTGACCCCTCTAGTGATGGTGGTGACTCCTCTAGTGATGGCGGTGACTCCTCTAGTGATGTCGGTGACCCCTCTAGTGATGGTGGTGATTCCTCTAGTGATGGCGGTGACTCCTCTAGTGATGGTGGTGACTCCTCTAGTGATGGCGGTGACCCCTCTAGTGATGGCGGTGACTCCTCTAGTGATGGCGGTGACTCCTCTAGTGATGGCGGTGACCCCTCTAGTGATGGCGGTGACTCCTCTAGTGATGGTGGTGGTGACTCCTCTAGTGATGGCGGTGACCCCTCTAGTGATGGCGGTGACTCCTCTAGTGATGGTGGTGACTCCTCTAGTGATGGCGGTGACCCCTCTAGTGATGGCGGTGACTCCTCTAGTGATGGCGGTGACCCCTCTAGTGATGGCGGTGACTCCTCTAGTGATGGCGGTGACCCCTCTAGTGATGGTGGTGACCCCTCTAGTGATGGTGGTGACCCCTCTAGTGATGGCGGTGACCCCTCTAGTGATGGTGGTGACCCCTCTAGTGATGGTGGTGACCCCTCTAGTGATGGCGGTGACTCCTCTAGTGATGGCGGCGTCTCCTCTAGTGATGACGGTGACTCCTCTAGTTATGGCGGTGACTCCTCTAGTGATGGTGGTGACCCCTCTAGTGATGGCGGTGACCCCTCTAGTGATGGCGGTGACTCCTCTAGTGATGGCGGTGACTCCTCTAGTGATGGCGGTGACCCCTCTAGTGATGGCGGTGACTCCTCTAGTGATGGCGGTGACCCCTCTAGTGATGGTGGTGACCCCTCTAGTGATGGCGGTGACCACTCTAGTGATGGCGGTGACCCCTCTAGTGATGGCGGTGACCCCTCTAGTGATGGCGGTGACCCCTCTAGTGATGGTGGTGACCCCTCTAGTGATGGTGGTGACCCCTCTAGTGATGGTGGTGACCCCTCTAGTGATGGCGGTGACTCCTCTAGTGATGGCGGTGACTCCTCTAGTGATGGCGGTGACTCCTCTAGTGATGGCGGTGACTCCTCTAGTGATTGCGGTGACTCCTCTAGTGATGGCGGTGACTCCTCTAGTGATGGCGGTGACCCCTCTAGTGATGGTGGTGACCCCTCTAGTGATGGCGGTGACCCCTCTAGTGATGGCGGTGACCCCTCTAGTGATGGTGGTGACCCCTCTAGTGATGGTGGTGACCCCTCTAGTGATGGTGGTGACCCCTCTAGTGATGGTGGTGACTCCTCTAGTGATGGTGGTGACCCCTCTAGTGATGGTGGTGACTCCTCTAGTGATGGTGGTGACCCCTCTAGTGATGGTGGTGACCCCTCTAGTGATGGTGGTGACTCCTCTAGTGATGCTGGTGACTCCTCTAGTGATGGCGGTGACTCCTCTAGTGATGGCGGTGACTCCTCTAGTGATGGCGGTGACTCCTCTAGTGATGGTGGTGACCCCTCTAGTGATGGTGGTGACCCCTCTAGTGATGGTGGTGACTCCTCTAGTGATGCTGGTGACTCCTCTAGTGATGGCGGTGACCCCTCTAGTGATGGCGGTGACCCCTCTAGTGATGGCGGTGACCCCTCTAGTGATGGCGGTGACTCCTCTAGTGATGGCGGTGACTCCTCTAGTGATGGCGGTGACTCCTCTAGTGATGGCGGTGACCCCTCTAGTGATGGTGGTGACCCCTCTAGTGATGGTGGTGACTCCTCTAGTGATGCCGGTGACTCCTCTAGTGATGGTGGTGACCCCTCTAGTGATGGTGGTGACTCCTCTAGTGATGGTGGTGACCCCTCTAGTGATGGCGGTGACTCCTCTAGTGATGGCGGTGACCCCTCTAGTGATGGTGGTGACCCCTCTAGTGATGGTGGTGACTCCTCTAGTGATGGCGGTGACTCCTCTAGTGATGGTGGTGACCCCTCTAGTGATGGTGGTGACTCCTCTAGTGATGGTGGTGACTCCTCTAGTGATGGTGGTGACTCCTCTAGTGATGGTGGTGACCCCTCTAGTGATGGCGGTGACTCCTCTAGTGATGGCGGTGACCCCTCTAGTGATGGCGGTGACTCCTCTAGTAATGGCGGTGACCCCTCTAGTGACGGTGGTGACTCCTCTAGTGATGGCGGTGACCCCTCTAGTGATGGTGGTGACCCCTCTAGTGATGGTGGTGACCCCTCTAGTGATGGTGGTGACCCCTCTAGTGATGGTGGTGACCCCTCTAGTGATGGCGGTGACCCCTCTAGTGATGGTGGTGACTCCTCTAGTGATGGTGGTGACTCCTCTAGTGATGGCGGTGACTCCTCTAGTGATGGTGGTGACCCCTCTAGTGATGGTGGTGACCCCTCTAGTGATGGTGGTGACTCCTCTAGTGATGGCGGTGACTCCTCTAGTGATGGTGGTGACCCCTCTAGTGATGGTGGTGACCCCTCTAGTGATGGTGGTGACTCCTCTAGTGATGGCGGTGACTCCTCTAGTGATGGTGGTGACCCCTCTAGTGATGGTGGTGACTCCTCTAGTGATGGTGGTGACTCCTCTAGTGATGGTGGTGACTCCTCTAGTGATGGTGGTGACCCCTCTAGTGATGGCGGTGACTCCTCTAGTGATGGCGGTGACCCCTCTAGTGATGGCGGTGACTCCTCTAGTAATGGCGGTGACCCCTCTAGTGACGGTGGTGACTCCTCTAGTGATGGCGGTGACCCCTCTAGTGATGGTGGTGACCCCTCTAGTGATGGTGGTGACCCCTCTAGTGATGGTGGTGACCCCTCTAGTGATGGTGGTGACCCCTCTAGTGATGGCGGTGACCCCTCTAGTGATGGTGGTGACTCCTCTAGTGATGGTGGTGACTCCTCTAGTGATGGTGGTGACTCCTCTAGTGATGGCGGTGACCCCTCTAGTGATGGCGGTGACTCCTCTAGTGATGGCGGTGACCCCTCTAGTGATGGCGGTGACTCCTCTAGTAATGGCGGTGACCCCTCTAGTGACGGTGGTGACTCCTCTAGTGATGGCGGTGACCCCTCTAGTGATGGCGGTGACCCCTCTAGTGATGGTGGTGACTCCTCTAGTGATGGCGGTGACTCCTCTAGTGATGGCGGTGACTCCTCTAGTGATGGCGGTGACCCCTCTAGTGATGGCGGTGACTCCTCTAGTGATGGTGGTGACCCCTCTAGTGACGGTGGTGACTCCTCTAGTGATGGCGGTGACCCCTCTAGTGATGGCGGTGACTCCTCTAGTGATGGCGGTGACTCCTCTAGTGATGGCGGTGACTCCTCTAGTAATGGTGGTGACTCCTCTAGTGATGGCGGTGACCCCTCTAGTGATGGCGGTGACCCCTCTAGTGATGAGGGTGACCCCTCTAGTGATGGTGGTGACCCCTCTAGTGATGGCGGTGACCCCTCTAGTGATGGCGGTGACTCCTCTAGTAATGCCGGTGACTCCTCTAGTGATGGCGGCGACCCCTCTAGTGATGGCGGTGACTCCTCTAGTGATGGCGGCGACTCCTCTAGTGATGGCGGCGACCCCTCTAGTGATGGAGGTGACCCCTCTAGTGATGGCGGTGACTCCTCTAGTGATGGCGGTGACTCCTCTAGTGATGGTGGTGACCCCTCTAGTGATGGCGGCGTCTCCTCTAGTGATGGCGGCGTCTCCTCTAGTGATGGCGGCGACCCCTCTAGTGATGGCGGCGACCCCTCTAGTGATGGCGGCGTCTCCTCTAGTGATGGCGGCGACCCCTCTAGTGATGGCGGTGACTCCTCTAGTGATGGCGGTGACTCCTCTAGTGATGGTGGTGACTCCTCTAGTGATGGTGGTGACTCCTCTAGTGATGGCGGTGACTCCTCTAGTGATGGCGGTGACTCCTCTAGTGATGGTGGTGACTCCTCTAGTGATGGTGGTGACCCCTCTAGTGATGGTGGTGACTCCTCTAGTGATGGCGGTGACTCCTCTAGTGATGGCGGTGACCCCTCTAGTGATGGCGGTGACTCCTCTAGTGATGCCGGTGACCCCTCTAGTGATGGCGGTGACTCCTCTAGTGATGGCGGTGACTCCTCTAGTGATGGCGGTGACTCCTCTAGTGATGGCGGTGACTCCTCTAGTGATGGTGGTGACCCCTCTAGTGATGGCGGTGTCTCCTCTAGTGATGGCGGTGACCCCTCTAGTGATGGCGGTGACTCACCTGTGTGTCCCCTGCTCACCCTCACCTGTGTGTCCTGCCCCTCACCTGTGTGTCCCCTGCTCACCCTCACCTGTGTGTCCCCTGCTCACCCTCACCTGTGTGTTCATTTGCCTATTCATAGTGTTTCTATTCTTGTAACTGTTACAATGTATCTCCTATCCATCCCTCAATAAGGGGGCGTGGCTTCATCCATCCCTCAATGAGGGGGTGTGGCTTCATCCATCCCTCAATGAGGGGGCGTGACTTCATTCATCCCTCAATGAGGGGGCGTGGCTTCATCTATCCCTCAATGAGGGGGCGTGGCTTCATCTATCTCTCAATAAGGGGGCGTGGCTTCATCCATCCCTCAATGAGGGTGTGTGGCTTCATCCATCCCTCAATGAGGGGGCGTGACTTAATCCATCCCTCAATGAGGGGGCGTGGCTTCATTTAACCATTATCCCTGTTTCCCACCCTGAAAAGTTGGAAGTTGTGCCCTCTCCTCTAGTGATGGCGGCGACCCCTCTAGTGATGGCGGTGACCCCTCTAGTGATGGCGGTGACTCCTCTAGTGATGGTGGTGACCCCTCTAGTGATGGCGGCGTCTCCTCTAGTGATGGCGGCGTCTCCTCTAGTGATGGCGGCGACCCCTCTAGTGATGGCGGCGACCCCTCTAGTGATGGCGGCGTCTCCTCTAGTGATGGCGGTGACTCCTCTAGTGATGGCGGCGACCCCTCTAGTGATGGCGGCGTCTCCTCTAGTGATGGTGGTGACCCCTCTAGCGATGGCGGTGACCCCTCTAGTGATGGCGGTGACCCCTCTAGTGATGGCGGTGACTCCTCTAGTGATGGTGGTGACTCCTCTAGTGATGGTGGTGACTCCTCTAGTGATGGTGGTGACTCCTCTAGTGATGGCGGTGACTCCTCTAGTGATGGCGGTGACTCCTCTAGTGATGGCGGTGACTCCTCTAGTGATGGCGGTGACTCCTCTAGTGATGGCGGTGACCCCTCTAGTGATGGCGGTGACCCCTCTAGTGATGGCGGTGACCCCTCTAGTGATGGCGGTGACCCCTCTAGTGATGGCGGTGACCCCTCTAGTGATGGCGGTGACCCCTCTAGTGATGGCGGTGACCCCTCTAGTGATGGCGGTGACTCCTCTAGTGATGGCGGTTCACCCCTCTAGTGATGGCGGTGACCCCTCTAGTGATGGCGGTGACTCCTCTAGTGATGGCGGTGACTCCTCTAGTGATGGCGGTGACTCCTCTAGTGATGGCGGTGACTCCTCTAGTGATGGCGGTGACTCCTCTAGTGATGGCGGTGACCCCTCTAGTGATGGCGGTGACTCCTCTAGTGATGGCGGTGACTCCTCTAGTGCTGGTTGTGACTCCTCTAGTGATGGCGGTGACCCCTCTAGTGATGGCGGTGTCTCCTCTAGTGATGGCGGTGACCCCTCTAGTGATGGCGGTGACCCCTCTAGTGATGGCGGTGACTCCTCTAGTGATGGCGGTGACCCCTCTAGTGATGGCGGTGACTCCTCTAGTGATGGCGGTGACTCCTCTAGTGATGGCGGTGACCCCTCTAGTGATGGCGGTGTCTCCTCTAGTGATGGCGGTGACTCCTCTAGTGATGGCGGTGACCCCTCTAGTGATGGCGGTGACTCCTCTAGTGATGGTGGTGACTCCTCTAGTGATGGCGGTGACTCCTCTAGTGATGGCGGTGACCCCTCTAGTGATGGTGGTGACTCCTCTAGTGATGGCGGTGACTCCTCTAGTGATGGCGGTGACTCCTCTAGTGATGGCGGTGACTCCTCTAGTGATGCCGGTGACCCCTCTAGTGATGGCGGTGGCCCCTCTAGTGATGGCGGTGACCCCTCTAGTGATGCCGGTGACCCCTCTAGTGATGCCGGTGACCCCTCTAGTGATGGCGGTGGCCCCTCTAGTGATGGCGGTGGCCCCTCTAGTGATGGCGGTGACCCCTCTAGTGATGGCGGTGACCCCTCTAGTGATGGCGGTGACCCCTCTAGTGATGCCGGTGACCCCTCTAGTGATGGCGGTGGCCCCTCTAGTGATGGCGGTGACTCCTCTAGTGATGGCGGTGACCCCTCTAGTGATAGTGGTGACTCCTCTAGTGATGGCGGTGACCCCTCTAGTGATGGATGTGACCCCTCTAGTGATGGCGGTGACCCCTCTAGTGATGGCGGTGACCCCTCTAGTGATGGTGTTGACCCCTCTAGTGATGGCGGTGACCCCTCTAGTGATGGCGGTGACCCCTCTAGTGATGGTGGTGACCCCTCTAGTGATGGCGGTGACCCCTCTAGTGATGGCGGTGACCCCTCTAGTGATGGCGGTGACTCCTCTAGTGATTGTGGTGACCCCTCTAGTGATGGCGGTGTCTCCTCTAGTGATGGCGGTGACTCCTCTAGTGATGGCGGTGACCCCTCTAGTGATGGTGGTGACCCCTCTAGTGATGGTGGTGACTCCTCTAGTGATGGCGGTGACCCCTCTAGTGATGGCGGTGACCCCTCTAGTGATGGCGGTGACTCCTCTAGTGATGGCGGTGACCCCTCTAGTGATGGCGGTGACCCCTCTAGTGATGGCGGTGACTCCTCTAGTGATGGCGGTGACTCCTCTAGTGATGGCGGTGACCCCTCTAGTGATGGCGGTGACTCCTCTAGTGATGGCGGTGACCCCTCTAGTGATGGCGGTGACTCCTCTAGTGATGGCGGTGACCCCTCTAGTGATGGCGGTGACTCCTCTAGTGATGGCGGTGACCCCTCTAGTGATGGCGGTGACCCCTCTAGTGATGGCGGTGACTCCTCTAGTGATGGCGGTGACTCCTCTAGTGATGGCGGTGACTCCTCTAGTGATGGCGGTGGCTCCTCTAGTGATGGTGGTGACTCCTCTAGTGATGGCGGTGACTCCTCTAGTGATGGCGGTGACTCCTCTAGTGATGGCGGTGACCCCTCTAGTGATGGCGGTGACCCCTCTAGTGATGGCGGTGACTCCTCTAGTGATGGCGGTGACTCCTCTAGTGATGGCGGTGACCCCTCTAGTGATGGCGGTGACTCCTCTAGTGATGGCGGTGATCCCTCTAGTGATGGCGGTGATCCCTCTAGTGATGGCGGTGACCCCTCTAGTGATGGCGGTGACTCCTCTAGTGATGGCGGTGACCCCTCTAGTGATGGCGGTGACTCCTCTAGTGATGGCGGTGACCCCTCTAGTGATGGCGGTGACTCCTCTAGTGATGGCGGTGACCCCTCTAGTGATGGCGGTGATCCCTCTAGTGATGGCGGTGACCCCTCTAGTGATGGCGGTGACTCCTCTAGTGATGGCGGTGACCCCTCTAGTGATGGCGGTGATCCCTCTAGTGATGGTGGTGACCCCTCTAGTGATGGCGGTGACTCCTCTAGTGATGGTGGTGACCCCTCTAGTGATGGCGGTGACCCCTCTAGTGATGCTGGTGACCCCTCTAGTGATGGTGGTGTCTCCTCTAGTGATGGTGGTGACCCCTCTAGTGATGGCGGTGACCCCTCTAGTGATGGCGGTGACCCCTCTAGTGATGGCGGTGACTCCTCTAGTGATGGCGGTGACCCCTCTGGTGATGGCGGTGACCCCTCTAGTGATGGCGGTGACTCCTCTAGTGATGGCGGTGACTCCTCTAGTGATGGCGGTGACTCCTCTAGTGATGGCGGTGACTCCTCTAGTGATGGTGGTGACTCCTCTAGTGATGGTGGTGACCCCTCTAGTGATGGCGGTGACCCCTCTAGTGATGGCGGTGACTCCTCTAGTGATGGCGGTGACCCCTCTAGTGATGGCGGTGACTCCTCTAGTGATGGCGGTGACCCCTCTAGTGATGGCGGTGACCCCTCTAGTGATGGCGGTGACCCCACTAGTGATGGCGGTGACCCCTCTAGTGATGGCGGTGACTCCTCTAGTGATGGCGGTGACCCCTCTAGTGATGGCGGTGACCCCTCTAGTGATGGTGGTGACTCCTCTAGTGATGGCGGTGACCCCTCTAGTGATTGTGGTGACCCCTCTAGTGATGGTGGTGTCTCCTCTAGTGATGGTGGTGACCCCTCTAGTGATGGCGGTGACTCCTCTAGTGATGGCGGTGACCCCTCTAGTGATTGTGGTGACCCCTCTAGTGATGGTGGTGTCTCCTCTAGTGATGGTGGTGACCCCTCTAGTGATGGCGGTGACCCCTCTAGTGATGGTGGTGTCTCCTCTACTGATGGTGGTGA
The DNA here is from genome assembly GCA_027917425.1 of Gastrophryne carolinensis. Classification (NCBI taxonomy): domain Eukaryota; kingdom Metazoa; phylum Chordata; class Amphibia; order Anura; family Microhylidae; genus Gastrophryne; species Gastrophryne carolinensis. Next base: position 99,212 of record JAQIHN010000046.1, on the reverse strand, counting down.
CCCCTCTAGTGATGGTGGTGACCCCTCTAGTGATGGTGGTGACCCCTCTAGTGATGGTGGTGACTCCTCTAGTGATGGCGGTGACTCCTCTAGTGATGGCGGTGACCCCTCTAGTGATGGTGGTGACCCCTCTAGTGATGGTGGTGACCCCTCTAGTGATGGTGGTGACCCCTCTAGTGATGGTGGTGACCCCCCTGGTCCTGGTGACTCTAATTATGGAAACGATGCGACACATCAAAGCTCTGGGAGATGAAAGCTGGGGGTTGGGGGGGGGTCGGGGGTTTCAGAGGGAGGAGAAGCTTCGTGTCATGGAAAGATCGGCTGATAACTAGTGTATATGAGAAAGTCTCGTTGTCAGTGTGTGAAGCAGGAGGACAGTGCGACGCGTCACTGTCAGATTCAGTGTCCCGGGTAAGTCCCAGGTTTGGGGTTTTGTACCGGTGAGTGGATGACAGAATCGGGGCGTGACGTCTGAGCGCAGCACGTGAGAAGTTTGGGGTCACCCATAAAGGACACATCGCCCGGCCATGCTGGAGAAGACGGTCGCCCGACAATTCGCCTCATGTCTGATGAGACGCGGTGCCCCGGAGCCGGCGCGCTCCCTGCAGACGGGGCATCCCCAGACCTCGGCCATGCCCCTGGTCCATGAGACCACCACCACCACCGATGGCTCCGCTACCAGCCAGACTTTGCCGTTTCAGGCCATTCCCACCACCGGGCACAGCGCCTGGGTCAACCTATTCCAGTTCTGGAGGAAAAACAGCTTCCAGCGCATGCACCTCGTCATGGAGGAGAACTTCCAGCGCCTGGGACCCATATACAGGTGGGCTACTTACCTTTACTTTATTAGGGTAAAAATGGCACTGCCACACTCCGATGTTTATGCTTCTTGTAGCTGCTCATCTGTATTACATATTCAGTGACAAGTTGCCATTTGTGGTTGCGGGGTTAGGTGTCTGGGGAGCAGTTGGAGGGTTAGGTGTCTGGGGAGCAGTTGGAGGGTTAGGTGTCTGGGGAGCAGTTGGAGGGTTAGGTGTCTGGGGAGCAGCTGGGGGTTAGGTGTCTGGGGAGCAGTTGGAGGGTTAGGTGTCTGGGGAGCAGTTGGAGGGTTAGGTGTCTGGGGAGCAGTTGGAGGCAGTTATGTGTCCGGGGAGCAGTTGGAGGGTTAGGTGTCTGGGCAGCAGTTGGGGGGTTAGGTGTCTGGGGAGCAGTTGGAGGGTTAGGTGTCTGGGGAGCAGTTGGGGGGTTAGGTGTCTGGGGAGCAGTTGGAGGGTTAGGTGTCCGGGGAGCAGTTGGAGGGTTAGGTGTCTGGGGAGCAGTTGGAGGGTTAGGTGTCTGGGGAGCAGTTGGAGGGTTAGGTGTCTGGGGAGCAGTTGGAGGGTTAGGTGTCTGGGGAGCAGTTGGAGGGTTAGGTGTATGGGGAGCAGTTGGAGGGTTAGGTGTATGGGGAGCAGTTGGGGGGTTAGGTGTCCGGGGAGCAGTTGGGGGGTTAGGTGTCCGGGGAGCAGTTGGGAGGTTAGGTGTCTGGGGAGCAGTTGGAGGGTTAGGTGTCTGGGGAGCAGTTGGAGGCAGTTAGGTGTCTGGGGAGCAGTTGGAGGGTTAGGTGTCTGGGCAGCAGTTGGGGGGTTAGGTGTCTGGGGAGCAGTTGGAGGGTTAGGTGTCTGGGGAGCAGTTGGAGGGTTAGGTGTCTGGGCAGCAGTTGGGGGGTTAGGTGTCTGGGGGCAGTTGGGGGGTTAGGTGTCTGGGCAGCAGTTGGGGGGTTAGGTGTCTGGGGAGCAGTTGGGAGGTTAGGTGTCTGGGGAGCAGTTGGAGGGTTAGGTGTCTGGGGAGCAGTTGGAGGCAGTTAGGTGTCTGGGGAGCAGTTGGAGGGTTAGGTGTCTGGGGAGCAGTTGGAGGCAGTTAGGTGTCTGGGGAGCAGTTGGAGGGTTAGGTGTCTGGGGAGCAGTTGGAGGCAGTTAGGTGTCTGGGGAGCAGTTGGAGGGTTAGGTGTCTGGGGAGCAGTTAGGTGTCTGGGGAGCAGTTGGGGGGTTAGGTGTCTGGGGAGCAGTTGGAGGGTTAGGTGTCTGGGGAGCAGTTGGAGGGTTAGGTGTCTGGGGAGCAGTTAGGTGTCTGGGGAGCAGTTGGAGGGTTAGGTGTCTGGGGAGCAGTTGGGGGGTTAGGTGTCTGGGGAGCAGTTGGAGGGTTAGGTGTCTGGGGAGCAGTTGGGGGGTTAGGTGTCTGGGGAGCAGTTGGAGGGTTAGGTGTCTGGGGAGCAGTTGGGGGGTTAGGTGTCTGGGGAGCAGTTGGAGGGTTAGGTGTCTGGGGAGCAGTTGGGGGGTTAGGTGTCTGGGGAGCAGTTGGAGGCAGTTAGGTGTCTGGGGAGCAGTTGGAGGGTTAGGTGTCTGGGGAGCAGTTGGAGGCAGTTAGGTGTCTGGGGAGCAGTTGGAGGGTTAGGTGTCTGGGGAGCAGTTGGGGGGTTAGGTGTCTGGGGAGCAGTTGGAGGGTTAGGTGTCTGGGGAGCAGTTGGGGGGTTAGGTGTCTGGGGAGCAGTTGGAGGGTTAGGTGTCTGGGGAGCAGTTGGGGGGTTAGGTGTCTGGGGAGCAGTTGGAGGGTTAGGTGTCTGGGGAGCAGTTGGAGGGTTAGGTGTCTGGGGGGCAGTTGGGGGGTTAGGTGTCTGGGGGGCAGTTGGGGGGTTAGGTGTCTGGGGAGCAGTTGGAGGGTTAGGTGTCTGGGGAGCAGTTGGGGGGTTAGGTGTCCGGGGAGCAGTTGGAGGGTTAGGTGTCTGGGGAGCAGTTGGGGGGTTAGGTGTCTGGGGAGCAGTTGGGGGGTTAGGTGTCTGGGGAGCAGTTAGGTGTCTGGGGAGCAGTTGGAGGGTTAGGTGTCTGGGGAGCAGTTGGAGGGTTAGGTGTCTAGGGAGCAGTTGGAGGGTTAGGTGTCTGGGGAGCAGTTGGAGGGTTAGGTGTCTGGGGAGCAGTTGGAGGGTTAGGTGTCTGGGGAGCAGTTGGAGGGTTAGGTGTCTGGGGAGCAGTTGCAGGGTTAGGTGTCTGGGGAGCAGTTGGAGGGTTAGGTGTCTGGGGAGCAGTTGGGGGGTTAGGTGTCTGGGGAGCAGTTGGGGGGTTAGGTGTCTGGGGAGCAGTTGGAGGGTTAGGTGTCTGGGGAGCAGTTGGAGGGTTAGGTGTCTAGGGAGCAGTTGGAGGGTTAGGTGTCAGGGGAGCAGTTGGACGGTTAGGTGTCTGGAGAGCAGTTGGAGGGTTAGGTGTCTGGGGAGCAGGTGGGGGGTTAGGTGTCTGGGGAGCAGTTGGGGGGTTAGGTGTCTGGGGAGCAGTTGGGGGGTTAGGTGTCTGGGGAGCAGTTGGAGGGTTAGGTGTCTGGGGAGCAGTTGGAGGGTTAGGTGTCTGGGGAGCAGTTGGGGGGTTAGGTGTCTGGGGAGCAGTTGGAGGGTTAGGTGTCTGGGGAGCAGTTGGAGGGTTAGGTGTCTAGGGAGCAGTTGGAGGATTAGGTGTCTGGGGAGCAGTTGGAGGGTTAGGTGTCTGGGGAGCAGTTGGGGGGTTAGGTGTCTGGGGAGCAGTTGGAGGGTTAGGTGTCAGGGGAGCAGTTGGACGGTTAGGTGTCTGGAGAGCAGTTGGAGGGTTAGGTGTCTGGGGAGCAGGTGGGGGGTTAGGTGTCTGGGGAGCAGTTGGGGGGTTAGGTGTCTGGGGAGCAGTTGGGGGGTTAGGTGTCTGGGGAGCAGTTGGAGGGTTAGGTGTCTGGGGAGCAGTTGGAGGGTTAGGTGTCTGGGGAGCAGTTGGGGGGTTAGGTGTCTGGGGAGCAGTTGGAGGGTTAGGTGTCTGGGGAGCAGTTGGAGGGTTAGGTGTCTAGGGAGCAGTTGGAGGATTAGGTGTCTGGGGAGCAGTTGGAGGGTTAGGTGTCTGGGGAGCAGTTGGGGGGTTAGGTGTCTGGGGAGCAGTTGGAGGGTTAGGTGTCTGGGGAGCAGTTGGAGGGTTAGGTGTCTGGGGAGCAGTTGGAGGGTTAGGTGTCTGGGGAGCAGTTGAGGGGTTAGGTGTCTGGGGAGCAGTTGGAGGGTTAAGTGTCTGGGGAGCAGTTGGGGGCAGTTCGGTGTCTGGGGAGCAGTTGGAGGATTAGGTGTCTGGGGAGCAGTTGGAGGGTTAGGTGTCTAGGGAGCAGTTGGAGGGTTAGGTGTCTGGGGAGCAGTTGGAGGGTTAGGTGTCTGGGGAGCAGTTGGAGGGTTAGGTGTCTGGGGAGCAGTTGGAGGGTTAGGTGTCTGGGGAGCAGTTGCAGGGTTAGGTGTCTGGGGAGCAGTTGGGGGGTTAGGTGTCTGGGGAGCAGTTGGGGGGTTAGGTGTCTGGGGAGCAGTTGGAGGGTTAGGTGTCTGGGGAGCAGTTGGAGGGTTAGGTGTCTAGGGAGCAGTTGGAGGGTTAGGTGTCAGGGGAGCAGTTGGACGGTTAGGTGTCTGGAGAGCAGTTGGAGGGTTAGGTGTCTGGGGAGCAGGTGGGGGGTTAGGTGTCTGGGGAGCAGTTGGGGGGTTAGGTGTCTGGGGAGCAGTTGGGGGGTTAGGTGTCTGGGGAGCAGTTGGAGGGTTAGGTGTCTGGGGAGCAGTTGGAGGGTTAGGTGTCTGGGGAGCAGTTGGGGGGTTAGGTGTCTGGGGAGCAGTTGGAGGGTTAGGTGTCTGGGGAGCAGTTGGAGGGTTAGGTGTCTAGGGAGCAGTTGGAGGATTAGGTGTCTGGGGAGCAGTTGGAGGGTTAGGTGTCTGGGGAGCAGTTGGGGGGTTAGGTGTCTGGGGAGCAGTTGAGGGGTTAGGTGTCTGGGGAGCAGTTGGAGGGTTAAGTGTCTGGGGAGCAGTTGGGGGCAGTTCGGTGTCTGGGGAGCAGTTGGAGGATTAGGTGTCTGGGGAGCAGTTGGAGGGTTAGGTGTCTGGGGAGCAGTTGGAGGATTAGGTGTCTGGGGAGCAGTTGGGGGGTTAGGTGTCTGGGGAGCAGTTGGAGGGTTAGGTGTCTGGGGAGCAGTTGGAGGGTTAGGTGTCTGGGGAGCAGTTGGGGGGTTAGGTGTCTGGGGAGCAGTTAGGTGTCTGGGGAGCAGTTGGAGGGTTAGGTGTCTGGGGAGCAGTTGGGGGGTTAGGTCCCCTGAGGGTCCTCCATACACATACACATGGGTCCAGCCTTGCCAGTAATTCCCCAATCACAGGAGACCTTTGTAGATGTCTGTGTGGCCCTGTAGGAGAGCAGAGGAGATGGGTGCAGGAGAGACCTTCTAGGGGTGCAGGAGGGACCTTCTAGGGGTGCTGGAGAGACCTTCTAGGGGTGCAGGAGGCACCTTCTAGGGGTGCAGGAGAGACCTTCTAGGGGTGCAGGAGGGACCTCCTCTGGGTGCAGGAGAGACCTTCTAGGGGTGCTGGAGAGACCTTCTAGGGGTGCAGGAGGCACCTTCTAGGGGTGCAGGAGAGACCTTCTAGGGGTGCAGGAGAGACCTCTTAGGGGTGCAGGAGAGACCTTCTAGGGGTGCAGGAGAGACCAGCTCTGGGTGCAGGAGAGACCTTCTAGGGGTGCAGGAGGGACCTTCTAGTGGTGCAGGAGAGATCTTCTAGGGGTGCAGGAGGGACTTCTTAGGGGTGCAGGAGGGACCTTCTAGGGGTGCAGGAGAGACCTCTTAGGGGTGCAGGAGAGACCTCTTAGGGGTGCAGGAGAGACCAGCTCTGGGTGCAGGAGGGACCTCCTCTGGGTGCAGGAGAGACCTTCTAGGGGTGCAGGAGGGACCTCCTCTGGGTGCAAGAGAGACCTTCTAGGGGTGCTGGAGAGACCTTCTAGGGGTGCAGGAGGCACCTTCTAGGGGTGCAGGAGAGACCTTCTAGGGCTGCAGGAGAGACCTCTTATGGGTGCAGGAGAGACCTTCTAGGGGTGCACGAGGGACCTTCTAGGGGTGCAGGAGGGACCTTCTAGGGGTGCAGGAGAGACCTCTTAGGTGTGCAGGAGAGATCAGCTCTGGGTGCAGGAGAGACCTTCAAGGGGTGCAGGAGAGACACTCTAGTGGTGCAGGAGAGACCAGCTCTGGGTGCAGGAGAGACCTTCTAGGGGTGCAGGAGAGACCTTCTAGGGGTGCAGGGGAGACCTAGTGGTGCAGGAGAGACCAGCTCTGGGTGCAGGAGAGACCTTCTAGGGGTGCAGGAAGGACCTTCTAGTGGTGCAGGAGAGATCTTCTAGGGGTGCAGGAGAGATCTTCTAGGGGTGCAGGAGGGACTTCTTAGGGGTGCAGGAGAGACCTTCTAGTGGTGCAGGAGGGACCTTATAGTGGTGCAGGAAGGACCTCCTCTGGGTGCAGGAGAGACATCCTAGGGGTGCAGGAGGGACTTCTTAGGGGTGCAGGAGAGACCTTCTAGTGGTGCAGGAGGGACCTTATAGTGGTGCAGGAAGGACCTCCTCTGGGTGCAGGAGAGACATCCTAGGGGTGCAGGAGGGACCTCCTCTGGGTGAGCCCCCATCTCATGAGGCCTTGTGCATGTGTCACCCCTGCAGGGAGAAGCTGGGCACGCACAGCAGTGTGAATATTATGCTTCCCCAGGACGTGGCGCGCCTCTTCCAGTCCGAGGGCGTGTTCCCGCGCAGGATGACCATCGAGGCCTGGTCCAAGCACCGGGAGCTGCGGAACCACAAGCAGGGCGTCTTCCTCCTGTAAGTTGTCTTCTCTCTTCAGCCATTGGTCGGGTCTTCCTCCTGTAAGTTTTCTCTCTTCAGCCATTGGTTGGGTGTTCTTCCTGTAAGTTGTCCTCTCTCTTCAGCCATTGGTTGGGTGATCCTCCTGTAAGTTTTCTCTCTTCAGCCATTGGTTGGGTGTTCCTCCTGTAAGTTGTCCTCTCTCTTCAGCCATTGGTTGGGTCTTCCTCCTGTAAGTTGTCTTCTCTCTTCAGCCATTGGTTGGGTGTTCCTCCTGTAAGTTGTCTTTTCTCTTCAGCCATTGGTTGGGTGATCCTTCTGTAAGTTGTCTTCTCTCTTCAGCCATTGTTTGGGTGATCCTCCTGTAAGTTGTCCTCTCTCTTCAGCCATTGGCTGAGGTTTCCTCCTGTAAGTTGTCTTCTCTCTTCAGCCATTGGTTGGGTGTTCCTCCTGTAAGTTGTCTTTTCTCTTCAGCCATTGGTTGGGTGATCCTTCTGTAAGTTGTCTTCTCTCTTCAGCCATTGTTTGGGTGATCCTCCTGTAAGTTGTCCTCTCTCTTCAGCCATTGGTTGAGGTTTCCTCCTGTAAGTTGTCTTCTCTCTTCAGCCATTGGTTGGGTGTTCCTCCTGTAAGTTGTCTTCTCTCTTCAGCCATTGGTTGGGTGTTCTTCCTGTAAGTTGTCTTCTCTCTTCAGCCATTGGTTGGGTCTTCCTCCTGTAAGTTGTCCTCTCTCTTCAGCCATTGTTTGGGGTTTCCTCCTGTAAGTTGTCTTCTCCCTTCAGCCATTGGTTGGGTGTTCCTCCTGTAAGTTGTCTTCTCTCTTCAGCCATTGGTTAGTTCTTCCTCCTGTAAGTTGTCTTCTCTCTTCAGCCATTGGTTGGGTTTTCCTCCTGTAAGTTGTCTTCTCTCTTCAGCCATTGGTTGGGTTTTCCTCCTGTAAGTTGTCTTCTCTCTTCAGCCATTGGTTGGGTGTTCTTCCTGTAAGTTGTCTTCTCTCTTCAGCCATTGGTTGGGTCTTCCTCCTGTAAGTTGTCCTCTCTCTTCAGCTATTGGTTGGGGTTTCTTCCTGTAAGTTGTCTTCCCTCTTCAGCCATTGGTTGGGTGTTCCTCCTGTAAGTTGTCTTCCCTCTTCAGCCATTGGTTGGGTCTTCCTCCTGTAAATTGTCTTCTCTCTTCAACCATTGGTTGGGTTTTCCTCCTGTAAGTGGTCTTCTCTCTTCAGCCATTGGTTGGGTGTTCTTCCTGTAAGTTGTCTTCTCTCTTCAGCCATTGGTTGGGTCTTCCTCCTGTAAGTTGTCCTCTCTCTTCAGCCATTGGTTGGGTCTTCCTCCTGTAAGTTGTCCTCTCTCTTCAGCCATTGGTTGGGGTTTCTTCCTGTAAGTTGTCTTCTCTCTTCAGCCATTGGTTGGGTGTTCCTCCTGTAAGTTGTCTTCTCTCTTCAGTCATTGGTTGGGTGTTCTTCCTGTTAGTTGTCTTCTCTCTTCAGCCATTGGTTGGGTCTTCCTCCTGTAAGTTGTCTTCTCTCTTCAGCCATTGGTTGGGTGTTCTTCCTGTTAGTTGTCCTCTCGTTTCAGCCATTGGTTGGGTCTTCTTCCTGTAAGTTGTCTTCACTCTTCAGCCATTGGTTGGGTCTTCCTCCTGTAAGTCTCCTGTAAGTTGTCTTCTCTCTTCAGCCATTGGTTGGGTCTTCCTCCTCTAAGCTGTCTTCTCTCTTCAGCCATTGGTTGGGTTTTCCTCCTGTAAGTAGTCTTCTCTCTTCAGCCATTGGTTGGGTGTTCTTCCTGTTAGTTGTCTTCTCTCTTCAGCCATTGGTTGGGTCTTCCTCCTGTAAGTTGTCCTCTCGTTTCAGCCATTGGTTGGGTTTTCCTCCTGTAAGTTGTCTTCTCTCTTCAGCCATTGGTTGGGTGTTCTTCCTGTTAGTTGTCTTCTCTCTTCAGCCATTGGTTGGGTCTTCCTCCTGTAAGTTGTCCTCTGGTTTCAGCCATTGGTTGGGTTATCTTCCTGTAAGTTGTCTTCACTCTTCAGCCATTGGTTGGGTCTTCCTCCCGTAAGTTGTCTTCTCTCTTCAGCCATTGGTTGGGTCTTCCTCCTGTAAGTTGTCTTCTCTCTTCAGCCATTGGTTGGGTTTTCCTCCAGTAAATTGTCTTCTCTCTTCAGCCATTGGTTGGGTCTTCCTCCTGTAAGTTGTCTTCTCTCTTCAGCCATTGGTTGGGTTTTCCTCCAGTAAATTGTCTTCTCTCTTCAGCCATTGGTTGGGTCTTCCTCCTGTAAGTTGTCTTCTCTCTTCAGCCATTGGTTGGGTTTTCCTCCTGTAAGTTGCCTTCTCTCTTCAGCCATTGGTTGGGTCTTCCTCCTGTAAGTTGTCTTCTCTCTTCAGCCATTGGTTGGTTCTCCTGCCACTTACCTGTTCTCCTTTCTTGTCCCCAGCAATGGCGAGGCCTGGCGCTCCGACCGCATCATCCTCAACAAGGACGTGCTGAGCGTTAAGGGCGTCAAGAAGTTCCTCCCCTTCCTGGATGAAGTGGGCGGAGACTTTGTCACCTTCATGAGGAGGCGGATGAACAAGAACGCCCGAGGGGCCCTGACAGTGGACCTCTACGCTGACCTCTTCCGCTTCACCCTGGAAGGTCAGGGCCTGGGTGGAGATGGGTGTGGCCTGGGGTGGGTGTGGCCTGGGGAGGGGCTGGGTTTTGGAAAAGGTGAGTGGGGTGACCTGTTACACAAAGCCTATGCAGGAGAAGGGGTCAGCAGCAGGGGGAGGGGTCTCCTGATCCTCTATATAGAGGGTTACACCCAGGTCAGGGGCCTGTGTCCAGCCCTGGAGGGTCATTTACAGTAGATGTTAATAAGATTGGAGTAGGTCTGAGAGGCAGAACCAATCAGGAGAGGGGGGCGGGGTCCCAGGTAGAGGGAGGGGTCTCCTGATCCTTTATATAGAAGGTAGATCCCAGTTGGGGGCCAGTGTCCGGCCCTGGAGGGTCACTTACAGGAAGATGTTGATAGGATGGGAGGAGTTCTGAGGGGCAGAACCAATCAGGAGAGGGGGGAGTGGTCACCGGCAGAGGGATCCTCTATAGTGAGGGTTAGACCCAAGTTGGAGGCCTGTGTCCAGCTTTGGAAGGTTATTTACAGGAAGAAACTAATAGGATGGGAGGAGTCCAGAGAGGAGGGCTGAGGGGCAGAACCAATCAGGAGAGGGGGGAGGAGTCACTGTCAGAGGGAAGGGTCTCTTGATCCTCTATATAGAGTGTCAGACCCAAGTTGTGGGCGGTGTCTAAAGGGTCATTTACAGGATGAAATTCATAGGATGGGAGGAGTTCTGAGGGACAGAACCAATCAGGAGAAAGGGGAGGAGTCATCGGCAGCAGGGAGGGGTCTCTGTATTCTCTATATAGAGGCTTAGGCCCCAATTGGAGGCCAGTGTCCGGCCCTGGAGGGTCACTTACAGGAAGATGTTGATAAGATGGGAGGAGGATCAGGAGAAGGGGGAGGAGTCACCGGCAGTAGGGAGGGTCTCCAGATTCTCTATATAAAGGGTTAGACCCCAGTTGGGGGCCAGTGTCTGGCCCTGGAGGGCCACATACAGGAACCCGTTAGAAGAATGATTGGTTGGATGTGGAGCTGTGTGTGTGAGCTCGGTTTGCCATCACCTGATTGGTGGGATAACGTGTGGGCGTGTCTTGGCAGCCAGCAGCTACGTCCTGTACGGGCAGCGCCTGGGCCTCCTGGAGGAGCACCCCAACCCGGAGTCCCTGCGCTTCATCGGGGCAGTGGAGACCATGATCAAGACCACCCTGCCGCTGCTCTATTACCCCCATCAGCTGCTGCAGCTCACAGACGCCCCCCTCTGGAACCAGCACATGGAGGCCTGGGACGTCATCTTCCAGCAAGGTGAGTGCGTGATCCCGCCCCTACATTCCCATCACACACCTGTAAGAGTGAGTTCAGTGTTTTGGCGCCAGTTTCGCCCCATAGTGACGTCATTGGTTTTGAATCGTCAGTGTGAGTTGGGTTTTGGCGCCAGTTTCGCCCCATAGTGACGTCATCAGTTCCGCACCTGCTGATTGACCCCGCCCCTGCATTCCCATCAGATACCTGTAAGAGCGCCTACTGGTCAGCCCCGCCCCTACATTCCCCTCAGCCACCTGTAAGGGCACCTGCTGTTTGACCCCCCCCTACATTCCCATCAGCCACCTGTAAGAGCGCCTACTGGTCAGCCCCGCCCCTACATTCCCCTTAGCCACCTGTAAGGGCACCTGCTGTTTGACCCCCCCCCCCCACATTCCCATCAGCCACCTGGAAGTGCACCTGCTGATTGACCCCACTCCTACATTACCATCAGCCACCTGGAAGTGCACCTGCTGATTGACCCCGCCCCTACATTCCCATCAGCCACCTGTAAGAGCGCCTACTGGTCAGCCCCGCCCCTAATCCCCCATCAGCCACCTGTAAGAGCATCTGCTGATTGACCCTGCCCCTACATTCCCATCAGACACCTGTAAGGGCACCTGCTGGTCAACCCCACCCCTATCCCTCCCCTCAGCCACCTGTAGGGGAACTGGCTGGATGACCCCGCCCCTACATTCCCATCAGCCACCTGTAAGGGCACCTGCTGATTGACCCCACTCCTACATTCCCATCAGCCACCTGTAAGGGCACCTGCTGATTGACCCCACCCCTACATTCCCATCAGACACCTGGAAGGGTACCTGCTGATTGTCCCCACCCCTACATTCCCATCAGACACCTGGAAGGACACCTGCTGATTGACCCCGCCCCTACATTCCCATCAGCCACCTGTAAGAGCGCCTACTGGTCAACCCCACCCCTAATCCCCCATCAGCCACCTGTAAGAGCACCTGCTGATCAACCCCATCCCTAATCCTCCATCAGCCACCTGTAAGTGCACCTGCTGATCAACCCCATCCCTAATCCTCCATCAGCCACCTGTAAGTGCACCTGCTGATCGACCCCGCCCCTACATTCCCATCAGACGCCTGTAAGGGCACCTATTGATTGACCTCTCCCCTACCCCCTCCATCACCTGTAAGGACACCTGCTAGTTGACCAGGCCCCTACCGCCCTCAGCCACCTGTTAGAACACCTTCTGAATCTTTAGAGTGAGTTCAGTGTTTTGGCGCCAGTTTCACCCCATAGTGACGTCATCAGTTCTGAATCATTAGAGTGAGTTCGGTGTTTTGGCGCCAGTTTCGCCCCATAGTGACGTCATCAATTCTGAATCATGACATAGATATAAAAGTATGAATGTGAAATGAAAATGAGGTGACATATTGAGATGTATACTCACTGCACCCTCCCCTGTCCCTGTCCTCAGCGGATCGCTGCATCCAGAACATCTACCAGGAGTTCTGCCTGGGGCAGGAGCGAGGATACTCCGGCATCATGGCTGACCTGCTGCTTCAGGCCGAGCTCCCCCTGGACTCCATCAAGGCAAACATCACCGAACTGATGGCCGGAGGCGTGGACACGGTGAGAGGGGTTCTGGGGCGGCGTCAGCGGGTGTAACTTTGAGGTCACGGAGAAGGGGTGCGGGAAAAGGCTGGACAGATAGCAATGGAGTAATTGTTGGGACTCAGCTTTCTCCGGGAAACAAGCCCTGAGTGGGTGTCCTCCCTAAACGAGGTCCTGCTAACCCTTCCCCAGCACTTCAATGCCAAGCTCACTGCCTACCGGAGGCCACAGGGGTGTAGCTAGGGGGGCAGGTGGGGCACGTGCCCTGGGTGCAGCAGGGGTGTAGCTAGGGGGGAGCAAGGGGGGCACGTGCCCCGGGTGCAGCAAGGGTGTAGCTAGGGGGAAGCAAGGGGGGTATGTGCCCTGGGTGCAGCAGGGGTGTAGCTAGGGGGAAGCAAGGGGGGTATGTGCCCTGGGTGCAGCAGGGGTGTAGCTAGGGGGAAGCAGGTGGGGCACAGGCCCCGGGTGCAACAGGGGCGTAGCTAGGGAGGAGTAGGGGGGACACATGCCCCAGGTGCAGCAGGGGTGTAGCTAGGGGGGAGCAGGTCAGCAGGCACGTGCTCCGGGTGCAGCAGGGGTGTAGCTAGGGGGAGCAAGGGGGCTATGTTTCCTGGGTGCAGCAGGACAGGGGGGCACCAAAGGGGGGCCTAAGCACAGGTAGGGGGCACAATTTTGCCCCAGGTGTCAGAAAGCCTCGCTACGCCTCTGGGAGGCCATATCTATACATTACAGGCCCTTGTTACAGGTCGTCAGGGCCCTGACCACTGTGGGGCCCTTCTACTACCACCAGTGACCAGAGCCCTGCCAGTCCCATAGTGGGTCCCCCAGCTCAGTTTGATAGAGCCCCATGTTGTTATCGCCATTATATCGGGCCAGAAGCCCAGCCTGGTAGCAGGTAATATAACCAAAAAATACCATTTTGTGAATACTCACCTGTAAAATGGGTATTATAAGTATGTCACACACCCCACTTCAAACTTTAATAATTACACTTGGTAAACCCACCAGCAGGTGGCGACGTTGCAGAGAAGTCTTGAAAAAAAACGAGCCCCTCCCGGTCTATACATACCTAGGACCTCCCACTTATCTCCCAGTTTTCAAACAGCAGTAAAGACAAGGTACCAGGAAAAACCCATTGGTAACCCTCAAACTGTAACGAAGCTTCACCCTATAAAGAATCCAGGATACCAAAAGGGCGGGTGAAGCGGGGTGTGTGACATACTTATAATACCCATTTTACAGGTGAGTATTCACAAAATGGTATTATTCTAAGTATGTCACACACCCCACTTCAAACTTTAATAATTACACTTGGGACATCCAAAAGCAGTGTCCACAAAGGGCGGGTATCCAACAAGGCAATAATGCAAAACTCAAACCACTGCAGCCTGCAGAACCTTGCGGCCAAACACAGCATCCGCTGAAGCCCGCACATCAACCTTGTAAAACTTGGAAAAAGTGTGAACAGAAGACCAAGTAGCAGCCTTACAAACTTGTTCAACAGAAGCCTGGTGCTGAAAAGCCCAGGACGCTCTAACAGCACGAGTAGAATGAGCAGTGATACGAAAAGGAGGAACCTACCCCTTGGCCTTGACTTAGCCGGAGCCAAACCTTTCCTGGGCCCACAAGGCCCCACGAAAAGGGCATCAGTCTTACGAAAAGGAGAAGTAGTAAGCAAATAGTACCTCACACAGCGTACCACATCCAAACAATGCAAAACCCTCTCCTTGCCGTTCCTAGGCTTAGGACACAAGGATGGAAGAACAACGTCCTGACTAAGGTGAAAGGCAGAAACAACCTTAGGAAGAAAGTCTGGTTTGAAACGAAAAAACCACCTTGTCCTGATGTCTCTCAAAGTAAGGAGCCTGAATCGACAAGGCTGCCAACTCCGAGACACGCCGAACAGAAGTGATGGCCACCAAAAAGGTAACCTTCTGAGTCAAAGTAGAAAGAGCAATATCCTGTAAAGGCTCAAAGGGAGGACCCTGAAGAGCAGACAGAACCAGATTCAAATCCCACACGGTGAGCAAAGGTTTCCAGGGAGGTCGTACATGCGTAACCCACTGGAAAAAAGTCGTAACCAAAGGATGAAGCGCAAAGGCCGTTTGAAAAAAAGACAGACAGAGCAGAAACCTGCCCTTTCAAGGCACTCAGCTGGAGACCAGAGCCCAGCCCCGATTGCAGAAAATCCAAAATTCTGGAAACAGAAAAGACCCTACAGGGCAAAGACCTAACCTCACACCAGTCAATATAAGATCTCCAAGTCCTATAGTAGATGGTAGAAGAAGACCTCTTCCTAGCATTAATAAGAGTCTGAATAACAGAATCAGAAAGCCCTTCCTCCTTTAAGACGGAGGTTTCAGCAGCCAGGCCGTCAAAGCCAGCGTTGGTAAATTGGGGTAACGCAGTGGACTCTGAGTGAGCAGATCCGGCCGAAGAGGCAGAACGAACTGATCCACCGCCAGACGAACGATGTCTGCGAACCACACCTGCCTTGGCCACCTTGGAGCCATGAGAATGGCGGGAGCCCCTTCCAGGGCCAGTTTTCGCAACACCTTTCCTAGCATGGGAAACAGAGGAAACAGATAAAGGAACCCCAGGTCCCCCCAGCTCAGGGCCATGGCATCCACCGCCAGAGCCAGAGTATCCTGAGAGAGTGACACGAATGTCGGAAGCTTGTAATTGTGACGAGAGGCAAACAGGTCCACCTCCGCTGTCCCCCACCGGAGACAGAGCGACCGAAACACCTGGGGGTGGAGAGACCACTCCCCCCGACGGGAAGAGCACCTGCTCAGGGAGTCCGCCTCCGCGTTTTCCACTCCTGGAATGTACACAGCCGAGATGCAAGGGACATAGATCTCTGCCCAGGCCAGAATCAGGGACACCTCTCAGAAGGCACCCAGACTGCGAGTCCCTCCCTGGTGATTGATGTAAGCAACCGTCGTGCGATTGTCTGACCGAATCAGAACCAGAAAGCCCTGTAACTGCTGTGTCAAGTGAGACAGAACCAACCTGATGGCTCTCAGCTCCAGAACATTTATGGGCAAGTGGGCCTCCTGAGGGCCCCACCGCCCCCTGGAACTGAAGCTCCTTCCAGAAGCCTCCCCATCCCGAAAGACTAGCGTCCGTGGTGACAGTTTCCCAAGGAGGCGTCAGAAACGACCTGCCCCTCAAGAGATTGGCAGAGACCATCCACCATTGAAGAGACTGCCGAACCCGGGAGGGCACCTGGAAGGGCAGATCCAACGACCTCGGGCACCGGTCCCAAGACGCCAACAGATGAAGCTGAAGCGTCCTCGTGGGAAACTGAGCAAAGGGAACTGCCTCGAAGGAGGCTACCATCAACCCCACCAGTCTCATCCCTAGCCGGATGTACGGACGAGGATTGGATAGAAGAAGCTGCACCAAGTCCTAAATCAAGAGAACCTTGGAATGAGGCAGAAACACTCTGTGTTGATAAGAATCCAGAGACATTCCCAGGAAGGACACCACTCTGGCCGGAGAGAAGGAGGACTTGGGATAGTTGATCACCCAGCAGAAATCCTCCAGAGTGGACACCACTGTCCTGGTGTCCGTCTCCGACTGACTGAACGAGGAAGCCATGATGAGAAGGTCGTCCAAATAAGGAACGATACGAATCCCCTGGGCTCTGAGAAGGGCCATCACCTCTGCCAGCTCCATGGTGAACACCCTTGGAGCCGAGGTAAGGTCGAACGGAAGAGCCACAAACTGAAAATGCCAGTCTTCCACCACGAATCGGAGAAACCTTTGATGGGCCGGAAAGATAGGAACATGAAGGTAGGCATCCTTGATGTCTATGGACGTCATGAAGTCCCCCTGCCGAAATTTCCGGGGATGGATAAACCTGTTGAGGAACTTCAGATCCAGGATGGGAAGAACCGAACCGTCTATCTTGGGCACTGTAAAGAGATTGAAATAATACCCGAGGCCCACATCCGAGGGAGGAACCGGACAGATGACCGCCATGTCCAGAAGATTCCTTACAGCCGCCAGGAGCCCCTGCGCGGCCAGAGGATCCGAAGGCACACGAGACCTGAAAAACCTTGGAGGAGGTCGGAACTCGAACTCCAGCTCGTAACCGGATGACACCACCTCCCGAATCCATCTGTCCGAGACCGCCTGGTCCCAGACCTGGGAGAAGTGTCGCAACTGTCCCCCCACCCGCAAGGGTGAGGGCGCCCCCTCATTGCTGAGCGGGCTTGGCAGCGGGTTTGGGCTTGGAGCCCCAGGAGTGACAGAGACGGCCACGGCCTCTGCCCCTGTTCCAAGCGGCACCCCTGGTGACGGCGAAGGCTGAACCCCTGCCAGCTCTGGCTTCCCGAAAGGAGGGGTTAAAAGAGGCCGCCCCCCGTAAGGAACGGCGTAGTTTCTTGCGCTGAGGTAACTTACCTCCCTTGGCAACAGACTCCAATTTCTCACCAAACAGACGCTAACCCAAAAAGGGAAAAGCCGTAAGCGACTTTTTAGAATTAAAATCAGCAGTCCATTGCCGCAACCACACCGACCGTCAGATAGCCACCAACAAGGCCGAGGTCCTACTACACATCACCATGGCGTCATCCTGAGCGGCAAGCACAAACCACAAGAAGGATTCACAACGCTTGAGAGCCACAAACTCCTCACAAACTGGATCAAGGTCTAACAACAAATCCCTGACAATGGACCTGGAAGCCATCAACAAAAGTGCCAAAGCACAGACAGGCCTCAATGCCGAACCAACACTGGCAAAGCCGTGGCGAGCCAGCTGGTCAATCCTTCTATCCTCACCATCCTTGATGGTAGTACAGACAGGGGAGTGCAACACAGCCGTGTCAGACAGCCCCAAAACCGGGGTGTAGCGATAACCCTTATCGCCGGAGGGCTTCACCGCCCGAGACGTCCTTTTCCCAATCGTAAGAGGTGCTGCTGGAATTCCAGAGTCGTCCGTGAGGAAACAGGAACAGCCCTTACAAGGGCTAGTGAATTGTAATATAGCGTTTCCCCCAATAAGAGACAGAACTCAGTATTGAGGGTGAGGGTGAAGTGTTTTTATTAGTGCCACTTTAGGCCTTATATACACAAGTCTCCATGCAATGACAACCACACTGACCAATAGCAGCAGGGCAAACAATCCCTCAACTCTGCCGGTGACGCAATCAGTAGAACAATAGCAGGCCGTAATACACTCAATCAGGACAATGCCATTGACTGTGACGTAATCAACAATACACAATGGCAGTCAAAATACAATGACATTGCCTGTAACCTAATTAAGAAAAGGCCAGTGAATGACCCGGTGGGCAACTGAATAGTGATGACATCCAAAAGACAGAGCGTCTGTCACAATGCCCCCTTTCTGTGGAACACCCGGCAGACCCGGATTGACCCTGTTCGGGTTAACGTGGGGCTGTCCGGACTCTTGTTATGGGCAGAGTTCTGTTTGCCAGGATAATCCATCTGCATTACTGGTTTGTCTACAGGGCCTGTATACACACACACACACACACATACAGTTGTACTCACAGGGTGCTGGTCTTGTACACACACACAGTTGTACTCACAGGGTGCTGGTCTTGTCATTTCCCCCCAATAAGAGACAGAACTCAGTATTGAGGGTGAAGATGATACACACACACACACACACATACAGTTGTACTCACAGGGTGCTGGTCTTGTACACACACATGTACTCACAGGGTGCTGGTCTTGTACACACACAGTTGTACTCACAGGGTGCTGGTCTTGTACACACACATGTACTCACAGGGTGCTGGTCTTGTACACACACAGTTGTACTCACAGGGTGCTGGTCTTGTACACACACAGTTGTACTCACAGGGTGCTGGTCTTGTACACACACATGTACTCACAGGGTGCTGGTCTTGTACACACACATGTACTCACAGGGTGCTGGTCTTGTACACACACAGTTGTACTCACAGGGTGCTGGTCTTGTACACACACATGTACTCACAGGGTGCTGGTCTTGTACACACACATGTACTCACAGGGTGCTGGTCTTGTACACACACATGTACTCACAGGGTGCTGGTCTTGTACACACACAGTTGTACTCACAGGGTGCTGGTCTTGTACACACAGTTGTACTCACAGGGTGCTGGTCTTGTACACACACATGTACTCACAGGGTGCTGGTCTTGTACACACACATGTACTCACAGGGTGCTGGTCTTGTACACACACATGTACTCACAGGGTGCTGGTCTTGTACACACATACAGTTGTACTCACAGGGTGCTGGTCTTGTACACACATACAGTTGTACTCACAGGGTGCTGGTCTGGTACACACACAGTTGTACTCACAGGGTGCTGGTCTTGTCATTTCCCCCCAATAAGAGACAGAACTCAGTATTGAGGGTGAAGATGATACACCCACACACACATACTCTCTTAGCTCTGGTTGCAAGGCATTGAGAAAATGTTCTAGTAAAAACAACTGTAGGCTTCCGGGGTGACAGCGTGCCGGGCTAACAAAGCCTCCTTTACCAGATGGTAGTGTGGTAAGTCCGCATCAGGGATGGCCCGGAAAGCATCGGAAGCTTTCCCCGATAGTTTCCCTGATAATATGGTGACCCATTCCTCCGTGGGTACCCGGTGTAAAGCGCACTGCCGTTCAAAATCGGCCAAAAATCCGTCAATCTCGTCGTCACTTTCCTGGAAGGACTTAAATGCTGCAAATGGAATCTTTCTCCCCCCAGTGTAACTGAGGCTGAGAGGCTGCTAGGTTGAAAGTCGCCGATCTTCCCTTCGCTTACTGGCCTCTGCCTCCGCTGCGGCGAAGACTCGGTCGATCAGTTCCTGTGATGGATTCGGGCCATAGACCGACAATCTGTTCCGAACCGCTTGAACGAGAGCAGCGTCTTCATCGGCCTCTATATTGGTTTCGGTCCTCACTGCTGCACGATCCATTTCGATCAGCTCGGCTATCAGTTCCTGACGTGGGCGGTTGCTAGCTGACCTTCCCCGGCTCTCGAGTAGATCCTTCAGGGTCAGCCTTTTCAACTTGTCCTACTGACTCTCCATCAGGGTAGCACTCTCTCTGGGTACAAAGGACCATCCGACCGCTTGCCACCAATTGTAGCGATAACCCTTATCGCCGGAGGGCTTCACCGCCCGAGACGTCCTTTTCCCAATCGTAAGAGGTGCTGCTGGAATTCCAGAGTCGTCCGTGAGGAAACAGGAACAGCCCTTACAAGGGCTAGTGAATTGTAATATAGCGTTTCCCCCAATAAGAGACAGGACTCAGTATTGAGGGTGAGGGTGAAGTGTTTTTATTAGTGCCACTCTAGGCCTTATATACACAAGTCTCCATGCAATGACAACCACACTGACCAATAGCAGCAGGGCAAACAATCCCTCAACTCTGCCGGTGACGCAATCAGTAGAACAATAGCAGGCTGTAATACACTCAATCAGGACAATGCCATTGACTGTGACGTAATCAACAATACACAATGGCAGTCAAAATACAATGACATTGCCTGTAACCTAATTAAGAAAAGGCCAGTGAATGACCCGGTGGGCAACTGAATAGTGATGACATCCAAAAGACAGAGCCTCTGTCACACGGGGCATCGACCTCAGGGGGAGAAGACCATCGCTTAACCAGGTCCGCCGGGAAAGGGTACTTTTTATCCCAACCTTGCGGAACACCAGCAAGACGAGTAGGCTGCTCCCATTCTTTAAAGATGACATCATCAAAATGCCTTTGATTGGGGAACATCATGTGCGGCTTGGCCACCTCAAATAACTCACCCTTAGGGGGGGGAGCCACCTCAGGATGGGATTCCACAACATACAGCAAGCACAAGGAGCTCCCCCTCCTCAAGCGGAGGGCAATCTGACCAGTCTAAAGACTCAAAAACATCAACATCACAGACCGGCGGAGTCGGGGAAAGATGTTTCCACTTAGCCGGAGCCTTTTGGGCAACCACAGCAGAAAAAATTTTCTCAAGGCTGGCCAACCTGGCGCACACCTCGGATTGCGAATCCCCCCCATGACAACATCACATGGGGTCTGGAACAGGCGGGGAGGAGTAGGGGATGACACGGGCGGCGAGGAGCCGGAGGCCGGGGTACTGGACTGCCGCGCAATGTTCTGCTGTGCACATGGAATGCAGATTATGACATCATCCCCTGGGAGAGGAGTCCCACAACCCCCACACAGCCTGGATTGCCCTGAAGGGCCGTTTCCGGAATTGCTGGAAGCCTCCATAATGGTGAAATTTTGGTATACGCAATTACCCAGGGATTTATGCAATAAGCAACCCGGGATGCCCCTTTTAACGTCCCGTGTGGGAGGATTTATATGGTACAAAATTTTATGGAACCCCCAACTAGCCAGGTATCTAAGATCGGGAGACCCCTTCAGCATGGGATCCCGGAATCTGTAATGGAAAGGACACCAGTCACTCAGGGACAATGGGATTCCACAACATACAGCAAGCACAATAACACATGTTAAAAATGATGTACAAACATTGTAAAGGAAAAATACAACTCTGTGAAGTACTCACCTGTAGAGTTGGTATTATATGCAGACAGCACGTCCTGCTCCAGACATAGTCCTTACATGTGGGTATACCTCCGCCTTCAGCGCCGTGCACTGCAGATCATGAAGAAAACAAGCTCCTCCCGGCCCTACATATACCGAGGGACCGCCCACAAATCCCCAGCATTAACAAGCAGTGAGAGAAGAAGCCAGGAGGAAAACAACCACCCAGAGACTGGCAATAATATCCAAGATAATAATCACCACACAGGGGATCCAGAACAAGGTGAATCAGGGTGGGGTGGAGCAGGATGTGCTGTCTGCATATAATACCAACTCTACAGGTGAGTACTTCACAGAGTTGTATTATTCTAAGCAGACAGCACGTCCTGCTCCAGACATAGTCCTTACATGTGGGACATCCAATAGCAGTGTCCATAAGTAGGGTGGGATCCCCATGAAAAAATGCACAGCTAACCAAAACAGCGCTATCGCCTGTAACCTTGCTACCAGGAGCAACTTGAGCAAAGCTCTAATTTAACTTATGAAGCCTTACAAGGCTAATGAAACACAAGCAGAGACTGAGCAGCCTGCTCAACAACCAAGTGCAGAAAGCCAAACCAAGCACCGGTAGAAGAAATCCAAACCAAGAGAGAAGAATGAATCTCCCTTAACAAACAGGCCAGAATAACAGCCTAACCATGCTACTAATGACAACAGGGTAGTCATGGCAACCATAGAACCTTTCCCATAAGGAAATACAAACCCTGGTCTCAGCGAGACCGACGTAATACTGAACACGAGCCAATAAAGCTCCTCAAGAGCCAAAATGATAACCAAGAGCTCAGAAGGGCAACCAGCCAGGCAAGACCAGTCCAACAGGCTCCCATACTCATGGGAGTAACCAGATCCTGCTGCAAGAAGGATGGGGACGTCTATAAGCCCAACGGGCATAGCCCCAACCCTGGACAGGAAGCAGTCCAGAGGCTCCCAACGCCTATTGAGGGATACAGATCCCTTTAAGCTCAGAGTAGGCAGAACACTGGTCCAAAGACCACAGGTTCCGGAATAGAGAAAAATAGGAGCCCTCCGCCTGGACTCAAGCTTGGAGTAAGGCGGACACATCCTCACCCAACAGTGTACAGATCTGTAAAATATAAAAAGGTCTAGGCTAAGAAAGCCGTCTCCTATGACACGCCTCAGACTGAGGCACCCGCCCCGAAGGAGTCGTCTGAGACAGGGAACAGTTCAGCCAAGAACCTGAATACCCTTAGCAGGGCAACTGGAAGGCAACCTCCCCCAAGGGAGCTTAGGTTTCCCTAGGGAATACGCCTGAGCCACCCCGGAGGAATGCTCAACGACGAAGCTGGAAACTAGTCTCTACAGAAGACAAACAGGGACGAGCCCTGGGACCTCTCAAGGAACTGAGTTGGGGGACCAACTCCAGTCATGCCATAAGAACTCTAGGACCCATGGGTAAGACCACATCCCGTAGTAGGGAGAGAAAGCTAGTCCAAGCCATCCAACAAGGGCGACATCTCCCAACATAGCTGGTAACAAAGGGAGAAGAATAAAAGGAGGGATCTGGACCCAACCCTCCACAGACGGAACACCCAGAGGGAATATCTCTGATAGGGTGAATAACAATCGTCCAAACCCTGAGAAGGGAAGACATAGTAAGGAGCCTAACTAGGCATAACAGCCCTCAAGAGAGGGCATACAGTACAGCTGTCCTCAGCAGGAAATGCAAACCAACGACACAGCGCCATCCATGGCCCCCAAAACAACAGTTCACCCTTGCCACAGCAAGCCTGCGCAGAACCCCACCCAGCAGGGTGTAAGAAGGGTCAAACAAAGGGTAGAATACCCGGACAGAAGGCCATACTAGGTCACCATGACCAACGCCAGAGAGTCCTGGGACAATCACCCAGGGCAATGAATTAGGACCATAACCAGAACAGAGTCTCTGTCACCGTCACGGGGCCACAGCCCCAACCAGTAGGCTCACTGAGGCACTAGGGAAGGTCCTCCCAGCACAGTAGGACAGCCAACGAGCCAATACCAATGAAGCGCAAGGAGTGTAAAAATCTCCACTAGATCAGAACCAGACCCTACAAGAAGGGTCAACCTGTTCCGAGACCTTCTCGGATAAAAGCTGGGGCAAGCCACTGACCAGACAGACCAAGCGTCCCCAAGAGACAAGACCTAAGGGAAACAGGCCAGCAAGCTAGTGCCCAACAAGGCACAATGTGAAGACCTACCGATAGTATGAAAATGGGCCCCCCTAAGGGGCCCCCCTTAGGTACCACGGGGAATTTCATAAGGAATAGAACCCCTTCAGTGACCCTGCCAGCCTTGGTCCCCACGGCGACCCTCTACAGGGATAGCAAGAAGGACGTGATGTCCATCAACAACTGCCATGAGTAGACCAACCAGAAGGGAACCCCCATAGAAACAGGGGGGACGAACTGATCTATTTCCAGGGGTGTTGGAACCCCATCCAGGATAAGTAACCCAAGGTGCCGCAGGCCCCAGGGGCACTGGAAAAAAGAACAGCCTCGGGCCGCCAGCGATAGGCCCACCAGTCGCAGGGTGAATGCAATGAGACTACACAGAGGGCGAAGCCCCTTCCATACCAAGGCACCCAAATCAGAAGGGAAGGTTGAACCCGGACCCATCTAAATGCCACCCCGTAGGGAGCGTATGAATCAGGTTACACCAAGTAATAGATGTGCCCAAGCACCAATCCACAAGACTCCAAGAGAGCCCCAAGTCAAGGTAGAAAAACTAGCGCGGACAGCACTGGTGATTGAGCATGAAAGCGCTCTCAAACTCGCCTTGGCGGGCCATCTGGGAACTGGGGAGGGACCCCAGACAAGACCCTAATCTAAAGAATGGTCCTGTAACACCGGCTGGGAAAAAGGACAAGGCGTCCAGAAGGAACAAGGGACCGAAGGAGAAAAGGATCCTCGCAGGCATCAGGAGGCTCACTTGACAAGGGCGTCTGCGGGCCAACAGATGGAAACCAAGTAGGCCGAGCCCGTGGAACCTAGATGCCCGGTCTAGAACGCCTGATCTGGGCAGACTGCGTCATCCCGGGGGAAGAGCAAAGTGAATGCAATTATCAGCCAAGGCCAACCTAAAAGAAGGCCCAGACCCTCCAGGCCAAACTCAGCCTGTGTCAAATCACTAAGGGAAACAACGGGGACTAGAATACCCCTGACTACTTCTGAAGGGAACTGCCCAGAACACTCCATTCTTTTAAAAACCGCGACCAGGGGGGCCATCACCTGCCATCGCCCGAACGAAGCATGGCATCCTGCCATAAGAGCCAGTGCTGTGGCAGTTCCCTCGCCCGCAGGGCGAGGGCGTCCCTTCATGCTTGTGAGGTTTTGGCAGACTTTGGTTTTGACCTGCCAGAGGTCCCAGGGCATTGCCTGCCTCCCCTGGAACGACCTTCCACTCCAAAAAGTTGGAAGCACACTTCCGGTTCTCGTTTCACACTAACGTAAGGAGGGGGCGGGGAGTCCCTGCCCCTGGGCTGCCTGGCCAACCGTCTGCGCGAGGGCGCCTTACCTTTTTTGCCAAAAAGGTCCAACCTGGCCCCGAATAATCAATGTCCTCTAAAGGGAATACCAGTAAGAACCTTTTTAGTATCATTGTCAGCCCCCCACTGTCGCAGCCAAAGCAGGCGACGAATAGCCACCACAAGGGCCGAGGTTCTCGCGCACATTTTAATGGTGTCATCCATGGCTGAGAGGATAAACCTCACAAAAACGTCACAATCTGACAGTGCATTGAAGACCTCACAAGGGAGATCCTCCGGCTGCTGGTCAATAATCTTCCTAAACAGCGTCCTGGTGGCCACCGAGGTAACAGCCGCAGCACAGACCGGGCGCAAAGCGGTCCCTACACTCGAGAAGGCATGGGAGGCCAATCTGTCCATGCGCCGGTCCTCAGCATCCCGAAGGGTGCGAGAGGGGGAGGCCGCCATGAAGGGAGGGTTAACAACCCCAATAATTGGAGCATCCACCTCTGGAGGAACTGACCATCGTTCAACCAAATCCTGGGGAAAGGGGTACTTCCAGTCCCAAACCCCCGGAACCCCTGTGAGTTTACAAGGAGATTCCCATTCCTTAGATATAAGATACTGGAAATGATCCTGCTCCAAAAATTCCAGGCGCGGCGTTGCCGTGTGGAAACTCTCCCTCTTGGGCTTGGGAGACTCTCCCGGGGGAGAGATGGACAGCACTTCAAAGATCTTAATGAGTAACTCATCAGTTTCATACAGGCCCCAGGACTCCGGGCCAGAACCGTCACGGTTCCAAGACAACTCATCTGAAGAACTGGACCCTGAGAACAGATCACCATCCTCGGACTGATCCAGATCCTGCATAGCGGCAGGTTCTTCGGTTTCAGTGGAAAACCTATAGCTAGGTTGCATCAGGGATCTTTTCTTCCCAGCGCTCCAAGCGCTCAGCCAAGCCTGACATAATTTGCTCCGCGGTGGGAGGCTTGCGCGGCACTACTTGCTGGTCATCCCCGCTCGAGTGCGACTCATCGGGAGTCAGATTCAAGTCCGGGGAGACAGGTGTATTGAAGCGAGGTGCAGCTACTGGTAAGCCTGATTGCAGGGCCAGCACTTGTTCAGCACACGCTCCGCAGACCAGTGCTCTGTTAGCGTCAGCGTGGGGTTGTCTACACATGGTACACAGCCGGTCTTGTCCCCGCGGGACCCCGGACACCAAATTCTGAGATGCCTCCATATGGTGATTAATCAAGGTAATATGCCGGAAGGGATTTATGCTGTAAGCAACCCTGGATGCCCCAATACCCGCTGGAATGTGGGAGAATCTAAATATAACCCAGAGAGATATATATATATCAGGCCGGGAGAAGCCACTGGAAGCTTGGCGTCTGAAAGACATAAGGAGAAGAGAGGGTGTCAGAGCCAGGCGCAGCACAAAAAGGAGAAGTAAATGAACGCCCATGAGGGCACTTACAGCGACCAAGGGAGAAGGAGGATCGTGACCATGCGCACGCGGGAAGACCGACAAAATGGCGCCAGCGAACCTCGAAGGGCGGGCCAGAGAGCGCGAAGCTCTAAGCGCGGAACAAGGCAGGAAAATAACAGGAATAAACGCCATGGCGTCGCGATACAGAGCCGCCTTACGCGCCGAATCACAATCTTTTAAAAAGACTGCGGCCAACATAAAAATAAAGTTTAAAGCGCGGCTCTGACCCCCGGAAACCGATAGGGCTAAGGCAAGGCGAATGATATGGCAAGATAGGCCAACGTATACAACCCCCCCCTCTTTTTCCCCCCTCTAACGGGGGGAACTAAGGGAGAAGGTGACCCAGCACTAGGGGTTCACCGATACATGGGGCGTGGGGCAAGGTGCGGGAGGGGCATCCACTATGAGGCTCACCATTAGCCTAAACCGCCTACCCCAAGGATGGGGATTGCGGTGGAGCATGGCTCCGTAAGCACACTAGGTGCTGCCTACCTTCACCCGACCCGCGCAGCCCAGGCTGGGAGGCAATAATTCACAATGAGGACGGGTGGAAATAGTCCCGCAGGGCCTCGGGCTGTAAAGCCCCGCTCGCCTGCGAGAGCGTGATACTTCATGTCTTCGCAGTTCCAGCACTGCAGAGAAATCTGGGGATTTGTGGGAGGTCCCTCGGTATATGTAGGGCCGGGAGGAGCCTGTTTTCTTCATGTTCTGCAGTGCACGGCGCTGAAGGCGGAGGATTACCCACATGTAAGGACTATGTCTGGAGCAGGACGTGCTGTCTGCCTAGAATAGAACATTAACCTTGCTGAACACTAAGGCACAAGCCAATAGAGAAGGCAGAGCCTGACTCACAACTGGTGACACGAGAGCAGCATAAGCAGAGCGCACCGAAGCAAGGAGGAAGGAGAAGGAGGGCAGGCCGCCCAAGACGCGCAAAGCGCCCCGGCCCCGCCCCCTCCAACGATATGGTACAGCGCGGGCTGCGCGAGGCGCGGCCCTGCCCCTCTCCAGTCAGAAAACCACCGCAAGAAAAGGGAGGCGGCCGTCTGACGCACACGCGTCCGGCCCAGCCTCCCCACCGCAGAGTGACAAGGAGCCCAGCTACTAAGCGGGCTCCCAAACAGCGCCAAGCGGGAGCGGGCGGGACGCCGGCTCGCGCGCCGAGGCCGGCCCCGCCCCCCGCCATCACGGACAGCAAAAAACTACCCAAGCAGTGCCTGAGGTGGGAAAGCTTCCCAACACAAACACGCACCATGGTCTCAAGAGAGAACGCAGTAAAACATACATACACACAGTAAAACACAAACAACACTCACACAGGTAGAGAGGGCCCCTACCCCCAGCGCAGGGAGAAAGGGGACCGAGCGGGGGACAGTGCCATCACCCATAGGGTGAGAACAGGGACGGGGCATCCCAAATCCGGGATCACCAGACCGGATATCCGCGTTGCCCCATGGTATGGGGTCTAGCGGAGGAGCTAAGCTCCTAGGCACCTTAGGGTGCCGTCTACCATCGCCCGGCCCAGCAGCCTAGGCTGGGAGGCTTCACTTCTAAGGGCATAACAAAAGAGCCGAGCAGAAATAGACCATAGGGGGGGGGGCCGGGGTGTTACCCCCGCTACCTGCAAGCAGGAGACTTCATTCTTCTGTCTTGTCGCCATCTTGCAGAGAAGAACACTGGGAGATAAGTGGGAGGTCCCAGGTATTATAGATCAGGAGGGGCTCGTTTTTTTTTCAAGACTTCTCTGCAACGTCGCCACCTGCTGGTGGGTTTACCAAGTGTAATAATTAAAGTTTGAAGCGGGGTGTGTGACATACTTAGAATAACTTTGATTAGTGGGTTCGGGATCAAGATAATAGAGCAGCTCGAGATTAAGTTATATATTGAATCGCTATAAGAGCGCACTACGCAAGCTATCTACATGCAATGTATAGATACATATACAGCTCACAGGGACACACACACGTTAATTACAATCAGATTGGGCCAGTTATGTCTATGAGACTCCAGGGCAGGCATACTCGCTCCCCCCAGGAGGTTATCCAGGTTCGGGGTGCCCCACTGTGTGAAACCGCCCCCCCCCCCAGGTCGCCCGAAAACTCATCTTCGTACCCGGTCCTACGGCGCATGCGCGAACTGCGGACGCATCTCTGATATCACTTTAGCAGAGTGAGTGCCCGCGCCAGGCATCTGTGAATGACACGCCCCCTGTTTTGGCGCCAGTTTCGCCCCATAGTGATGTCATCAGTTCTGAATCGTTTGAGTTCAGTGTTTTGGCGCCAGTTTCGCCCCATGGTGACGTCATCAGTTCTGAATCGTTAGAGTGAGTTCAGTGTTTTGACGCCAGTTTCGCCCCATAGTGACGTCATCAGTTCTGAATCGTTAGAGTGAGTTCAGTGTTTTGACGCCAGTTTCGCCCCATAGTGACGTCATCAGTTCTGAATTGGGGTCAAAAATCAAAACCAAAAATGAGGATCCTGGGTTTTGGTTCACTTTAAAGGGACTCCAACGACAATAATTAGCCAGCAAGCAGCTCACTGTCCCATGAGCCTCTCCTCCGTTTCCTGCAGGGTAGAAGCAGTAGCAGGGCTAAACACTTTGTCCCTTTTTTCAATGTTATTCCTCCAGGACCACCCAAAAAAGTGGTCCTACAGCTCATAGAGCTGTGCCCTGACCTACCTTCACATAAAATCAGAGAGTTTCAGGTGCTCTGTAATAGTTTATTTGACATTGTACCCAATGGGGAGAAGGTTAGTGTGTCCCAGGACAGGGAGTTCCCAGGGTCATGGAGGTGCCCGGACAGGGACTTACCTGGTTCTGGTGTTGCTGGGTCTAGTGAGGTTCTGGACACGCTTTAAGACCAAACACCACTGTCCCATGTGGCTCCTAAGCTGAGTTCTCCGGAACTCAGGCCATGAGTGTCCTGGGATGTCAGGAGACCCGCGTACACGTGCGTTATGATCTCCAGATTCCATAGATGGGTTCAGTTTATGGGTAATTTCCTGGGGATGTCAGGAGATCCGCATAGGCGTGCGTTATGATCTCCAGATTCCATAGATGGGGTCAGTTTATGGGTAATGTTCCGGGGATGTCAGGAGACCCGCGTAGGCGTGCGTTATGATCTCCAGATTCCATAGATGGGGTCAGTTTATGGGTAATGTGCCGGGGATGTCAGGAGACCCACGTATGCGTGCGTTATGATCTCCTGATTCCATAGATGGGGTCAGTTTATGGGTAATTTCCTGGGGATGTCAGGAGACCCGCGTATGCGTGCGTTATGATCTCCAGATTCCATAGATGGGGTCAGTTTATGGGTAATGTGCCGGGGATGTCAGGAGACCCGTGTATGCGTGCGTTATGATCTCCAGATTCCATAGATGGGGTCAGTTTATGGGTAATGTGCCGGGGATGTCAGGAGACCCGCGTAGGTGTGCGTTATGATCTCCAGATTCTATAGATGGGGTCAGTTTATGGGTAATTTCCTGGGGATGTCAGGAGACCCGCGTAAGCATGCGGCATAATCTCCTGATTCCATAGATGGAGTCAGTTTATGGGTAATGTGCCGGGGATGTAAGGAGACCCGCGTAGGCGTGCGTTATGATCTCCTGATTCCATAGATGGAGTCAGTTTATGGGTAATTTCCTGGGGATGTCAGGAGACCCGCGTATGCGTGCGTTATGATCTCCAGATTCCATAGATGGGGTCAGTTTATGGGTAATGTGCCGGGGATGTCAGGAGACCCACGTATGCGTGCGTTATGATCTCCAGATTCCATAGATGGGGTCAGTTTATGGGTAATGTGCCGGGGATGTCAGGAGACCCACGTATGCGTGCGTTATGATCTCCAGATTCCATGGATGGGGTCAGTTTATGGGTAATGTGCTGGGGATGTCAGGAGACCCGCGTACGCGTGCGTTATGATCTCCAGATTCCATAGATGGGGTCAGTTTATGGGTAATGTGCCGGGGATGTCAGGAGACCCACGTATGCGTGCGTTATGATCTCCAGATTCCATAGATGGGGTCAGTTTATGGGTAATGTGCCGGGGATGTCAGGAGACCCGCGTACGCGTGCGTTATGATCTCCAGATTCCATAGATGGAGTCAGTTTATGGGTAATGTGCCGGGGATGTCAGGAGACCCGCATACGCGTGCGTTATGATCTCCTGATTCCATAGATGGAGTCAGTTTATGGGTAATGTGCCGGGGATGTCAGGAGACCCACGTATGCGTGCGTTATGATCTCCTGATTCCATAGATGGGGTCAGTTTATGGGTAATTTCCTGGGGATGTCAGGAGACCCGCGTATGCGTGCGTTATGATCTCCAGATTCCATAGATGGGGTCAGTTTATGGGTAATGTGCCGGGGTTGTCAGGAGACCCACGTATGCGTGCGTTATGATCTCCAGATTCCATAGATGGGGTCAGTTTATGGGTAATTTCCTGGGGATGTCAGGAGACCCGCGTATGCGTGCGTTATGATCTCCAGATTCCATAGATGGGGTCAGTTTATGGGTAATGTGCCGGGGATGTCAGGAGACCCGCGTACGCGTGCGTTATGATCTCCAGATTCCATAGATGGAGTCAGTTTATGGGTAATGTGCCGGGGATGTCAGGAGACCCGCGTACGCGTGCGTTATGATCTCCAGATTCCATAGATGGGGTCAGCTTATGGGTAATGTGCCGGGGTTGTCAGGAGACCCGCGTACGCGTGCGTTATGATCTCCAGATTCCATAGATGGGGTCAGTTTATGGGTAATGTGCCGGGGATGTCAGGAGACCCGCATACGCGTGCGTTATGATCTCCTGATTCCATAGATGGAGTCAGTTTATGGGTAATGTGCCGGGGATGTCAGGAGACCCACGTATGCGTGCGTTATGATCTCCTGATTCCATAGATGGGGTCAGTTTATGGGTAATTTCCTGGGGATGTCAGGAGACCCGCGTATGCGTGCGTTATGATCTCCAGATTCCATAGATGGGGTCAGTTTATGGGTAATGTGCCGGGGTTGTCAGGAGACCCACGTATGCGTGCGTTATGATCTCCAGATTCCATAGATGGGGTCAGTTTATGGGTAATTTCCTGGGGATGTCAGGAGACCCGCGTATGCGTGCGTTATGATCTCCAGATTCCATAGATGGGGTCAGTTTATGGGTAATGTGCCGGGGTTGTCAGGAGACCCACGTATGCGTGCGTTATGATCTCCAGATTCCATAGATGGGGTCAGTTTATGGGTAATTTCCTGGGGATGTCAGGAGACCCGCGTATGCGTGCGTTATGATCTCCAGATTCCATAGATGGGGTCAGTTTATGGGTAATGTGCCGGGGATGTCAGGAGACCCGCGTACGCGTGCGTTATGATCTCCAGATTCCATAGATGGAGTCAGTTTATGGGTAATGTGCCGGGGATGTCAGGAGACCCGCGTACGCGTGCGTTATGATCTCCAGATTCCATAGATGGGGTCAGCTTATGGGTAATGTGCCGGGGTTGTCAGGAGACCCGCGTACGCGTGCGTTATGATCTCCAGATTCCATAGATGGGGTCAGTTTATGGGTAATGTGCCGGGGATGTCAGGAGACCCGCATACGCGTGCGTTATGATCTCCTGATTCCATAGATGGAGTCAGTTTATGGGTAATGTGCCGGGGATGTCAGGAGACCCACGTATGCGTGCGTTATGATCTCCTGATTCCATAGATGGGGTCAGTTTATGGGTAATTTCCTGGGGATGTCAGGAGACCCGCGTATGCGTGCGTTATGATCTCCAGATTCCATAGATGGGGTCAGTTTATGGGTAATGTGCCGGGGTTGTCAGGAGACCCACGTATGCGTGCGTTATGATCTCCAGATTCCATAGATGGGGTCAGTTTATGGGTAATTTCCTGGGGATGTCAGGAGACCCGCGTATGCGTGCGTTATGATCTCCAGATTCCATAGATGGGGTCAGTTTATGGGTAATGTGCCGGGGATGTCAGGAGACCCGCGTACGCGTGCGTTATGATCTCCAGATTCCATAGATGGAGTCAGTTTATGGGTAATGTGCCGGGGATGTCAGGAGACCCGCGTACGCGTGCGTTATGATCTCCAGATTCCATAGATGGGGTCAGCTTATGGGTAATGTGCCGGGGTTGTCAGGAGACCCGCGTACGCGTGCGTTATGATCTCCAGATTCCATAGATGGGGTCAGTTTATGGGTAATGTGCCGGGGATGTCAGGAGACCCACGTATGCGTGCGTTATGATCTCCAGATTCCATAGATGGGGTCAGTTTATGGGTAATGTGCTGGGGATGTCAGGAGACCCGCGTACGCGTGCGTTATGATCTCCAGATTCCATAGATGGGGTCAGTTTATGGGTAATGTGCCGGGGATGTCAGGAGACCCGCGTACGCGTGCGTTATGATCTCCAGATTCCATAGATGGGGTCAGTTTATGGGTAATGTGCCGGGGATGTCAGGAGACCCGCGTACGCGTGCGTTATGATCTCCAGATTCCATAGATGGGGTCAGCTTATGGGTAATGTGCCGGGGTTGTCAGGAGACCCGCATACGCGTGCGTTATGATCTCCAGATTCCATAGATGGGGTCAGTTTATGGGTAATTTCCTGGGGATGTCAGGAGACCCGCGTATGCGTGCGTTATGATCTCCAGATTCCATAGATGGGGTCAGCTTATGGGTAATGTGCCGGGGTTGTCAGGAGACCCGCATACGCGTGCGTTATGATCTCCAGATTCCATAGATGGGGTCAGTTTATGGGTAATGTGCCGGGGATGTCAGGAGACCCGCGTATGCGTGCGTTATGATCTCCAGATTCCATAGATGGGGTCAGTTTATGGGTAATGTGCCGGGGATGTCAGGAGACCCGTGTATGCGTGCGTTATGATCTCCAGATTCCATAGATGGGGTCAGTTTATGGGTAATGTGCCGGGGATGTCAGGAGACCCGCGTACGCGTGCGTTATGATCTCCAGATTCCATAGATGGGGTCAGTTTATGGGTAATTTCCTGGGGATGTCAGGAGACCCGCGTAAGCATGCGGCATAATCTCCAGATTCCATAGATGGGGTCAGTTTATGGGTAATGTGCCGGGGATGTCAGGAGACCCGCGTAGGTGTGCGTTATGATCTCCAGATTCCATAGATGGGGTCAGTTTATGGGTAATTTCCTGGGGATGTCAGGAGACCCGCGTAAGCATGCGGCATAATCTCCAGATTCCATAGATGGGGTCAGTTTATGGGTAATGTGCCGGGGATGTCAGGAGACCCGCGTAGGTGTGCGTTATGATCTCCAGATTCCATAGATGGGGTCAGTTTATGGGTAATTTCCTGGGGATGTCAGGAGACCCACGTACGCGTGCGTTATGATCTCCTGATTCCATAGATGGAGTCAGTTTATGGGTAATTTCCTGGGGATGTCAGGAGACCCGTGTATGCGTGCGTTATGATCTCCTGATTCCATAGATGGGGTCAGTTTATGGGTAATTTCCTGGGGATGTCAGGAGACCCGCGTATGCGTGCGTTATGATCTCCAGATTCCATAGATGGGGTCAGTTTATGGGTAATTTCCTGGGGATGTCAGGAGACCCGCGTAAGCATGCGGCATAATCTCCAGATTCCATAGATGGGGTCAGTTTATGGGTAATTTCCTGGGGATGTCAGGAGACCCGCGTATGCGTGCGTTATGATCTCCTGATTCCATAGATGGGGTCAGTTTATGGGTAATGTGCCGGGGATGTCAGGAGACCCGCGTACACGTGCGTTATGATCTCCAGATTCCATAGATGGGGTCAGTTTATGGGTAATGTGCCGGGGATGTCAGGAGACCCACGTATGCGTGCGTTATGATCTCCAGATTCCATAGATGGGGTCAGTTTATGGGTAATGTGCCGGGGATGTCAGGAGACCCGCGTACGCGTGCGTTATGATCTCCAGATTCCATAGATGGAGTCAGTTTATGGGTAATGTGCCGGGGATGTCAGGAGACCCGCATACGCGTGCGTTATGATCTCCTGATTCCATAGATGGAGTCAGTTTATGGGTAATGTGCCGGGGATGTCAGGAGACCCACGTATGCGTGCGTTATGATCTCCTGATTCCATAGATGGGGTCAGTTTATGGGTAATTTCCTGGGGATGTCAGGAGACCCGCGTATGCGTGCGTTATGATCTCCAGATTCCATAGATGGGGTCAGTTTATGGGTAATGTGCCGGGGTTGTCAGGAGACCCACGTATGCGTGCGTTATGATCTCCAGATTCCATAGATGGGGTCAGTTTATGGGTAATTTCCTGGGGATGTCAGGAGACCCGCGTATGCGTGCGTTATGATCTCCAGATTCCATAGATGGGGTCAGTTTATGGGTAATGTGCTGGGGATGTCAGGAGACCCGCGTACGCGTGCGTTATGATCTCCAGATTCCATAGATGGGGTCAGTTTATGGGTAATGTGCCGGGGATGTCAGGAGACCCACGAATGCGTGCGTTATGATCTCCAGATTCCATAGATGGGGTCAGTTTATGGGTAATTTCCTGGGGATGTCAGGAGACCCGCGTAAGCATGCGGCATAATCTCCAGATTCCATAGATGGGGTCAGTTTATGGGTAATGTGCCGGGGATGTCAGGAGACCCACGTATGCGTGCGTTATGATCTCCAGATTCCATAGATGGAGTCAGTTTATGGGTAATGTGCCGGGGATGTCAGGAGACCCGTGTATGCGTGCGTTATGATCTCCAGATTCCATAGATGGGGTCAGCTTATGGGTAATGTGCCGGGGTTGTCAGGAGACCCGCATACGCGTGCGTTATGATCTCCAGATTCCATAGATGGGGTCAGTTTATGGGTAATGTGCCGGGGATGTCAGGAGACCCGCGTATGCGTGCGTTATGATCTCCAGATTCTATAGATGGGGTCAGTTTATGGGTAATTTCCTGGGGATGTCAGGAGACCCGCGTAAGCATGCGGCATAATCTCCAGATTCCATAGATGGGGTCAGTTTATGGGTAATGTGCCGGGGATGTCAGGAGACCCACGTACGCGTGCGTTATGATCTCCAGATTCCATAGATGGGGTCAGTTTATGGGTAATGTGCCGGGGATGTCAGGAGACCCGCGTACGCGTGCGTTATGATCTCCAGATTCCATAGATGGGGTCAGTTTATGGGTAATGTGCCGGGGATGTCAGGAGACCCGCGTACGCGTGCGTTATGATCTCCAGATTCCATAGATGGGGTCAGTTTATGGGTAATGTGCCGGGGATGTCAGGAGACCCGCGTAGGTGTGCGTTATGATCTCCAGATTCCATAGATGGGGTCAGTTTATGGGTAATGTGCCGGGGATGTACAGTGCTGGAGACAGTGCAGCCTCCTGGCCGGGGATTTCCTGCAGGCCAAGCTTTAGACAGAGGTGTGGCCTGTACCAGAGTGCAGTGGAGGTCACCTGTAGGGGGCGCTATCAGGCACCTGTCACATGACTGTCCCCTCACACCCGCCATCTTGTCGCCCCTCCACAGACGGCGATGCCGCTGCTCTTCACCCTCTTCGAGCTCGCCCGTAACCCGTCCGTGCAGAGGCAGCTACGCGAGGAGATCCGCCGGGCCGAGGCCCAGAACCCCGGGGACCTGAGCCAGCTCCTGAGCGCCATGCCTCTCCTGAAAGGGGCCATTAAAGAAACGCTGCGGTGAGTACAGAGAGAGGCCACACCCCCCAGCAAGAGGCCACGCCCCCCTGCTGACATCCATGTGACTCTCCGTCTCTTCTCCAGGTTGTACCCTGTTGGAATCACCGTTCAGAGACATCTGACCAAGGACATCACTCTGCAGAACTACCACGTGCCTTCCGGGGTGAGATTGCCACGCGCCTTCCCTGCCTTCTCCTATAGGGGCAGCACTGAGTCACCTATATGTATAAAATCAGCTCCGCTGCTGTGTCAGAAGTGTTGCTGAATTGTCATCTCCTTCAGTTTCCTCTGTGTGAATCACAGCCGGAATATTACATTTCAGTCTGTGAATGAAGGAGGGGCGTCACTCTCCCTGCCTTCTCCTATAGGGGCAGCACTGAGGCGTCACTCTTCCTGCCTTCTCCTATAGGGGCAGCACTGAGGCGTCACTCTTCCTGCCTTCTCCTATAGGGGCAGCACTGAGGCGTCACTCTTCCTGCCTTCTCCTATAGGGGCAGCACTGAGGCGTCACTCTCCCTGCCTTCTCCTATAGGGGCAGCACTGAGGCGTCACTCTTCCTGCCTTCTCCTATAGGGGCAGCACTGAGGCGTCACTCTTCCTGCCTTCTCCTATAGGAGCAGCACTGAGGCGTCACTCTTCCTGTCTTCTCCTATAGGGGCAGCACTGAGGCGTCACTCTCCCTGCCTTCTCCTATAGGGGCAGCACTGAGGCGTCACTCTTCCTGCCTTCTCCTATAGGGGCAGCACTGAGGCGTCACTCTTCCTGCCTTCTCCTATAGGGGCAGCACTGAGGCGTCACTCTTCCTGCCTTCTCCTATAGGGGCAGCACTGAGGCGTCACTCTCCCTGCCTTCTCCTATAGGGGCAGCACTGAGGCGTCACTCTTCCTGCCTTCTCCTATAGGGGCAGCACTGAGGCGTCACTCTTCCTGCCTTCTCCTATAGGAGCAGCACTGAGGCGTCACTCTTCCTGTCTTCTCCTATAGGGGCAGCACTGAGGCGTCACTCTCCCTGCCTTCTCCTATAGGGGCAGCACTGAGGCGTCACTCCTCCTGTCTTCTCCTATAGGGGCAGCACTGAGGCGTCACTCTTCCTGTCTTCTCCTATAGGAGCAGCACTGAGGCATCACTCTTCCTGTCTTCTCCTATAGGGGCAGCACTGAGGCGTCACTCCTCCTGTCTTCTCCTATAGGGGCAGCACTGAGGCGTCACTCTTCCTGCCTTCTCCTATAGGAGCAGCACTGAGGCATCACTCTTCCTGTCTTCTCCTATAGGAGCAGCACTGAGGCATCACTCCTCCTGTCTTCTCCTATAGGGGCAGCACTGAGGCGTCACTCCTCCTGTCTTCTCCTATAGGGGCAGCACTGAGGCGTCACTCTTCCTGTCTTCTCCTATAGGGGCAGCACTGAGGCGTCACTCTTCCTGTCTTCTCCTATAGGGGCAGCACTGAGGCGTCACTCTTCCTGTCTTCTCCTATAGGGGCAGCACTGAGGCGTCACTCTTCCTGCCTTCTCCTATAGGAGCAGCACTGAGGCGTCACTCCTCCTGTCTTCTCCTATAGGGGCAGCACTGAGACGTCACTCCTCCTGTTTTCTCCTATAGGGGCAGCACTGAGGCATCACTCCTCCTGTTTTCTCCTATAGGGGCAGCACTGAGGCGTCACTCGTCCTGCCTTCTCCTATAGGGACAGCACTGAGGCGTCACTCGTCCTGCCTTCTCCTATAGGGGCAGCACTGAGGCGTCACTCTCCCTGTCTTCTCCTATAGGGGCAGCACTGAGGCGTCACTCTTCCTGTCTTCTCCTATAGGGGCAGCACTGAGACGTCACTCCTCCTGTTTTCTCCTATAGGGGCAGCACTGAGGCGTCACTCGTCCTGCCTTCTCCTATAGGGGCAGCACTGAGGCATCACTCCTCCTGTTTTCTCCTATAGGGGCAGCACTGAGGCGTCACTCGTCCTGCCTTCTCCTATAGGGGCAGCACTGAGGCGTCACTCGTCCTGCCTTCTCCTATAGGGGCAGCACTGAGGCGTCACTCTCCCTGTCTTCTCCTATAGGGGCAGCACTGAGGCGTCACTCCTCCTGTCTTCTCCTATAGGGGCAGCACTGAGGCGTCACTCGTCCTGTCTTCTCCTATAGGGGCAGCACTGAGGCGTCACTCGTCCTGTCTTCTCCTATAGGGGCAGCACTGAGGCGTCACTCGTCCTGTCTTCTCCTATAGGGGCAGCACTGAGGCGTCACTCTCCCTGCCTTCTCCTATAGGGGCAGCACTGAGGCGTCACTCTCCCTGCCTTCTCCTATAGGGGCAGCACTGAGGCGTCACTCTTCCTGCCTTCTCCTATAGGGGCAGCACTGAGGCGTCACTCGTCCTGTCTTCTCCTATAGGGGCAGCACTGAGGCGTCACTCTCCCTGTCTTCTCCTATAGGGGCAGCACTGACGCGTCACTCGTCATGTCTTCTCCTATAGGGGCAGCACTGAGGCGTCACTCGTCATGTCTTCTCCTATAGGGGCAGCACTGAGGCGTCACTCTTCCTGTCTTCTCCTATAGGGGCAGCACTGAGGCGTCACTCTCCCTGTCTTCTCCTATAGGGGCAGCACTGAGGCGTCACTCCTCCTGTTTTCTTCTATAGGGGCAGCACTGAGGCGTCACTCCTCCTGTCTTCTCCTATAGGGGCAGCACTGAGGCGTCACTCGTCCTGTCTTCTCCTATAGGGGCAGCACTGAGGCGTCACTCTTCCTGCCTTCTCCTATAGGGGCAGCACTGAGGCGTCACTCTTCCTGTCTTCTCCTATAGGGGCAGCACTGAGGCATTACTCTTCCTGTCTTCTCCTATAGGGGCAGCACTGAGGCGTCACTCCTCCTGTCTTCTCCTATAGGGGCAGCACTGAGGCGTCACTCCTCCTGTCTTCTCCTATAGGGGCAGCACTGAGGCGTCACTCCTCCTGTCTTCTCCTATAGGGGCAGCACTGAGACGTCACTCTTCCTGTCTTCTCCTATAGGGGCAGCACTGAGGCGTCACTCCTCCTGTCTTCTCCTATAGGGGCAGCACTGAGGCGTCACTCTTCCTGTCTTCTCCTATAGGGGCAGCACTGAGGCGTCACTCCTCCTGTCTTCTCCTATAGGGGCAGCACTGAGGCGTCACTCTTCCTGTCTTCTCCTATAGGGGCAGCACTGAAGCGTCACTCCTCCTGTCTTCTCCTATAGGGGCAGCACTGAGGCGTCACTCCTCCTGTCTTCTCCTATAGGGGCAGCACTGAGGCATTACTCTTCCTGTCTTCTCCTATAGGGGCAGCACTGAGGCGTCACTCTTCCTGTCTTCTCCTATAGGGGCAGCACTGAGGCGTCACTCGTCCTGTCTTCTCCTATAGGGGCAGCACTGAGGCGTCACTCCTCCTGTCTTCTCCTATAGGGGCAGCACTGAGGCATTACTCTTCCTGTCTTCTCCTATAGGGGCAGCACTGAGGCGTCACTCTTCCTGTCTTCTCCTATAGGGGCAGCACTGAGGCGTCACTCGTCCTGTCTTCTCCTATAGGGGCAGCACTGAGGCGTCACTCCTCCTGTCTTCTCCTATAGGGGCAGCACTGAGGCGTCACTCCTCCTGTCTTCTCCTATAGGGGCAGCACTGAGGCATTACTCTTCCTGTCTTCTCCTATAGGGGCAGCACTGAGGCGTCACTCTTCCTGTCTTCTCCTATAGGGGCAGCACTGAGGCGTCACTCTTCCTGTCTTCTTCTATAGGGGCAGCACTGAGGCGTCACTCCTCCTGTCTTCTCCTATAGGGGCAGCACTGAGGCGTCACTCCTCCTGTCTTCTCCTATAGGGGCAGCACTGAGGCGTCACTCGTCCTGTCTTCTCCTATAGGGGCAGCACTGAGGCGTCACTCCTCCTGTCTTCTCCTATAGGGGCAGCACTGAGGCGTCACTCGTCCTGTCTTCTCCTATAGGGGCAGCACTGAGGCGTCACTCCTCCTGTCTTCTCCTATAGGGGCAGCACTGAGGCGTCACTCCTCCTGTCTTCTCCTTTAGGGGCAGCACTGAGGCGTCACTCTTCCTGTCTTCTCCTATAGGGGCAGCACTGAGGCGTCACTCTTCCTGTCTTCTCCTATAGGGGCAGCACTGAGGCGTCACTCTTCCTGTCTTCTCCTATAGGGGCAGCACTGAGGCGTCACTCGTCATGTCTTCTCCTATAGGGGCAGCACTGAGGCGTCACTCGTCATGTCTTCTCCTATAGGGGCAGCACTGAGGCGTCACTCGTCATGTCTTCTCCTATAGGGGCAGCACTGAGGCGTCACTCCTCCTGTCTTCTCCTATAGGGGCAGCACTGAGGCGTCACTCCTCCTGTCTTCTCCTATAGGGGCAGCACTGAGACGTCACTCTTCCTGTCTTCTCCTATAGGGGCAGCACTGAGGCGTCACTCTTCCTGTCTTCTCCTATAGGGGCAGCACTGAGACGTCACTCTTCCTGTCTTCTCCTATAGGGGCAGCACTGAGGCGTCACTCCTCCTGTCTTCTCCTATAGGGGCAGCACTGAGACGTCACTCTTCCTGTCTTCTCCTATAGGGGCAGCACTGAGACGTCACTCTTCCTGTCTTCTCCTATAGGGGCAGCACTGAGGCGTCACTCCTCCTGTCTTCTCCTTTAGGGGCAGCACTGAGGCGTCACTCTTCCTGCCTTCTCCTATAGGGGCAGCACTGAGGCGTCACTCTTCCTGTCTTCTCCTATAGGGGCAGCACTGAGGCGTCACTCTTCCTGTCTTCTCCTATAGGGGCAGCACTGAGGCGTCACTCTTCCTGTCTTCTCCTATAGGGGCAGCACTGAGGCGTCACTCGTCCTGTCTTCTCCTATAGGGGCAGCACTGAGGCGTCACTCTTCCTGTCTTCTCCTATAGGGGCAGCACTGAGGCGTCACTCTTCCTGTCTTCTCCTATAGGGGCAGCACTGAGGCGTCACTCGTCCTGTCTTCTCCTATAGGGGCAGCACTGAGGCGTCACTCTTCCTGTCTTCTCCTATAGGGGCAGCACTGAGGCGTCACTCGTCATGTCTTCTCCTATAGGGGCAGCACTGAGGCGTCACTCGTCATGTCTTCTCCTATAGGGGCAGCACTGAGGCGTCACTCGTCATGTCTTCTCCTATAGGGGCAGCACTGAGGCGTCACTCCTCCTGTCTTCTCCTATAGGGGCAGCACTGAGACGTCACTCTTCCTGTCTTCTCCTATAGGGGCAGCACTGAGGCGTCACTCCTCCTGTCTTCTCCTATAGGGGCAGCACTGAGACGTCACTCTTCCTGTCTTCTCCTATAGGGGCAGCACTGAGGCGTCACTCTTCCTGTCTTCTCCTATAGGGGCAGCACTGAGGCGTCACTCTTCCTGTCTTCTCCTATAGGGGCAGCACTGAGGCGTCACTCTTCCTGTCTTCTCCTATAGGGGCAGCACTGAGGCGTCACTCGTCATGTCTTCTCCTATAGGGGCAGCACTGAGGCGTCACTCGTCATGTCTTCTCCTATAGGGGCAGCACTGAGGCGTCACTCGTCATGTCTTCTCCTATAGGGGCAGCACTGAGGCGTCACTCCTCCTGTCTTCTCCTATAGGGGCAGCACTGAGGCGTCACTCCTCCTGTCTTCTCCTATAGGGGCAGCACTGAGACGTCACTCTTCCTGTCTTCTCCTATAGGGGCAGCACTGAGGCGTCACTCTTCCTGTCTTCTCCTATAGGGGCAGCACTGAGACGTCACTCTTCCTGTCTTCTCCTATAGGGGCAGCACTGAGGCGTCACTCGTCATGTCTTCTCCTATAGGGGCAGCACTGAGGCGTCACTCCTCCTGTCTTCTCCTATAGGGGCAGCACTGAGGCGTCACTCCTCCTGTCTTCTCCTATAGGGGCAGCACTGAGACGTCACTCTTCCTGTCTTCTCCTATAGGGGCAGCACTGAGGCGTCACTCTTCCTGTCTTCTCCTATAGGGGCAGCACTGAGGCATTACTCTTCCTGTCTTCTCCTATAGGGACAGCACTGAGGCGTCACTCTTCCTGTCTTCTCCTATAGGGGCAGCACGGAGGCATCACTCCTCCTGTCTTCTCCTATAGGGGCAGCACTGAGGAATTACTCTTCCTGTCTTCTCCTATAGGGGCAGCACTGAGGCGTCACTCTTCCTGTCTTCTCCTATAGGGGCAGCACTGAGGCGTCACTCGTCCTGTCTTCTCCTATAGGGGCAGCACTGAGGCGTCACTCCTCCTCTCTTCTCCTATAGGGGCAGCACTGAGGCGTCACTCCTCCTGTCTTCTCCTATAGGGGCAGCACTGAGGCATTACTCTTCCTGTCTTCTCCTATAGGGGCAGCACTGAGGCGTCACTCCTCCTGTCTTCTCCTATAGGGGCAGCACTGAGGCGTCACTCCTCCTGTCTTCTCCTATAGGGGCAGCACTGAGGCGTCACTCCTCCTGTCTTCTCCTATAGGGGCAGCACTGAGGCGTCACTCGTCCTGTCTTCTCCTATAGGGGCAGCACTGAGGCGTCACTCCTCCTGTCTTCTCCTATAGGGGCAGCACTGAGGCGTCACTCCTCCTGTCTTCTCCTATAGGGGCAGCACTGAGGCGTCACTCTTCCTGTCTTCTCCTATAGGGGCAGCACTGAAGCATCACTCCTCCTGTCTTCTCCTATAGGGGCAGCACTGAGTCACCTTTATATATAAAAGCAGCTATGTTACAGCCAGTAGGTTACATTTCAGTCTCAGCCAAGACTCCAGTATGGGGCCCAGGGGGCCTAACTGTAAAGGAGGGGCCCCTGATGGCAGCTGCACTATCTCTGCTGCTGCTGATGATGACGGGGCCTAACTATCACATATAAGTTACAAGGGGGCCCAGCACAAGCCCATATTATGTCCGGCTCCCTATAACCATAACCCAGAGGTGTACCTACCTTAGAGGCAGTGCAGGCAGAGGCCCCCGGGCCCATGGAATAGGGGGGCCCAGCACAAGCCCATATTATGTCCGGCTCCCTATAACCATAACCCAGAGGTGTACCTACCTTAGAGGCAGTGCAGGCAGAGGCCCCCGGGCCCATGGAATAGGGGGGCCCAGCACAAGCCCATATTATGTCCGGCTCCCTATA
Organism: Gastrophryne carolinensis; assembly: GCA_027917425.1. Lineage (NCBI taxonomy): Eukaryota > Metazoa > Chordata > Amphibia > Anura > Microhylidae > Gastrophryne > Gastrophryne carolinensis. The sequence continues at coordinate 56,830 of JAQIHN010000046.1, read as the reverse complement.
ACCATAACCCAGAGGTGTACCTACCTTAGAGGCAGTGCAGGCAGAGGCCCCCGGGCCCATGGAATAGGGGGGCCCAGCACAAGCCCATATTATGTCCAGCTCCCTATAACCATAACCCAGAGGTGTACCTACCTTAGAGGCAGTGCAGGCAGAGGCCCCCGGGCCAATGGAATAGGGGGGCCCAGCACAAGCCCATATTATGTCCGGCTCCCTATAACCATAACCCAGAGGTGTACCTACCTTAGAGGCAGTGCAGGCAGAGGCCCCCGGGCCAATGGAATAGGGGGGCCCAGCACAAGCCCATATTATGTCCGGCTCCCTATAACCATAACCCAGAGGTGTACCTACCTTAGAGGCAGTGCAGGCAGAGGCCCCCGGGCCCATGGAATAGGGGGGCCCAGCACAAGCCCATATTATGTCTGGGCCCATTAAACAGGGACAAGCTACCTACACGACCTCTATGGAATGTATAGGCAGCTCCAGCATAGATACTTACCTGGCCATTCATGCCGCCTCTGCTGTGCATGCTCCGCCCCCGCAGGCCTCTCTAGTCACCTCCGCGGTGAGGGCCCGGTGTTCCCAGGGTGGGTGCTGCTATGGGGTCCCCATACAGGCCTTGTACTCCCCTGCATAACCTCTTATTACTGGATACTGAGGCTAACCTGGCGCCTCGGGGACAGGGGCTCACTGTAATGTAGGGGCCCGTGCATCACATATGGGTTACAGGCGGGCCCCTGACATTGCGGTTACAAGGTGCCCATAGATATCTGAAGGCCACTCTGCTCGGCGCAGGGGCCCCAAAAAGTGACCTGTCACATGATTCATTGTATTTGCTGCCACATTGAAATAAAAGCAGAGGAATGAGCCAGATCCCTCCCTGCAGACACAGCGTGATGTTCCAGCCACCTATCCGTGTATGTGGGGGCGTGGCTTCAGAAAAGGAAGCATGGCTTCAAAAAACGGGGTGGGGCTTCAGAAAGGGGGTGGGGCTCCAGAAAGGGGGCAGGGTTTCAGAACAGAGGAAAGGGTTTCAGAAAAGGGGGCGGGGTTTTAGAACAGGGGGCAAGGTTTCAGAAAGGGGACGGGGTTTGGGAAAAGGGGTGGGGTTTCAGAACAGGGGGCGGGATTTCAGAAAAGAGGTGGGGTTTCAGAACTGGGGCGGAGTTTCAGGAAGGGGACGGGGTTTTGGAAAAGGGGTGGGGTTTCGGAACTGGGGGTGGGGTTTCAGAAAGGGGACAGGGTTTAAGAACAGGGGACGGGGTTTCAGAAAGGGGTGGGGTCTCATAAAGGGACGGGGTTTCAGCACAGGGTGCAGGGCTTCAGCACAGGGGCAGTTTCCACCCCATGCGAGATGAGGAGACAATGCTCTGATTTTCCCCTAATGGAGTCTTTCTGTTTGCAGGCACAGCGTGATGCGGGGGGTGGAGTTACAGCCACCTATACCTGTATGTGGGGGTGGGGCTTTATAACAGGGGGCGGGGTTTCAGCACGGCGGGCAGTTTCCACCCCAGGAGACGATGCTGTGATTTGCCACTAATGGAGTGTTTCTGTTCGCAGACCGTGGTGCAGGAGGGGGCGGAGTTCCAGACACCTATCTGTGTATGCGGGGGTGGAGTTTCGGGAACAGGGGGCGGGGTTTCAGCCACCCCATGCAAAATGAGTAAACGATGATGTGATTTGCCCCTAATGGAGTGCTTCTGTTCGCAGACCCTGGTGCAAGTGGGTTTGTACCCTCTGGGGCGCAGCCCCCTGGTTTTCCCCGACCCGCTGCGCTATGACCCCGGGCGATGGCTGCGGAGAGACGACACCAACTTCAAGGCGCTGGCGTTCGGCTTCGGCTCCCGGCAATGCATCGGCCGCAGGATCGCCGAGACCGAGATGTTACTCTTCCTGATGCACGTGAGTGGGGGGGCAGCACTGGGGGGCTGAGGGGCGTCCAGCGGGGGGCAGCACTGGGGGGCTCGGTGTCTCTATAGTGGGGGCATCCAGCGGGGGGCAGCACTGGGGGGCTGAGGGGCATGCACTGAGGGGCGTCCATGGGGGGCAGTACTGGGGGGCTGAGGGGCGTCCAGCGGGGGGCAGCACTAGGGGGCTGAGGGGCGTCCATGGGGGGCAGCACTGGGGGGCTGAGGGGCGTCCAGCGGGGGGCAGCACTGGGGGGCTGAGGGGTGTCCAGCGGGGGGCAGCACTGGGGGGCTGAGGGGCGTCCAGCGGGGGGCAGCACTGGGGGGCTGAGGGGTGTCCAGTGGGGGGCAGCACTGGGGGGCTGAGGGGTGTCCAGCGGGGGGCAGCACTGGGGGGCTGAGGGGTGTCCAGTGGGGGGCAGCACTGGGGGGCTGAGGGGCGTCCAGCGGGGGGGCAGCACTGGGGGGCTGAGGGGCATCCAGCATGGAGCAGCACTGGGGGGGCTGAGGGGCGTCCAGCGGGGGGCTGAGGGGCGTCCAGCGGGGGGGGCAGCACTGGGGGTCTGAGGGGCGTCCAGCGGGGGGGGCAGCACTGGGGGTCTGAGGGGCGTCCAGCATGGGGCAGCACTGGGGGGCTGAGGGGCATCCAGCAGGGGGCAGCACTGGGGGGCTCGGTGTCTCTATAGTGGGGGCATCCAGCAGGGGGCAGCACTGGGGGGCTCGGTCTGGTGGGTTTTGTTCCGCTTTAGATACATTTGGCTCGTACATCACATGATCCTATTAAGCCAATAGAGCGCTGTTCTGGGGGGAGGGGTGGCACTCCCCCGTCACTTACCCAGAATTCTCTTCTCTTTGGCAGATGCTGAAGAACTTCCAGATAGACACGGTCAGTAAGGACGACATCAAGACGGTGTTTGGGTTCATCCTGATGCCCGAGAAGCCTCCGCTACTCACCTTCCGCCCCATCTGACCTCCCAGAAGCCCCGGCCACGCCCCCGCACACAGGAACGGGCTCCTCTCTGACCTCCCAGAAGCCCCGGCCACGCCCCCGTGCACAGGAGCGGGCTCCTCCCCCATCTGACCTCCCAGAAGCCCCGGCCACGCCCCCGTGCACAGGAGCGGGCTCCTCCCCCATCTGACCTCCCAGAAGCCCCGGCCACGCCCCCGTGCACAGGTGCGGGCTCCTCCCCCCATCTGACCTCCCAGAAGTCCCAGCCACGCCCCCGTGCACAGGAGCGGGCTCCTCCCCCATCTGACCTCCCAGAAGTCCCGGCCACGCCCCCGTGCACAGGAGCGGGCTCCTCCCCCATCTGACCTCCCAGAAGCCCCGGCCACGCCCCCCGTGCACAGGAGCGGGCTCCTCCCTCCGTATCTCTGCAGCAGTGATGGACCAGAGGAATCCCCATCTCTAGCCACCAATCATATCGCAGCTCCTCTCTCTGGCCCCGCCCCCGAGGAACAATCTGTGCTTCACAATTGGCTGTTTAATAAAGATGCTGGATATAAAAATGGCGGCTTCCTGTGCTTCATGTGAGCGCCGTACCCTCCAATTCTCCAATTCTCGCACTCTCCCCCGCAGGGAGGATAAACATGGAGTATGGCCTCAAATTATATGGAAATGGTATTAACATGCGTCTCCCAAAAATAAGACAGGGTTTATATTCCAAGTTTGCCTCACACCCTGCTTCAGAATGATTAATCACTTCTGGGTTATAGACACTAGATGGCGCTTTTCTAGCAGAAGCCCCTCCCAGTCCATAAATACCTGGGACCTCCCACACTCCTCAGTATAGTCTCTGCAGAGGCGACGACAGGCAAGATGATGGCTCTTCTCTCCTTATAGGTAAGTCGGGGAACACCCGCCCCCCCCCCCCTTTGTCCTATTTCCACCTGGACTCCTTTTGTTAATGTGGCCACGCCTCCCAGCTATGGCTGCAGGGTCCGGGTGAGGGTAGGTGGCACCTTCAGGTGTTTGTGACTAGGAGCCATGCTCCACCGCAAATCGCCCACCAAAGGGTCATCAGGTTACGGTGATCCTGACATGGGACGCCCTGTCCGTCCTGAAGCCCTCGCTACATATCTAAATGTAGCCATATTTACTCCCCGTTCCCGGTTAGTGGGGGGGGGGGGGGTCTGTCCCTCCATTTTGTTCTATCCACCCTATATTGTAGTGTGTGGTCTGTGTGCTTGGTGTAGTACTGTCACTTTTATTGATTATGCACTGGCTACTGTTGTGTGTGTTGTGTGTGTGTGCTTTTACTAGGCGCGGCTCACTCTCCGGCGGCGGCGGGCCGGTTTTACACTATATGGCCGGCTCCGCAGCCTTCGCTTCTCCTCAGTCAGGGGTGGGGGCGGGGCCTGGCGCTCTTCACGCCTGTGACGGCCCGCCCTTCCCCGGGGCGCGTCGGCCGGCTCTCAGCCCTATTGGCTGGGAGCGCGGCGGCGTAGGTTTCCCGCGTGGTGGGGGGGGCGGGGCCATGCGCGGGGCACGATCCGCTTTGGCCCGCCTCCCTCCTCCTTCCTTCCCTCGGGTCTGCGCCGCTAGCTTCCAGCGGCTTTGTGAGTGCCCCTCTGGGTTTTTCTTTGTCATTGTAGTGTAATAATAAATATATATATATTTTCAGTGTATGCTGGCGCCCCTGGCGGCCTCTGGATATTGCCTGGTATACATACCTATTGCTATATCTATATACATATCTGTGTATGCTTATATATATATATCTATATATAGCTATATAATGTCTCTTTTGCCTTATGTATTTGTTGTACTAAAGGGGTTTTCCCCCTGTGGTGTCTTTCTGGTGGAACTGAGGCTATTAAGGTCCCTTGTCAAATTGGGGTTCCCTTTTGATTCTAAAAAAAAAAAAAAAAAATCCTCCCACCAACAGACTCTAAGGGTCATCCCGGGTAGCTTTATAGCGTAATTCCCATTGGTCATTGCAACTACCTAAAAATCACCCTATGGAGGCTTCCCAGGATACCGGGCTAGGGATCCCTTCGGGGCAACCCCGGCAGTGTGTGGTATGTGGGGTATCCCTTGTAGGCAACATTGTGCAAATTGGTGTACTATGTGCACAGCAGGCGATTGCGCGGCAATCTGGACCCCGTGCGGCCAGGTCGGCCCCGCTGGCCTCATCACCTACACCCCCACGCCTGGTCTTGACCCCAGGTGACGTTGTCAATAGCGGGGAGTCCCAATCCAATGTCTGCACCAGACGGGCCAACATTGAGAGAATGATTGCTAGCTCTGCGGCCAGGATGGCCCCAGCTAGGAGACGGCACTTGGCGCCCGCTGCGCCGGCCCTTGACTATGATGATTATGATCCTTTTGATTGGTCTGATTATTCCCCGCTTGAGGAGGGGGTATTGTTTCCTGACTCCGATAGTTCTGAAGATCAGCAGTAATTGGATGCTGATGCCGGTACAGAGCGTGGGGATACCGTTGATACTCCCAGGCTCCTTAGCCATAATTTTGAAGTGCTTGCCATTTCCCCTCCTGTGGAGGCCCCTCCGCAACGGGGGAATTTTTTGGTACCGCTGAGCCTCGTTTGGAGTTTCCGGATCAGAAGCACTTTAACAATCTGATTTTTAAGGAATGGGAAATGCCTAGCCGGCTCCCTGGTTTTCCTCAAGGGTGGGATAGGAAGTATCCCTTCCCTGTTGATGTGGTTAAGCGTTGGTCGACACCCCCCAAGGTGGACGCTCCCGTCCTGGGATTGTCCAATACGCCGGTCGTGCATTCCCCGGATTCCACTACCTTGAGGAATAGAGAGGACCGACGTCTCGACCAACTAGCTTCGCATACCTTTGCTTGTGGGTGCGGCCTTGCGCCCGGTGTGTGCTTCAGCTCTTACGGCCGTGGCTACTAGAGCTTTAATCAGGGGCCTTCTGGATGGTTCCCAATCTAATCCTTCCAGTGAGGAGTTTAGAGCTTTGACTCATTGTGATATGTTCATTGCCTTTGTCTTATCAGCCTTGGATGATACTATCCGTAGGTGTAGCAGGACCTCGGCATTGCAGGTTGCTATACGACGATCGGTCTGGTTGCGCCAGGGGGCGTCCGATAACGCTGCAAAGAAGGCGCTTACAGGGCTTCCCTTCGCGGGTCTGCGGCTGTTTGGTGATCGACTAGACTCTGTTGTCAAGGGAGGTAGGTTACCTCAACGCAAGTAGCAGGGCCGGCCCTTTCGGGGTTCAGGCTCATTCAACCTCTCCTTTCGTGGCTCTTGGACGAGCAGGGGAACATCCTTCGTTGCATTCAGAGGAGGTTCCTGGGGTAGGGGCAGAGGATGTGCCCGACCTGGGTCTTCTTGGGGTGCTAAACCCAAATCCGCTGCCGAGCCCGCTCAGCAATGAGGGGGCGCTCTCACCCTTGCGGGTGGGGGAGGGGGGTGGCTGCGGCTCTTCGCTCTGGTCTGGACTCAAGAGGTCACAGACAATTGGATCCTGGAGGTGGTCTCCTCCGGGTGCAAGCTGGAGTTCGCATACGGCCTCCTCCCAGATTCCTCAGGTCACGGGTTTCTAGGACCCACGGGTGGCACAGGGACTGCTCCTGGCGGTGCAAAACCTTCGGGATATGGGGGTCGTTTGTCCGGTTCCCCCCATAGAGAGAGGTCAGTGTTACTATTCCAACCTCTTTAGCGTGCCCAAGAAGGATGGCTCCATAAAGATTCTCAACCGGTTCATCAGAACCAGAAAATTTTGCATGGAAACCATGCGCTCTGCTGTCAATTTCCTATGCCCAGGGGACTTGATGGCTTCGATAGACATTAAGGATGCTTACCTTCATGTGCCGGTTTTCCCGGGACACCAATGGTTCCTCAGGTTTGCGGTAGGCGATCAGCACTACCAGTTTGTGGCTCTTCCCTTCGGGCTGACTTCGGCGCCCAAGGTGTTCACCAAGGTATTGGCGGGCGTGATGGCCCTTCTCAGAGTCCAGGGCATTCGCATTTTGCCTTATCTGGACGACCTTCTCATTAAGTCTTCCTCTCTCCACCAGGCGGAGCTGGACACCCGGAAGGTGGTGACGACGCTGGAGAGGTCCGGGTGGGTAATCATTTACCCCAAAGCCTCAATTCAGAGAGACACAAAAAAAGATCTGTTTTCGTGCCGATCTGTTTTTTTTGTGAAATGTTTCCGTTCTCGTATGAGTGTACGAGCGATTCTATGCATTGAAATCCTTCTGTAAAGTTTCCGTCCGTTCGAGCGGCAGCTTACGAATACGAGGATGTCATTTTCCATCCAGACTTTTCCGTTTCATTTCCACATGTTACAACGTAGGCTTTCATTTTTGCCCTTTTCCCATCGTATCCTCCAACGAATCCTTTACGTTTCCCGATAGATTCTGTTTCCACTTTACAAAAAATAATCGTCCAGACGGAATCCTTACGATCTTGCGCCTGCGCACTACAAACTTAACTCATTAATGTGCTCGCCTACATATTCGCCACCCTCACTTCTACTACAATGTTTAGCTAAATCACTGTCCTCCATCCTCCCTTTTGGACCCTTAAAGCTTACCCAAATCACTTCTCGGTCATGTGAATATTCATCTTTAAATATTTCTGGGCCCATTAGTTTTGTGTTAATGTAGTTTGTAAATGAAATGACAATGTAACATTTTTTTTTATTCCATCATAAAATATAAAATGTATCAAAATTTGGAAAATTTTACATTTTTACAACTATAAAAAAACAAAATACATAGAGGAGGGGTAAAGTGAGTGGTAGAGGACAGTGGAGGGGTTAGGTGAGTAGTAGAGGACAGCGGAGGGGTTAGGTGAGTAGTAGAGGACAGTGGAGGGGTCAGGTGAGTGGTAGAGGACAGTGGAGGGGTTAGGTGAGTAGTAGAGGACAGTGGAGGGGTTGGGTGAGTAGTAGAGGACAGCGGAGGGGTTAGGTGAGTAGTAGAGGACAGTGGAGGGGTTAGGTGAGTAGTAGAGGACAGCAGAGGGGTTAGGTGAGTAGTAGAGGACAGCGGAGGGGTTAGGTGAGTAGTAGAGGACAGCGGAGGGGATAGGTGAGTAGTAGAGGACAGCGGAGGGGTTAGGTGAGTGGTAGAGGACAGTGGAGGGGTTAGGTGAGTAGTAGAGGACAGCGGAGGAGTTAGGTGAGTAGTAGAGGACAGCAGAGGGGTTAGGTGAGTAGTAGAGGACAGTGGAGGGGTTAGGTGAGTAGTTGAGGACAGCGGAGGGGTTAGGTGAGTAGTAGAGGACAGCGGAGGGGTTAGGTGAGTAGTAGAGGACAGTGGAGGGGTTAGGTGAGTAGTAGAGGACAGTGGAGGGGTCGGGTGAGTAGTAGAGGACAGTGGAGGGGTTAGGTGAGTGGTAGAGGACAGTGGAGGGGTCGGGTGAGTAGTAGAGGACAGTGGAGGGGTTGGGTGAGTAGTAGAGGACAACAGAGGGGTTAGGTGAGTAGTAGAGGACAGCAGAGGGGTTAGGTGAGTAGTAGAGGACAGCAGAGGGGTTAGGTGAGTAGTAGAGGACAGCGGAGGGGTTGGGTGAGTAGTAGAGGACAGCAGAGGGGTTAGGTGAGTAGTAGAGGACAGCAGAGGGGTTAGGTGAGTAGTAGAGGACAGTGGAGGGGTCAGGTGAGTAGTAGAGGACAGTGGAGGGGTTGGGTGGGTAGTAGATGACAGTGGAGGGGTTAGGTGAGTAATAGAGGACAGTGGAGGGGTTAGGTGAGTGGTAGAGGACAGTGGAGGGGTCAGGTGAGTAGTAGAGGACAGCGGAGGGGTTGGGTGAGTAGTAGAGGACAGCGGAGGGGTTAGGTGAGTAGTAGAGGACAGTGGAGGGGTTGGGTGAGTAGTAGAGGACAGTGGAGGGGTTGGGTGGGTAGTAGATGACAGTGGAGGGGTTAGGTGAGTAATAGAGGACAGTGGAGGGGTTAGGTGAGTAGTAGAGGACAGTGGAGGGGTTAGGTGAGTAGTAGAGGACAGTGGAGGGGTCGGGTGAGTAGTAGAGGACAGTGGAGGGGTTAGGTGAGTGGTAGAGGACAGTGGAGGGGTCGGGTGAGTAGTAGAGGACAGTGGAGGGGTTGGGTGACTAGTAAAGGACAGCAAAGGGGTTAGGTGAGTAGTAGAGGACAGCAGAGGGGTTAGGTGAGTAGTAGAGGACAGTGGAGGGGTTAGGTGAGTAGTAGAGGACAGTGGAGGAGTTAGGTGAGTAGTAGAGGACAGTGGAGGGGTTAGGTGAGTAGTAGAGGACAGCAGAGGGGTTAGGTGAGTAGTAGAGGACAGCAGAGGGGTTAGTAGAGGACAGCAGAGGGGTTAGGTGAGTAGTAGAGGACAGCGGAGGGATTAGGTGAGTAGTAGAGGACAGTGGAGGGGTTAGGTGAGTAGTAGAGGACAGCGGAGGGGTTAGGTGAGTGGTAGAGGACAGTGGAGGGGTCGGGTGAGTGGTAGAGGACAGCGGAGGGGTTAGGTGAGTAGTAGAGGACAGTGGAGGGGTTGGGTGAGTGGTAGAGGACAGTGGAGGGGTTGGGTGAGTGGTAGAGGACAGTGGAGGGGTCAGGTGAGTAGTAGAGGACAGCGGAGGGGTTAGGTGGGTAGTAGATGACAGTGGAGGGGTTAGGTGAGTAATAGAGGACAGTGGAGGGGTTAGGTGAGTGGTAGAGGACAGTGGAGGGGTCAGGTGAGTAGTAGAGGACAGTGGAGGGGTTGGGTGAGTGGTAGAGGACAGTGGAGGGGTTGGGTGAGTGGTAGAGGACAGTGGAGGGGTCAGGTGAGTAGTAGAGGACAGCGGAGGGGTTAGGTGGGTAGTAGATGACAGTGGAGGGGTTAGGTGAGTAATAGAGGACAGTGGAGGGGTTAGGTGAGTGGTAGAGGACAGTGGAGGGGTTGGGTGAGTGGTAGAGGACAGTGGAGGGGTCAGGTGAGTAGTAGAGGACAGCGGAGGGGTTAGGTGGGTAGTAGATGACAGTGGAGGGGTTAGGTGAGTAATAGAGGACAGTGGAGGGGTTAGGTGAGTGGTAGAGGACAGTGGAGGGGTCAGGTGAGTAGTAGAGGACAGCGGAGGGGTTAGGTGAGTAGTAGAGGACAGCGGAGGGGTTAGGTGAGTGGTAGAGGACAGTGGAGGGGTTAGGTGAGTAGTAGAGGACAGCAGAGGGGTTAGGTGAGTAGTAGAGGACAGTGGAGGGGTTGGGTGAGTGGTAGAGGACAGTGGAGGGGTCAGGTGAGTAGTAGAGGACAGCGGAGGGGTTGGGTGAGTGGTAGAGGACAGTGGAGGGGTCAGGTAAGTAGTAGAGGACAGTGGAGGGGCTGGGTGGGTAGTAGATGACAGTGGAGGGGTTAGGTGAGTAATAGAGGACAGCGGAGGGGTTAGGTGAGTGGTAGAGGACAGTGGAGGGGTCATGTGAGTAGTAGAGGACAGCGGAGGGGTTGGGTGAGTAGTAGAGGACAGTGGAGGGGTTGGGTGGGTAGTAGATGACAGTGGAGGGGTTAGGTGAGTAATAGAGGACAGTGGAGGGGTTAGGTGAGTAGTAGAGGACAGTGGAGGAGTTAGGTGAGTAGTAGAGGACAGTGGAGGGGTCAGGTGAGTAGTAGAGGACAGCGGAGGGGTTAGGTGAGTAGTAGAGGACAGTGGAGGGGTTAGGTGAGTAGTAGAGGACAGTGGAGGAGTTAGGTGAGTAGTAGAGGACAGTGGAGGGGTTAGGTGAGTAGTAGAGGACAGCAGAGGGGTTAGGTGAGTAGTAGAGGACAGCGGAGGGGTTAGGTGAGTAGTAGAGGACAGTGGAGGGGTTGGGTGAGTAGTAGAGGACAGTGGAGGGGTTGGGTGGGTAGTAGATGACAGTGGAGGGGTTAGGTGAGTAATAGAGGACAGTGGAGGGGTTAGGTGAATAGTAGAGGACAGTGGAGGAGTTAGGTGAGTAGTAGAGGACAGTGGAGGGGTTAGGTGAGTAGTAGAGGACAGTGGAGGGGTCGGGTGAGTAGTAGAGGACAGTGGAGGGGTTGGGTGAGTAGTAGAGGACAGCAGAGGGGTTAGGTGAGTAGTAGAGGACAGCAGAGGGGTTAGGTGAGTAGTAGAGGACAGTGGAGGGGTTAGGTGAGTAGTAGAGGACAGTGGAGGGGTTAGGTGAGTGGTAGAGGACAGTGGAGGAATTAGGTGAGTAGTAGAGGACAGTGGAGGGGTTGGGTGGGTAGTAGATGACAGTGGAGGGGTTAGGTGAGTAATAGAGGACAGTGGAGGGGTTAGGTGAGTAGTAGAGGACAGTGGAGGAGTTAGGTGAGTAGTAGAGGACAGTGGAGGGGTCAGGTGAGTAGTAGAGGACAGCGGAGGGGTTAGGTGAGTAGTAGAGGACAGTGGAGGGGTTAGGTGAGTAGTAGAGGACAGTGGAGGGGTCGGGTGAGTAGTAGAGGACAGTGGAGGGGTTAGGTGAGTGGTAGAGGACAGTGGAGGGGTTAGGTGAGTAGTAGAGGACAGTGGAGGGGTCGGGTGAGTAGTAGAGGACAGTGGAGGGGTTGGGTGAGTAGTAGAGGACAGCAGAGGGGTTAGGTGAGTAGTAGAGGACAGCAGAGGGGTTAGGTGAGTAGTAGAGGACAGTGGAGGGGTTAGGTGAGTAGTAGAGGACAGCGGAGGGGTCGGGGGAGTAGTAGAGGACAGTGGAGGAGTTAGGTGAGTAGTAGAGGACAGTGGAGGGGTTGGGTGAGTAGTAGAGGACAGTGGAGGGGTTAGGTGAGTGGTAGAGGACAGTGGAGGGGTTAAGTGAGTGGTAGAGGACAGTGGAGGGGTTAGGTGAGTAGTAGAGGACAGTGGAGGGGTTAGGTGAGTAGTAGAGGACAGTGGAGGAGTTAGGTGAGTAGTAGAGGACAGTGGAGGGGTCGGGTGAGTAGTAGAGGACAGTGGAGGGGTTGGGTGAGTAGTAGATGACAGTGGAGGGGTTAGGTGAGTAATAGAGGACAGTGGAGGGGTCAGGTGAGTAGTAGAGGACAGTGGAGGGGTTGGGTGAGTAGTAGATGACAGTGGAGGGGTTAGGTGAGTAATAGAGGACAGTGGAGGGGTTAGGTGAGTAGTAGAGGACAGTGGAGGGGTTGGGTGAGTAGTAGATGACAGTGGAGGGGTTAAGTGAGTAGTAGAGGACAGCGGAGGGGTTAGGTGAGTGGTAGAGGACAGCGGAGGGGTTGGGTGAGTAGTAGAGGACAGTGGAGGGGTCAGGTGAGTAGTAGAGGACAGTGGAGGGGTCAGGTGAGTAGTAGAGGACAGTGGAGGGGTCGGGTGAGTAGTAGAGGACAGTGGAGGGGTTGGGTGAGTAGTAGATGACAGTGGAGGGGTTAGGTGAGTAATAGAGGACAGTGGAGGGGTTAGGTGAGTAGTAGAGGACAGTGGAGGGGTTGGGTGAGTAGTAGAGGACAGTGGAGGTGTTGGGTGAGTAGTAGATGACAGTGGAGGGGTTAGGTGAGTAATAGAGGACAGTGGAGGGGTTAGGTGAGTAGTAGAGGACAGTGGAGGGGTTGGGTGAGTAGTAGATGACAGTGGAGGGGTTAAGTGAGTAGTAGAGGACAGCGGAGGGGTTAGGTGAGTAGTAGAGGACAGTGGAGGGGTCGGGTGAGTGGTAGAGGACAGTGGAGGGGTTAGGTGAGTGGTAGAGGACAGTGGAGGGGTCAGGTGAGTGGTAGAGGACAGCGGAGGGGTTGGGTGAGTAGTAGAGGACAGTGGAGGGGTTGGGTGAGTAGTAGATGACAGTGGAGGGGTTAAGTGAGTAGTAGAGGACAGTGGAGGGGTTAGGTGAGTAGTAGAGGACAGTGGAGGGGTTAGGTGAGTAGTAGATGACAGTGGAGGGGTCAAGTGAGTAGTAGAGGACAGTGGAGGGGTCAGGTGAGTAGTAGAGGACAGTGGAGGGGTTAGGTGAGTAGTAGAGGACAGTGGAGGGGTCAGGTGAGTAGTAGAGGACAGTGGAGGGGTCAGGTGAGTAGTAGAGGACAGCGGAGGGGTTAGGTGAGTGGTAGAGGACAGTGGAGGGGTTAGGTGAGTAGTAGAGGACAGTGGAGGGGTCAGGTGAGTGGTAGAGGACAGTGGAGGGGTTAGGTGAGTAGTAGAGGACAGTGGAGGGGTCAGGTGAGTAGTAGAGGACAGTGGAGGGGTTAGGTGAGTAGTAGAGGACAGTGGAGGGGTCAGGTGAGTAGTAGAGGACAGTGGAGGGGTCAGGTGAGTAGTAGAGGACAGTGGAGGGGTCAGGTGAGTAGTAGAGGACAGTGGAGGGGTCAGGTGAGTAGTAGAGGACAGTGGAGGGGTCGGGTGAGTAGTAGAGGACAGCGGAGGGGTTAGGTGAGTGGTAGAGGACAGCGGAGGGGTTAGGTGAGTAGTAGAGGACAGTGGAGGGGTCGGGTGAGTGGTAGAGGACAGTGGAGGGGTTGGGTGAGTAGTAGAGGATAGTGGAGGGGTTAGGTGAGTAGTAGAGGACAGTGGAGGGGTTAGGTGAGTGGTAGAGGACAGTGGAGGGGTTGGGTGAGTAGTAGAGGACAGTGGAGGGGTCGGGTGAGTAGTAGAGGACAGTGGAGGGGTTGGGTGAGTAGTAGAGGACAGTGGAGGGGTTAGGTGAGTAGTAGAGGACAGTGGAGGGGTTGGGTGAGTAGTAGAGGACAGTGGAGGGGTCGGGTGAGTAGTAGAGGACAGTGGAGGGGTTGGGTGAGTAGTAGAGGACAGTGGAGGGGTCGGGTGAGTAGTAGAGGACAGTGGAGGGGTTGGGTGAGTAGTAGAGGACAGTGGAGGGGTTAGGTGAGTAGTAGAGGACAGTGGAGGGGTTAGGTGAGTGGTAGAGGACAGTGGAGGGGTTAGGTGAGTAGTAGAGGACAGTGGAGGGGTCGGGTGAGTGGTAGAGGACAGTGGAGGGGTTGGGTGAGTGGTAGAGGACAGTGGAGGGGTTGGGTGAGTAGTAGAGGATAGTGGAGGGGTTAGGTGAGTAGTAGAGGACAGTGGAGGGGTTAGGTGAGTGGTAGAGGACAGTGGAGGGGTTGGGTGAGTAGTAGAGGACAGTGGAGGGGTTGGGTGAGTAGTAGAGGACAGTGGAGGGGTTAGGTGAGTGGTAGAGGACAGTGGAGGGGGTTAGGTGAGTGGTAGAGGACAGTGGAGGGGTTAGGTGAGTGGTAGAGGACAGTGGAGGGGTTGGGTGAGTAGTAGAGGACAGTGGAGGGGTTAGGTGAGTGGTAGAGGACAGTGGAGGGGGTTAGGTGAGTGGTAGAGGACAGTGGAGGGGTTGGGTGAGTGGTAGAGGACAGTGGAGGGGTTGGGTGAGTAGTAGAGGACAGTGGAGGGGTTGGGTGAGTAGTAGAGGACAGTGGAGGGGTTGGGTGAGTGGTAGAGGACAGTGGAGGGGTTGGGTGAGTAGTAGAGGACAGTGGAGGGGTTGGGTGAGTAGTAGAGGACAGTGGAGGGGTTGGGTGAGTGGTAGAGGACAGTGGAGGGGTTGGGTGAGTAGTAGAGGACAGTGGAGGGGTTGGGTGAGTAGTAGAGGACAGCGGAGGGGTTAGGTGAGTGGTAGAGGACAGTGGAGGGGGTTAGGTGAGTAGTAGAGGACAGCGGAGGGGTTAGGTGAGTGGTAGAGGACAGCGGAGGGGTTAGGTGAGTAGTAGAGGACAGTGGAGGGGTTAGGTGAGTAGTAGAGGACAGTGGAGGGGTTAGGTGAGTAGTAAAGGACAGTGGAGGGGTTAGGTGAGTAGTAGAGGACAGCGGAGGGGTTAGGTGAGTAGTAGAGGACAGTGGAGGGGTTAGGTGAGTAGTAGAGGACAGTGGAGGGGTTAGGTGAGTAGTAGAGGACAGTGGAGGGGTTAGGTGAGTGGTAGAGCACAGTGGAGGGGTTAGGTGAGTAGTAGATGACAGTGGAGGGGTTAGGTGAGTGGTAGAGGACAGTGGAGGGGTTAGGTGAGTAGTAGATGACAGTGGAGGGGTTAGGTGAGTAGTAGAGGACAGTGGAGGGGTTAGGTGAGTAGTAGAGGACAGTGGAGGGGTTAGGTGAGTAGTAGAGGACAGTGGAGGGGTTAGGTGAGTAGTAGAGGACAGTGGAGGGGTTAGGTGAGTAGTAGATGACAATGGAGGGGTTAGGTGAGTGGTAGAGGACAGTGGAGGGGTTAGGTGAGTAGTAGAGGACAGCGGAGGGGTTAGGTGAGTGGTAGAGGACAGCGGAGGGGTTAGGTGAGTGGTAGAGGACAGCGGAGGGGTTAGGTGAGTGGTAGAGGACAGCGGAGGGGTTAGGTGAGTAGTAGAGGACAGTGGAGGGGTTAGGTGAGTGGTAGAGGACAGTGGAGGGGTTAGGTGAGTGGTAGAGGACAGTGGAGGGGTTAGGTGAGTAGTAGATGACAGTGGAGGGGTTAGGTGAGTAGTAGAGGAAAGTGGAGGGGTTAGGTGAGTAGTAGAGGACAGTGGAGGGGTTAGGTGAGTAGTAGAGGACAGTGGAGGGGTTAGGTGAGTAGTAGAGGACAGTGGAGGGGTTAGGTGAGTAGTAGATGACAATGGAGGGGTTAGGTGAGTGGTAGAGGACAGTGGAGGGGTTAGGTGAGTAGTAGAGGACAGCGGAGGGGTTAGGTGAGTGGTAGAGGACAGCGGAGGGGTTAGGTGAGTGGTAGAGGACAGCGGAGGGGTTAGGTGAGTGGTAGAGGACAGCGGAGGGGTTAGGTGAGTAGTAGAGGACAGCGGAGGGGTTAGGTGAGTGGTAGAGGACAGCGGAGGGATTAGGTGAGTAGTAGAGGACAGCGGAGGGGTCAGGTGAGTAGTAGAGGACAGTGGAGGGGTCAGGTGAGTAGTAGAGGACAGTGGAGGGGTTAGGTGAGTGGTAGAGGACAGTGGAGGGGTTAGGTGAGTAGTAGAGGACAGTGGAGGGGTTAGGTGAGTGGTAGAGGACAGCGGAGGGGTTAGGTGAATAGTAGAGGACAGTGGAGGGGTTAGGTGAGTGGTAGAGGACAGCGGAGGGGTTAGGTGAATAGTAGAGGACAGTGGAGGGGTCGGGTGAGTGGTAGAGGACAGTGGAGGGGTTAGGTGAGTGGTAGAGGACAGCGGAGGGGTTAGGTGAATAGTAGAGGACAGTGGAGGGGTTAGGTGAGTGGTAGAGGACAGTGGAGGGGTTAGGTGAGTAGTAAAGGACAGTGGAGGGGTTAGTTGAGTGGTAGAGGACAGTGGAGGGGTTAGGTGAGTAGTAGAGGACAGTGGAGGGGTTAGGTGAGTGGTAGAGGACAGTGGAGGGGTTAGGTGAGTGGTAGAGGACAGTGGAGGGGTTAGGTGAGTAGTAGAGGACAGTGGAGGGGTTAGGTGAGTGGTAGAGGACAGCGGAGGGGTTAGGTGAATAGTAGAGGACAGTGGAGGGGTTAGGTGAGTGGTAGAGGACAGCGGAGGGGTTAGGTGAATAGTAGAGGACAGTGGAGGGGTCGGGTGAGTGGTAGAGGACAGTGGAGGGGTTAGGTGAGTGGTAGAGGACAGCGGAGGGGTTAGGTGAATAGTAGAGGACAGTGGAGGGGTCGGGTGAGTGGTAGAGGACAGCGGAGGGGTTAGGTGAGTAGTAGAGGACAGTGGAGGGGTTAGGTGAGTAGTAAAGGACAGTGGAGGGGTTAGGTGAGTAGTAGAGGACAGTGGGGGGGTTAGGTGAGTGGTAGAGGACAGTGGAGGGGTTAGGTGAGTAGTAGAGGACAGTGAAGGGGTTTGGTGAGTGGTCGAGGACAGCGGAGGGGTTAGGTGAGTGGTAGAGGACAGTGGAGGGGTTAGGTGAGTGGTAGAGGACAGCGGAGGGGTTAGGTGAATAGTAGAGGACAGTGGAGGGGTTGGGTGAGTAGTAGAGGACAGTGGAGGGGTCGGGTGAGTGGTAGAGGACAGTGGAGGGGTTGGGTGAGTAGTAGAGGACAGTGGAGGGGTCGGGTGAGTAGTAGAGGACAGTGGAGGGGTCAGGTGAGTAGTAGAGGACAGTGGAGGGGTTAGGTGAGTAGTAGAGGACAGTGGAGGGGTTGGGTGAGTAGTAGAGGATAGTGGAGGGGTTAGGTGAGTAGTAGAGGACAGTGGAGGGGTCAGGTGAGTAGTAGAGGACAGTGGAGGGGTCGGGTGAGTGGTAGAGGACAGTGGAGGGGTTAGGTGAGTAGTAGAGGACAGTGGAGGGGTTAGGTGAGTAGTAGAGGACAGTGGAGGGGTTAGGTGAGTGGTAGAGGTTAGGTGAGGGGTTAGGTGAGTAGTAGAGGACAGTGGAGGAGTTAGGTGAGTAGTAGAGGACAGTGGAGGGGTCGGGTGAGTGGTAGAGGACAGTGGAGGGGTTAGGTGAGTGGTAGAGGACAGTGGAGGGGTCAGGTGAGTGGTAGAGGACAGTGGAGGGGTTAGGTGAGTAGTAGAGGACAGTGGAGGGGTTAGGTGAGTAGTAGAGGACAGTGGAGGGGTTAGGTGAGTGGTAGAGGTTAGGTGAGGGGTTAGGTGAGTAGTAGAGGACAGTGGAGGGGTTGGGTGAGTAGTAGATGACAGTGGAGGGGTCGGGTGAGTAGTAGAGGACAGTGGAGGGGTTGGGTGAGTAGTAGAGGACAGTGGAGGGGTCGGGTGAGTAGTAGAGGACAGTGGAGGGGTTGGGTGAGTAGTAGAGGACAGTGGAGGGGTTAGGTGAGTAGTAGAGGACAGTGGAGGGGTTAGGTGAGTGGTAGAGGACAGTGGAGGGGTTGGGTGAGTAGTAGAGGACAGTGGAGGGGTCAGGTGAGTAGTAGAGGACAGTGGAGGGGTTGGGTGAGTGGTAGAGGACAGTGGAGGGGTTGGGTGAGTAGTAGAGGACAGTGGAGGGGTTAGGTGAGTAGTAGAGGACAGTGGAGGGGTTAGGTGAGTGGTAGAGGACAGTGGAGGGGTCGGGTGAGTAATAGAGGACAGTGGAGGGGTTAGGTGAGTAGTAGAGGACAGTGGAGGGGTCAGGTGAGTAGTAGAGGACAGTGGAGGGGTTGGGTGAGTGGTAGAGGACAGTGGAGGGGTTGGGTGAGTAGTAGAGGACAGTGGAGGGGTTAGGTGAGTAGTAGAGGACAGTGGAGGGGTTAGGTGAGTGGTAGAGGACAGTGGAGGGGTTGGGTGAGTAGTAGAGGACAGTGGAGGGGTTGGGTGAGTAGTAGAGGACAGCGGAGGGGTTAGGTGAGTAGTAGAGGACAGTGGAGGGGTTGGGTGAGTAGTAGAGGACAGTGGAGGGGTTGGGTGAGTAGTATAGGACAGTGGAGGGGTTAGGTGAGTAGTAGAGGACAGTGGAGGGGTTGGGTGAGTAGTATAGGACAGTGGAGGGGTTAGGTGAGTGGTAGAGGACAGTGGAGGGGGTTAGGTGAGTGGTAGAGGACAGTGGAGGGGTTAGGTGAGTGGTAGAGGACAGTGGAGGGGGTTAGGTGAGTGGTAGAGGACAGTGGAGGGGTTAGGTGAGTGGTAGAGGACAGTGGAGGGGGTTAGGTGAGTAGTAGAGGACAGTGGAGGGGTTAGGTGAGTAGTAGAGGACAGCGGAGGGGTTAGGTGAGTGGTAGAGGACAGTGGAGGGGGTTAGGTGAGTAGTAGAGGACAGTGGAGGGGTTAGGTGAGTGGTAGAGGACAGTGGAGGGGGTTAGGTGAGTAGTAGAGGACAGCGGAGGGGTTAGGTGAGTAGTAGAGGACAGCGGAGGGGTTAGGTGAGTGGTAGAGGACAGCGGAGGGGTTAGGTGAGTAGTAGAGGACAGTGGAGGGGTTAGGTGAGTAGTAGAGGACAGTGGAGGGGTTAGGTGAGTAGTAAAGGACAGTGGAGGGGTTAGGTGAGTAGTAGAGGACAGCGGAGGGGTTAGGTGAGTAGTAGAGGACAGTGGAGGGGTTAGGTGAGTAGTAGAGGACAGTGGAGGGGTTAGGTGAGTAGTAGAGGACAGTGGAGGGGTTAGGTGAGTGGTAGAGGACAGTGGAGGGGTTAGGTGAGTAGTAGATGACAGTGGAGGGGTTAGGTGAGTGGTAGAGGACAGTGGAGGGGTTAGGTGAGTAGTAGATGACAGTGGAGGGGTTAGGTGAGTAGTAGAGGACAGTGGAGGGGTTAGGTGAGTAGTAGAGGACAGTGGAGGGGTTAGGTGAGTAGTAGAGGACAGTGGAGGGGTTGGGTGAGTAGTAGAGGACAGTGGAGGGGTTAGGTGAGTAGTAGATGACAATGGAGGGGTTAGGTGAGTGGTAGAGGACAGTGGAGGGGTTAGGTGAGTAGTAGAGGACAGCGGAGGGGTTAGGTGAGTGGTAGAGGACAGCGGAGGGGTTAGGTGAGTGGTAGAGGACAGCGGAGGGGTTAGGTGAGTGGTAGAGGACAGCGGAGGGGTTAGGTGAGTAGTAGAGGACAGCGGAGGGGTTAGGTGAGTGGTAGAGGACAGCGGAGGGGTTAGGTGAGTAGTAGAGGACAGCGGAGGGGTCAGGTGAGTAGTAGAGGACAGCGGAGGGGTCAGGTGAGTAGTAGAGGACAGTGGAGGGGTTAGGTGAGTAGTAGAGGACAGTGGAGGGGTTAGGTGAGTAGTAAAGGACAGTGGAGGGGTTAGTTGAGTGGTAGAGGACAGTGGAGGGGTTAGGTGAGTAGTAGAGGACAGTGGAGGGGTTAGGTGAGTGGTAGAGGACAGTGGAGGGGTTAGGTGAGTGGTAGAGGACAGTGGAGGGGTTAGGTGAGTAGTAGATGACAGTGGAGGGGTTAGGTGAGTAGTAGAGGACAGTGGAGGGGTTAGGTGAGTAGTAGAGGACAGTGGAAGGGTTAGGTGAGTAGTAGAGGACAGTGGAGGGGTTAGGTGAGTAGTAGAGGACAGTGGAGGGGTTAGGTGAGTAGTAGATGACAATGGAGGGGTTAGGTGAGTGGTAGAGGACAGCGGAGGGGTTAGGTGAGTGGTAGAGGACAGCGGAGGGGTTAGGTGAGTGGTAGAGGACAGCGGAGGGGTTAGGTGAGTGGTAGAGGACAGCGGAGGGGTTAGGTGAGTAGTAGAGGACAGCGGAGGGGTCAGGTGAGTAGTAGAGGACAGCGGAGGGGTCAGGTGAGTAGTAGAGGACAGTGGAGGGGTTAGGTGAGTAGTAGAGGACAGTGGAGGGGTTAGGTGAGTAGTAGAGGACAGTGGAGGGGTTAGGTGAGTAGTAAAGGACAGTGGAGGGGTTAGTTGAGTGGTAGAGGACAGTGGAGGGGTTAGGTGAGTAGTAGAGGACAGTAGAGGGGTTAGGTGAGTGGTAGAGGACAGTGGAGGGGTTAGGTGAGTGGTAGAGGACAGTGGAGGGGTTAGGTGAGTAGTAGAGGACAGCGGAGGGGTTAGGTGAGTAGTAGAGGACAGTGGAGGGGTTAGGTGAGTAGTAAAGGACAGTGGAGGGGTTAGGTGAGTAGTAGAGGACAGTGGGGGGGTTAGGTGAGTGGTAGAGGACAGTGGAGGGGTTAGGTGAGTAGTAGATGACAGTGGAGGGGTTAGGTGAGTAGTAGAGGACAGTGGAGGGGTTAGGTGAGTAGTAGAGGACAGTGGAGGGGTTAGGTGAGTAGTAGAGGACAGTGGAGGGGTTAGGTGAGTAGTAGAGGACAGTGGAGGGGTTAGGTGAGTAGTAGATGACAATGGAGGGGTTAGGTGAGTGGTAGAGGACAGTGAAGGGGTTTGGTGAGTGGTCGAGGACAGCGGAGGGGTTAGGTGAGTAGTAGAGGACAGTGGAGGGGTTGGGTGAGTGGTAGAGGACAGTGGAGGGGTTAGGTGAATAGTAGAGGACAGTGGAGGGGTCGGGTGAGTAGTAGAGGACAGCGGAGGGGTTAGGTGAGTAGTAGAGGACAGTGGAGGGGTCGGGTGAGTGGTAGAGGACAGCAGAGGGGTTGGGTGAGTGGTAGAGGACAGTGGAGGGGTTAGGTGAATAGTAGAGGACAGTGGAGGGGTCGGGTGAGTAGTAGAGGACAGTGGAGGGGTTGGGTGAGTAGTAGAGGACAGTGGAGGGGTCAGGTGAGTAGTAGAGGACAGTGGAGGGGTCGGGTGAGTAGTAGAGGACAGTGGAGGGGTCGGGTGAGTGGTAGAGGACAGCGGAGGGGTTGGGTGAGTAGTAGAGGACAGTGGAGGGGTCGGGTGAGTGGTAGAGGACAGTGGAGGGGTTGGGTGAGTAGTAGAGGACAGTGGAGGGGTCGGGTGAGTAGTAGAGGACAGTGGAGGGGTCAGGTGAGTAGTAGAGGACAGTGGAGGGGTTAGGTGAGTAGTAGAGGACAGTGGAGGGGTTGGGTGAGTAGTAGAGGACAGTGGAGGGGTTAGGTGAGTAGTAGAGGACAGTGGAGGGGTCAGGTGAGTAGTAGAGGACAGTGGAGGGGTCGGGTGAGTGGTAGAGGACAGTGGAGGGGTTAGGTGAGTAGTAGAGGACAGTGGAGGGGTTAGGTGAGTAGTAGAGGACAGTGGAGGGGTTAGGTGAGTGGTAGAGGTTAGGTGAGGGGTTAGGTGAGTAGTAGAGGACAGTGGAGGAGTTAGGTGAGTAGTAGAGGACAGTGGAGGGGTCGGGTGAGTGGTAGAGGACAGTGGAGGGGTTAGGTGAGTAGTAGAGGACAGTGGAGGGGTCGGGTGAGTGGTAGAGGACAGTGGAGGGGTTAGGTGAGTAGTAGAGGACAGTGGAGGGGTTAGGTGAGTAGTAGAGGACAGTGGAGGGGTTAGGTGAGTGGTAGAGGTTAGGTGAGGGGTTAGGTGAGTAGTAGAGGACAGCAGAGGGGTTAGGTGAGTAGTAGAGGACAGTGGAGGGGTCGGGTGAGTGGTAGAGGACAGTGGAGGGGTTAGGTGAGTGGTAGAGGACAGTGGAGGGGTCAGGTGAGTGGTAGAGGACAGTGGAGGGGTTAGGTGAGTAGTAGAGGACAGTGGAGGGGTTAGGTGAGTAGTAGAGGACAGTGGAGGGGTTAGGTGAGTGGTAGAGGTTAGGTGAGGGGTTAGGTGAGTAGTAGAGGACAGTGGAGGAGTTAGGTGAGTAGTAGAGGACAGTGGAGGGGTTGGGTGAGTAGTAGAGGACAGCAGAGGGGTTAAGTGAGTAGTAGAGGACAGCGGAGGGGTTGGGTGAGTAGTAGAGGACAGTGGAGAGGTCGGGTGAGTAGTAGAGGACAGTGGAGGGGTTAGGTGAGTAGTAGAGGACAGCGGAGGGGTTAGGTGAGTAGTAGAGGACAGTGGAGGGGTTAGGTGAGTAGTAGAGGACAGTGGAGGGGTTAGGTGAGTGGTAGAGGACAGTGGAGGGGTCGGGTGAGTAGTAGAGGACAGTGGAGGGGTCGGGTGAGTAGTAGAGGACAGTGGAGGGGTTGGGTGAGTAGTAGAGGACAGTGGAGGGGTTAGGTGAGTAGTAGAGGACAGTGGAGGGGTTAGGTGAGTGGTAGAGGACAGTGGAGGGGTCGGGTGAGTAGTAGAGGACAGTGGAGGGGTCGGGTGAGTAGTAGAGGACAGCGGAGGGGTTGGGTGAGTAGTAGAGGACAGTGGAGGGGTCAGGTGAGTAGTAGAGGACAGCGGAGGGGTCGGGTGAGTAGTAGAGGACAGTGGAGGGGTCGGGTGAGTAGTAGAGGACCGTGGAGGGGTTGGGTGAGTAGTGGAGTCATAGTCATAATGTCATAGTCATGATGTCATAGTCATGATGTCATAGTCATGATGTCATAGTCATGTGATTCCTCAGGGATGCCCCCGGGTCTCTGTGGGATCCATTAACCCTCAGCCTGATGATCAAATACACATTAGATCCCACTGACCATATAACTGCCGCTGATCCCCAAATCCTCCGGCACCCCATTACCTGTATCTCACTGGTAAGTCTCAGGGGTCACATCGGGCTCCTCTGTTTCCTTGGCCAGGTGTGAGAGACGAGGCAGCATCATCCACCAGCCAGGAACTGGCTTTACTGGAACATGAATGAAACCTGACACATACCTCACAAGTGTCCCTGATTTGGAGGGATTGTCCCTCCTCTGAGTCCATGTCCCTCGGTGTTCCCATTTGTCCCTCTTTGAGGCGTAACATGCAGATCTGTATGTACCTTCTATCCATCCCTCAATGAGGGGGCGTGGCTTCATCCATCCCTCAATGAGGGGGCGTGGCTTCATCCATCCCTCAATAAGGGGGCGTGGCTTCGTCCATCCCTCAATGAGGGGGCGTGGCTTCACCCATCCCTCAATGAGGTAGAGCCAGGTAGCGCCAGGTAGCGTCAGGTAGCGCCAGGTAGAGCCAGGTAGTGCCAGGTAGAGCCAGGTAGCGCCAGGTAGAGCCAGGTAGAGCCAGGTAGCGCCAGGTAGAGCCAGGTAGCGTCAGGTAGCGCCAGGTAGCGCCAGGTAGAGCCAGGTAGAGCCAGGTAGCGCCAGGTAGAGCCAGGTAGCGCCAGGTAGAGCCAGGTAGCGCCAGGTAGAGCCAGGTAGAGCCAGGTAGCGCCAGGTAGCGCCAGGTAGAGCCAGGTAGCGCCAGGTAGAGCCAGGTAGCGCCAGGTAGCGCCAGGTAGCGCCAGGTAGCGTCAGGTAGCGCCAGGTAGTGCCAGGTAGCGTCAGGTAGCGTCAGGTAGCGCCAGGTAGAGCCAGGTAGAGCCAGGTAGCGTCAGGTAGCGACAGGTAGCGACAGATAGCGTCAGGTAGCGTCAGGTAGCGCCAGGTAGCGCCAGGTAGCGCCAGGTAGAGCCAGGTAGCGTCAGGTAGCGTCAGGTAGAGCCAGGTAGCGTCAGGTAGCGCCAGGTAGTGCCACGTAGCGTCAGGTAGCGTCAGGTAGCGCCAGGTAGAGCCAGGTAGAGCCAGGTAGCGTCAGGTAGAGCCAGGTAGAGCCAGGTAGCGTCAGGTAGAGCCAGGTAGCGTCAGGTAGAGCCAGGTAGCGCCAGGTAGCACCAGGTAGAGCCAGGTAGCGCCAGGTAGCGTCAGGTAGAGCCAGGTAGAGCCAGGTAGAGCCAGGTAGCGCCAGGTAGAGCCAGGTAGAGCCAGGTAGCGCCAGGTAGCGTCAGGTAGAGCCAGGTAGCGTCAGGTAGAGCCAGGTAGCGTGAGGTAGAGCCAGGTAGCGTGAGGTAGAGCCAGGTAGCGCCAGGTAGCGTCAGGTAGAGCCAGGTAGCGCCAGGTAGAGCCAGGTAGAGCCAGGTAGCGCCAGGTAGAGCCAGGTAGAGCCAGGTAGCGCCAGGTAGAGCCAGGTAGAGCCAGGTAGCGCCAGGTAGAGCCAGGTAGCGCCAGGTAGAGCCAGGTAGAGCCAGGTAGCGCCAGGTAGCGCCAGGTAGAGCCAGGTAGCGCCAGGTAGAGCCAGGTAGCGCCAGGTAGCGCCAGGTAGACCCAGGTAGCGCCAGGTAGCGCCAGGTAGCGCCAGGTAGAGCCAGGTAGAGCCAGGTAGCGCCAGGTAGCGTCAGGTAGAGCCAGGTAGCGCCAGGTAGCGCCAGGTAGAGCCAGGTAGAGCCAGGTAGCGCCAGGTAGAGCCAGGTAGCGCCAGGTAGCGCCAGGTAGCGCCAGGTAGCGCCAGGTGAACGCTGGGCACGGCAGCAATTACACATTTATGAAGCCGAATCTGGTGAGCGACTGGAACAGCGCCATGTAGCTTCCGATTCATCATTATCCCAGCCTCAGTGTACAGCGCCGGCGTTCAGCCTTGCACAGCGCCACCTATGACCTGGCGCTACCTGTCGCTCTCCCATACATTTCTATGGACGATCCTTAAATCCCTTTCCTCATCTCAATTTTTTTTTTATTTTTTATTTTTTTTTAATCTTAAACCTTCTGACGTTTCCTGGCCGAGAAAATGACATTTGGGAAAACTTTTTGGATTAATAATATTTTTATGCAGAATTGTCATTACGTGTCTGGTATTAAAGTGTCATGTCACAGTGTTATAACAATATATTATTACAGTATTATTATTACATATTATTATAATTACATAATATAATGACTATTATAATTACCACAAGACAATTAAAAACAATCGATATGGCTGAGAAGTATTAATTAATATATATATATATATACACTGCCCAAAAAGGGCCTAACCAATGTGTAATGTGCCCATGGGTGAGGACTGTGCATGTGCTAAAACTAGAAAAATATATATATATGAATATATATGAAAAACTATTATTTATATAAATGTGTGTAGATGTGTGTAATAACCAAATCACATATTAATAACAATACAAATATATACAAAAAATATACAAAACTATTATATACAAAAAATGATACATGCAAATTGCTAAATATATATACACATATATACACAAAACCACTAAAAAATTGTGTATGAAAAAACGTTTTAAATACCAAAATAACTAACTAAACTACAGTGCTGCTGAACAACCTATATAAAAAAGAAATATTATTAATTATTATATTATTATTAATTATTATTATTATTATTATAGAAAATAGTAAAAAGAAAAATAGTAAAAGAGGGACATGTGTTAAATTAGGCCCCGCCACGCCCACTCGTTGAGATATGGATGAAGCCACGCTCTCTCATTGAGGGATAGATGAAGCCACGCTCTCTCATTGAGGGATAGATGAAGCCACGCTCTCTCATTGAGGGATAGATGAAGCCACGCCCCCTCATTGAGGGATGGATGAAGCCACGCCCCCTCATTGAGGGATGGATGAAGCCACACTCTCTCATTGAGGGATAGATGAAGCCACGCCCCCTCATT
Organism: Gastrophryne carolinensis; assembly: GCA_027917425.1. Classification (NCBI taxonomy): domain Eukaryota; kingdom Metazoa; phylum Chordata; class Amphibia; order Anura; family Microhylidae; genus Gastrophryne; species Gastrophryne carolinensis. The sequence goes on along the minus strand of JAQIHN010000046.1, from coordinate 31,413 downwards.
GAGGGATGGATGAAGCCACACTCTCTCATTGAGGGATAGATGAAGCCACACTCTCTCATTGAGGGATAGATGAAGCCACGCTCTCTCATTGAGGGATAGATGAAGCCACGCTCTCTCATTGAGGGATGGATGAAGCCACACTCTCTCATTGAGGGATGGATGAAGCCACGCTCTCTCATTGAGGGATGGATGAAGCCACGCTCTCTCATTGAGGGATGGATGAAGCCACGCTCTCTCATTGAGGGATGGATGAAGCCACACTCTCTCATTGAGGGATGGATGAAGCCACGCTCTCTCATTGAGGGATGGATGAAGCCACGCTCTCTCATTGAGGGATGGATGAAGCCACGCTCTCTCATTGAGGGATAGATGAAGCCACGCTCTCTCATTGAGGGATGGATGAAGCCACGCTCTCTCATTGAGGGATAGATGAAGCCACGCTCTCTCATTGAGGGATAGATGAAGCCACGCCCCCTCATTGAGGGATGGATGAAGCCACGCCCCCTCATTGAGGGATAGATGAAGCCACGCTCTCTCATTGAGGGATAGATGAAGCCACGCTCTCTCATTGAGGGATAGATGAAGCCACACTCTCTCATTGAGGGATGGATGAAGCCACGCCCCCTCATTGAGAGATAGATGAAGCCACGCCCCCTCATTGAGGGATAGATGAAGCCACACTCTCTCATTGAGGGATAGATGAAGCCACGCCCCCTCATTGAGAGATAGATGAAGCCACACTCTCTCATTGAGGGATAGATGAAGCCACACTCTCTCATTGAGGAATAGATGAAGCCACACTCTCTCATTGAGGGATAGATGAAGCCACGCTCTCTCATTGAGGGATAGATGAAGCCACACCCCCTCATTGAGGGATAGATGAAGCCACACTCTCTCATTGAGGGATAGATGGAGCCACACCCCCTCATTGAGGGATAGATGAAGCCACGCCCCCTCATTGAGGGATAGATGAAGCCACACTCTCTCATTGAGGGATAGATGAAGCCACACTCTCTCATTGAGGGATAGATGAAGCCACGCCCTCTCATTGAGGGATAGATGAAGCCACGCTCTCTCATTGAGGGAGGGATGAAGCCACACCCCCTCATTGAGGGATAGATGAAGCCACACTCTCTCATTGAGGGATAGATGAAGCCACACTCTCTCATTGAGGGATAGATGAAGCCACGCTCTCTCATTGAGGGATGGATGAAGCCACACTCTCTCATTGAGGGATAGATGAAGCCACACTCTCTCATTGAGGGATAGATGAAGCCACACTCTCTCATTGAGGGATAGATGAAGCCACGCCCCCTCATTGAGGGATGGATGAAGTCACGTCTCCTCATTGAGGGATGGATGAAGCCACACTCTCTCATTGAGGGATAGATGAAGCCACGCTCTCTCATTGAGGGATGGATGAAGCCACACTCTCTCATTGAGGGATAGATTAAGCCACACTCTCTCATTGAGGGATAGATGAAGCCACACACTCTCATTGAGGGATAGATGAAGCCACACTCTCTCATTGAGGGATAGATGAAGCCACACTCTCTCATTGAGGGATAGATGAAGCCACGCTCTCTCATTGAGGGATGGATGAAGCCACACTCTCTCATTGAGGGATAGATTAAGCCACACTCTCTCATTGAGGGATAGATGAAGCCACACACTCTCATTGAGGGATAGATGAAGCCACACTCTCTCATTGAGGGATAGATGAAGCCACGCTCTCTCATTGAGGGATGGATGAAGCCACACTCTCTCATTGAGGGATAGATTAAGCCACACTCTCTCATTGAGGGATAGATGAAGCCACACACTCTCATTGAGGGATAGATGAAGCCACGCTCTCTCATTGAGGGATAGATGAAGCCACACTCTCTCATTGAGGGATAGATGAAGCCACACTCTCTCATTGAGGGATAGATGAAGCCACACTCTCTCATTGAGGGATAGATGAAGCCACGCCCCCTCATTGAGGGATGGATGAAGTCACGTCTCCTCATTGAGGGATGGATGAAGCCACACCCCTCATTGAGGGATAGATGAAGCCACGCCCCCTTATTGAGAGATAGATGAAGCCATGCCCCCTCATTGAGGGATAGATGAAGCCACGCCCCCTCATTGAGGGATAGATGAAGCCACACCCTCTCATTGAGGGATAGATGAAGCCACACCCCTCATTGAGGGATAGATGAAGCCACGCTCTGTCATTGAGGGATGGATGAAGCCACACTCTCTCATTGAGGGATGGATGAAGCAACGCTCTCTCATTGAGAGATAGATGAAGCCACACTCTCTCATTGAGGGATAGATGAAGCCACACTCTCTCATTGAGGGATAGATGAAGCCACACTCTCTCATTGAGGGATAGATGAAGCCACACTCTTTCACTGAGGGATAGATGAAGCCACGCCCCCTCATTGAGGGATAGATGAAGCCACGCCCTCTCATTGAGGGATAGATGAAGCCACACTCTCTCATTGAGGGATAGATGAAGCCACGCTCTCTCATTGAGGGATAGATGAAGCCACACTCTCTCATTGAGGGATAGATGAAGCCACGCCCACTCATTGAGGGATAGATGAAGCCACGCTCTCTCATTGAGGGATAGATGAAGCAACGCCCACTCATTGAGGGATAGATGAAGCCACGCCCACTCATTGAGGGATATATGAAGCCACGCCCACTCATTGAGGGATAGATGAAGCCACGCTCTCTCATTGAGGGATAGATGAAGCCACGCTCTCTCATTGAGGGATAGATGAAGCCATACTCTCTCATTGAGGGATAGATGAAGCCACGCTCTCTCATTGAGGGATAGATGAAGCCACGCTCTCTCATTGAGGGATGGATGAAGCCACGCTCTGTCATTCAGGGATAGATGAAGCCACACCCCCTCATTGAGGGATAGATGAAGCCACACTCTCTCATTGAGGGATAGATGAAGCCACGCCCCCTCATTGAGGGATGGATGAAGCCACGCTCTTTCATTGAGGGAAAGATGAAGCCACGGCCCCTCATTGAGGGATAGATGAAGCCACGCTCTCTCATTGAGGGATAGATGAAGCCACGCCCCCTCATTGAGGGATGGATGAAGCCACACTCTCTCATTGAGGGATAGATGAAGCCACGCCCCCTCATTGAGGGATGGATGAAGCCACACTCTCTCATTGAGGGATAGATGAAGCCACACTCTCTCATTGAGGGATAGATGAAGCCACGCTCTCTCATTGAGGGATAGATGAAGCCACGCTCTCTCATTGAGGGATGGATGAAGCCACACTCTCTCATTGAGGGATGGATGAAGCCACGCTCTCTCATTGAGGGATGGATGAAGCCACGCTCTCTCATTGAGGGATGGATGAAGCCACGCTCTCTCATTGAGGGATGGATGAAGCCACACTCTCTCATTGAGGGATGGATGAAGCCACGCTCTCTCATTGAGGGATGGATGAAGCCACGCTCTCTCATTGAGGGATGGATGAAGCCACGCTCTCTCATTGAGGGATAGATGAAGCCACGCTCTCTCATTGAGGGATGGATGAAGCCACGCTCTCTCATTGAGGGATAGATGAAACCACGCTCTCTCATTGAGGGATAGATGAAGCCACGCCCCCTCATTGAGGGATGGATGAAGCCACGCCCCCTCATTGAGGGATAGATGAAGCCACGCTCTCTCATTGAGGGATAGATGAAGCCACGCTCTCTCATTGAGGGATAGATGAAGCCACACTCTCTCATTGAGGGATGGATGAAGCCACGCCCCCTCATTGAGAGATAGATGAAGCCACGCCCCCTCATTGAGGGATAGATGAAGCCACACTCTCTCATTGAGGGATAGATGAAGCCACGCCCCCTCATTGAGAGATAGATGAAGCCACACTCTCTCATTGAGGGATAGATGAAGCCACACTCTCTCATTGAGGAATAGATGAAGCCACACTCTCTCATTGAGGGATAGATGAAGCCACGCTCTCTCATTGAGGGATAGATGAAGCCACACCCCCTCATTGAGGGATAGATGAAGCCACACTCTCTCATTGAGGGATAGATGAAGCCACACTCTCTCATTGAGGGATAGATGAAGCCACACTCTCTCATTGAGGGATAGATGAAGCCACGCCCTCTCATTGAGGGATAGATGAAGCCACGCTCTCTCATTGAGGGAGGGATGAAGCCACACCCCCTCATTGAGGGATAGATGAAGCCACACTCTCTCATTGAGGGATAGATGAAGCCACACTCTCTCATTGAGGGATAGATGAAGCCACGCTCTCTCATTGAGGGATGGATGAAGCCACACTCTCTCATTGAGGGATAGATGAAGCCACACTCTCTCATTGAGGGATAGATGAAGCCACGCCCCCTCATTGAGGGATGGATGAAGTCACGTCTCCTCATTGAGGGATGGATGAAGCCACACTCTCTCATTGAGGGATAGATGAAGCCACGCTCTCTCATTGAGGGATGGATGAAGCCACACTCTCTCATTGAGGGATAGATTAAGCCACACTCTCTCATTGAGGGATAGATGAAGCCACACACTCTCATTGAGGGATAGATGAAGCCACACTCTCTCATTGAGGGATAGATGAAGCCACGCTCTCTCATTGAGGGATGGATGAAGCCACACTCTCTCATTGAGGGATAGATTAAGCCACACTCTCTCATTGAGGGATAGATGAAGCCACACACTCTCATTGAGGGATAGATGAAGCCACGCTCTCTCATTGAGGGATAGATGAAGCCACACTCTCTCATTGAGGGATAGATGAAGCCACACTCTCTCATTGAGGGATAGATGAAGCCACACTCTCTCATTGAGGGATGGATGAACCCACGCTCTCTCATTGAGGGATAGATGAAGCCACGCTCTCTCATTGAGGGATAGATGAAGCCACACTCTCTCATTGAGGGATAGATGAAGCCACACTCTCTCATTGAGGGATGGATGAACCCACGCTCTCTCATTGAGGGATAGATGAAGCCACGCTCTCTCATTGAGGGATGGATGAAGCCACACTCTCTCATTGAGGGATAGATTAAGCCACACTCTCTCATTGAGGGATAGATGAAGCCACACACTCTCATTGAGGGATAGATGAAGCCACACTCTCTCATTGAGGGATAGATGAAGCCACACTCTCTCATTGAGGGATAGATGAAGCCACACTCTCTCATTGAGGGATAGATGAAGCCACACTCTCTCATTGAGGGATAGATGAAGCCACACTCTCTCATTGAGGGATAGATGAAGCCACACTCTCTCATTGAGGGATAGATGAAGCCACGCCCCCTCATTGAGGGATGGATGAAGTCACGTCTCCTCATTGAGGGATGGATGAAGCCACACCCCTCATTGAGGGATAGATGAAGCCACGCCCCCTTATTGAGGGATAGATGAAGCCACGCCCCCTCATTGAGGGATAGATGAAGCCACGCCCCCTCATTGAGGGATAGATGAAGCCACACCCTCTCATTGAGGGATAGATGAAGCCACACCCCTCATTGAGGGATAGATGAAGCCACGCTCTGTCATTGAGGGATGGATGAAGCCACACTCTCTCATTGAGGGATGGATGAAGCAACGCTCTCTCATTGAGAGATAGATGAAGCCACACTCTCTCATTGAGGGATAGATGAAGCCACACTCTCTCATTGAGGGATAGATGAAGCCACACTCTCTCATTGAGGGATAGATGAAGCCACACTCTTTCACTGAGGGATAGATGAAGCCACGCCCCCTCATTGAGGGATAGATGAAGCCACGCCCTCTCATTGAGGGATAGATGAAGCCACACTCTCTCATTGAGGGATAGATGAAGCCACGCTCTCTCATTGAGGGATAGATGAAGCCACACTCTCTCATTGAGGGATAGATGAAGCCACGCCCACTCATTGAGGGATAGATGAAGCCACGCTCTCTCATTGAGGGATAGATGAAGCCACGCCCACTCATTGAGGGATAGATGAAGCCACGCCCACTCATTGAGGGATATATGAAGCCACGCCCACTCATTGAGGGATAGATGAAGCCACGCTCTCTCATTGAGGGATAGATGAAGCCACGCTCTCTCATTGAGGGATAGATGAAGCCATACTCTCTCATTGAGGGATAGATGAAGCCACGCTCTCTCATTGAGGGATAGATGAAGCCACGCTCTCTCATTGAGGGATGGATGAAGCCACGCTCTGTCATTCAGGGATAGATGAAGCCACACCCCCTCATTGAGGGATAGATGAAGCCACACTCTCTCATTGAGGGATAGATGAAGCCACGCCCCCTCATTGAGGGATGGATGAAGCCACGCTCTTTCATTGAGGGAAAGATGAAGCCACGGCCCCTCATTGAGGGATAGATGAAGCCACGCTCTCTCATTGAGGGATAGATGAAGCCACGCCCCCTCATTGAGGGATAGATGAAGCCACGCTCTCTCATTGAGGGATAGATGAAGCCACACTCTCTCATTGAGGGATAGATGAAGCCACGCTCTCTCATTGAGGGATAGATGAAGCCACACTCTCTCATTGAGGGATAGATGAAGCCACACTCTCTCATTGAGGGATAGATGAAGCCACGCTCTCTCATTGAGGGAGGGATGAAGCCACGCTCTCTCATTGAGGGATAGATGAAGCCACACTCTCTCATTGAGGGATAGATGAAGCCACAATCTCTCAGTGAGGGATAGATGAAGCCACGCTCTGTCATTGAGGGATAGATGAAGCCACACTCTCTCATTGAGGGATAGATGAAGCCACACTCTCTCATTGAGGGATAGATGAAGCCACACTCTCTCATTGAGGGATAGATGAAGCCACGCTCTCTCATTGAGGGATAGATGAAGCCACACTCTCTCATTGAGGGATAGATGAAGCCACACTCTCTCATTGAGGGATAGATGAAGCCACGCTCTCTCATTGAGGGATAGATGAAGCCACGCCCCCTCATTGAGGGATAGATGAAGCCACGCTCTCTCATTGAGGGATAGATGAAGCCACACTCTCTCATTGAGGGATAGATGAAGCCACGCTCTCTCATTGAGGGATAGATGAAGCCACACTCTCTCTTTGAGGGATAGATGAAGCCACACTCTCTCATTGAGGGATAGATGAAGCCACACTCTCTCATTGAGGGATAGATGAAGCCACACTCTCTCATTGAGGGATAGATGAAGCCACACTCTCTCATTGAGGGATAGATGAAGCCACACTCTCTCATTGAGGGATAGATGAAGCCACACTCTCTCATTGAGGGATAGATGAAGCCACACTCTCTCATTGAGGGATAGATGAAGCCACACTCTCTCATTGAGGGATAGATGAAGCCACACTCTCTCATTGAGGGATAGATGAAGCCACACTCTCTCATTGAGGGATAGATGAAGCCACACTCTCTCATTGAGGGATAGATGAAGCCACACTCTCTCATTGAGGGATAGATGAAGCCACACTCTCTCATTGAGGGATAGATGAAGCCACACTCTCTCATTGAGGGATAGATGAAGCCACACTCTCTCATTGAGGGATAGATGAAGCCACACTCTCTCATTGAGGGATAGATGAAGCCACGCTCTCTCATTGAGGGATAGATGAAGCCACGCCCCCTCATTGAGGGATAGATGAAGCCACGCTCTCTCATTGAGGGATAGATGAAGCCACACTCTCTCATTGAGGGATAGATGAAGCCACGCTCTCTCATTGAGGGATAGATGAAGCCACACTCTCTCTTTGAGGGATAGATGAAGCCACACTCTCTCATTGAGGGATAGATGAAGCCACGCTCTCTCATTGAGGGAGGGATGAAGCCACGCTCTCTCATTGAGGGATAGATGAAGCCACACTCTCTCATTGAGGGATAGATGAAGCCACAATCTCTCAGTGAGGGATAGATGAAGCCACGCTCTCTCATTGAGGGATAGATGAAGCCACACTCTCTCATTGAGGGATAGATGAAGCCACACTCTCTCATTGAGGGATAGATGAAGCCACACTCTCTCATTGAGGGATAGATGAAGCCACGCTCTCTCATTGAGGGATAGATGAAGCCACACTCTCTCATTGAGGGATAGATGAAGCCACGCTCTCTCATTGAGGGATAGATGAAGCCACACTCTCTCATTGAGGGATAGATGAAGCCACACTCTCTCATTGAGGGATAGATGAAGCCACACTCTCTCATTGAGGGATAGATGAAGCCACGCTCTCTCATTGAGGGATAGATGAAGCCACGCCCCCTCATTGAGGGATAGATGAAGCCACGCTCTCTCATTGAGGGATAGATGAAGCCACACTCTCTCATTGAGGGATAGATGAAGCCACGCTCTCTCATTGAGGGATAGATGAAGCCACACTCTCTCTTTGAGGGATAGATGAAGCCACACTCTCTCATTGAGGGATAGATGAAGCCACGCTCTCTCATTGAGGGAGGGATGAAGCCACGCTCTCTCATTGAGGGATAGATGAAGCCACACTCTCTCATTGAGGGATAGATGAAGCCACAATCTCTCAGTGAGGGATAGATGAAGCCACGCTCTCTCATTGAGGGATAGATGAAGCCACACTCTCTCATTGAGGGATAGATGAAGCCACACTCTCTCATTGAGGGATAGATGAAGCCACACTCTCTCATTGAGGGATAGATGAAGCCACGCTCTCTCATTGAGGGATAGATGAAGCCACACTCTCTCATTGAGGGATAGATGAAGCCACACTCTCTCATTGAGGGATAGATGAAGCCACACTCTCTCATTGAGGGATAGATGAAGCCACGCTCTCTCATTGAGGGATAGATGAAGCCACACTCTCTCATTGAGGGATAGATGAAGCCACGCTCTCTCATTGAGGGATAGATGAAGCCACGCCCCCTCATTGAGGGATAGATGAAGCCACGCTCTCTCATTGAGGGATAGATGAAGCCACACTCTCTCATTGAGGGATAGATGAAGCCACACTCTCTCATTGAGGGATAGATGAAGCCACACTCTCTCATTGAGGGATAGATGAAGCCACACTCTCTCATTGAGGGATAGATGAAGCCACACTCTCTCATTGAGGGATAGATGAAGCCACACTCTCTCATTGAGGGATAGATGAAGCCACGCTCTCTCATTGAGGGATAGATGAAGCCACACTCTCTCACTGACGGATGGATGAAGCCACGCCCACTCATTGAGATATGGAGGAAGCCACACCCACTCATTGAGAGATGGATGAAGCCACACCCTCTCACTGAGAGATGGATGAAGCCACACCCCCTCATTGAGAGATGGATGAAGCCACACTCTGTCATTGACGGATGGATGAAGCCACGCCCCCTTATTGAGAGATGGATGAAGCCACACCCTCTCACTGAGAGATGGATGAAGCCACACCCCCTCATTGAGGGATGGGTGAAGCCACGCCCCCTCATTGAGGGATAGATGAAGCCACACTCTCTCATTGACGGATGGATGAAGCCACGCCCCCTTATTGAGAGATGGATGAAGCCACACCCCCTCATTGAGGGATGGATGAAGCCACGCCCCCTCATTGAGGGATAGATGAAGCCACGCCCACTCATTGAGAGATGGATGAAGCCACACCCTCTCACTGAGAGATGGATGAAGCCACACCCCCTCATTGAGGGATGGGTGAAGCCACGCCCCTCATTGAGGGATAGATGAAGCCACACTCTCTCATTGACGGATGGATGAAGCCACACCCCCTTATTGAGAGATGGATGAAGCCACACCCTCTCACTGAGAGATGGATGAAGCCACACCCCCTCATTGAGGGATGGATGAAGCCACGCCCCCTCATTGAGGGATGGATAGAAGATACATTGTAACAGTTACAACAATAGAAACACTTTGAATAGGCAAATGAATCATTTATTGCTGCAGATCTGCATGTTACACCTCAAAGAGGGACAAATGAGAACAATGAGGGACAGGGGGAAAAGACTCAGAAGAGGGACAGTCCCTCCAGATCAGGGACAGTTGCTAGGTGTACAGACATGGCTGAGGCTCTGCACATTATCAGGAGACACTGAAACACACACAGTAGTCGGGAGCCATTGTGTGACAAAGAGCAGAAGGACTTTACTCCTGCTAAAAGCAGCTGCAAATACCCGGTGAGAAACTAGTGACTAATAAATATATTATATAAAATTAATAATAAATTAATAACCGGTGAGAAACTAGTAACTAATAAATATATTATATAAAATTAATAATAAATTAATAACCGGTGAGAAACAAGTAGCTAATAAATATATTATATAAAATAAATAAATAATACCATTTTGTGAATACTCACCTGTAAAATGGGTATTATAAGTATGTCACACACCCCGCTTCAGGTTACTAAATCATTAGAACATGGGTTATACCTACCGCTAGGTGGCAGTCTTGCAGAGAAGTCCAGAAAAAGACAAGCCCCTCCCGGTCTATACATACCTGGTACCTCCTAACAAATCCCCAGTAATTCAAACAGCAATAAGACAAGGTACCAGGAAAAAAACCAACGGTAACCCTCAATTATAACAAAAAAGCTTCACCATATAAAGAACCAGGATACCAAAAAGGGCGGGTGAAGCGGGGTGTGTGACATACTTATAATACCCATTTTACAGGTGAGTATTCACAAAATGGTATTATTCTAAGTATGTCACACACCCCACTTCAATCATTGATTATTACACTTGGGACATCCAACAGCAGTGTCCAGAAAAAAGGGCGGGTATCCAACCAGGCAATAATGCAGAAAACTCAAACCGCTGCAGCCTGCAGAACCTTGCGGCCAAAAACAGCATCCGCTGAGGCCCGCACATCAACCTTATAAAACTTAGAAAAAGTGTGAACCGAAGACCAGGTAGCGGCCTTACAAACTTGATCAACAGAAGCCTGGTGCTGAAAAGCCCAGGACGCTCCAACCGCACGAGTAGAATGAGCAGTAACACGAAAAGGGGGATCCTTCCCCTTGGCAGAATAGGCCCCAACAATCGCCTGACGAATCCATTTACTAATGGAAGACTTAGCCGGAGCCAAGCCCTTCCTAGGCCCACAGGGCACCACGAAAAAGGCATCAGTCTTACGAAACAAAGACGTAATACGCAAATAGTACTTGACACAACGTACCACATCCAAACAATGCAACGCCCTCTCCTTGTCATTCCCAGGTCTAGGACACAAGGAGAGAAGAACAATGTCCTGATTCAGATGAAAAGCAGAAACCACTTTAGGGAGAAAGTCTGGCTTGAAACGAAAAACCACTTTGTCCTGATGATTCTCAAAATAAGGAGCCTGAATAGACAAGGCTGCCAACTCCGAAACACGCCGAACCGAAGTGATGGCCACCAGAAGGGCAACCTTCTGAGTCAGAGTGGACAGAGCAATATCCCGCAAAGGCTCAAAAGGAGGAGCCTGAAGAGCAGAGAGAACCAAATTCAAATCCCAAACAGGGAGCAAAGGCTTCCTAGGAGGCCGCAGATGCGAAACCCCCTGAAAAAAAGTCTTGACCAAAGAATGAAGAGCAAAAGACCTCTGAAAAAAAGATAGACAAAGCAGAAACCTGCCCCTTCAAAGTACTCAGCTGAAGACCAGAGTCCAGCCCAGAAGAAATTCCCAAATCCTAGAGATAGAAAAGACCCGGCAGGGCAAAGATCTCGCCTCACACCAATCAATATAAGATCTCCAAGCCCTATAATAGATGGAAGAAGATCTCTTCCTGGCACTGATAAGAGTCCGAATGACCAAATCCGAAAGACCCTCCTCCTTTAAGATGGAGGTTTCAGCAGCCAAGCCGTCAAAGCCAGCGTTGGTAAACTGGGGTAACACAGAAGACCCTGAGTGAGAAGATCCGGCCAAAGAGGCAGATCGAACTGATCCACTGCCAGACGAACGATGTCTGCGAACCACACCCGCCTTGGCCACCTTGGCGCCACGAGAATGGCGGGAACTCCTTCCAGAACCAGCTTTCGCAGCACCCTGCCTAGCATGGGAATCGGAGGAAACAGATAAAGAAACTCCAGGTCCCTCCAGCTCAGGGTCATGGCATCCACCGCCAGAGCCAAAGGATCCTGAGAAAGCGACACGAATGTCGGAAGCTTGTGATTGTGACGAGAGGCAAACAGATCCACCTCCGGCGTCCCCCACCAGAGACAAAGCGACCGAAACACCAGGGGATGGAGAGACCATTCCCCCCGGCGGGACGAGCACCTGCTCAGGAAGTCCGCCTCCGTGTTCTCCACTCCTACACTGCCGAGATGCAAGGGACATGAGTCTCCGCCCAAACTAGAATCAGAGACACCTCTCTGTGGGCACCCAGACTGCGAGTCCGTCCTTGGTGATTGATGTAAGCAACCGCCGTCCGATTGTCCGACCGAACCTGCACCGGCAAGCCCTGTAAATGATGCGTCAAGTGAGACAGAACCAACCTGATGGCTCTCAACTCCAGAACATTGATGGGCAACCGAAGATCCTTCCAGAAACCTCCCTCCTGACAAACTGGCGTCCGGGGTGACAGTTTCCCAAAGCGGTGTCAAAAATGACCTGCCCTTCAGAAGATTGTCCGAGACCATCCACCACAGAAGAGACCGCCGAACTCGAGGGGACATCCGGAAGGACCGATCCAACGACCGCGGTCGCCGGTCCCAAGACGCCAAAAGATGAAGCTGAAGCGTTCTCGTGTGAAACTGCGCGAAGGGAACTGCCTCGAAAGAGGCCACCATCAACCCCACCAGTCTCATCCCCAGCCGGATGGACGGGCGAGGATTGGAAAGAAGAAGCTGAGCCAAATCCTGAATCAACAGAACCTTGGCCTGAGGGAGAAAGACTCTGTGCTGGCAAGAGTCCAGGGACATTCCCAGAAAGGTCACCACCCTGGCCGGAACCAGAGAGGACTTGGGGTAGTTGATCACCCAGCCGAACCTCTCCAGCATAGACACCACCATGCTGGTGTCCCCTTCCGCTTGACTGAAGGAAGACGCCATGATGAGAAGATCGTCCAGATAAGGCACAATGCGAATCCCCTGAGCTCTGAGCAAGGCCATCACTCCTGCCAACACCTTGGTGAACACTCTCGGAGCAGATGTGAGGCCGAAAGGAAGAGCTAAAAATTGAAAATGCCGATCCTCCACCACAAAGCGAAGAAACCGCTGATGAGCCGGAAAAATTGGAATGTGAAAGTATGCATCCTTGATGTCTATGGACGTCATAAAGTCCCCCTGCCTGAGCGAACCGATCGCCGACCGCAGGGTTTCCATGCGAAACTTCCGGGGACGAACAAACCGGTTGAGAAACTTCAAATCCAGAATAGGACGGAACGACCCATCCTTTTTGGGTACAGTGAAGAGATTGGAATAATACCCGCGCCCCACCTCCAAAAGCGGGACCGGGCAGATGACTGCCAATTCCAGAATATTCCTTACCGCCGCCAGGAGCCCCTGCGCGGCCAAAGGATCTGAAGGTACCCGAGACCTGAAAAACCTTGGCGGAGGGCGGGGCTCGAACTCCAGCTTGTAACCGGCCGACACCACCTCCCGGATCCACCTGTCCGAGACCTCCTGGTCCCATACCCGGGAGAAGAGTCGCAACCGTCCCCCCACCCGTACGGGTGAGGGCACCCCCTCATTGCTGAACGGGCTTGGCGGCTGGCTTGGGCTTGGCGCCCCAGGCGTGAACGGGACGGCCACGGCCTTTACCCCTATTCCAACTGACTCCCCTGGAAGCCGAGAAGCCCGCACCCCTGCCGGCTCTGGCTCCCCGAAAGGACGGATTGAAGGGGGCCGCCCCCCGAAAGGAACGGCGAAATTTCTTGCGCTGAGGTAACTTACCTCCCTTGGCAACAGAATCCAGCCTCTCACCAAAAAGCCTCAAACCCAGAAAGGGAAGAGCCGTGAGCGATCCTTTAGAACTAAAATCAGCCGTCCACTGCCTCAACCACACAGAGCGGCGAATAGCCACCAACAGCGCCGTAGCCCTGCCACACATCAACATGGCATCATCCTGAGCGGCCAGTATAAACAACAAGAAAGAGTCACAACGCTTAAGAGCAAGAAACTCATCACCAGAGGGATCAAGATCCACACATAAGTCCCTGACAATAGACTTAATCGCCAACGTCAAAAGTGCTGAAGCACAAACAGGCCTCAACACTGAACCCGCACAGACAAAACCATGGCGGGCCAGCTGATCAATCCGGCGATCCTCGCCGTCCTTGAGAGAAGTCGTGTCAGGAGAATGTACAACCGCCGTATTAGACAGTCCCAAGACCGGAGCATCCACTTCGGGAGGGACGGCCCAATGCTTAATCAAGTCCGCCGGAAAAGGATATTTTCTATCCCAGCTGGGCGGTACCCCTATGAGACGCGTAGGTTGCTCCCATTGCTTAAGGACAACGTCCTCGAAATGCTGTTGACTAGGAAACTCCAAGTGCTGCTTGGACACCCCAAAAAGCTGACCCTTAGGCCGAGGAGCAACTTCAGGAGGATCCAAATCCAAAACCTCAAACATTTGGGTCAAAATGGAAGGTGTATCAGGAACGGGGCCTTCAGCCTGGTCCCCCTCAGCGCCCAGCAACTGCTGGCCCTCCAGATCCTCTAATTCCTCAACGAGCTCACCCTCTTCAAGGGGACGATCTGACCAATCCAGATCCTCAACAACCTCCCCATTGGAGTCCGGCGGAGGCGGAGACAGATGTTTTCGCTTAGCCGGAACCTTCTGAGCGGCCATGGCGGAAAACATTTTCTCGAGGTTGGCCAGACGGGCGCACACCTCAGATTGCGAATCCCCACCCATGACAACGTCACACGGGGTCCGGAACAGGTAGGGAGGGGAGGGAGATGGCGCGGCCACCGGGGTGCCGGACTGGCGCTCAATGTTCCGCTGTGCACATGGAATACATATAATGACATCATCCCCCGGGAGCGGAGTCCCACAACCCCCACACAGCCTGGATTGTCCCGAAGGACAGTATCTTTGGCAGCCTCCATATGGTGAAATTTATGGTATTCGCAGAAACCCAGGGATTTACGCAGTAAGCGACCCGGGATGCCCCTTTTATTTCTATATAACTGTAATGCTATAAAAAACCCTGACCATGGGAATTTAGCAGAAAAACATCCCAATTAAATGGAGTAATGGCCACAAAACCCCAACTAGCCAGGTATATAAGACCGGGAGAGCCCTGTAGGATGGGGTCCCAGGATCTGAAAAACAAACACAAGGACAGCAATCATTCCAGCACAACAGCACACATGGAAAATACAGTGCTTATAAACCATAAGGGCCGTCTCCCCCCCTTTAACCACAAGCCCTAGAATGCTGTTAAATAGCCCCCAAACAGTGGGAGCGAGGTGGGGGGGGAGGGGGGAAGGAGGGGGGGGTGTGGGGAAGAGAATAGCAATAATACAATTAAATTCACCGCGGGGCTAACGCAGCCCCGATCATCAGAAACAAAAAACGATCCTACCTGAGGAAAAAAGGCAACCTCAGCTGCTTCTACCAAAACACGGATCACCGCAGGGCTACCTCAGTCTGAAATGGCGGCCCCAGCAGTACACTCCGCACCGCCCAGCAGAGGGGAGAAGGAAGGCGGGCCCAAGGAAGCGCGGGAGCCGCAATTGCCCCGCCCCTCCCCCAAACGGCCAACCACGGCGCGGACCGCGCAAGACGCGGTCCCACCCATCTCCTGTGCTGCCGAGCAGCGGGCGCCCGTGAAGATGGCGCCCGCATCCCCCATAAACAGACCGGTGGCGCAACCGCCCGGTCCCCCCCCCCCCAGCGCCCGTAACAGCAAACACGCTGACAGTCATCCCCTGGTAGACACACGCAGCGAGCGCCGACCTCGGCGCTCCACATCCAGGCGGTCCCGCCCACTGCGCCGCCCGGCACCGCCCACCGAAATCCCTGACAGGAATCCCGCGCAAACGGGCGCCACCATGACACCCCCAAATAAATCACAAGCGTCGGCCCGGCGACACATGCCCGACCCGCCCATTAGTAAGGCAAAGGAGGGCAAATAAAGTATAGCAGTCCCGCAAAGACCACCCGTCCCAGCACGCACACACACACCACACACAGCCACGCATTAAGGGGCCATATTAAGCTGGGAAGGAAAAAACATCACCTCATGTGCAGAACTGACAGGCTCGCTAGAAGAGCCAGTACCTAACTGCTATGGAATTAGGGGCATCCCACGTCCGGATCACCACTCCGGGATCCCGTTATGCCCCATAATATGGGGTCGAGCGGAGGAGCTAATCTCCTAGGCACCAAAGGTGCCATCTACCCTCGCCCGGCCGACAGCCTAAGCTGGGAGGCTACCAGTTACATGTGAGAATTGAAACAAACGGAGCCGGGCAGAAATAGACCAGAAAGGGGGGCCGGGGTGACACCCCGCTACCTGCAAGCAAGAGACATCTTTCTTCTGTCTTGTCGCCACGTTGCAGAGAAGAAACACTGGGGAATTGTTGGGAGGTACCAGGAATGTATAGACCGGGAGGGGCTTGTTGTTTTCTGGACTTCTCTGCAACGCTGCCACCTAGCGGTGAGTATAACCCATGTTCTAATGACTTAGTAACCTGAAGCGGGGTGTGTGACATACTTAGAATAAATAAATAAATAACCAGTGAGAGACTAGTAGCTAATAAATATATTATATAACATTAATAATAAATAAATAACCGGTGAGAAACTAGTAGCTAATAAATATATTATATAAAATTAATAATAAATTAATAACCGGTGAGAAACTAGTAACTAATAAATATATTATATAAAATAAATAATAAATAAAAAAACAGTGAGAAACTAGCAGCTAATAAATATATTATATAAAATAAATAATAAATAAATAACCGGTGAGAAACTAGTAACTAATAAATATATTATATAAAACTAATAATAAAATAATAACCGGTGAGAAACTAGTAACTAATAAATATATTATATAACATTAATAATAATAAATAACTGGTGAGAAACTAGTAACTAATAAATATATTATATAAAATAAATAATAAATAAATAACCGGTGAGAAACTAGTAACTAATAAATATATTATATAAAATAAATAATAAATAAATAACCAGTGAGAAACTAGTAGCTAATAAATATATTATATAAAATAAATAATAAATTAATAACCGGTGAGAAACTAGTAACTAATAAATATATTATATAAAATAAATAATAAATTAATAACCAGTGAGAAACTAGTAACTAATAAATATATTATATAAAATAAATAATAAATAAATAACCAGTGAGAAACTAGTAACTAATAAATATATTACATAAAATTAATAATAAATTAATAACCGGTGAGAAACTAGTAACTAATAATTATATAAAATACATAATAAATACATATCTTGTGAGAAACTAGTAATAAATATATAATATAAAATAAATAATAAAATAACCGGTGAGAAACTAGTAACTAATAAATATATAAAATTAATAATAAATAACTGGTGAT
This sequence comes from Gastrophryne carolinensis, assembly GCA_027917425.1. NCBI lineage: Eukaryota > Metazoa > Chordata > Amphibia > Anura > Microhylidae > Gastrophryne > Gastrophryne carolinensis. The sequence goes on along the minus strand of JAQIHN010000046.1, from coordinate 13,946 downwards.
AAATTAGTAACTAATAAATACATTATATAGAATAAATAATAAATATCTCGGGAGAAACGTCTCTTTTATCTCATGTTTGTGGCTCATCCGCCTGAATCACCAGAAACATTTTCTGCTCACACAAATTCCAGATGAAAGGAATTTGATTCAGAGAAAATTGACACAATTTTCCCTCTCTCTCCCCCTCCTGTGCCCCCCATCTGACCCCCCCACCCCTTCTTCCTCCTCTCCCCCCTTCACCCCTCCCTCTCTCCCCCTCCTGTGCCCCCCATCTGACCCCTCACCCATTCTTCCTCCTCTCTCCCCTTCACCCCTCCCTCTCTCCCCCTCCTCTGCCCCCCATCTGACCCCCCCACCCCTTCTTCCCCCCTCACTCCCCCTCCTGTGCCCCCATCTGACCCCCCACCCCTTCTTCCTCCCTCACTCCCCCTCCTGTGCCCCCCATCTGACCCCCCCACCCCTTCTTCCTCCCTCACCCCTCCCTCTCTCCCCATCCTGTGCCCCCCATCTGACCCCCCACCCCTTCTTCCTCCCTCACCCCTCCCTCTCTCCCCCTCCTGTGCCCCCCATCTGACCCCCCCACCCCTTCTTCCTCCCTCACCCCTCCCTCTCTCCCCCTCCTGTGCCCCTCATCTGAACCCCCACCCCTTCTTCCTCCCTCACCCCTCCCTCTCTCTCTCCCCCTCCTGTGCACCCCATCTGACCCCCCACCCCTTCTTCCTCCCTCACTCCCCCTCCTGTGCCCCCCATCTGACCCCCCCACCCCTTCTTCCTCCCTCACCCCTCCCTCTCTCCCCCTCCTGTGCCCCCCATCTGACCCCTCACCCCTTCTTCCTCCTCTCCCCCCTTCACCCCTCCCTCTCTCCCCCTCCTGTGCCCCCCATCTGACCCCTCACCCCTTCTTCCTCCTCTCTCCCCTTCACCCCTCCCTCTCTCCCCCTCCTGTGCCCCCCATCTGACCCTCCACCCCTTCTTCCTCCCTCACCCCTCCCTCTCTCCCCCTCCTGTGCCCCCCATCTGACCCCTCACCCCTTCTTCCTCCTCTCCCCCCTTCACCCCTCCCTCTTTCCCCCTCCTGTGCCCCCATCTGACCCCCCACCCCTTCTTCCTCCCTCACTCCCCCTCCTGTGCCCCCCTTCTTCCTCCCTCACCCCTCCCTCTCTCTCTCCCCCTCCTGTGCCCCCCATCTGACCCCCCACCCCTTCTTCCTCCCTCACTCCCCCTCCTGTGCCCCCCATCTGACCCCCCCACCCCTTCTTCCTCCCTCACCCCTCCCTCTCTCTCTCCCCCTCCTGTGCCCCCCATCTGACTCCCCACCCCTTCTTCCTCCCTCACTCCCCCTCCTGTGCCCCCCATCTGACCCCCCCACCCCTTCTTCCTCCCTCACCCCTCCCTCTCTCCCCCTCCTGTGCCCCCCATCTGACCCTCCACCCCTTCTTCCTCCCTCACCCCTCCCTCTCTCCCCCTCCTGTGCCCCCCATCTGACCCCTCACCCCTTCTTCCTCCTCTCCCCCCTTCACCCCTCCCTCTTTCCCCCTCCTGTGCCCCCATCTGACCCCCCACCCCTTCTTCCTCCCTCACTCCCCCTCCTGTGCCCCCCATCTGACCCCCCCCACCCCTTCTTCCTCCCTCACCCCTCCCTCTCTCTCTCCCCCTCCTGTGCCCCCCATCTGACCCCCCACCCCTTCTTCCTCCCTCACTCCCCCTCCTGTGCCCCCCATCTGACCCCCCCACCCCTTCTTCCTCCCTCACCCCTCCCTCTCTCTCTCCCCCTCCTGTGCCCCCCATCTGACTCCCCACCCCTTCTTCCTCCCTCACTCCCCCTCCTGTGCCCCCCATCTGATCCCCCCCACCCCTTCTTCCTCCCTCACCCCTCCCTCTCTCCCCCTCCTGTGCCCCCCATCTGACCCCCCACCCCTTCTTCCTCCCTCACCCCTCCCTCTCTCCCCCTCCTGTGCCCCCCATCTGACCCCCCCACCCCTTCTTCCTCCCTCACCCCTCCCTCTCTCCCCCTCCTGTGTCCCCCATCTGACCCCCCCACCCCTTCTTCCTCCCTCACCCCTCCCTCTCTCCCCCTCCTGTGCCCCCCATCTGACCCCCCACCCCATCTTCCTCCCTCACCCCTCCCTCTCTCCCCCCCTGTGCCCCCATCTGACCCCCCCACCCCTTCTTCCTCCTCCCCCCCTTCACCCCTCCCTCTCTCCCCCTCCTGTGTCCCCATCTGACCCCCCCCCACCCCTTCTTCCTCCCTCACCCCTCCCTCTCTCCCCCTCCTGTGTCCCCATCTGACCCCCCCCACCCCTTCTTCCTCCCTCACCCCTCCCTCTCTCCCCCTCCTGTGCCCCCCATCTGACCCCCCCCTACCCCCCCCCACCCCTTCTTCCTCCCTCACCCCTCCCTCTCTCCCCCTCCTGTGCCCCCCATCTGACCCCCCCCACCCCTTCTTCCTCCCTCACCCCTCCCTCTCTCCCCCTCCTGTGCCCCCCATCTGACCCCTCACCCCTTCTTCCTCCTCTCCCCCCTTCACCCCTCCCTCTCTCCCCCTCCTGTGCCCCCCATCTGACCCCTCACCCCTTCTTCCTCCTCTCTCCCCTTCACCCCTCCCTCTCTCCCCCTCCTCTGCCCCCCCTCTGACCCCCCCCACCCCTTCTTCCCCCCTCACACCCCCTCCTGTGCCCCCATCTGACCCCCCACCCCTTCTTCCTCCCTCACTCCCCCTCCTGTGCCCCCCATCTGACCCCCCCACCCCTTCTTCCTCCCTCACCCCTCCCTCTCTCTCTCCCCCTCCTGTGCCCCCCATCTGACCCCCCACCCCTTCTTCCTCCCTCACACCCCCCCCTGTGCCCCCCATCTGACCCCCCCACCCCTTCTTCCTCCCTCACCCCTCCCTCTCTCCCCCTCCTGTGCCCCCCATCTGACCCCCCACCCCTTCTTCCTCCCTCACCCCTCCCTCTCTCCCCCTCCTGTGCCCCCCATCTGACCCCCCACCCCTTCTTCCTCCCTCACCCCTCCCTCTCTCCCCCTCCTGTGCCCCCCATCTGACCCCCCCACCCCTTCTTCCTCCCTCACCCCTCCCTCTCTCCCCCTCCTGTGCCCCCCATCTGACACCCCCACCCCTTCTTCCTCCCTCACCCCTCCCTCTCTCTCTCCCCCTCCTGTGCCCCCCATCTGACCCCCCACCCCTTCTTCCTCCCTCACCCCTCCCTCTCTCCCCCTCCTGTGCCCCCCATCTGACCCCCCACCCCTTCTTCCTCCCTCACCCCTCCCTCTCTCCCCCTCCTGTGCCCCCCATCTGACCCCTCACCCCTTCTTCCTCCTCTCCCCCCTTCACCCCTCCCTCTCTCCCCCTCCTGTGCCCCCCATCTGACCCCTCACCCCTTCTTCCTCCTCTCCCCCCTTCACCCCTCCCTCTCTCCCCCCTCCTCTGCCCCCCATCTGACCCCCCCACCCCTTCTTCCTCCCTCACCCCTCCCTCTCTCTCTCCCCCCCCTGTGCCCCCCATCTGACCCCCCACCCCTTCTTCCTCCCTCACTCCCCCTCCAGTGCCCCCCATCTGACCCCCCCCACCCCTTCTTCCTCCCTCACCCCTCCCTCTCTCTCTCCCCCTCCTGTGCACCCCATCTGACCCCCCCACCCCTTCTTCCTCCCTCACTCCCCCTCCTGTGCCCCCCATCTGACCCCCCCCACCCCTTCTTCCTCCCTCACCCCTCCCTCTCTCTCTCCCCCTCCTGTGCCCCCCATCTGACCCCCCACCCCTTCTTCCTCCCTCACTCCCCCCTCCTGTGCCCCCCATCTGACCCCCCCACCCCTTCTTCCTCCCTCACCCCTCCCTCTCTCTCTCCCCCTCCTGTGCCCCCCATCTGACCCCCCACCCCTTCTTCCTCCCTCTCTCCCCCTCCTGTGCCCCCCATCTGACCCCCCCACCCCTTCTTCCTCCCTCACCCCTCCCTCTCTCCCCCTCCTGTGCCCCCCATCTGACCCCCCACCCCTTCTTCCTCCCTCACCCCTCCCTCTCTTCCCCTCCTGTGCCCCCCATCTGACCCCCCACCCCTTCTTCCTCCCTCACCCCTCCCTCTCTCCCCCTCCTGTGCCCCCCATCTGACCCCCCCACCCCTTCTTCCTCCCTCACCCCTCCCTCTCTCCCCCTCCTGTGCCCCCCATCTGACCCCCCACCCCATCTTCCTCCCTCACCCCTCCCTCTCTCCCCCCCCTGTGCCCCCATCTGACCCCCCCACCCCTTCGTCCTCCTCCCCCCTTCACCCCTCCCTCTCTCCCTCTCCTGTGTCCCCATCTGACCCCCCCACCCCTTCTTCCTCCCTCACCCCTCCCTCTCTCCCCCTCCTGTGTCCCCATCTGACCCCCCACCCCTTCTTCCTCCCTCACCCCTCCCTCTCTCCCCCTCCTGTGCCCCCCATCTGACCCCTCACCCCTTCTTCCTCCTCTCTCCCCTTCACCCCTCCCTCTCTCCCCCTCCTGTGCCCCCCATCTGACCCCTCACCCCTTCTTCCTCCTCTCTCCCCTTCACCCCTCCCTCTCTCCCCCTCCTCTGCCCCCCATCTGACCCCCCCACCCCTTCTTCCCCCCTCACTCCCCCTCCTGTGCCCCCATCTGACCCCCCCACCCCTTCTTCCTCCCTCACCCCTCCCTCTCTCTCTCCCCCTCCTGTGCCCCCCATCTGACCCCCCACCCCTTCTTCCTCCCTCACTCCCCCTCCTGTGCCCCCATCTGACCCCCCACCCCTTCTTCCTCCCTCACCCCTCCCTCTCTCCCCCTCCTGTGCCCCCCATCTGACCCCCCCACCCCTTCTTCCTCCCTCACCCCTCCCTCTCTCCCCCTCCTGTGCCCCCATCTGACCCCCCACCCCTTCTTCCTCCCTCACCCCTCCCCCTCTCCCCCTCCTGTGCCCCCCATCTGACCCCCCACCCCTTCTTCCTCCCTCACCCCTCCCTCTCTCCCCCTCCTGTGCCCCCATCTGACCCCCCGACCCCTTCTTCCTCCCTCACCCCTCCCTCTCTCCCCCTCCTGTGCCCCCCATCTGACCCCCCACCCCATCTTCCTCCCTCACCCCTCCCTCTCTCCCCCCCTGTGCCCCCATCTGACCCCCCCACCCCTTCTTCCTCCTCCCCCCTTCACCCCTCCCTCTCTCCCCCTCCTGTGTCCCCATCTGACCCCCCACCCCTTCTTCCTCCCTCACTCCCCCTCCTGTGCCCCCCATCTGAGCCCCCCACCCCTTCTTCCTCCCTCACCCCTCCCTCTCTCCCCCTCCTGTGCCCCCCATCTGACCCCCCCACCCCTTCTTCCTCCCTCACCCCTCCCTCTCTCCCCCTCCTGTGCCCCCCATCTGACCCCCCACCCCTTCTTCCTCCCTCACCCCTCCCTCTCTCCCCCTCCTGTGCCCCCCATCTGACCCCCCACCCCTTCTTCCTCCCTCACCCCTCCCTCTCTCCCCCTCCTGTGCCCCCCATCTGACCCCCCCACCCCTTCTTCCTCCTCCCCCCCTTCACCCCTCCCTCTCTCCCCCTCCTGTGTCCCCATCTGACCCCCCCACCCCTTCTTCCTCCCTCACCCCTCCCTCTCTCCCCCTCCTGTGCCCCCCATCTGACCCCTCACCCCTTCTTCCTCCTCTCTCCCCTTCACCCCTCCCTCTCTCCCCCTCCTGTGCCCCCCATCTGACCCCCCACCCCATCTTCCTCCCTCACCCCTCCCTCTCTCCCCCCCTGTGCCCCCATCTGACCCCCCCACCCCTTCTTCCTCCCTCACCCCTCCCTCTCTCCCCCTCCTGTGCCCCCAATCTGACCCCTCACCCCTTCTTCCTCCTCTCTCCCCTTCACCCCTCCCTCTCTCCCCCTCCTGTGCCCCCCATCTGACCCCCCACCCCATCTTCCTCCCTCACCCCTCCCTCTCTCCCCCCCTGTGCCCCCATCTGACCCCCCCACCCCTTCTTCCTCCTCCCCCCCTTCACCCCTCCCTCTCTCCCCCTCCTGTGTCCCCATCTGACCCCCCCCACCCCTTCTTCCTCCCTCACCCCTCCGTCTCTCCCCCTCCTGTGTCCCCATCTGACCCCCCCACCCCTTCTTCCTCCCTCACCCCTCCCTCTCTCCCCCTCCTGTGCCCCCCATCTGACCCCTCACCCCTTCTTCCTCCTCTCCCCCCTTCACCCCTCCCTCTCTCCCCCTCCTGTGTCCCCATCTGACCCCCCCACCCCTTCTTCCTCCCTCACCCCTCCCTCTTTCCCCCTCCTGTGCCCCCCATCTGACCCCTCACCCCTTCTTCCTCCTCTCTCCCCTTCACCCCTCCCTCTCTCCCCCTCCTCTGCCCCCCATCTGACCCCCCCACCCCTTCTTCCCCCCTCACTCCCCCTCCTGTGCCCCCCATCTGACCCCCCCACCCCTTCTTCCTCCCTCACTCCCCCTCCTGTGCCCCCCATCTGACCCCCCCACCCCTTCTTCCTCCCTCACTCCCCCCTCCTGTGCCCCCCATCTGACCCCCCACCCCTTCTTCCTCCCTCACCCCTCCCTCTCTCTCTCCCCCTCCTGTGCCCCCCATCTGACCCCCCACCCCTTCTTCCTCCCTCACCCCTCCCTCTCTCTCTCCCCCTCCTGTGCCCCCCATCTGACCCCCCCACCCCTTCTTCCTCCCTCACCCCTCCCTCTCTCTCTCCCCCTCCTGTGCCCCCCATCTGACCCCCCACCCCTTCTTCCTCCCTCACCCCTCCCTCTCTCCCCGTCCTGTGTCCCCATCTGACCCCCCACCCCTTCTTCCTCTCTCACTCCCCCTCCTGTGCCCCCCATCTGACCCCCCCACCCCTTCTTCCTCCCTCACCCCTCCCTCTCTGTCTCCCCCTCCTGTGCCCCCCATCTGACCCCCCACCCCTTCTTCCTCCCTCACTCCCCCTCCTGTGCCCCCCATCTGACCCCCCTACCCCTTCTTCCTCCCTCACCCCTCCCTCTCTCTCTCCCCCTCCTGTGCCCCCCATCTGACCCCCCACCCCTTCTTCCTACCTCACTCCCCCTCCTGTGCCCCCCATCTGACCCCCCCACCCCTTCTTCCTCCCTCACCCCTCCCTCTCTCCCCCTCCTGTGCCCCCCATCTGACCCCCCACCCCTTCTTCCTCCCTCACCCCTCCCTCTCTCCCCCCCGTGCTCCCATCTGACCCCCCCACCCCTTCTTCCTCCCTCACCCCTCCCTCTCTCTCTCCCCCTCCTGTGCCCCCCATCTGACCCCCCACCCCTTCTTCCTCTCTCACTCTCCCTCCTGTGCCCCCCATCTGACCCCCCTACCCCTTCTTCCTCCCTCACCCCTCCCTCTCTCTCTCCCCCTCCTGTGCCCCCCATCTGACCCCCCACCCCTTCTTCCTCCCTCACTCCCCCTCCTGTGCCCCCATCTGACCCCCCCACCCCTTCTTCCTCCCTCACCCCTCCCTCTCTCCCCCTCCTGTGCCCCCCATCTGACCCCCCACCCCTTCTTCCTCCCTCACCCCTCCCTCTCTCCCCCTCCTGTGCCCCCCATCTGACCCCCCCACCCCTTCTTCCTCCCTTACCCCTCCCTCTCTCCCCCTCCTGTGCCCCCCATCTGACCCCCCACCCCATCTTCCTCCCTCACCCCTCCCTCTCTCCCCCTCCTGTGCCCCCCATCTGACCCCCCCACCCCTTCTTCCTCCCTCACCCCTCCCTCTCTCTCTCCCCCTCCTGTGCCCCCCATCTGACCCCCCACCCCTTCTTCCTACCTCACTCCCCCTCCTGTGCCCCCCATCTGACCCCCCCACCCCTTCTTCCTCCCTCACCCCTCCCTCTCTCCCCCTCCTGTGCCCCCCATCTGACCCCCCACCCCTTCTTCCTCCCTCACCCCTCCCTCTCTCCCCCCCGTGCTCCCATCTGACCCCCCCACCCCTTCTTCCTCCCTCACCCCTCCCTCTCTCTCTCCCCCTCCTGTGCCCCCCATCTGACCCCCCACCCCTTCTTCCTCTCTCACTCTCCCTCCTGTGCCCCCCATCTGACCCCCCTACCCCTTCTTCCTCCCTCACCCCTCCCTCTCTCTCTCCCCCTCCTGTGCCCCCCATCTGACCCCCCACCCCTTCTTCCTCCCTCACTCCCCCTCCTGTGCCCCCCATCTGACCCCCCCACCCCTTCTTCCTCCCTCACCCCTCCCTCTCTCCCCCTCCTGTGCCCCCCATCTGACCCCCCACCCCTTCTTCCTCCCTCACCCCTCCCTCTCTCCCCCCCGTGCTCCCATCTGACCCCCCCACCCCTTCTTCCTCCCTCACCCCTCCCTCTCTCCCCCCCGTGCTCCCATCTGACCCCCCCACCCCTTCTTCCTCCCTCACCCCTCCCTCTCTCCCCCCCGTGCTCCCATCTGACCCCCCCACCCCTTCTTCCTCCCTCACCCCTCCCTCTCTCCCCCTCCTGTGCCCCCATCTGACCCCCCACCCCTTCTTCCTCTCTCCCCCTCCTGTGCCCCCCATCTGACCCCCCACCCCTTCTTCCTCCCTCACCCCTCCCTCTCTCCCCCTCCTGTGCCCCCCATCTGACCCCCCCACCCCTTCTTCCTCCCTCACCCCTCCCTCTCTCCCCCTCCTGTGCCCCCCATCTGACCCCCCACCCCTTCTTCCTCCTCCCCCCTTCACCCCTCCCTTTCTCCCCCCCCTGTGCCCCCATCTGACCCACCCACCCCTTCTTCCTCCCTCACCCCTCCCTCTCTCCCCCTCCTGTGCCCCCCATCTGACCCCCCCACCCCTTCTTCCTCCCTTACCCCTCCCTCTCTCCCCCTCCTGTGCCCCCCATCTGACCCCCCACCCCATCTTCCTCCCTCACCCCTCCCTCTCTCCCCCTCCTGTGCCCCCCATCTGACCCCCCCACCCCTTCTTCCTCCCTCTCTCCCCCCCTGTGCCCCCATCTGACCCCCCCCACCCCTTCTTCCTCCTCTCCCCTTCACCCCTCCCTCTCTCTCCCTCCTGTGCCCCCCATCTGACCCCCCACCCCTTCTTCCTCCTCTCCCCTTCACCCCTCCCTCTCTCCCCCTCCTGTGCCCCCATCTGACCCCCCCACCCCTTCTTCCTCCTCCCCCCCTTCACCCCTCCCTCTCTCTCCCTCCTGTGCCCCCCATCTGACCCCCACCCCTTCTTCCTCCTCTCCCCTTCACCCCTCCGTCTCTCCCCCTCCTCTGCCCCCCATCTGACCCCCCCACCCCTTATTCCCCCCTCACTCCCCCTCCTGTGCCCCCCATCTGACCCCCCACCCCCTTCTTCCTCCCTCACTCCCCCTCCTGTGCCCCCCATCTGACCCCCCCACCCCTTCTTCCCCCCTCACCCCTCCCTCTCTCTCTCCCCCTCCTGTGCCCCCCATCTGACCCCCCACCCCTTCTTCCTCCTCTCCCCCCTCCCTCTCTCCCCCTCCTGTGCCCCCCATCTGATCCCCAACCCCTTCTTCCACCTCTCCCCTTCACCCCTCCCTCTTTCCCCTCCTGTGCCCCCCATCTGACCCCCCACCCCTTCTTCCTCCTCCCCCCCTTCACCCCTCCCTCTCTCCCCCTCCTGTGCCCCCCATCTGACCCCCCCCACCCCTTCTTCCTCCTCTCCCCCCTCCCTCTCTCTCTCCCCCTCCTGAGCCCCCCATCTGACCCCCCACCCCTTCTTCCTCCTCCCCCCCTTCACCCCTCTCTCTCTTCCCCTCCTGTGCCCCCATCTGACCCCCCCACCCCTTCTTCCTCCCTCACTCCCCCTCCTGTGCCCCCCATCTGACCCCCCCACCCCTTCTTCCTCCTCTCCCCCCTCCCTCTCTCCCCCTCCTGTGCCCCCCATCTGATCCCCAACCCCTTCTTCCTCCTCTCCCCCCTCCCTCTTTCCCCCTCCTGTGCCCCCCATCTGACCCCCCACCCCTTCTTCCTCCTCCCCCCCTTCACCCCTCCCTCTCTCCCCCTCCTGTGCCCCCCATCTGACCCCCCACCCCTTCTTCCCCCCTCACTCCCCCTCCTGTGCCCCCCATCTGACCCCCCCACCCCTTCTTCCCCCCTCACTCCCCCTCCTGTGCCCCCCATCTGACCCCCCACCCCTTCTTCCCCCCTCACTCCCCCTCCTGTGCCCCCCATCTGACCCCCCCCACCCCTTCTTCCTCCCTCACCCCTCCCTCTCCCCCCCTCCTGTGCCCCCCATCTGACCCCCCCCCACCCCTTCTTCCTCTCTCCCCCTCCTGTGCCCCCCATCTGACCCCCCACCCCTTCTTCCTCCCTTACCCCTCCCTCTCTCCCCCTCCTGTGCCCCCCATCTGACCCCCCACCCCTTCTTCCTCCCTTACCCCTCCCTCTCTCCCCCTCCTGTGCCCCCCATCTGACCCCCCACCCCTTCTTCCTCCTCTCCCCCCTCCCTCTCTCCCGCTCCTGTGCCCCCCATCTGACCCCCCCACCCCTTCTTCCTCCCTCACCCCTCCCTCTCTCCCCCTCCTGTGCCCCCCATCTGACCCCCCCACCCCTTCTTCCTCCTCTCCCCCCTCCCTCTCTCCCCCTCCTGTGCCCCCCATCTGACCCCCCACCCCTTCTTCCTCCTCTCCCCCCTCCCTCTCTCCCGCTCCTGTGCCCCCCATCTGACCCCCCCACCCCTTCTTCCTCCCTCACCCCTCTCTCTCTCCCCCTCCTGTGCCCCCCATCTGACCCCCCCACCCCTTCTTCCTCCCTCACCCCTCTCTCTCTCCCCCTCCTGTGCCCCCCATCTGACCCCCCACCCCTTCTTCCTCCTCTCCCCCCTCCCTCTCTCCCCCTCCTGTGCCCCCCATCTGACCCCCCCACCCCTTCTTCCTCCTCTCCCCCCTCCCTCTCTCCCCCTCCTGTGCCCCCCATCTGACCCCCCCACCCCTTCTTCCTCCTCTCCCCCCTCCCTCTCTCCCCCTCCTGTGCCCCCCATCTGACCCCCCCACCCCTTCTTCCTCCCTCACCCCTCTCTCTCTCCCCCTCCTGTGCCCCCATCTGACCCCCCCACCCCTTCTTCCTCCTCTCCCCCCTCCCTCCCTCTCTCCCCCTCCTGTGCCCCCCATCTGACCCCCCCACCCCTTCTTCCTCCCTCACCCCTCCCTCTCTCCCCCTCCTGTGCCCCCCATCTGACCCCCCCACCCCTTCTTCCTCCTCTCCCCCCTCCTGTGCCCCCCATCTGACCCCCCCCACCCCTTCTTCCTCCTCTCCCCCCTCCCTCTCTCCCCCTCCTGTGCCCCCCATCTGACCCCCCCACCCCTTCTTCCTCCTCTCCCCCCTCCCTCTCTCCCCCTCCTGTGCCCCCCATCTGACCCCCCCACCCCTTCTTCCTCCTCTCCCCCCTCCCTCTCTCCCCCTCCTGTGCCCCCCATCTGACCCCCCCACCCCTTCTTCCTCCCTCACCCCTCCCTCTCTCCCCCTCCTGTGCCCCCATCTGACCCCCCACCCCTTCTTCCTCCTCTCCCCCCTCCCTCTCTCCCCCTCCTGTGCCCCCCATCTGACCCCCCCACCCCTTCTTCCTCCTCTCCCCCCTCCCTCTCTCTCTCCCGCTCCTGTGCCCCCCATCTGACCCCCCCACCCCTTCTTCCTCCCTCACCCCTCCTTCTCTCCCCCTCCTGTGCCCCCCATCTGACACCCCCACCCCTTCTTCCTCCCTCACCCCTCCCTCTCTCCCCCTCCTGTGCCCCCATCTGACCCCCCCACCCCTTCTTCCTCCTCTCCCCCCTCCCTCTCTCCCCCTCCTGTGCCCCCCATCTGACCCCCCACCCCTCCCTCTCTCCCCCTCCTGTGCCCCCCATCTGACCCCCCCACCCCTTCTTCCTCCTCTCCCCCCTTCACCCCTCCCTCTCTCCCCCTTCTGTGCCCCCCATCTGACCCCCCCACCCCTTCTTCCTCCCTCTCTCCCCCACCTGTGCCCCCCATCTGACCCCCCACCCCTTCTTCCTCCCTCACCCCTCCCTCTCTCTCTCCCCCTCCTGTGCCCCCCATCTGACCCCCCCACCCCTTCTTCCTCCTCCCCCCCTTCACCCCTCCCTCTCTCCCCCTCCTGTGCCCCCCATCTGACCCCCCACCCCTTCTTCCTCCCTCACCCCTCCCTCTCTCTCTCCCCCTCCTGTGCCCCCCATCTGACCCCCCCACCCCTTCTTCCTCCTCTCCCCTTCACCCCTCCCTCTCTCCCCTCCTGTGCCCCCATCTGACCCCCCACCCCTTCTTCCTCCTCTCCCCTTCACCCCTCCCTCTCTCCCCTCCTGTGCCCCCCATCTGACCCCCCCACCCCTTCTTCCCCCCTCACTCCCCCTCCTGTGCCCCCCATCTGACCCCCCCACCCCTTTTTGCCTCCCTCACCCCTCCCTCTCTCTCTCCCCCTCCTGTGCCCCCCATCTGACCCCCCACCCCTTCTTCCTCCTCTCCCCCTTCACCCCTCCCTCTCTCCCCCCTCCTGTGCCCCCCATCTGACCCCCCACCCCTTCTTCCTCCTCTCCCCCCTCCCTCTCTCCCCCTCCTGTGCCCCCCATCTGACCCCCCACCCCTTCTTCCTCCTCTCCCCCCTCCCTCTCTCCCCCTCCTGTGCCCCCCATCTGACCCCCCACCCCTTCTTCCTCCTCTCCCCCCTTCACCCCTCCCTCTCTCCCCCTCCTGTGCCCCCCATCTGACCCCCCACCCCTTCTTCCTCCCTCTCTCCCCCTCCTGTGCCCCCCATCTGACCCCCCACCCCTTCTTCCTCCTCTCCCCCCTCCCTCTCTCCCCCTCCTGTGCCCCCCATCTGACCCCCCACCCCTCCTTCCTCCTCTCCCCCCTCCCTCTCTCCCCCTCCTGTGCCCCCATCTGACCCCCCACCCCTTCTTCCTCCTCTCCCCCCTCCCTCTCTCCCCCTCCTGTGCCCCCCATCTGACCCCCCACCCCTTCTTCCTCTCTCCCCCTCCTGTGCCCCCATCTGACCCCCCACCCCTTCTTCCTCCTCTCCCCCCTCCCTCTCTCCCCCTCCTGTGCCCCCCATCTGACCCCCCACCCCTTCTTCCTCCTCCCCCCCTTCACCCCTCCCTCTCTCCCCCTTCTGTGCCCCCATCTGACCCCCCCACCCCTTCTTCCTCCTCTCCCCCCTTCACCCCTCCCTCTCTCCCCCTCCTGTGCCCCCCATCTGACCCCCCCACCCCTTCTTCCCCCCTCACTCCCCCTCCTGTGCCCCCCATCTGACCCCCCACCCCTTCTTCCTCCTCTCCCCCTCCTGTGCCCACCATCTGACCCCCCTCACCCCTTCTTCCTCCCTCACTCCCCCCTCCTGTGCCCCCCATCTGACCCCCCCCCACCCCTTCTTCCTCCCCTCCCCCCTCCCTCTCTCCCCCTCCTGTGCCCCCCATCTGACCCCCCACCCCTTCTTCCTCCTCTCCCTCCCTTACCCCCCCATGGCCTCCCCCTCTGCCCCCCCACAAGGGGTTAATAGAAGGTTCCTGAATCTCCTATACATGGATCTATCGTCACTATAACTATATAATATTATATGTATTAGTTTTCTATGTATCAGATCAATGTGAATAATTATTAAGTGTCATTAGACCGATATTATTATATTTACAGCTACTTAGTATTTGTAGATATATCACATTTAGAAAGACCAAAACCACCATTGTGATAATCCTGATTGGGGCCCCGCTGTGTGACCCCCCCCCCCCAGAGATCACTGAAGAAACTCACCTCTTCCTGGTCCTCGGGAGCATGTGCGGCCTCTCGTCCAATCAGCACGCTCAGAGCCACTGACATCACGTCGTCTAGGCTTTGTCTAAGGCCAGTGGATCCCTCTAACAGAGCTTGTCATCCACAAATGCCCGGTGACCTGCGGCTCGCACATGCGCCATTGGACCAGGAAACAAGGTAAGTGAACAGGGTGACCTGGGGGGTGTCACACAGCGGGGGGGGGGGGGGGGGTGTCCCCTTCTCCTCCAGCCCCGGGGCATCACACAGCACGGATCTGCCCCCCGGGGCATTAGGGATCA